>CATIUR010000005.1:83208109-83841442 GCA_949592205.1 Helichrysum umbraculigerum | reverse complement strand
CCATGTCTGATCATGATAACAAAAGAAAAGGTCTCTAAGTTTGGTGATAAAGCTGTTGAAGGGATTTTTCTTGGATATTCAGTCAACTCTCCGAACAAAAGAGTCTTTAACAAATCAACGAATCAGATTGAGGAACATTTTGAAGTGAAATGTTTAAGGTATACGGAACCTCCTCAAGGAACGGGTCCGGATTGGTTTTTCAACTATGGAAACCTCTTCAACTCTTTCAATATTCCGGAAGAAGATGAAACGGGAGAATTGGTTTCTATACTTCATGAGCTTGATCTTACTCAAGATACACCTGTTAATAATAAACCATCCAACCCAAATCCCAATGCAACACCCGCACCTCCACCGACTAATCCTACACCTCCACAAACTACACCTACACCTTCACCAACACCCACACAACCACCCACACAACCACAAACAACTACCAAATCACCACCATCAACACCATCTCCTACTCCATCATCTTCGGCTGCTCCTTCTAAAACAGTTTATAACTACACAAAGGAGCTTCCATATGATCCAAACATGCCTCCTTTAGAGGAACCTCAAGAAGAAGATGAAATGGAAGAAACAATGGCCTACTCTCACCTGTTTTCTCCTGAAGATGAAGGAGAAGAAGAAGAGTTAGTCATTCCTGAGTCTGCTACTACTACTGAAACTGAGGGAGATTTGAACAATCTGGGTGTGGATCTCGTGCCAGGTGCCATACCAGAAACTCGTATACATAAGGATCACCCCATTGATAATATCATTGGTGATCCTCATGCATCTGTTCAAACGCGACAACAAGCAAAGCAGACTTCAGCTCAGCAACTTTTGGGACTTATTGCACATATCGATTCATGTCATTTGTCTCAAATTGAACCTAAAAAGGTTGATCAAGCCTTAAAAGATCCATCTTGGGTCGAGGCTATGCAGGAGGAACTACAGCAAATAAACAAGATGGATGTTTGGGAAATTGTTCCTCTACCCAAGGGTGCTCACTTGACGGGTACTCGTTGGGTTTTCCGTAACAAAATGGATGATCGTGGGGCTGTTATTCGAAATAAAGCCCGTCTAGTAGTTCAAGGATATAGTCAACTAGAGGGTATTGACTATGATGAAGTTTTTGCTCCTGTCGCTCGTTTGGAATCTATTAGAATTTTTCTAGCCTATGCTTCTTTTAAAGGATTCCGTGTGTATCAACTTGACGTGAAGTGTGCCTTTCTATATGGAGATGTCGACGCAGTGATTTATGTGTGTCAGCCTCCTGGTTTTGAAGACCCAAAGCATCCTAATCATGTTTGCAAACTGAAGAAAGCTTTGTATGGTCTTCATCAATCTCCTCGACTTTGGTATGAGCGACTTGCCAAGTACTTGCTGAAGAATGGTTTTGACAGAGGACAGATTGATAGCACGCTTTTCATCAAACGGGAAGGAGCGGATTTGTTACTTGTGCAGGTCTATGTGGACGACATAATTTTTGGATCAACAAATGATCAGTTGTGCAAGGATTTTGAAGGACTGATGAAATCTGAGTTTGAAATGAGTGCTATGGGGGAACTCACGTTCTTTCTGGGACTACAGGTTGAGCAATCTGACACTGGAATTTATATCCACCAGTCAAAATATGTCACTGACATGTTAAAGCGATATGAATTGCTCAACTGTAAACACTACGGCACTCCAATTGAAGCAAGACACAATCTTGGACCTAATGAGGACGATGAAGATTGCAAGGAGAAAGACTATCGCTCAATGATAGGCTCTCTCATGTACCTGACTGCCTCAAGACCAGATATAGTGTTTGCTGTTTCTCTCTGCTCACGATTTCAAGCAAATCCGAAGGTGTCTCATATGAAGGCAGTAAAACGCATTTTTGGATATCTCGCTTTTAGGCCATCTCTGGGTCTATGGTATTCAAACGAGAAAAACTTCGAGTTAACTGCCTATTCGGATTCGGATCTTGGTGGCTGCAAGATAGATATGAAGTCAACTACTGGAGGATGTCAGTTCCTTGGATCGCGCTTAGTTTCTTGGCAGTGCAAAAAGCAGACTGCGGTTGCTATTTCCACAGCTGAAGCCGAGTATGTTGCTGCTGCAAGTTGCTGTTCTCAGGTTCTCTGGATTCAGCATCAGCTGCGTGATTACGGGTTCAATCTCTCTATGACTCCTATTTACATTGATAATACAGCTGCTATATCTATAACTCACAATCCCGTACAGCACTCTAAGACCAAACATATTGAACTTAGGTTCCACTTCATACGGGATTGCTTTGAGAAACACCTTATAGATGTCGTACATATAGAGACCCTTAAGCAGTGTGCGGACCTTTTCACAAAAGCCTTTTTGCGATCACGTTTTATTGAACTGGTCAATCTGATAGGTTTAAGGTTCTTTCAGTCAAAGAAATGATTTGTGACTTGGATTTTTAAGTTTTTAAATTCAATTTAAAAAAAAAAAAAAAAAAAAAATTGCAACAGCCACTCTTTATACTCTTTAGTATTAAAGAAAACGCAAGGTTGCTACATTTTTAAAATAGACGTTGAAGTTGTGTCTGTAAACAACTTGGGATATGATAGTACATCGGGTGACATGCACAAAATGGAATTTTAAGATTTATCTTGGATGTGTCAGTAGGTTTATCTGACACACTTAAAACAGTTTTTATCTAAATTATCTTCATCATACGATGTATTGGTAGGCATGGTACACACCGGTCTCTGAGATATTAAGAAGTCATTTAAATACTTGTCTATGATCATGTGGTAAACACCTTGTGATGTACGACTCTATGTCTTAATTCCTTAGCATAGCTTGACATACTTCTATTTTTAGATTGTATATCTGAGATCTTTTGGGGGAGTATGCTGATTGTTTCTTCTGTTGTACGTAAGTGCAGACCTGGTCTCAATTCAGCTTACTCTCAAAACTAAGCAAACGTGAGTCAATGCACTTGCAAAGTCTTAAATTTAAGGTACTAAACAAGGTCGCCACAAATTTGGTTTGACTGCGTTTGGTTTTGCTTACACCTGAATCAAGTTATGTTGCTCTGTTGTACGCAAGTACAGACCTGTCACCGCTGGCTTGATTCTTAAAATTGATTCTCTTATATTCTTTCTAAATTTGGAAACTATGTTCATGTCTAAGTTATAGGGGTATATCTATGGTGGGGACCATGGTGAAATATTCATACTAACAATAAAAGGTTAACTCACACACACGGATGTAACGTGTTTAGGTGGACAAACAATACCAATAATTGTCTTGAAATAATTTTTATAAAAGGTTTTTTAAATGTGCCACGTAAATTTAAAGTGGACAAATATACTGATGATCGAAATAACACTTAATATTCCTAATAAATGCATGTTATTCCGATATGATCCCTAATCAGACAACTCAACTCCGTCACCAAAAATAGAGTGTTAGTATTTTTATTTTGTTCATTTTTTACTTTTTGTAAAATTAAAGAAAATACCAAAAAGATTTTTTAGTTTTATGCTTTATTTTTATTCTGAGTTATTTTTCCCAAGTCACGAGTTATTTGGAAATTATTTGCTAAAATAACGAGTAAACGGTTTGAAAAATTCAAAATTGGATCAAAAATGTTATATGCGACGTCCCACTCTACGTCGCCTGCGACGTCCCAGTCTACGTCGCATGTAGGGTTAGACTATATGTAGTCTCAAGTGCGACGTAACATGTCACACTATTCACTATTCACGTGCGACGTACCCTGCGACGTAGCATTGGCGATTTGCGACGTAGCAATTTTCGATCATTTTTCGTGATTTGTAGCCGTTTTCATTCCGATTCACTTACGTAGTTTTGATCTACTCGTTATTCCGCACACTTAGGTACCGATTTTACCATTTTTCACCGTGTATATTATGTTTAATTGCTATGTATGTATTACGGGTTAAAAGGGTTTCTGGGTTGGGGACGCCTGTTCGTCAGTGCGACGTACGCTGCGACGTCGTGGCCTACGTCGCTTTAATTAATTATTATTAATTTCCTACGTCGCCCTTCCCTACGTCGCTTTTACTGCGACGTCCGATGCGACGTACCACTCTACGTCGCTATTTTAAATAAAGTGATTAAATTCACAATAAATTGCAAAATGCGACGTCCGGCCTTACGTCGCTTTTCAATTTATTTTGATTTTTGGCGACGTACAGTTCTACGTCGCTCTGTGTTAATGCGACGTAAGTGGCTACGTCGCTAGTTCCAGAAAGTTTGAAAAGGTTTTTCTTAAAAATGTAACATTTTTGCTAACCTTTTTCGAGTTGCAATCTGTTTCTGTTTTTGCAGATATGGCTTTGATTTTTGAAGCTCGTCACAATACGACTGCTTACCTTACTGACACTTCTGATAAAGCTGCACCGTATCGTCAGATGATCGCGTTTTTGAGACGTTCAAGGGTATTCCACGCCATTTCCGATAACGCTATGGCGTTTGGAAATCTGATCAACCCTTTTTGGAGAAATGCGACTGTTGTTACTGATAACGACGTTAGATGATTGGTCTCTACCGTTCTGGGTACGGAGATCACTATTACAGAACAGAGTATTCAGGAACTTTTACAGCTGAATGATCAACCGGATATGCCTGTCGGTTTTGATCATATTTTCGTTACCGGAGCTATGCAACGGATTGGATATCCCGGGATTCCCTCTGATCAGTATAGAAAAGAGAATCTCACACGCGTCTGGAGATATTTGATGCATGTGATCATTGTTTGCTTGGGGAATAGGAAAGGTGGAACGGATGGGATGAGTCGCAGTCTGGCTTCTGCTATGTTAGCATTGCTATACAACAAGCCGTTCAACTTCTCGGGATTTATCTTCAAGGCTATGGTTGATAATGCGAATGCCGGGGATCAGAAATGGATTTTATATCCGAGATTTGTACAGTTGCACATCAATCGTCATCATCCGGATCTTCAGGCACAGGGTGATATCGATCAGCCGCTAAAGATTTCACCGATGATGAGTCGGATTTTCACTATTTGTGCAGGGTATGAGAAAGGGGTCGAGGCACCAAGGGATGTTCCCTTATTCGGTGCTATTGTGGATGAAAATTATGTACCACCCCCAGATCCTCAGTATATGGATATTCCAGCACCTCAGCAGCCGCAGCAACCGCTTGTGAACATTCCTGTTCAACCTGCGGGGGAGAATGTAGATGCTCTATTGGAGAACATCGAGCAGTTTGGCCACGTTGACTCAGACAATCCAGCATCTCACGACACGGTCGAGAGTTCTGATTCTGAAGAACCGGCCAATGTAGGTCCTCAGGATGGGGGTCCGACGCCTGAGCATTCGGATGGTACTGTTCCGCATCCCTCTGAGATGGAACGTATCAGGCTTTCCGATTCATTCAGATATCTAAGAATTCAGCGTCGGATCCGGGCAGGACGCAAGTATGTACCTCCAAGGGATACTGGGAAACGTACACGAGACGGTGATGATTCTGCTGATGAAACTTATCGTCCTCGTCGTCGTGTTCGTCGTTCTTCATCAGCCAGAGCTCCAGTCAATCCACAGCAGCAAGCTGATTTTCAGATTCAACCGACTCCAGCATTCCTGCAAAAGATTATGGAAGATATGCAGAAGATGACGCAAAAGCTGGAGGCTCAAGACGAAAAGATTGCTGAACAAGCTGCGTTGATCGAGGTCCAATCTAAGGAGCTTGAGGAAATGAAGCCTAGGGTTAATGTTTTGGAAGGCAGGTTACTTGCCTCGGGGGAGTATGGGTCTGGGATACCCACTTTAGAGTCAAGTGAACCTGCGTCTGTAAATCCCAACCCTGTAATTGAAAATGTTAATGAAAATATTTCTCGTTTGGATTATTTTTGTGTTGATGATATTCCAGGGCAACCGAGAACGCTGGCAGTTGACTACTCATTCGCTGACTTATCATTTATTCAGAGGATGGCCAGTGGAGTTGGCTCTGAGGAAGAAACAGAGAATGTTTTTGAGATGAATGAGGATGTTTCGATTGAAGAAGAGCAGTTGAATGCAGATGAAACGTATGATGATGCACAATCTGGGGAAGCTTACGATGGTGCACCAATTATAGAATCTGATTCAAGTGAAGACGAGAGTCCTGATAAAGCTCAACATGGAGAATCAAGTTCTGCTGCAACTCCAGCTTCAGAGACACAGGCACCGGACTCAGCAGCGAAGAAATTAACTGCTGAAGAAAAGAGAGAGAGAAACAAGAAATGGTGGCCTAAGGGACGAAATCCTGTTCCTATTCCAGTTAAATGTCAAGTGTACCGGGTTAGTCGAAATTATACCGGTGTTATTAAAAGCTGGAAGTGTCAGAGGAATCTGTTTATGATTAAGAGAGAAGATGGAGTTCAGTACTTCAGAATGCGTTTTGATAGATTAAGTACGTTGCCAAAAGGAGAGATTAATCGATTAGCTCAGCTTAAATTGATTAATCCTTTCGAGAATGATTATGCTGAGTTCATTCAGAGAAATTTACGTCGGGAAGTGTTATCGAAGACATATTCGAAATTGAAACCGACGTTGGGAACTCGGTATACGTGGAAAAAGAAGATTGATCCAGTCACCAGGAAGCCTTTGGTTAAAGTTCACTATTCGCCTGCTAACTGTTTGACTGAGATACCTCTGGAATCAGTTCCTTATTATTTTCTGAGAAGATTTGTAAAATGGGAACTTGATCCACAGACTGGTGAAGCGGTTATTACTTTCGTTCCAGATTCTGAACCGTGGCCAGAAGTTGGAGGTATATGGAATTTTAAGCAAGCAACGTTTAGACTGTATGATCCGATGAGTTTGATTAATTTTCATGAAAAAGATTTAAGAAAACTCTATGATAATTGGATTCGTGTTGGTCAGAAGAATGAATTCAACAGACATTTAGCACAGCAGTTTTACAATGTTGTTACTGTTTGCGTAGCTAATGGAATTCATGCCGACGGCCAATTTCCTGCGGGCTGGGTTTAAAGAAGATTTTTGAAGACCAAGCTGAAGACACGGGGGAGTTTGTTAGTACATGTTTAGTGTCTGTCAGTTGGTCTAGCTCGTAGTTTGTATTTAGGTTTGCGTTTCCTGACTCCTGCGACGTAGCGCGTAACGTCGCAGGTGCGACGTCAGGAATGGGCCTGCGACGTAGCCAACGTCGCATGGGCTTGGGCCTGCGACGTAGCGTGCGACGTCGCAGGTGCCAGTTTTGTATTTAAATGTTTTGTGTTTTCTGTTTTAGGGTAGACGAAACCCTAAACGCAATTAGTCGAAAACTCTGTAATCTGACCGATTATTATTCAATATAATACGTTTCGTTTGATATTCATTGCGTATTGATTGTTCGTGTGTTTAGTATATAACTTAATCGTTGATTCCGCAAACGATTGAGTGACTTGGTTCATACTAGATCCAAGGTTAGGGACAAACAACTGGTATCAGAGCAGAAAGTGCTCGTTTTGGCGATTCGGATCGAGTTTAGGATTTAAAAGGACGTGATATTCGTGTGTTTTTGTGTTTATCACGTTTGTTTTGTGTTTTTACAGGTTTTCGATCAGTATTACTGGGATTATTGAAGGTTTCCGTCGTTCAACATTCGTGGTTTTCGTTTTAGGGTTAAAAATTCGTTTTTAGGGTTTGTGGCCGCTGCTCAGCGCGTTTTGCGACGTTACCTGCGACGTCAGCTGCGACGTCGTGTGCGACGTAGTGTTTTTGGACTTTAATTAGTTCGTGCGACGTACCGTTGCGACGTCATCTGCGACGTCGCTATTTTGACTTTAATTAGTCTTCTGCGACGCTGTGTTGCGACGTAGCGTGATTCTGCGACGTCCTCTGCGACGTCATCTGCGACGTACCTCTCAACGTCGCATAAATCTGATTCTTAATTGAATCCTTTATTTTTGCGACGTACTTATCTACGTCGCATAATCTTTGTGCGACGTACCCATCTACGTCGCTAATATCAGAATTTTTTTTTTTTTCGATTAAGTAATTAAAATGGCAGCTGATAAAGAGGATATTAGAGGACTGAGAGAAATGATTAAACAAAGTAATGACATAGGTTCAAGTAATAAGCCTCCACTATTTACTGCGGACATGGATTACGTGTACTGGAGAGACCGAGTTGAGCAATACATTGATTTTCATTGTCCAGAATTATGGGGACCATTACGTGAGCGTTATGTACCTCCATTAGCTGAAGGAGAATACCGTGGTATTCGTCCTGCTAAGACCTATAAAGCGATGTCTCCCGAGGAGAAGAAAGATTTTGATACTGAAAGAAAATCTTTTTCAATGATTAAAATGTGTCTAACCAAGGATGTTCTTTGGCTTTTCAGAACTCATGAAACAGCCTTTGATCTGTGGAAGGCAATTGAAACTCGTTGTGGAGGAAATGATAAGTACAAGGAAGCCAAGCTCGAACTGATTAAGAAACAGTATGATATCTTTGACATCCTTCCTAATGAAGATATGACTTCTTTATTCACTAGGTACTCACGGTTAGTTGGTGAGTTGTTTGAAGGGGGTTATACTTTTCCTTCAATTGAAGTAAATAAGAAGCTACTGGATGTGTTGCGACGTCAGGAATGGGCCTGCGACGTAGCCAACGTCGCATGGGCTTGGGCCTGCGACGTAGCGTACGACGTCGCAGGTGCCAGTTTTGTATTTAAATGTTTTGTGTTTTCTGTTTTAGGGTAGACGAAACCCTAAACGCAATTAGTCGAAATCTCTGTAATCTGACCGATTATTATTCAATATAATACGTTTCGTTTGATATTCATTGCGTATTGATTGTTCGTGTGTTTAGTATATAACTTAATCGTTGATTCCGCAAACGATTGAGTGACTCGGTTCGTACTAGATCCAAGGTTAGGGACAAACAAATCGTGATCTCCAGTATGTATAGTCCAAATCAGTAGTAAAAACGGGAGGTTTACTACTGGTTTTAACATCGTTACCTTGCTTAATCATTTCCCTAATGCTTTGAATAGTTTCCCTATCCGATATTGTAGTATCCTTAAACAAAACTAGCAAAAACAATCTGAAACTTGCGACTTTCTAGATAACATCGCACCTTGCTTATGCGACGGCGTAAGTAACGTCGCAAACGCAAAGGATTCAATTAAGAATCAGAAACAAACGACGTTGATAATTACGTCGCAGAAGACGTCGCAAAATCACACTACGTCGCAACAAGACGTCGCAACACAATGTTGCAAAACCACTTAAGGTCAAAATAACGACGTCGCTAACGAAGTCGCAACTAACGTCGCAGAGACCAAATTAGGTCAAAATTGATAACGTCGCAGGAGACGTCGCAGATGATGTCGTAAGCAACGTCGCAGTAACGAACTGAGCTGCGGCCAGAAACCCAAAAAACAAAAATTTTAACCCTAAAACGAGTTCTTCGAACCAAAACGACGAAATCCCTCACAAGAATCCCAGAGACCACGATCGAAAAACCTGTAATCACAAATAAAAAACGTAATACTCACAAAACAATATGAATACTACCTTTATCAATCCAAAACTCGATCCGATATGCCAAAAACGAGCACTTTAGGCTCTGATACCAGTTGAAAGTCTCATAACGCGGATCTTGACAGAACGAGTTAACCCAATCACTTGCGGAATCAATGATTTGATCACAAACACAAATAAGCAAGCAATCAAACACAATAATATGCAAACCAAACGTTAGTTTATTGCTTATAACCGATTAGATTACAGAGATTTCGACGGATTACGTTTAGGGTTTCGTCAACCCTAAAACTGAAAACGAAAAACGTTTTTATACAAATTCTGGTACCTGCGACGTCGCACTCAACGTCGCAGGCCCAGGCCCATGCGACGTTAACAACATCGCAAGCCAAAACGCGACGTCGCACCTGCGACGTTACACACAACGTCGCAGGAGTCAGGAAATCTATTTCTATTACAAACTAACTACGAGCTAGACCAACTGACAGACACACTAACATGTACCAACACCTCCAATACCCCCACAGCAGAAAAAGGGTTGTTCGTTTAAAACGTTTTTGTCTACTAGGCCATCTGAGTATTCTGGAAGCAGTAACCCTTCTGTAACTCTTGATTGGCTACGTGATATGTAGAGAAAATTCGAAGTTTCTCAATGTGAAGAGGAGTTAAAAGTGCCATATGCGACTCAACAATTAAAGGGGCAAGCCATGGTTTGGTGGGATTCCGTTACTGCTACTTTGACTTCACAACAAAAAGAATTGATTCGATGGACTGATTTTCGTAATGAGCTATTCAAGCAGTTTTGCTCGGAATTTGATATGTCCAGAATCAGAAAGGAATTTATGGATTTGCACTTAACGAATCAGATGTAAACGGATGATCTTATAAATCAATTCACTGAAAAGCTGCGATTTGTTCAACAATGGGTTCCTGATGATAGAACTAAAATTGACCATTTTGTTGGAGCATTGCCTCCTCATTATCGCACTACAGTGAGATTGGCAGGTTCTCTTCCCTAAGCTTTCAATCTGGCTAGTGCTGTTGATAGTGACATAAGAGCACGAATTTTACAAAATAAAGAAAAATCTTTACAAAGGTCAAAAAGTGATACTTCGGGACGTGGAAAATAGAGATGGCAGGGTCATCAACAGAGTAAAGGAAAGGATACTAGTGAAAGTGCAACGAAAATGTCTAATTGGTGTGTTAGGTGTAAAGCTCGACATACGGGTCCTTGTACTCCTCAAACGGCTCGGTGTATTAAATGTGGTGAGTTGGTACATCCAGTTCGGGATTGTACTTTTACTGCTTTTGTATGTTGGAATTGTAGGAAGGAAGGTCATCGGGCGGGTCAATGCCCAGAGGCAAGAAGACAAGGGATCGGTATGGTCGGAGGTTCATCTTCGTCTGGCCAAAAGCGTAAAAATCCACCTCCAGCTACTAGCCGAGCTTTCCAAATGACAGTTGATGAAGCCGTCGTTACTGAGGACGTCATCACTGGTACTTTTCTTGTAAATTCTGTACCAGCTCGTGTATTGTTTGATCCTGGAGCAAATTGCTCGTTTATATCTGTGAATTTCTGTGATAATTTGAATTTGGTTCCCTCTTTGATTAGTAAGCCTATTGAAGTTGAAATAACAAGCGGTATAATGGTTCATGTTACCACTTCGGTAATTGGAGCTAGTATATTAATTGAGGGTCATGTTTTTCCGATTGCTTTCTTGTTGATGCCTATTCCCAGTTTTGATGTTGTCTTAGGCATAGACTGGCTAAGTCAAAACAAGGCCAGTATAGAATGTCATAAAAAGTTGATAAAAATCCCTGTTACAAATGAGTCATATGTAGTAGCCCGAGGAGATCATGAAAAGGGTCATGTTCTGATGCGTGTGAAAGCGTCTAGTTTTATTATTTATAGAGTACAGGAAATACCAATCACTACTATCACACAACCAGACAAGAATACCCGATCAGAATAGTATAGCTATGGTAAGTCCAGGTCGAACACTTGAACACATGAAAGATGTTATTCAATTAAATTAGAATTATTCAGAAAGCAGTAAAATAGGGGTACGTTTTAGTTCCATACGAACGTTCAAGATGAACTAAATAACCAAACCAACAACATAAAACAAGATAAGAGGAACAGATAAACAATTGGAGATAGACATGTAATTGCTTAGAGTCTTCCACTCAGATTCATATTATCCGGTTCGTGTGTTTTGGTTGTCTGATTGTGATTTCTTTTCTATTAACTTAGTTACTATTTAAAGAATTCAAGTTAAATGTAAATTAGTTTCCGGTTCTGGTTAACTAATTTCTACAATCTAGAGTCCCGCTTTAAACATCGATCCGACGTCGCAAGAATGTTGCTCTATTGCGTGCTTTTCCCTAGATTGTGCATTAAGTATTCACGACTTGTTACGATTAATCTTCGCGGTATGACTCAACAATACCTACTAATAATCTCTTATTAGCTCATTCATTTTAGATTAATTAATTACTATGCTCTTAACCTATCAAACTCAATATATTTAGCAATGATTATAAACCTAAATTCATAATCATCAATAATCAATAGTATCAAAGGAAATCAATCTCAATAATCCTATTGACCACGTTAAGTAGCAATTAATTATCACCAATAAACAAGGTTCTACAGACAACGTAACAATCTTCAATCTGTCAATTGATTCAAAACACAATTATAACTTTCAAACATTTATAATCAAAGATTATTAAACTAAACCATTAACAATAAGTCTAATCCATGATTCAAATATACAAAATCATATTCATATCCCATAACAGAACACATAGACATGTTTAGAATTGAAATCGGATGATACGCAAACCGAATCATGAACCGAATGAAGTAGAATCAATAGGATGATCTTAGCCTTTTCCACCTCCAAACCGCCATCGATTTGCTCCCAAAATGGGGGAAAAACCCCCCTGGTCGGCTGTTATTCGTAGGTTTAGGTATTGAGAAGTTAGGGTTAAAATGAGGCAAAATGAGATTTTAACCTAATATGCTGAATTGATCCATCCGGCGGATGGATTGAAAATAAGCCCAGCTGATGTCGCTTATGAAAGCGTCTCTTATTTTACAATTTATAAATAGAAATACCTAATAAATACTTTCAAGCAACCAGGCAAGAATACCCGATCAATTGTAAATATAGATTTAGTAAGTCAGATTCGAACACAGGGAAAATGGAATAATAAGAATAAATAATCTTATAAATTACAGAGAAAAGGGGTTACGCTTTAGTTCCGTATGAACATAAGATTTATAAAATAATAAATTAAAATAAATAAACTAAATAAACTTAAATAAAAACAACTAATAATGTACAATAGGAAGGAACAAATAGTATGTAATAACTCCGCTCAGATTCATACATTCTGATTCATTTGCACATTAATTATCTAATTGTGATTTCTTTTAGATCAACCTAATACCAAATTCTTCAATGAATACTAAGTTGAATGTGAACTAGCCAACGTTTCGGGTCCAACTAATTCCTATAATTTAGAGTCCAACATAAAACACTGGTTCCAATGTCACAAGATGATCAGTCAATTGTGTGCCTTTCCCTAAATCATGCATTAAGTATATCACGATCTATTATAATTATCCTATGGTATGACTCAACAATAACTACTAATAATTACTTATTAGTCTTGTTCATCTTAGGGATACTGATTACTAATTCTTAACCTATCAGACTCAACGTGTTTAGCAATAACTATAAACCTAACTTCATAATTATCAATGATTACTATTACCAAAGGAACTCAATCTCAATGATCCTAGTAACCACGTTAAGCAAGCAATCAATACAGCACCAATAAACAAGGATTCACGGATAACATAATAGTCTTCAACTAAATAACTCAACAAAAGTGCAAATGAAATCATTCAATAATCATAATCTAAGATTTATTAAAACAAATACTACAAGTATCAATTCATCACATAGGAATGAAACATAATATTAAATACCAAATACTTCAATGATATTAAATAAAAGAATCAAACCAAATGACGAATCACTCGAAGATTAGTTGAAATGGATCCAACAGTCACTTCTCGTGCCTCTAAAATGTACCTACGACTTAAAAATATAAAAACCTAAACCTAAAAACTGATAAAAATCGTAAATACAGAGTATATATTACATTGTAAAGGTTTGTAAAAGTGTGTCTAAAACGTCTGGCCTGTGCAGCCTTTTATACTTGAAAATCATATCATTTGACCGCCGGCTAAGCTGTTTAGCCGCCGGTCAGCTTTAGCTTCACACGGTAACAAACCGCGTAGGTTGCCGCCTTCCATAATTAGTATTTAGCCGCCGGTCAGGAGACTAGACCGCCGGCTAAATCCCATTTCCCGACTTCAACCTAACGGGCTTGGATACTTAGCCTTGGGCCACCTCACTTTCATATTGGGCTTCTGGGCTTCTTTATTTATAAATCCGAATTTCAACATTCTTTCATGGCCCAACTCTTCATTTCTTCGTTATTTCCTTCGGCTTCACACGATTCTTCAAAAATGCATCTTTTATATCATTATTCGACTGTTTTTCGTTCCTTTTCCATAAACGCTCCATTTCCACACCTAATTGCAAATATGAACGAAATCAATATATAATCTTAACTAAATGCAATAGAAACATCCAAGATTAGGGGTAAAATACTACTAAAATATAGTACTTCTGAGCGTTTATCAAACATCCCCCACTTGAATCCTACTTGTCCTCAAGTAGACTATCGATTCAAAAATCAACTTCTTAGAAAAACAGTCATCTCAATTAATCTAGATAACTAACAAAGGAATTACACAACATCACCCATCTTCAACTCAAACGTTTAAATTTAAAAATCTGTTAATTCTAAAAGCAATTATTAAGAAACTATGAGATTAAATAGAAACAATCTACACCTTAAGTTATTATTCTTAAAACATCAAATAGTTCATAATGATTATTGATATTGTTATCCACTTAAACAATCTATATTCAAATAACTGAGCTCAACTTATTATTATTCATGTAGATATTCCTTTAAACTCCCAAAAACTATATACTTTCATACTCATAACATGCCAATATTACATATTTTGAAATTTTAATTAAACAATCATTTTTCAAATCAAGACAGCGGTGACAGGTCTGTGCCTCAACACAACAAAGCAACATAACTTGATTTTGGTTTAGCAATAATGTTTTTAGTCAAACCATTGGTGGCAGGTCTGTACCTTAGTACAACAAAGCGACTTAATTTGACTACATTTTAAAAACTCTTTTGCTCTTTTTCATTAGATATACTGACGGAGACCAGGTCTGTACTTTCGTACAACAGAGGAAACAACACCCAGTATATCCCCAAATGATACTAATTAAATTCCAAAAATATGGCATATCACACATTACTAATATGAAAATTAAGACATACGTCATACATAGCTAAAGTTCATCTAAAAGGTAATATATACTCCTTAATTTCATTTTTTAAAAGCTCAAATATTCTCATATAAATTGCCTATCAATACATCATATAATGAAGCTAAATAACACTTTTCATAGTTTTAATATTTAATTTTAAAAGTATAGAAATTTTTTACATTTAACCTACATAGTTACAAAATAATTATCTCTAGAAAACAAAAATTTAAATCAAAAATTTGGTTGAAAAACGGGCAACTCATAACCTCCTAGTTACGTATCTTAATAAGATAACAGTTAACAAAATTATTTACTTATTTATAGGACAATTATGTGGAAACTTTACTCTTTTCTCTCCCATCCCCCACTTAAAAGTGTACAATGCCCTCATTGTACAAATAATAAAATACTAAAAACGGGAAAAAGAGAAAAGAAATTAGAACAGAAAAACTCCCCTGGAATTGTGTGTGAAAAGGTTCAGCGATGCTTCCATACTTGAAATATACAACAGTTCACACTTTCGTAGCTAAACACGATTGCATTTAGCGTATGCAATAAGCCTTTAAACCCCTCGGTATCCCAAGTGGACGAGTTATAGTCTCGTGAGGGTTTCCAGGGAACACACCCACAAAGTTCAACAAATAAAACCAAGAAATAAATTATGTCCTGAAAAATAAACTAGCATAGCATAATAAGAGTAATAGAAGTTAAAAATATTAGTACAGTCATCCAGCAAATAAAAATAAATGAAAATAAAAATAAAAATGAAAATAAAATACTATGGAAGCATAACCACATCAATCACTGTCACCATCCTCTCCATCTCTGCGAACACCGGATGGTCCTCCATACTCAGATGGTACAAATGGATCGTAAGAAAGCTGATGGTAATCAAACAGCTGGTGTACCAAAGAAGTAGAATAATCAAACTGTCTCTGGTGCTCATGATAGTAGTGCTGCTGCTCCTGATACCTACGATCCTGCACAATCCTATCCTGCTCGTGGTAACGATGCATCTGCTGAAACTGCTGCTGTTGATAATCAAACATCCTACCAATCTCCTGCTGCATATGATACATATCATAGACTGGACCCTGATGAACCTGTGGCTATGGTGGAACCGCTGCATGCTCTATCACTGGTATATCTACAGCCTGTGGCTGAGCCTCACGACGTCTCCTCTGTCGTCTACCTCCTGCAACCAATGGTGGAGTCCAAATGTAGAAATCTCCCTCCAAAGGTCTTATAATAATTGAAATCTCCAGGAGCTTGTGAGCTCCCATCCACTGCATACCAGGAATAACAGGAGTACAAGACTGATACATCTCCTGTGTAACACCAAACCACCTAGCCAATCTAGTCATATACTGACCACCACAAATAACACTCGAGGCCTTCGTACCTGTAGCCCTATGTGTCATCCAGTCCGCCAATCTTCAAGGAATATTCACATTCGTCCCCTGAGTAATAGAATGCAAATAAAACAAATCTATCTTATGCACCTTCTCATGCCCTGTCTTCCTAGCACAGATCGAATGAGACAACATCCTATGTACCAGCTTATGTACTGGACTCCTCACTAACACATCAGAAGGACCTCGGGTACCAAACTCTCCATTGGCTATATCTACCCAACCTGCAACAACCTCCAAATCATCGTACCTATTGGTACGCGCAGCTTTCAAAAAATCCCTAAAATGAGGATTAGCCTCCTCATCCACAGTGTACAACCCAATGGCCTGTGCAAACTGAATCAATCTCAAAGTACGTGGCTCACCACCGAGCATAAAAGTCAGAGTATGCTCCAACACATCCTCAGCTGATGTATCAAATCTAACAGAGCTATAGAACTCAACAACTAACTCCCTGAAAATAATCTCATGTATACCAAACAATCTAGCCCAAGCATACGAAACAAAACCGGCACTCCCATCCTCAAGATAATAAGTAACAGTCAACAAACGGTGTAAAGCCTGAGTACCTGTCTCCTGAGTGTCAGGATCTAAAACCATGTTCATAAAATCCCAGTCTAACACATCTGAAGCTATAATATCCTGATCAATGTTGGCTCTAAGGCTTGTCTGCATCCTCGCTCGATCTCCCGGTGAGATAGCACCATGCATAAACTGTAGGATAGGATGAGTCCGAATAATGGGGTTGGCAACAACTGCAGCACCCCTATCCATACGAATATCATACTCCATCTGTAACAATAAATCTATAAACATTAATAATATATATATAAATGAAATTAAATACAAACTTACCAAAAAGCTACATAACAATATTATGTACAAAATTGTAACTAATTATTGTGAACTTAAACAAATTAGTTTAAATTACTAAAGTTATACTTATACACACTTAATATAATTGTATTAAAGTTACATAACTTATTATCTACATAATAATACTAATTACATAAGAATCCTAATTACATAAAAATTAAGAAACTTAAAAAGGTATACGTCTACAAAATTTACAAATACCAATTTTGACATAATCATTTTTGCAATTAGAATTGGATTATCAAAACCTGTTACAATTTATACAAGAAATAAGAGTATATAACCTATAATATTTATAACTATACATCAGCTCATCGAATGGTCTGTTTCTGCCGAAAACCATTTAGCCGGCGGTCTTGGGGTTTGACCGGCGGCCTCCAGTGCTGACCGGCTACCTCCGGCGTTGACCGGCTGTCAGACCGACTGTCCCCATGATTCCGACAACAAACTCAATTATAATTTCAACATTCCAATACCCTCAACCGATTTATTCACACATTCATTCATCAATCACAAAATAATAAGCTTATTACTACATTATCATGTATACAAGTCACAATCCGTATAAACGAACTAACATTACTCAACTAAACTAGGGATTCACACAAAAAGAATAACAATTCAGGTTTTTAGCCAAGAAACCCTAAAATGCGAAACCCTAATTAAATCTTTAATGTAAAAACGAATTGAAAACGAGAATGCAAGTAAAAGCCACATACCTTCAATGAAATAACAAAGTTCAATGTTGAAACCGGTTGATTAGTGGAGGACTACGAAATTTTTCAAGAGGTTTTTGGAGAAATTTGGGGTTCCAAATGAGAAAGAAAAGGATCTGCCTGGTTTATTTACCCCAGGCGGTTTAGCCGGCGGCTAAACCCCGTGACCGGCGGTCAAATTGAACTTTTGATCCGGCCCACCGAATTTTTACCCAATCCGATTTATTTAATTAATTTAAATTACTTAATTTAATCTAATTTAATTATATAACTACTTTAAACTTTTATTATAAACTACCTAATTATATTATATCTAAAATAAAACTTATTAACACAACTAATGATATTAACAATTAATCTAATCTCAAACATACAAACAAATGTCAAAAATAACTTACACAAATATACAAAAATGAAGTAAAATAATGCAAATAAGAAAGTAGTCAAATAATAAAGATTCGAAAATTGAAATAAGAAAACTCCACTATAGGCACTGTTTGATCAGTTGAGCCTTTCGGCTACTTATCCATTCATTTTAGCGTTGTGAGAAGTCTTCAAACTTGCAAATTTCGTAACAGCCTCCTTGACAATTTCTTTAGCATCCAATTGCTCAAACTTCATTTGCTAAAAATCACAAGCTTCTAAATACAAGAATAATTTAATAACAAAAGATACAAAAATATTCACAATATTCACAATCAATTAACAATGTATAAAAATTTACAAGATTAAAATCCTTTTTATTACCGCTTTCCCCGGCAGCGGCGCCAAAAACTTGATGTCGCTTATGAAAGCGTCTCTTATTTTACAATTTATAAATAGAAATACCTAATAAATACTTTCAAGCAACCAGGCAAGAATACCCGATCAATTGTAAATATAGATTTGGTAAGTCAGATTCGAACACAGGGAAAATGGAATAATAAGAATAAATAATCTTATAAATTACAGAGAAAAGGGGTTACGCTTTAGTTCCGTATGAACATAAGATTTATAAAATAATAAATTAAAATAAATAAACTAAATAAACTTAAATAAAAACAACTAATAATGTACAATAGGAAGGAACAAATAGTATGTAATAACTCCGCTCTGATTCATACATTCTGATTCATTTGCACATTAATTATCTAATTGTGATTTCTTTTAGATCAACCTAATACCAAATTCTTCAATGAATACTAAGTTGAATGTGAACTAGCCAACGTTTTGGGTCCAACTAATTCCTATAATTTAGAGTCCAACATAAAACACTGGTTCCAATGTCACAAGATGATCAGTCAATTGTGTGCCTTTCCCTAAATCATGCATTAAGTATATCACGATCTATTATAATTATCCTATGGTATGACTCAACAATACCTACTAATAATTACTTATTAGTCTTGTTCATCTTAGGGATACTGATTACTAATTATTAACCTATCAGACTCAACGTGTTTAGCAATAACTATAAACCTAACTTCATAATTATCAATGATTACTATTACCAAAGGAACTCAATCTCAATGATCCTAGTAACCACGTTAAGCAAGCAATCAATACAGCACCAATAAACAAGGATTCACGGATAACATAATAGTCTTCAACTAAATAACTCAACAAACGTGCAAATGAAATCATTCAATAATCATAATCTAAGATTTATTAAAACAAATACTACAAGTATCAATTCATCACATAGGAATGAAACATAATATTAAATACCAAATACTTCAATGATATTAAATAAAAGAATCAAACCAAATGACGAATCACTCGAAGATTAGTTGAAATGGATCCAACCGTCATTTCTCGTGCCTCCAAAATGTACCTACGACTTAAAAATATAAAAACCTAAACCTAAAAACTGATAAAAATCGTAAATACAGAGTATATATTACATTGTAAAGGTTTGTAAAAGTGTGTCTAAAACGTCTGGCCTGTGCAGCCTTTTATACTTGAAAATCAGATCATTTGACCGCCGGCTAAGCTGTTTAGCCGCCGGTCAGCTTTAGCTTCACACGGTAACAAACCGCGAAGGTTGCCGCCTTCCATAATTAGTATTTAGCCGCCGGTCAAGAGACTAGACCGCCGGCTAAATCCCATTTCCAGACTTCAACCTAACGGGCTTGGATACTTAGCCTTGGGCCACCTCACTTTCATATTGGGTTTCTGGGCTTCTATATTTATAAATCCGAATTTCAACATTCTTTCATGGCCCAACTCTTCATTTCTTCGTTATTTCCTTCGGCTTCACACGATTCTTCAAAAATGCATCTTTTATATCATTATTCGACTGTTTTTCGTTCCTTTTCCATAAACGCTCCATTTCCACACCTAATTGCAAATATGAACGAAATCAATATATAATCTTAACTAAATGCAATAGAAACATCCAAGATTAGGGGTAAAATACTACTAAAATATAGTACTTCTGAGCGTTTATCACCAACCCACCGATTTGATGCATCCGGCGGATGGATAATTCATCCGGCGGATGAATTAATTTTCCATACTTTTTCCAACTTTTCTTCATTTAATCTTCCGGCTTCAACAAATTGATCATCTTTTACTTCGATCTAATCTTCTCTTGTCCAATGTTTTATTCTTTAAGCAACATTTCTTCGCGGGTAGCTTGTTTTCTGTTTCTTTACGATCCAAGCTCTTATTAAACTCCTAATTGCAAATATGAACGAAATGAGTATCTTATTCACATAAAATGCATTAAAAAACTATCAAATACGGGGTGACTTAGTACTACAATATAGTACATTTTGGCATTTATCACGTTCCTTTAATTTCCTTGATGAAAGCTAGAAAATCTCTGGCTAAAGGGTGTTAGTCTTATCTTGCCTATGTCGTTGATTCCAAATTAGAAAAGAAATATGTGTCTGATATTCGGATAGTTTCTGATTATCCCGATGTTTTCCCTAATGAATTACCTGGGTTGCCTCCGGTAAGAGAAGTAGAGTATCAGATAGAGTTGATTCCTGGTTCCACTCCTGTAGCAAAAGCTCCTTATAGATTAGCTCTCTCTGAAATTCGAGAAATGATGAACCAAATTCAGGATTTGTTAGATAGAGGTTTTATTAGACAAAGTTCTTCTCCTTGGGGTGCTCCTGTATTATTTCTGAAAAAGAAAGATGACACTCTCCGTATGTGTATCGATTACAGGGAGTTAAACAAAAGAACTGTCAAAAACAAATATCCTTTGCCTCGAATTGACGAGTTGTTCGATTAGTTACATGGATCATCAGGTTTCTCTAAAATTGATTTGAGATCAGGATACCATCAAGTACGAGTACGCTAGGAAGATATTTCAAAAACTGCTTTTCGTACCAGGTACGATCATTATGAATTTTTGGTTATGCCGTTTGGTTTAACAAACGCTCCAGCGGTTTTTATGGACCTAATGAATCGAGTATGTCGACCGTTTCTTGACAAGTTTGTTATTGCGTTTATTGACGATATTCTGGTCTATTCTAAATCGGAAACTAAACATGAAATGCATTTGAGACTTGTTCTTGAGACTTTGAAACAAGAGCAGTTATATGCAAAATTTTCTAAACGTGAGTTTTGGTTATGTGAAGTTCAGTTTTTGGGTCTCATTATTTGTAAGGATGGAGTTAAAGTAGATCCTACTAAAGTTCAAGCTGTTATGAATTGGAATGTTCCAAAGACGCCTTCTGAAATTAAAAGTTTTATGGGATTGGCGGGTTATTACCGAAAGTTTATTAAAGATTTTTCCAAAATTGCCAGTCCATTAACTAAGTTGACCCGTAAAGATGTAAAGTTTCAGTGGGGTGATCAGCAAGAATCAGCTTTTCAGACTTTGAAGCAGTTATTGTGTCAGGCTCCAGTTTTGGCTTTACCAGATGGTTAAGAGGATTTTGTGGTATATTGTGATGCTTCATATTCAGGTTTGGGTTGTGTTCCGATGCAACCAGATACAGTAATTGCTTATGCATCTAATTAACTTAAACTTCATGAAAAGAACTACCCTACTCATGATTTAGAGCTTGCTGCACTTGTATTTGCATTAAAAATCTGGAGGCACTATTTGTATGGAACTAAATGTGTGATATGTACTGATCATAAAATTCTGCAGTATATGTTCACTCGGAAAGAATTGAACATGCGTCAGAGGCGGTGGTTAGAGTTAATTAAAGACTATGATTGTGAAATCCGATATCACCCTGGAAAGGCTAATGTGGTAGCTGATGCTTTAAGCCGAAAGGGGACTTCTGACAAGGTATGTTTTATGCGGTTAGAGGTATCCCCTGATTTAATTTCTCAGTTAAAGGCTGCTCAGTCTGAAGCTCTGTTAGATGTAAACTTGAAATCTGAAATAATGTTGAAACGAAAGGATTTATTAATTGATGATTCCCGTAGGTTAAAGACTTATAAATCTCGGGTGTGGGTTCCTTTATTTGGAGGTCTTCGTGATTTGATTTTATCAGAAGTTCATAAATCCCGTTTATCTGTTCATCCGGGAAGTACCAAAATGTATAATGATTTGAAACCTTTGTATTGGTGGCCCACAATGAAAATGGATGTAGCTCGAGTAGTGGAAACTTGCCATATATTTTCTCAGGTCAAGGCTGAACATCAGAAACCGTATGGATCGTTGAAATAGCTTGAAATACCTGGGTGGAAGTGGGAACATTTGACTATGGATTTTGTGACAAAACTTCCTCGAACGCCATGTGGGAATGATATGATATGGGTAATAGTTGACTGTTTAACTAAAAGTGTCCATTTTCTTGCTACAAGTGAAACTGTATCTTTATCTCGATTGGCTCAGCTTTATGTAACTGAGATTGTTTCACGGCATGGTATTCCATTGTCTATTGTATCGGATAGACATTTTCATTTTGTTTCTCGTTTTTGGCAAAGTTTACAAAGTGAATTGGGTACCCGAGTTAATTTAAGTACAGCTTATCACCCTCAGACGGATGGCCAATCTGAAAGAACTATTCAGACGCTTGAGGATATGTTGCGGGCGTGTGTTTTGGAATATGGGGGTTCTTGGGATTCTCATCTGCCGTTAGTGGAATTTGCTTATAACAATTCTTATCATTCTAGTATCGGCATGCCACCTTATGAGATGTTATATGGTCGCTGTGAAACCCTGCAATTTTGGATACAATTTCAAACGTTAAACACATGCATTATTAAGTCTAATTCCCTGCTTAGTGAATTCTCAAACTATGTTATGAGATAAGTCTAGCAAAGCCCAACAATTTAATATGATAGGTATTACTTTATTTGTAATTATTAATAATTACGCACGCGACATTCGGAGCGAGTCCGACGAAATAAATATGTACATTGGTGATACAAATTTTATAAATAACGTAATACTATTTTATATAGTAGTTATTTAACAGAAATTATTATGATAACGATAAAGCATAACGAATAAAACTTATACATTTATACATTTTATATAAAACGTAACTTACGCGACTAACATTTACAAAACAAACCCGACAACCTAACGAGTCCAAAAATAATATTTTTGAAACTCAATATTAAGTATTTAAAATAATACTTCGAAACATTTTAACGCGAAAATAATGTTAACTAACTAAATGAATATAACGTATTAAAACGTAAAGCGATCGGGTAAACGAACACGGGTTAAATACCTTCACAACTAGACAATAATTGAGGGGACAAAACAAATTTTTGGCCATGCCTTGACCAAGAAATAATCAGCCATAGGCCATCTCCTCACCACAGACTTGTCTAACCAATATTTCATTCATAAACATACACTAATACATACACATTCTCATACCTACCTCCACTACTCTCCTTCTCCTTTCTTTCTTACCATTTTCACGGCAGAAAACCAGCAGGAAAAACAATCCTCATCACCATAACAAATCACCAAAAATCAACTACTAGCTAAGGAAAAGCAAAGGTAGAACAAGAACAAGCAACAAGATCTTCATCCTCAATTATTTCATTTCTTGCATCATCAAGCTTTGTAAGGAACTCTTTACCTCCACTTATCTTACATGATTTTTACTCCTTAACATGTTTTAATGTTCACTTTAAGAAAGATCATGCACAAAAGTACAAAGAAAACTAAGCAAAACATAAAACTTGATGAAACTAATTTCTGGACAGATTCTGACGTCGTGGTAGAAAAATTGTGTAAAATCGTACAAGTCGAATTTACTCATTAGACCACTTGGAAAACCTTCGTAATTTTGTTAGGAACAACTTTCGTGTTGGACACTTTTGCTAGAAATGCATAGAATTTGCTCTAGGGACTGATTTGTGGACACTATTCATGAAAAACGGATTCTGAAAACGGTCTTGATCACAAAATTATTTAGGGAGTTGTAGACTTCTAAAATTCATGAAAAAATTACAGAAAGTAGCCAACATATTTAGTATTATTGTGTAAAAATTTCGGATTCATTCGATGAATTTTATCTCACGAAAATGAACCCCGAAGTAGTCGAAACATCTGGAAAATGGTTTCGGGGATTGTTTTGGTACACTTTTAATAACGACACATTTTGGTTAACCACGAAACGCAATGATAATTTTTACGAGCTCTATAAACATATTTAAGTGTCGTGTAAAAGTTTCGGGTCAAACCGAGAAGGTTTGACAAAAGTCAACAAAACCGACACTCGTAACGTGAAACGTTTGATCCAATAAATATATTGTGTTTTTAGACAAAAACGAGTTTTAAAAATGCTATAGTTTTAACACGGACGAAAATGACATTTTTGCAATTGCAAATAAATGAAAACGTAAACTATATATATATACACACACACATATACGCGCAACAAACAATGTATGAAATGACTATAAGTATTGACTACTTACAAAGCAACGAAATATAATAATAATATAACATCGTATTATTATTACAACATTATCACCAACGGAAAACGTACAAACTTTTAAACAAATAACAATCTTTCAACGAGTGAACGATTAACATGTTCTGGCATTGAGCCAACTACTAATATACTTATCTCGTACGTTTAGGATGTTAGAGACTTTCCTTGGGCTTAGGCTTTGCTAGCACTTACATACCGAGCTCACGAGGTGAGTTCACAGCCCCTACCTTTTTACTGTTTTACTGGTTTTAAAACTAGGAGTGAAAAACATAGTCAACTGCTTTTACTATTGCCATAACTTACTATGATTTTATAATTGCTTCTATGCTTTTATACTCTGTTGTATGAACTACCTAGTCTCTGTTTTATGAACTACTACTTGGGAACTGTTGTACGAACTAATTAATGCTCGATTACTAGGATTTACTATGAGCTACTTGAACTCTGAACTATGTTATCTTTTAATTATGAACTAATTTATGAACTATACTTAAGAACTGTATTTTTGTAAGTCCGTATGTATTAGGATCGATAACGAGTTTATCTTTAGGTATTAAGGCGTGGAATTCCTTAATACTTGGTTCACGGATTGTGAACGAATTGTTTCCCAAGATAATAGCGAATTGACTAATAAACAAGGTTTTGTATCGATTAATTAATGTTAATCGATCAATACCTAACCTTAAGAATGCTTAGAATCGTTTATAATGCTCTGGAAATTCGTATAGCAAAAAGTTCTTTTTCGTTTAAACCTAATTTTGTATTTATATGAATCTGCTCAACTCGACTCGTAGCCCGATGGGCTCTGCGAGTCGATTTACTTCGCAGCCCAGAACCAAGCCCATGCTGGTCTCGGTTCGTTGCCACCTCTGCGAGCCCAGATCTCAACTCGCAGAACTCAACCCTGCGACTTGAGATCTCATCTCGCAGACAAACTTTAGTTTGCATTTTCATTCTCGATATTCGTCTAACACTTTATCTTACTAATATATTTAACGAATATTAATAACAAACTAATATCATATCAATTATTACAATTCAAAATCAATTGTACACACTTGATTACAATAATCACTAGTAGTATTACAAACTAGATCTGTTGTCACAAATACATGTCCCAACAGACTCCCCATTGACAATAGCTCTAGCGTCTATGCTACTATGTCTTCAAGTTGTCTTTGATCTTCACTTGTAAATCTTACTTCGAGCATAAATCTTCAACTTGATACAAGTCTCAACCATCATTTGATAATCACGTGCTAAATCACCCCATGCTACTGTCGTCAAGATTCTATTTTCATTCAACTTTATCAAATCTTTCTTCGACATGTTCATTAGGTGTCGATGGTCATAAACTCTAAAGATTTCTCTTTCACCACCTTCAACCTCATCATCAGCTTCAACCATGACAGCTTCTCCATTCTCTGAATCCACGTGCCATCTTTTCATATTTCCCAAAATATCTTGTGGCATTGTCTTCAGTGGAATTTGCTGAACACACTTAACAGCTGGATAAACCTTCCTTCTCGTTTTTCTTCCAGTCCTTTGACTTCGTTCCTTCAATTTGATTGTCTTTCCTTTTCTTGGCTTAATCTTATCAAACTTCTTTGTTCTAACCTCAGTTCTGATTATTCTTTCAACATACTTAGCATAATCATCATTACTCGGGTTATTCAACTCTAATCTAGCCAAATCTATAATTTCAAATCTTGGTAACGAACTAAATACTGCAAGTTTTTTCTCAAAATATTGAACTCCGTCAAACCTTTTGAAAGCAAAAAGCTTCAGTTCAGAGTCAAAGTACCATCCAATAATCCCTCTTTTAGGTTCCCGTTTCCCAGTTATATCAACTTCAGAAACTCCAACCTTCTTCTTCTATTTTGGAAGTTTCCTAAGAAAAACAGCTGATTCTTGGTAGGAATCAAAGTTTCATCATCTTCAGAATCGGTTGATTCATCGATTTCTTCATCTACATCGACAACTGTTGGACCTTGATCATTTTCAATAATAACTTCTGTCCTAGATGGGCTCACATGGTGTTCATCAATATTTGCATCTGGATCTACACCAATGTCTTGCACATTCTCAGGTACAGCAGTCCAATCTTCAGGTAGTAAAAATTCTCCTTCTTCAAGATCAAAATCAATTTCTTCATCGATTTCATCAAGAAGATCACTTCCAGAGTCACTCAATTCTAATATTTCCATACCTACCAAAATCAAATTAATAATATAAATTCTTTCATTGATTTCCCTGAATCAATCTAAGAATCTCTTCATAATCTCAATTGTGTAATGAATCAATATTATATAACTTATAAAATTTTATTGATTACCCTGAATCAACCAAAAATTCTTAAGTCTTATTAAGATACTTAACAAATATTAATTAAATTTAAATTCTAATGCATTTTGAATAATCACCAAGCATTTAAATTTACTATTAATTATCTTATATAATTTCTAAGATTTAATTGAACTATCAATCTAACTTTTAAATTATATATCATTTGTCTAGCAAAAAAATATTACATATTTAACTTGTCAGTTATAAAAACTCTCAAGTCTAACATGTCTAAGTTAAAATAAATTTTGACCGCTGATATAAATCAGAACACGCCGCACGACTACTCAATGAGTCGGAAGTCTTTCGATCACTAATTTATTTAACTTTTCAAAATTAACTAACTTAAATAATTTCTAATATATTTAACTTGTAATAATAATCTCAAGCCAAACATATTACCAAAATAATAAGTTACAATTATTCAGTTACAATTATTTTTTATACAAATACTAACTACAGTCTATACTAAAGTCAAGCTAATATCTCACCAGCTTCTCCTTCAGTCTGAGCTGTACCAGTACCAGAACCACTCGCACCTGCATCACCAGACTCCCCCTGAAGCGTAGCATGCTGACCAGTCGTTGAAGGACCAGCCAGCTCACTACCCTCTTGAGCTGTGGGATCATCATCTTCATCTTCTCTTCTCTTCTTCGCTAGCTCATCACTTCTGCAGGACTCATCTAACTCTACTGTAACCACTCCCCTTGAGATGGCTTGTCCTTTCTCAGATCAGCAACTAAACAATCTAGACGCTCAATCTGTCTCTTGTGCTTTGCATCAGTAGTAATCAAACCCAAATTGGAATTCAATAAAGCCTTATATGAAATATTTTGAATGGTGATTTGCTGTGAAAGAGTCAGATTGGTCGCTACCAACTCTGGAATCATCGCAGTAACCTTCTCAAGCCCCTTAACCCTCGATTCTAAGGATGTAATCCTTTCAGCATCAGTCTGAGGTGTAACTGAGACGGTTGTGGGTCCAGGCGGTGTAAGATAAGCAACATGAGCATCACGTGTGAGCGGTGGAATGGGCTGAGACAAAGCGTTCGTAAGCAAACCAGCCGCAAATCTAGTCGCTTTATTCGTTGGAAAGTGAGCCGAACGAACTAAATCAGCAACCTGATTCTCAAGCGGTAACGACATCGGTTCAGTAACCACCGGTGTCACCGTCTCTGCTTGCGGTGTATCCTGAGCAACTGTTTACAGAATGAACAGTCTCAGTTTAACTCCTGATAAACAACAAGTTAAGAAGATTTAACTTTATAACTAAATACTGACCTTCTCGGATAATCAACGTCCTCGGACGTTTCATCAAAGGAGTATCAGTCTCCTCAGTGTCTAAGTCATGAATAATGAAATCTGGATCAGGATCATTGACTTTACGCTTCAACTTTAGCTTCTGAGTAGGATCAACCACAAGCTGTGATCCTTTCTTGATCATTCCAGTAGGAATACCCGTGACATAACTCAACGGTCTATCCAGATCATCTTCAGTATCACTGGAATCATCAGAAGCTGTATCTCCATCACGTCCTTCAGACGGACTAACAACTTCCTAAATATGTTAAACATATTATGATTAGCGTAAGGCTCTATCATATAAGTTCACATATATTGAAGATTAATCAGATATAATACCTTGGCAGGTAAGTTCTCTGATCTATCCTTCTGCGCCTGCTCACCCTTAGGTCGTGTGACCTCTGGGTCGACAGACTCAGTATCCTATTCATGAGTAAGCACATATAATAATCAGAAATATAGTAAATTATCAATTAAATTATCATATTTAACAAATAACATACCTTGAATTGTTCAATTGCAACCAACACTGGATCATGAGCGTCATCGTTCTGTACTAAGACCTCATGTAGAACCTCATCAGCTAACTCAGGCTAAATCTGTTGCCCTGGCTGTGCAGCCTGATGTAAAACATCCTCAATGAGCTCTTGTTGCTCAGCTGCTTGTGGAACTGGAGCTGGAGGTTGTTGTTGAGCTTGCTGTTGCTGTTGAGCTTGAGCTTGAGGTTGAGCTCCGGCATCCATCCAACCATTGTTCGGTGGAGCAACGTAGTTAGCATCAAGAAGATGCCCTAATAGATCAGCTGCCTCAGGTTTGATGTCATCTTTACGCTTGGATACTAGAAAACAAGCGTTGTAACCTCTCAACCCTATCGTCTCAACATGAAAATCAGCTTCATAAGCAGGTAGGTTCGGAACTTGATTGCGAATAAGAAGCATGCAGAATCGGGGATAAAGAATAAACTGCGTTTGCACAGCTCCTGTAATCTGTCCGATAAAAGAATTGAAGATGTAAGAAGAGAAACTGTATGGTTTATTGTAAACCAGTGACAGTACAGCAGACATAAGCTCTGGACTGAGCTCATCTAATCCTGACTTCTTGTTCCCAAAACTAGAAACAATAACCGTGAACAAGAACCTCCACTGGCCTAGAACAAACACCTTGACAAACTGGCGTCCTCTCCTGGGTCCAGAATATCCGGTACGACCCAAAGCGCCCTCAATAAAATCAGCAGAATAAGGCCGAATACCAGCATCTTGTTCTTCAGTCCCTAAATTTAAGAGATGTCGAAGGTCAGCAGCAGTAAAAGAGATAGCATGCTGATTGACCGTCGTACGGATAGTAGGAGGATTTGCAGCAGCATCATAAACAATGTTTCTCCAAAACTCCGTAAGAAGACGTCTGTTCAGCAGCGGTGACTCTGTAATAGCAAATCGAATTCTCGATCGTGCTAGATAAGTCAAAATCTACTCAAAGCGCTCAGCACCGCGCTCATTCAGATCTAGGTTCACCAGGATGTTGTGACCCTTCTCGAAAGATCTGTTAGCCATATCTGTAATTCAAAATTACACAAATAACAAAAAGATTAACTAAACAAACATTAATCAATTTAAACTTTAACGTATTATGATCAAAAGATCATCGAACGACTAAGTCTACTATTAACTAATAACTTAATTCACTGAAACTTAATTGAACAATTAAAAATATTTAACCTTTCAATTATATTCTGCAAATTATATATAAAATCCGTTAGCTAAGAATAACAATTTGAGTTATCATACCGCCGATAAAGATCAGGACACGCTGCTCAACTACACTATGAGTCGGAAGACTTTCGATATGAAATAACTAAAATTGTTAAATGTTAATACATTTTTAACTTATAACATAAGTTCGTAAGTCTAAACGTGTAAAAACGAGTTACTTGTTAATTATTTGTAACCAAACGATTCTCAAAACGAAAACAAGTTATAATTAAACAATATTAAAATTTACTTAATTTTACATAGTCAACTGAAGTCAACAAAGTTAATTCAGTTCTCAAAGTCAAACTAAGTCAATTAAAAATATAAATAAAATTAAATAAAACATTCAACTCGGTTCGTAGAGACTCTACGAGTTGACATCGAGTCGCTCAGGTCAACTCAAGTCAAACGAAGTCAAATGAAATGACTTCTTTTCGCTTCGGTCAACGAAAGTCAATAAGGTAACTCGAGTCGGTTCGGTCAACTGAAGTCAAACGAACTAAGGTCGTTTCGCTTCAGTCAACTGAAGTCAACCAAGAAACTCGGTTCGGTTCGTTAAACTGAAATCAAACGAAACTACTCGACTCGGTTCGTTAGAGCGGGCTACGAAGCGAGATTAGATCTCGGTTCGTAGGATGAACTGTTTAACGAGATTAATCTTTAAATCAACAATCTAACATGTTTCAAAGCAATTAAACACTTAAAACATGTTCCATTAGCATCAATTAACCATTATTAACTGTTAGTACATGTTTAGTGTCTGTCAGTTGGTCTAGCTCGTAGTTTGTAATTAGAAATAGTGTTCTGACTCCTGCGACGTAGCGCACAACGTCGCAGGTGCGACGTCAGGTTTTGGGCCTGCGACGTAGCAGACGTCGCATGGGCTTGGGCCTGCGACGTAGCGTGCTACGTCGCAGGTGCCAGATTTTGTATAAAAACGTTTTGTGTTTTCTGTTTTAGGGTTGACGAAACCCTAAACGCAATTAGTCGAAATCTCTGTAATCTGATCAATTATTACTGAATATAATACGTTTCGTTTGATATTCATTGCGTATTTATTATTCGTGTGATTGTTTGATTAGTCAATTGTTGTTTCCGCCATCAATTGATTGACTCGGTTCGTACTAGATCCTAAGTAAGGGACAAACAACTGGTATCAGAGCAGTGAGGCTCGTTTTTGGCGATTCGGATCGAGTTTGGGTTTTAAAAAGACGTGATATTCGTGAGTTTTCGTGTTTATTACGTTTGTTTTGTGTTTTTACAGGTTTTCGATCAGTATTATTGGGATTTTTGAAGGTTTCAGTCGTTCGACATTCGTGGTTTTGGTTTTAGGGTTAAAAATTCGTTTTTAGGGTTTTTGGCCGCTGCTCAGCGCGTTTTGCGACGTACCATAGCGACGTAAGCTGCGACGTCGCGTGCGACGTAGTGTTTTTGAACTTTAATTAGTTCGTGCGACGTACCGTTGCGACGTACCTCTCTACGTCGCTATTTTGACTTTAATTAGTCTTCTGCGACGCTCCGTTGCGACGTAGCCTGATTCTGCGACGTCCTTTGCGACGTCATCTGCGACGTACCTTTCAACGTCGCACTTTCTGATTCTTAATTGAATCATTTGCTTTTTGCGACGTACCCATCTACGTCGCATATTCTTTTTGCGACGTACCCATCTACGTCGCATATTCTTTGTGCGACGTACCCATCTACGTCGCTAAAATCAGAAGTTTGATTTTTTTTTTGTTTAAGTAATTAAAATGGCAGCTGATAAAGAGGATATTAGAGGACTTCGGGAGATGATTAAACAAAGCAATGACATAGGTTCAAGTAATAAACCTCCACTTTTTACTGCGGACATGGATTACGTGTACTGGAGAGACCGAGTTGAGCAATATATTGATTTCCATTGTCCAGAATTATGGGGACCATTACGTGAGCGTTATGTAGCTCCATTAGCTGAAGGAGAATACCGGGGTATTCGTCCTGCTAAGCCCTATAAAGCCATGTCTCCCGAGGAAAAGAAAGATTTTGATACTGAAAGAAAATCTTTTTCAATGATTAAAATGTGTTTAACGAAGGATGTTCTATGGCTTTTCAGAACTCATGAAACAGCCTTTGATTTGTGGAAGGCTATTGAAACGCGTTGTGGAGGGAATGATAAGTACAAGGAAGCAAAGCTCGAACTGATTAAGAAACAGTACGATATCTTTGACATCCTTCCTGATGAAGACACGACTTCTTTATTCACTAGGTACTCACGGTTAGTTGGTGAGTTGTTTGAAGGGGGTTATACTTTTCCTTCAATTGAAGTAAATAAGAAGCTGCTGGATGTGTTGCCGAGTTCTTGGGATATTAAAGTTCAATTTTTAAAGGAAAATGAAGAACTTGCAAACATGTCTTTGGATGCGTTGATAGGGGATCTTCAAGCTCACGCGATGGAGATTAAGAAGAAAGAAACTAGGTCTGGTTCTGCTGTTCAGAATCCTAGTGTGTATGGTGTTAAGATCAACTCTGGAAAGACTTATGGATCAGGAGTTGCCTTTGTATCAAATACAAATGCTTCATCGACTTCTTCTTCTTCTGATGGTATTCATTCTGTTTTCATGACTGGACCTTCTTCAAATCAACAACAGGTTCAAGTCTCACCTGCTATTCAGGAGCAAGCTGCCATCTACACAACTTTCTTAAGCTCTTACAAGGATTTGGTTACTCAACCGAATCTAACTTTGGAGTTGACTAAGGAGGACTATGCTCAGCTTGATGAAGACGATTTGGAGCAAATGGATTTAACTTGGAATGTGGCAATGATTACCCGCAGAATTCAAAAGTTCTTGCAGAGGACAGGGCGTAAAAGCTTGGAGGGTGATGGAAAGACTGGCTTCGGATTTGACAAAAGTAAGGTCCGTTGTTACAATTGTCAAAATTTGGGTCACTTCGCCAGGGAGTGCGAGAAACCCAAAATGCCAGCTTCGGGATTCACAACACCTTCTACTCCTCCAAAGGCGAAAGAAACGGAAGTTACTAAGAAAGGGATTGCTGATAATGCCCTGATTGCTTTTGAGCCTACAAGTCAAGATTGGACGCCTGTCTCCCAGCATTACCAACAGTGTCTGATGGCTCACATTGTGAATGAGGTACATGATGAACCGTTAAATTGTATTTCATGCATTAAGTTAACTGAATCTCTAAAGGCATATCAGACGGAGACCGCTGAGTTGAGGAAAAAGAATGAAAAACTAACCGACTCAAATAATTTTTTAAAAGCTAATGAGAAACTTTATGAAAAACATCTTGAGGCTCATCGGTTAGATACTCAAAAATATAAGTCTAAAGTTTTCAGTCAAGAAGATGCTATTAAAAGCTATCTGATTGAAATTGAACTTTTGAATAAAGAACTTACAGATTTAAAAGCTGAGTATGAAAATTATAAGAGTAAAATCTTAGGTTCAAATTCCTCAACGGTTGTCTTTAATGAAATTCTTAGCAAGCACGGTACTAAAGGGAAGAAGAATGAGGGATTGGGATACAACTCAGTTCCTCCTCCTACTACTCACTGTCCCCTGCCTGTTAAGGAAGGTTTTGAAGAGATTCCAGTTGACTGGTCCAAGCTTTATGGTTTAAAAGCTATAGATGCTAAAGAGACCAAACATAACAAACCGGCAAAGGAGAAAACCAAGCGGCCAGAGTACCCCTTGCCAAAGTTTGTTAAGTCTGTGCATGAATCTCCTGATAGTGTTAAGGAGAATGTTGAGGTAAAGAATGAATCTCCTGTTAGTGTTGAGGAGATAGTTGAGATTGAGGACATTACGGATCAGGAGTATCCGGAGGTTAAGAAGGTTGCATGTAAACCTGAAAAAGTGATTTCAAAGGTTGAACCTGAAATTAAGGTTCAACCAAATAAGGGAAAAGCTAAGGTTTTAAACTCGAAACAACAAACTTTACAGTCACCTGTAAAGATTTTGCAAAGAAAATTAGTAAATGAAAATGTTTCGTATGATAAACCATCAACTTCAACCTCTCAACCAAGACAAACATTTTCTAAGACGTGTACTCAATGTTCATGTTCTAGAAATGTTTCTCCACCTCCTGTGGTAATTCCTCAGCCTCAACCGTTTGTTGAGACTCGTTCTTGTTTCTACTGCAAGAAACAAGGACATTTAATCCGTGAATGTCCAAAGCTGTCAAATCAGCGATATGGGAGAGAGATGCCTAGGACATCTGTTTATAAAAACTCTTTTTCTAAATCTCCACCTAGGCGTTACTCAAACTCTCCCAAGCCTGTTTCGAAACCAAGTAATGTTGAGCAAAAATCTTTGCCAATTCAAAAGCCCAACATTACTTCTATTACCGATTCCGAATCTTCAAAAGTTTGGAAACGTAAAGAGTCTGATGTTGACTCTTCAGTCGTCAACAATAACACATCAGATAAAAATTCTAATTTGTTTAAAGATAAAATCCTATCTGAGGTGATTATTGTTGATGACCACGGTCGACCTAAGTCTGTAAAGGCTTGGGTCACCGTTTCTCACTAATCTCCTTTCGTTTGTGTGTTGCAGCAGTCAGAACGTGTTAAAGATAGTGAATGGTATTTGGACAGTGGCTGCTCGCGACATATGACAGGCGATGTATCCTTGCTTGTGGACATTAAACCACATGCAGGAGGTTATGTTGCCTTTGCTGGAGATTCTGGGGGAACTATTTCTGGAAGAGGAACGTTAACTAACGGCAATGTTAGTTTCGAAAATGTGAACTACGTGGAACAGCTTACGCACAACTTGCTAAGTGTTTCACAGGTCTGTGATAAGGATTATACAACTGCGTTCACAAAAACAGAGTGTGTGATATTGAAGTCTGGTTATGTCATTCCGGAAGAATGGGTGTTACTGAGAGCACCAAGAAAGGATGACACCTACATTTTGAATATGAGAACTGTTGAGACATCGAACGAGTATACGTGTCTCTTGTCTAAGGCTTCTGAAAAGGATTCACTGCTTTGGCACAGACGAATGGGACACATTCATTTCCGAAAAATGAATTTCTTGACTAAAAATGACCTAGTGCTAGGAGTTCCAAAACAGTCATTTGCTCTAAAGGATGACTGTACCTCCTGCCAAAAAGGAAAGTTACGTAAGAAGTCCCATACGTCTAAGCAGGTGAATTCCATAAATGCTCCATTGGAACTACTGCATATGGATCTTTTCGGTCCAGTTTCTACAAAGAGCATTGGTGGTCGGTCTTACTGCTTGGTAGTTACTGATGACTAATCAAGGTTTTCGTGGGTTTACTTTTTGACCACGAAAGGGGAAACTCCTGAGATTCTGGTGTATTTGTTGGACAAGTTGGCAAATCTGTGCAACTTGAAGGTGAAAAGGATACGAAGTGACAATGGAACTGAGTTCAAGAACTCAACTCTCGAATTGTTTTGTGCTACAAGAGGTATTGAGCATCAATTTAGTGCTCCGAGGACTCCACAACAGAATGGAGTTGCAGAAAGGAAGAACAGGACAATAATCGAGACAGCTCGGACTATGTTAGCTGACTCCAAGTTACCAATCATATTCTGGGCTGAGGCAGTTAATACTGCCTGTTATGTTCTCAACAGAGTACTCACGGTTAAGAAAAGGAACAAAACGTGTTATGAACTTTTTAATAACCGTAAGCCAAATCTACAGTTCCTAGAACCATTTGGGTGTCCATGTCTGATCATGATAACGAAAGATAAGGTTTCTAAGTTTTTAAATTCAATTTAAAAAAAAAAAAAAAAAAAAAAAAAAAAAAAAAAATTCGCAACAGCCACTCTTTATGCTCTTTAGTATTAAAGAAAACGCAAGGTCGCTACATTTTTAAAATAGACGTTGAAGTTGTGTCTGTAAACAACTTGGGATATGATAGTACATCGGGTGACATGCACAAAATGGAATTTTAAGGTTTATCTTGGATGTGTCAGTAGGTTTATCTGACACACTTAAAACAGTTTTTATCTAAATTATCTTCATCATACGATGTATTGGTAGGCATGCTACACACCGGTTTGTGAGTGAGTAAGAAGTAATGATAAAACTTGTCTATTACTTTGTGAAAAATGTTATATGATGTATGACATAAGTCTTAATTGATAAATGGAAGTACTATCATACACTGTCATAATTATGTAAATGTAAAATGGGCATATAGTGATAATATGATTATTCGCCTAACTAATGGTGACTATTGTTGTACTCATGTACAGACCTGAATCCATTAGTTATGCAAATAGTCTCAAACTTGTTATGTTCATACTAAGGGACCCTCTGTTGTACTAAGTACAGATCTGGGGCCACTAGTATCTTCATAGTCGGTTTGATGTATGCCTAAATAAGAATATCAAGTGTATGTTACGAGAAAACCGAGATAAACTTGGTCTTGTAATCTCTACCTTGTGTGAATATGCAGTGTTTGTTTTACTAAAGTTTATCAGTATATCATATAATAGGTTTCACAAAATTAATATTCATTCTAACAATAAAGGTTAGCTCACAAATACGGATGTAACATGTTTAGGTGGACAAACAATACCAATAATTGTCTTGAAATAATTTTTATAAAAGGTGTTTTAAATGTGCCACGTAAATTTAAAGTGGACAAATATACTGATGATCGAAATAACACTTACTATTCCTAATAAATGCATGTTATTCCGATATGATCCCTAATCAGACAACGCAACTCCGTCACCAAAAATAGAGTGTTAGTAATTTTTATTTTTAGTAAAATTTAAGAAAATACCAAAAAGAATTTTTAGTTTTATGTTTTATTTTTATTCTAATTTATTTTTCCCGAGTCACGAGTTATTTGATTTTATTTGCTAAAATAACGAGTAAACGGTTTAAAAATTCAAATTTGGATCACAACTGTTTTATGCGACGTCCGGCTCTACGTCGCCTGCGACGTCCCAGCCTACGTCGCACATAGGGTTAGACTTTAAATAGTATCCACTGCGACGTAACTCGTCACACTATTCACTATTCACGTGCGACGTAGCCTGCGACGTACGAAAGGCGATTTGCGACGTAGCATTTTTACGAGCATATTTGTGATTTGTTGCTGTTTTCTTTCCGATCTATTCACGTAGTTTTGATCTACTCGTTATTCCGCACACTTAGGTACCGATTTTACCCATTTTCACCGTGTATATTGTGTTTAATTGCTATGTATATATTACGGGTTAAAGGGGTTTCGGTTTTGGGATAAATTTGATGGTATATCGTGTAAATCACTGGTTATAAATTATGTTTTCGTGATCACCATCGTTAGCCGCACGTTGTAGTGCCTTTGATTTTGAGAACCCCTAAATTCGAGGGTTAGGGTTTCTGGGTTGGGGATGAATGTTCGTCAGTGCGACGTACGATGCGACGTAGTGGCCTACGTCGCTTTTATTATTTATTGTTCATTTCCTACGTCGCCCTTCCCTACGTCGCTTTTTCTGCGACGTCCGATGCGACGTACCATGCTACGTCGCTCTTTTAATTAAAGTGATTAAATTCACAATAAATTGCAAAATGCGACGTCCCCCTTGACGTCGCTCGAATTTTATGCGACGTCAGGCCTTACGTCGCTTTTCAATTTATTTTGAATTTTAGCGACGTACAGTTCTACGTCGCTCTGTGTTATGCGACGTACGTTGCTACGTCGCTAATTCCAGGGATTTTGAAAAGGTTTTGCTTAAAAAAATGTAACAATTTTTTTTCTAACCTTTTTCGAGTTGCAATATGTTTCTGTTTTTGCAGATATGGCTTTGATTTTCGAAGCTCGTCATAATACGGCTGCTTACCTTACTGACACTTCTGATAAAGCTGCACCGTATCGTCAGATGATCGCGTTTTTGAGACGTTCGAGGGTATTTCACGCCATTTCAGACAACACTTTGGCGTTTGGAAATCTGATCAACCCCTTTTGGAGAAACGCAATTGTCGTCACTGAAAACGACGTTAGAAGATTGGTCTCTACTGTTCTGGGTACGGAGATCACTATTACAGAACAGAGCATTCGGGAACTATTACAGCTGAATGATCAACCGGATATGCCTGTCGGTTTTGATCATATTTTTGTTACCGGAGCTATGCAACGGTTAGGATATCCCGGGATTCCCTCTGATCAATATCGAAAAGCGAATCTCACACGCGTCTGGAGATATTTGATGCACGTGATCATTGTATGCTTGGGGAATAGGAAAGGTGGAACGGATGGGATGAGCCGAAGTCTGGCTTCTGCTATGCTAGCATTGGTATATAACAAGCCGTTCAATTTCTCGGGATTTATCTTCAGGGCTATGGTTGATAATGCGAATGCTGGGGATCAGAAATGGATTTTATATCCAAGATTTGTACAGTTGCACATCAATCGTCATCATCCGGAGCTTCAGGCACAGGGTGATATCGATCATCCGCTAAAGATTTCACCGATGATGAGTCGGATTTTTACTATCTGTGCAGGGTTTGAGAAAGGGGTCGAGGCACCAAGGGATGTTCCTTTATTCGGTGCTATTATTGATGAAAATTATGTTCCGCCCCCAGATCCTCAGTATATGGATGTTCCAGCACCTCAGCAACCGCAGCAACCGTTTGTGAACATTCCAGTTCAAGCTGCGGGGGAGACCATTCCTGCTCAAGCTGCGGGGGAGAACGTGGATGCTCTTTTGGAGAACATTGAGCAGTTCGGGCATGTGGATTCGGACAATCCAGCATCGCATGATACGGTTGAGAATTCCGATTCTGAAGATACTGCGAATGTAGGACCTCAGGATGGGGGTCCGACGCCTGAGCATTCTGATGGTACTGTTCCGCATCCCTCTGAGATGGAACGTATCAGGCTTTCCGATTCATTCAGATATCTGAGGATTAAGCGTCGAATCAGACAAGGACGCAAGTATGTGCCTCCAAGGGATACTGGAAAACGTACACGCGACGGTGATGATCCTGCTGATGAGACTTATCGACCGCCTCGTCGTGTTCGTCGCTCTTCGTCAACACGAGCTCCAGTCAATCCACAGCAACAGGATGTTTTTGAGATTCAACCGACTCCAGCTTTCCTGCAAAAGATCATGGAAGATATGCAGCAGATGAAGCAAAAGCTGGAGGCTCAGGATGAGAAGATTGCTGAACAAGCTGCTTTGATCGAGGTTCAATCTAAAGAGATTGAGGAAACGAAGAATAGGGTTAACGTTTTGGAAGGCAGGTTAATTGCCTCGGGGGAGTATGGGTCTGGGATACCCACTTTAGAGTCAAGTGAACCTGAGTCTGTAAATCCCAACCCTGTAATTGAAAATGTTAATGAAAATATTTCTGTTTTGGATTACTTTTCTGTTGATGATATTCCAGGGCAACCGAGACCGCTGGCAGTTGATTACTCATTCGCTGACTTATCATTTATTCAGAGGATGGCCAATGGAGTTGGCTCTGAGGAAGAAACAGAAAATGCTTTTGAGATGAACGAGGATGTCTCGATTGAAGAAGAACAGTTGAATGCAGATGAAACTTATGATGATGCACCAATTATTGAATCTGATTCAAGTGAAGACGAGAGTCCTAATAAAGCTCAACATGGAGAATCAAGTTCTGCTGCAACTCCAGCTCCAGAGACACAGGCACCGGACTCAGCCGCAAAGAAATTAACTGCTGAAGAAAAGAGAGAGAGAAACAAGAAATGGTGGCCTAAGGGACGAAATCCAGTTCCTATTCCAGTGAAATGTCAAGTGTACCGGGTTAGTCGGAATTATACCGGTGTTATTAAAAGCTGGAAGTGTCAGAGGAATCTGTTTATGATAAAGAGAGAAGATGTAGTTCAGTATTTTAGAATGCGTTTTGATAGATTGAGCACGTTGCCAAAAGGAGAGATTAATCGATTAGCTCAGCTTAAATTGATTAATCCTTTCGAGAATGATTATGCTGAGTTCATTCAGAGAAGTCTACGTCGGGAAGTATTATCGAAGACTTATTCGAAATTGAAGCCGACGTTGGGAACTCGGTATACGTGGAAGAAAAAGATTGATCCAGTCACCAGGAAGCCTTTGGTTAAAGTTCACTATTCGCCGGCTAAATGTTTGACTGAGATACCTCTGGAATCAGTTCCTTATTATTTTCTGAGAAGACTTGTGAAATGGGAACTTGATCCACAGACTGGCGAAGCGGTTATTACTTTCGTTCCAGATTCTGAACCGTGGCCAGAAGTTGGAGGTATATGGAATCTGAGGCAAGCAACGTTTAGACTATATGATCCGATGAGTTTGATTAATTTTCATGAAAAAGATTTAAGAAAACTCTATGATAATCGGATTCGGGTTGGTCAGAAGAATGAATTCAACAGACGTTTAGCACAACAGTTTTATAATGTTGTTACTGTTTGCGTAGCTAATGGAATTCATGCCGATGGCCAGTTTCCTGCGGGCTGGGTTTAAAGAAGATTTTTGAAGACCAAGCTGAAGACACGGGGGAGTTTGTTAGTACATGTTTAGTGTCTGTCAGTTGGTCTAGCTCGTAGTTTGTAATTAGAAATAGTGTTCTGACTCCTGCGACGTAGCGCACAACGTCGCGGGTGCGACGTCAGGTTTTGGGCCTGCGACGTAGCAGACGTCGCATGGGCTTGGGCCTGCGACGTAGCGTGCTACGTCGCAGGTGCCAGATTTTGTATAAAAACGTTTTGTGTTTTCTGTTTTAGGGTTGACGAAACCCTAAACGCAATTAGTCGAAATCTCTGTAATCTGATCGATTATTACTGAATATAATACGTTTCGTTTGATATTCATTGCGTATTTATTATTCGTGTGATTGTTTGATTAGTCAATTGTTGTTTCCGCCATCAATTGATTGACTCGGTTCGTACTAGATCCTAAGTAAGGGACAAACATTAACAATTTTTAGGTTTTATAACTCACAAATTTGTGTCAAATCCGTGAAAAACTAAACCGACACATTCGAAAACATAAATGGATCGATTTCTCACAAATTACACGGTGAAATCGCATGAAACTTACTTCAAAAGATGCGTAATGAAAAGATGAATAAGTTCCACGGTTGAAAAATTCCTTCCTCGTTCGAAAAAATCGAAAATCAACAGAAAATAAACTTCGGTTCGTTTCGCCAAAGATCGAGTCGTAGAAGTGTGTGAGTTCGGTTCGTGAGAAGTGTGGGTCGGTTCGTGAACTTGTCCCCTTTTATACTCTAAGTTCAATTTCGCACAGGTTGACTCACTTCGCAGGTTTGACTAGTCAAACTTGTGTTATAAGTTTAAAATGCGAAATAAAAACTAAGTATAAATTAAAACTCATATATTTCGTACAGGTCTAAAATAAAATTATTTTTCACTTGTAATTGTAACAATTGTTCAACAATAAATAGAAACAATTATTCAGCATAATTTAATTCCAAAGGGTAATATTTAACAATAAAAATAAAATAAAATACGAAACATAAAACCTAACAGTGGTATCAAGTACCATTTTATTAATCACTTCAATAAATAAAGTACATAACTCAACTGAATAAGATTTTAACTGCTTATGGATCATATTAGAAAGAACAAACTATTTGAAATTTATTAAAAAGTCTAAGTTGATTGTTAGTATACATACCTCATGAAATTCAAATAAATTACCATAAAATTACAACTAAGTTTATCATTTATACATTAATATTTATAAAACTATATCTTAGGTACCTTTATCCACGTAGCATAATTAATAAATGCATTACTCACTTAACGTGAATATTTTTTAATTATAGACAGTTCAAGACAATTACCGGTATTATGATCCACGTAAACAAATTATACGCTACTTTCTAAGCAAACACATTATTGTTAGTATGAATATTATCAAGTGCTTCCTATTATATGACATCTTGAAGAATTTCAAGTAAAACTCATAACACTGCATCGTTGAATTTCAAGGTAGCGGTTACTAAATGATGTATCTTTTCGAAACATATAACATACACTTGAATTTTAAGGTTAGACAAATATCAGACATACCTTGAATATGCTATGTTATCCAAGTCTGTACTTAGTACAACAGAGGATCCCTTCTAGCATAATTCAAAATACATTTGAGAATATTAATTTAATTAAAGGCTTCAGATCTGTACTCAGTACAACAAAGTTACCAGTAATTAAGTTAATACCCATATTGCTACTATTTGTCAATTTAAATTAAAAATGCATGATAACAGTGTATGGCAATACCATCATTCAACAATTAAGACTAATGTCATACATCATAGAATAGTAACACAAGATAATAAACAAGTTGTTAATTAACTTCTTAAGGGTTAGAAAATTTCATATAATTTGCCTACCATTACATCATATGATGAAGCCATCTAAAGTTTTCACTAAAAATAGACAAATTATAACTTGTGGATATAGGTGTATAATCAAATAAATATAAACACATACCTGATAGAACCGTTGTAGTTCTAAAGTAACTTTATTTGAACCTTCTAACATATCATACTTAGGACTTAAGCTTATTATTGTGAAGCTTATTCTCCTAATGTACTATCATCTCCCATAGTTTTTGCAGATAAAAACTTAAACATTTTCTAAAAGAACTACATTTGTTCTTTTATCGGAGGCGATTCCCATCAGGTAACAAGCAAATGAATGCCATACGTCTTTTTTTTATTTTTAATAATAATACATAAAAGTACTAACTATTACAAAAATACCCTTGGAAGACTAATCACTCTGGATTTCTCATTCCGTTTAGTTAAACCAACGTCTCAAATCTTGCTCTGTCGAACGCCTTTGTGTATAGGTCTGCTAAGTTATCCGTAGTTGGAACCTTAACTAACCTTATCATTTTCTTTTCAGCACAATCTATAATAAAATGATGTCGAATATCAATGTGTTTAGTTTTACTGTGCTTCACCGGATTATTGGTGCTCGACATTATTGATTCATTATCAATCATCATAGGAGTATTGGTTATATTTAACCCATAGTCCCGCAGTTGCTGTTGAATCCATAGAACTTGAGAGCAACAGCTGCCAGCTGCAACATACTCAGCTTCACATGTAGAAATGGCTAACGAGGTTTGCTTCTTGCACTGCCAGGATACTAATCTACCTCCTAGGAATTGACATCCTCCGGTCGTATATTTCCTATTCTGATTGCATCCTCCATAATCCGAATCAGTATAAGCTACGAGATCTAAGTCTCCATCAGTCGGATACCAAAGACCCAGCTTAGGTTTCCCTTTGAGGTAACGAAAGATTCGTTTAACAGCTTGCAAGTGTGACTCTTTTGGATTAGCCTGATATCTTGCGCATAAACAAACAGCAAACATTATGTCAGGCCTAGAAGCTGTTAGATACATTAGTGATCCGATCATGGTTCTATAAAGAGTTGGATCCACATCGCTATCACTCGATGCATCTGGACCTAGTCCATGATTGACTGGAATTGGAGTATTGTAGACCTTACTTTCATCCATCTTAAATCGTTCTAACAACTCATATGTATATTTAGATTGATGAATAAAGAATCCATCCTTCTTTTGATCAACTTGTAATCCTAAGAAGAAATTCAACTCTCCCATTGCAGACATTTCAAACCATTTTCTCATGACTTTCTCGAATTCTTTTCACATCTTTTCATCAGACGATCCAAAGATAATATCATCAACATAAACTTGCACGAGAAGAAAGTCTTTCTTATTCCATTTTACAAAAAGTGTACTGTCAATTGATCCTCTTGTAAATCCATTCTCAAGTAGATACGTTGATAGTGTTCCATACCACATCCTTGGTGCTTGATGTAATCCATATAGAGCCTTATTCAGTCGATATACTCTATCTGGATACTCAGGATCAGCAAACCCTGGCGGTTGTGAAACATACACCAATTCTTCCACTTTGCCATACAAGAAGGCACTCTTAACATCCAACTGATAAACCTTTATACCATAATATGATGCGAATGCTAAGAACACCCTAATTGCTTCTAGCCTAGCAACTGGTGCAAACACTTCATTGTAATCTATACCTTCTTGTTGATTAAAATCTTGAACCACTAGACGAGCTTTATTGCGAGTAACGATTCCCTTATCATCTCTCTTGCACTTAAATACCCATCTAGTTCCAATTGGATATTCTCCCTTTGGTAGGTCAACCAACTCCCAGACTTGTAATTTAGAGAACTGAGATAGTTCTTCTTGCATTGCTTCTACCCACGAGCTTTCCTTTAAAGCCATTTGAACATTTTTCGGCTCAACTTGTGAGATAAAGCATGAATGTAAACATTGATTAGGAATCTCTGTCTCTTTCAATGCAGTATACAAGCTTTGGTATTCTAAATTTTCAGATGTACTAGCATTTGATTGAGTCCTTGTTTGAACCGGAGTATTAATATCACCGATGATGTTTCCAACGGGATGATTCTTACTCGTTCTAGTTGAAGCAACAGGCTCAACTGGAATCTCATCTCCTAAGTTAGTACCGATTTCCTCAAAAACACTATGTTGTTCAGGAATATCTTCCAAATCTGGTACACCCTCTTTAGATAACTGTGAGTTATCAATACCCATAGATATTCTTAACTCTCTCAGTGGAGTAAGGATTTCATCCACTAATTTTTCAGTTAGCTCTTCTTCATTTAGAGGTGTATCTACTTTGGATTTCTGAGATCCACTAGTAGATGGTTGATTTGGATCAACATTTGTCTTGATTCCAGAATTCGGAACACTCGATGTTGAAGTATGGCCAGTATCCACATCTTCAGACACTAAATGTTCAGCTATCTCTGAATCACTGACATAGTCACCAAAAGGAACCTTAAATGATGCAAAGAGATCTGAATAATCAAATTGCCAATCAACTCCCTTATGCACATCAGGTGAGTAGCTCGTAACCTCAATATTATAAACTACTTCCAAACATCCCGTGACTTTATTAAAGACTCTGTTATTTGGCGAATTAGGCATATAACCTAGGAAAAATCCTTCGTCAGCCTTCTCACCAAATTTAGCTTGATGTCCGGTCTTTAATATTGTATATGAAACTCCAAAGGGTTCAAACCCTTTTAAGTTAGGTTTCTTATTGTTTAAAAGCTCATAACAAGTCTTGTTATGTCTTTTAACCGTAAGAACTCTATTGAGAACATAACATGCTGTATTAACTGCTTCTGCCCAAAAGATGATCGGAAGCTTTGAATCAGCAAACATTGTTCTAGCAGCTTCAATCAACGTCCTATTCTTCCTTTCAGCAACACCATTCTGTTGAGGTTCATAAGGTACACTGAATTGATGTAATATCCCTTTGCTTAAGCAATAGATATTCAACGTTGAATTCTTAAACTCTGTTCCATTGTCACTATGAATACGCTTTACTCTCATTTTGTAGACATTCTCAACTAGATCAAAGAACTCAATTAGAATTCCTGGAGTTTCATCCTTAGATCCTAAAAAGAATACCCACGAGAATCTAGAATAGTCATCTGTGACAACCAAACAGTACCATTTGCCACCTAGACTTCTCTTGCTTATTAGGCCAAAGAGGTCCATATGTAGCAACTCAAATGGTGAGGAGATAGAGTTTACAGTCTTAGATCTGTGTGGTTTCTTGTGCTGCTTTCCTTTCATGCAAGGTACACACTTATCCTCAGACTCGAAACGTTTTTGTGGTACACCTAGAACCAAACCATTGTTGGTTATGTTATTCATCTTTCTCCAGTTCAGGTGTGCCATTCTCCTATGCCATAATAATGCATCTTCTTCCGAAGCCTTGGATAATAAACATGTAGACACCATTGAAGAGTTAGGAACACCCATGTTGATTGCATAGATGTCCTTCTTCCTTGGTGCCCTCATCAATATCCATTTCTCGGGAATTAAGAAACCAGGCTTCAGGACTAAGGCTTCCTTTTCATTAAAATGAACTGGATGACCTTTATCACAGACTTGGGAAACACTCACTAGGTTGTGAGTTAGTTCTTCAAGATAGTTCACATCCTCTAGAGTCAAAGTTCCATTTGAAACTTTTCCTTTTCCCGTAATCGCTCCTCCTTTATCTCCTGCAAAATTAACTTTTTGCTTGAGACCATCCTTGAAGTCTGTCAATAGACTTTGTTCTCCTGTCATGTGACTTGAGCATCCACTGTCTACATACCACCAGCTATCCTTGTTCACAGCATTCTCCTGCACATAACACAAAACACGATCAGTTGTCAAGAGGGACCCAAGCCATTACGGTCTTGGTTTGTCCCTTATCATCAACAAACTTAAGCTCTTTAAAATAACCATCCTTCCCATCAGGAGCTTTGGTTACTTTTGAAGATGCTTTAGCTTGTGGACGATCAACCTTAAGAGGTGAATTTGAGGAAAACCTCCTAGGCACTGAATTCGGAGCTCTATTATGATGATTATAATTAAGCCCATGTGATCCCGAAGTAGAACCATTCTCAAAATGACTATGGCTTCTACCTTGAGTTCTAAACCTCGACGGTGTCATATCCCTAGGCTTATTGAAAGAATTATCACTTAGAGTATATGGTCATTTAGGCTTAGGTGGGGAGACACTATGTTTACCTTCTCTTTTAAGAATGTTAACAGGTTTATTACCTAACTTAGGTTTGGTATCTAACCTATCTACAGACTTACTAGAGTCAGTCGGTGTCTTTTCATCAATCACTAACTTATGTGATGCTTCCGGCTTCTTGTTCGGACAACACGAAGCAACATGTCCCTTTTGGTGACATTTGAAGCAAGACATCTATTTTCGTGATTTATTAACTTTTGCTTTCTCATCCGGAGTGTTAGGCACTAAAGGTTTAGATTTTTGTTCCTTATCAACCTTATCATCAGTCTTAGTATCATTAATCACTCCACCTGATACAAACTGTATTTTGGTGAAATGAGAAACCTTACTATTATCTGGTGATTGGTTCTTAATAACATCCTTCTGTGCCTCTGACTATTCGGGGTCATTAGTTACTAAAATCTCAGGATTAGCATCTGTCATTTCAGAATCTATAGAGTTACTAGTGTAAATGGCATTAAAAGGATGAGGCACATCATTGTATCCTATCCCAGTCTTGTCCTTTACACTACGTTGAGCTTCTAACATTTTGTCCATTTCTAAAGTTCTGTAGGTTTCAATCTTCCGATCTTGCTCTACTAACTTCTGTTTAAGCTCAGCTAACTCTCTATCCTTATTAGCTATTGTTTGATTTAAGTCATTGATGTTTATATAGAGTCTATCTATGATTACAGCCTTTTCTTTAATGGTATCTCTAAGTGCGATCTTATCAGAAACATCAGACTTAATCTTATTCTTAAGATCTACCTTATCTGTAATTAACCTTAGGACATCACATTTAGCTTGTTCAAATTCAGATATCATAGACCTATTAGAATCAGTTAAAGCACTAACTTGGGATAGCAGATTTTGATTTGAAAAAGATAAAACACTTAATTGAGATTGCAAATCAGTAACTAAATAACAAACATCAGCAAGAGTAAGAATATCCAAACATACCCTTTTCTTGTCAGTTTGTACTTTAGCCATGTGTGCTACAAAGTCATCTGGACTCATTTCAGCATTTGAATCCATGTACAGCACATCCTCATCACTTGTCTTCACTTCAGACTCAGGCACCTCTACTCCTTGTTCTACATCAGTGGGCATGTAGGACATTGATCCAGCAGTTGTCGCTTGATCTTCAATCTCAGCCATCAAAGCTTCTTCTTCTGACTGAGCTTTCCAATCATAAGATCCATCTAACTGCTTAACCACCAAAGCTTTGGAAGCAAGATTACTTCCCGAACCTTGTTTTCCACTACCAGCTTCTACCTTAGGTCTTTGGCACTCCCGAGCAAAGTGTCCAATACCGTGACAGTTGAAACACTTGATCTTGGTTTTATCAAACCCTGATCGGTTGCCAACTACTTTTCTACCATTCTTCTTTAAGAAATTTTTCACTCTCCTTGATAACATAGCCAGTTGATCCTGGAGATCTATTTCTTCAAGATAATCAGAGTCAATTTGGTCATAATCTTCATCAAAAAGAATCGGATCATTGATTTTACTTTGAATGTAATTCTCATATGAAGCAACAAAGGAGGCAAGAACAGAAAGTTGCTGTTCCGCAGATTTCACACTCATAGGCATCTTCAGATGCTCTTGAGGTGACTTCTCAGTACTCTTTCCTTTTGTTTCATCACTAAAGGAGAAAATAAAACACAGATCTTCAGATATCATTTCACCATTTTCACCAGTATCACCAACTAACAATGCAGTGGTCGAACTAGAAGACGAAGTCGAAAGATTTGTTTTTCCGTGATATAACCCAGGGTTATGAACCTGATCTGAATCGGAATCTCTTGACTTTTTGGTGAAATTATAACCTCTGAGCTTGTCAATGACCTGCTCTAAGGTAATGGTAGCATATCTAGTTTCGTTATCCTTGATCATAACACCATACATTTCCCACTTAGAAGGCAAACCCTCAATAAACTTGTCGGTTTTATCAACTTTTTCTACAGTGATTTCATGGTATTCTAGCTCACTTAGAAAATGGTAGAAACGAGTAACATATCCATCAAGATCTTCTCCCTTCAAAGCTTTAAACATGGTAAACTGCTTCTTGAGAAGATTCTTCTTTCCAGCTCTCACTTGTGGACTTCCCTCACCTCTTTTCTCAAGAGCTTCCCAGAGCGTTCTTGCAGTATGAAAATACTTCAGTTGATGAGCAATTTCCTTTGGAAGACACATTTTAATACAAGAATGAGCTCGATTTTCAGACTTGTATTCTTCCTTTTGTTGGTCACTCATGTTCTGATAAGTAAGGACCACAATAGCATTTTGAACCGTTTGAGTAGGTGCCGTGTATCCATTCTTGATACACATCCAGATTGACAGATCATGGAATCTACAGTAAGATTCAAATATGTCCTTCCAGTTATAGTAATCTTCGATCTTCAACAACTTAGGTGGAACGTTTGATTTTCCCACCTCGTGTTCCATCTCGATCATTTTACTAAGATCAGACATTTTGTTGTTTCAAAAATTAACAATCAGAAAGTTCAGTTCGCAGAAACTCGACTCACAGAACAAGAACTCAGTTCGCAGGACGAAACTCGATTCGCAGGTTGGAACTCGGTTCGCAGGATGGAACTCAGTTTGTGGGATTGAACTCAGTTCGTGAGATTGAACTCAGTTCGTGGGATTGAACTCAGTTCGTTGGATTGAATTCGGTTTGTGGGATTGAACTCGGTTCGCAAAATCGGCTGAAAACCCCAAAAACGAAAATTTTAGGTTTTTGATCGACTAAACCCTAAGATTTCGGTCGAAAACGAACCTAAACACTTCCAGAGACTGATTTTGATCGTTTTTACACACTATTGCACGTACCAACAACCCTAAATCAATCGTTATTATCCGAAAACCTCGAACTTAATCGTATTTAGGGCGAAAGCTCTGATACCAATTGTAAGTCCGTATGTATTATGATCGATAACGAGGTTATCTTTAGGTATTAAGGCGCGGAATTCCTTAATACTTGGTTCACGGATTGTGAACGAATTGTTTCGCAAGATAATAGCGAATTGACTAATCAACAAGGTTTTGTATCGATTAATTAATGTTAATCGATCAATACCTAACCTTAAGAATGCTTAGAATCGTTTATAATGCTCTGGAAATTCGTATTACAAAAAGTTCTTTTTCGTTTAAACCTAATTTTGTATTTATATGAATCTGCTCGACTCGACTCGCAGCCCGATGGGCTCTGCAAGTCGACTGACTTCGCAGCCCAGAACCAAGCCCATGCTGGTCTCAGTTCGTTGCCACCTCTGTGAGCCCAGATCTCGACTCGCAGAACTCAACCCTGCGACTTGAGATCTCATCTCGCAGACAGACTTTAGTTTGCATTTTCATTCTCGATATTCGTCTAACACTTTATCTTACTAATATATTTAACGAATATTAATAACAAACTAATATCATATCAATTATTACAATTCAAAATTAATTGTACACAATTGATTACAATAATCACTAGTACTATTACAAGCTAGATCTGTTGTCACAAATACATGTCCCAACAATTTTGAGTAACGTCCCAATGGAACTATTGATTTTGGGTAACGTCCCAATGGAACTATTGATTTTGGGTAACGTCCCAATGGAACTATTGATTTTGGGTAACGTCCCAATGGAACCATAAACTATTGATTTTGGGTAACGTCCCAATGGAACCATAAACTATACATTTTGGGTAACATCCCGACAAAATATACTTTGGATTAGGATACGAACTTTCCTACAAATAAATTTGAAGGGATACTTTTGGATAGTGATCCAATTAAACTATACTTTTGGTGACATCCCAATTAACTCTTATGTGGATAACATTCCACAATACTTTACTCAACTGTTATGGGAAACAATTACGAACGTATTTGGACTATCAAATTGTACTTGTAAACTTGAAACCTGTGAATTCACTCAACATTATTGTTGACTATTTACTATGTTTTTCAGGAAATTAGCTGTATGTATAGGCAAGCATACTATGGAACTAGGCGACCTAAGACGAAATAGGACGACAACCTACTGTGCAGCAATAACCTTACGCTCTGATATGCATGATTGTCAAATGGTGACGTCGGTGCCCCCACTCGATCGAATGTTTCCGCAAAACATCCGATAAACTTTAATTAACAAATTCGGGGGTGCGACATATTGGTATCAGAGCCATTGGTTATAGCGAACTAGAGTTCTTTAAGTGACCTAGTAACTTAGAGACCTGGACTATAGCCGTGGCTAGGACACTCATGCATACATACACTTGCATACGTCTAACTCGCCATATGACAACTATTGTCACGTCACGTCGATTACACCAACTACGACACATCGGAATATGCGAACCCGTCAACCGACACTATTGCACGCTGAGCGAATTCACTTGTTGTATAGTATATGTATGGTTGATTTTATCTTGTATTCCTTGAACCATACTACATCTAGTTCATTGATCCTTGTGTTGATACATATGAACCTGATCGTATTAAACGGTTGATGAAAAGAAGTATGTATTTGGCTTCATATAATGACGCCTGGCCAACGTGATTATATTATACTAAGTACATATGGGCGTTTCATGGTCGTAAGATACGTGATGGGGATATTGTTAATCATCCTTAATACTTGATAACTAAACAATGTGAAACATCGTTCTTCACATTCCTCACTTTGGCATTGGCTACTGTACAAACAAACTCTTACTCACCAACGGACCGAACAAATTCGTACTAAACGTTTAATGAATGGAACCAATAACTCAGCAATCGAATGAACGGATTGAACAATCAGAAATCTAAATACGTATCGGGGTAACAAGCTTTCTTAAGAACTACTGGAACAAGGCACAGCAGAGTAATATGGTACGATAATCGAGACGGAGTCTCAAAACAAAAAATCACTGGGGTAATCAGACCTAATCCTGCGAAACGAATCCTCCACATGTAACAAACTTTATAGAACTATTTCTCTACAAATTATATTTTGGAATGTTTATTTCAATAAACAACTATACTAGAAGGTTTTCTATTATCTGCTCACCAGACTGATTTCCAAACGAACACTACTATTCATACACTGAAATGATTTTCTAAACAGATACAAATTGATCGCTATTTTGACTGAATGTCAAACAATTTATACATAACTTGTTTATGTTTAAACAACTATTTTGTCATTATTTGACCACAATTTGAACAACCATTTAAATCATTTCAAATTTTCAACTGTTTTGACAACTGTTTGTCATCTTAGACAGCAACCACAACGATAACGCTCCAACAGCTCCTAGACACGCGTACATTCGTAGAACAAAGGGTACATAACCGGATTCCTACATTAACATCAGTACGTCTTAGTAAACTTCTACTACCCTTTCACGTTATATTACTCGAACATCTTGAACTTAGCGCCTAGTGAACTTGGACTACTGTGAACATATAACTTATTGAATTATAGGACGAGTATACTTGAGCCGTAAGAACTTATATGACAAACTAAAAGCACTACTATGGTGACAACACGACTACTCGGAAACATACGCGATTGACACTACGACATGATTTTTAAATCTCGGGACGAGATTTTTCTAACAGGGGGAGAATGTGACACCCTGCAATTTTGGATACAATTTCAAACATTAAACACATGCATTATTAAGTCTAATTCCCTGCTTAGTGAATTCTCAAACTATGTTATGAGATAAGTCTAGCAAAGCCCAACAATTTAATACGATAGGTGTTACTTTATTTGTAATTATTAATAATTACGCACGCGACATTCGGAGCGAGTCCGACGAAATAAATATGTACGTTGGTGATACAAATTTTATAAATAACGTAATACTATTTTATATAGTAGTTATTTAACTGAAATTATTATGATAACGATAAAGCATAACGAATAAAACTTAAACATTTATACATTTTATATAAAACGTAACTTACGCGACTAACATTCACAAAACAAACCCGACAACCTAACGAGTCCAAAAATAATATTTTTGAAACTCAATATTAAGTATTTAAAATAATACTTCGAAACATTTTAACGAGAAAATAACGTTAACTAACTAATTGAATATAACGTATTAAAATGTAAAACGGTCGGGTAAACGAACACGGGTTAAAAACCTACACAACTAGACGATAATTGAGGGGACAAAACAAATTTTTGGCCATGCCTTGACCATGAAATAATCGGCCATAGGTCATCTCCTCACCACATACTTGTCTAACCAATATTTCATTCATACACATACACTAATACCTACACATTCTCATACCCACCTCCACTACTCTCCTTCTCCTTTCTTTCTAACCATTTTCACGGCAGAAAACCAGCAGGAAAAACCACCCTCATCACCATAACAAATCACCAAAAATCAACTACTAGCTAGGGAAAAGCAAAGGTAGAAAACAAGAACAAGCAACAAGATCTTCATCCTCAATTATTTCATTTCTTGCATCATCAAGCTTTGTAAGGAACTCTTTACCTCCACTTATCTTACATGATTTTTACTCCTTAACATGTTTTAATGTTCACTTTAAGAAAGATCATGGACAAAAGTACAAAGAAAACTAAGCAAAACATAAAACTTGATGAAACTAATTTCTGGACAGATTCTGACGTCGTGGTAAAAAAATTGTGTAAAATCGTACAAATCGAATTAACTCATGAGACCACTTGGGAAACTTTCGTAATTTCATTAGGAACAACTTTCATGTTGGACACTTTTGCAAGAAATGCATAGAATTTGCTCTAGGGACTGATTTGTGGACACTATTCATGAAAAACGGATTCTGAAAACGGTTTTGATCACGAAATTATTTAGGGAGTTGTAGACTTCTAAAATTCATGAAAAAATTATAGAAAGTAGCCAACATATGTAGTATTATTGTGTAAAAATTTCGGATTCATTCGATGATTTTTGTCTCACGAAAATGAACCCCGAAGTAGTCAAAACATCTTGAAAATGGTTTCGGGGACTGTTTTGGTACACTTTTAATAACGACACATTTTGGTTAACCACGAAACGCAATGATAATTTTTACGAGCTCTATAAACATATTTAAGTGTCGTGTAAAAGTATCGAGTCAAACCGAGAAGGTTTGACCAAAGTCAACAAAACCGACACTCGTAACGTGAAACGTTTGATCCAATAAATATATTGTGTTTTTAGTCAAAAACGAGTTTTAAAAATGCTATAGTTTTAACACGGACGAAAATGACATTTTTTGCAATTGCAAATAAATAAAAACGTAAAATATATATATATATATATAGATATATATGTAAATATATATCTATATTTGTATGTAGATATATATGTAGATATATATGTATATATGTAGATATGTATATATATATATATATATATATATATATATATATATATATATATATATATATATATATATATATATATATATATATATATATATATATATATATATATATATATATATACATATATACATATATATATACATATAGATAAAGGTACACCATGTCGGGTTACTATCTCATCAACATATATCTTTGCCAGTTTTTCCAATGTATACGTGCCCTTGATGGGTAAGAAATGTGCAGATTTTGTCGCTCTATCAACTATAACCCATATTGCATCATATCCCTTTAAAGTTCTAGGTAATTTAAACACAAAATCCATTGTAATCTGTTCCCACTTCCACACTGGTATCTCTAGTGGCTGTAAATTACCATAGGGCTTTTGATGTTCCGCTTTCACTTGTAGACACGTGGGGCACATATTTACATATCTAACAATTGTTTTCTTTATACCTGGCCACCAATAAACCAATTTCATATCCTTCTACATTTTATTACTTCCAGGATGAATTGAGTATTTAGATTTGTGAGCTTCATCCAAAATAATCGATCTTAGATCACCATACTTTGGAATCCACATTCTACCTTTGAATCTCAACACACCATTGCTGTCTTTCTCCAATAGTCAAACATCCCCCTTCATCCTTTCTTTGTTTACATTCTAATCTTTAAGTGCCACCTCTTGCACTTCCTTGATCTTTTCAATTAAATCTAACTTCAGCTCGATTCTTGACTAATGAATATTCAAAGGTCCAATTCTTTCTTGTCGACTTAATGCGTCGGCGACAACGTTTGCCTTACCAGGGTGGTAATGAATTTCACAGTCATAGTCTTTGACTAATTCCATCCAACGTTGTTGTCTTAGTTTCAGTTGCTTCTGATCAAATATATACTTCAAACTTTTATGATCAGTGAAGACCTTAAACCTTGCTCCGTACAAGTAATGCCGCCAAATCTTCAAGGCGAATACTACCGCGGCTAATTCGAGGTCATGCGTCGGATAATTCATTTCATGAACTTTTAATTGCCTGGATGCATAGGCAATGACTTTTCCCCGTTGCATAAGCACACATCCCAAGCCATGTAATGAGGCATCACTATATACTTCAAAGTCTTGCATGCCTTTCTTAGTAAATAAGCTTAGACATATTCGTCCTAATACAAAAATAATTTAGTTGGAGAAATAAACTTTTTGACTTTCACAGTAAGATATAATGCCATTAGACAAAATTTAATAAAGACATTTCTCTATCTATTAAAATGATAGTTTACTAAAATGTGTATACAGTTGGAACGTGGTCAAACTACTATTACAGTATAAAATATATTTAATAAATAATACTAATAATAACTAGATGGGCCCAGGTTTGATGTCATCTTTATGCTTGGATACTAGAAAACAAGCGTTGTAACCTCTCAACCCTATCGTCTCAACATGAAAATCAGCTTCATAAGCAGGTAGGTTCGGAACTTGATTGCGAATAAGAAGCATGCAGAATCGGGGATAAAGAATAAACTGCGTTTGCACAGCTCCTGTAATCTGTCCGATAAAAGAATTGAAGATGTAAGAAGAGAAACTGTATGGTTTATTGTAAACCAGTGACAGTACAGCAGACATAAGCTCTGGACTGAGCTCATCTAATCCTGACTTCTTGTTCCCAAAACTAGAAACAATAACCGTGAACAAGAACCTCCACTAACCTAGAACAAACGCCTTGACAAACTGGCGTCCTCTCCTGGGTCCAGAATATCCGGTACGACCCAAAGCGCCCTCAATAAAATCAGCAGAATAAGGCCGAATACCAGCATCTTGTTCTTCAGTCCCTAAATTTAAGAGATGTCGAAGGTCAGCAGCAGTAAAAGAGATAGCATGCTGATTGACCGTCGTACGGATAGTAGGAGGATTTGCAGCAGCATCATAAACAATGTTTCTCCAAAACTCCGTAAGAAGACGTCTGTTCAGTAGCGGTGACTCTGTAATAGCAAATCGAATTCTCGATCGTGCTAGATAAGTCAAAATCTACTCAAAGCGCTCAGCACCGCGCTCATTCAGATCTAGGTTCACCAGGATGTTGTGACCCTTCTCGAAAGATCTGTTAGCCATATCTGTAATTCAAAATTACACAAATAACAAAAAGATTAACTAAACAAACATTAATCAATTTAAACTTTAAAGTATTATGATCAAAAGATCATCGAACGACTAAGTCTACTATTAACTAATAACTTAATTCACTGAAACTTAATTGAACAATTAAAAATATTTAACCTTTCAATTATATTCTGCAAATTATATATAAAATCCGTTAGCTAAGAATAACAATTTGAGTTATCATACCGCCGATAAAGATCAGGACACGCTGCTCAACTACACTATGAGTTGGAAGACTTTCGATATGAAATAACTAAAATTGTTAAATGTTAATACATTTTTAACTTATAACATAAGTTCGTAAGTCTAAACGTGTAAAAACAAGTTACTTGTTAATTATTTGTAACCAAACGATTCTCAAAACGAAAACAAGTTATAATTAATCAATATTAAAATTTACTTAATTTTACATAGTCAACTGAAGTCAACAAAGTTAATTCAGTTCTCAAAGTCAAACTAAGTCAATTAAAAATATAAATAAAATTAAATAAATCATTCAACTCGGTTCGTAGAGACTCCACGAGTTGACATCGAGTCGCTCAGGTCAATTCAAGTCAAACGAAGTCAAATGAAATGACTTCTTTTCGCTTCGGTCAACGAAAGTCAATAAGGTAACTCGAGTCGGTTCGGTCAACTGAAGTCAAACGAACTAAGGTCGTTTCGCTTCAGTCAACTGAAGTCAACCAAGAAACTCGGTTCGGTTCGTTAAACTGAAATCAAACGAAACTACTCGACTCGGTTCGTTAGAGCGGGCTACGAAGCGAGATTAGATCTCGGTTCGTAGGATGAACTGTTTAACGAGATTAATCTTTAAATCAACAATCTAACATGTTTCAAAGCAATTAAACACTTAAAACATGTTCCATTAGCATCAATTAACCATTATTAACAATTTTTAGGTTTTATAACTCACAAATTTGTGTCAAATCCGTGAAAAACTAAACCGACACATTCGAAAACATAAATGGATCGATTTCTCACAAATTACATGGTGAAATCGCATGAAACTTACTTCAAAAGATGCGTAATGAAAAGATGAATAAGTTCCACGGATGAAAAATTCCTTCCTCGTTCGAAAAAATCGAAAATCAACAGAAAATAAACTTCGGTTCGTTTCGCCAAAGATCGAGTCGCAGAAGTGTGTGAGTTCGGTTCGTGAGAAGTGTGGGTCGGTTCGTGAACTTGTCCCCTTTTATACTCTAAGTTCAATTTCGCACAGGTTGACTCACTTCGCAGGTTTGACTAGTCAAACTTGTGTTATAAGTTTAAAATGCGAAATAAAAACTAAGTATAAATTAAAACTCATATATTTCGTACAAGTCTAAAATAAAATTATTTTTCACTTGTAATTGTAACAATTGTTCAACAATAAATAGAAACAATTATTCTGCATAATTTAATTCCAAAGGGTAATATTTAACAATAAAAATAAAATAAAATACGAAACATAAAACCTAACAGTGGTATCAAGTACCATTTTATTAATCACTTCAATAAATAAAGTACATAACTCAACTGAATAAGATTTTAACTGCTTAGGGATCATATTAGAAAGAACAAGCTATTTGAAATTTATTAAAAAGTCTAAGTTGATTGTTAGTATACATACCTCATGAAATTCAAATAAATTACCATAAAATTACAACTAAGTTTATCATTTATACATTAATATTTATAAAACTATATCTTAGGTACCTTTATCCACGTAGCATAATTAATAAATGCATTACTCACTTAACGTGAATATTTTTTAATTATAGACAGTTCAAGACAATTACCGGTATTATGATCCATGTAAACAAATTATACGCTACTTTCTAAGCAAACACATTATTGTTAGTATGAATATTATCAAGTGCTTCCTATTATATGACATCTTGAAGAATTTCAAGTAAAACTCATAACACTGCATCGTTGAATTTCAAGGTAGCGGTTACTAAATGATGTATCTTTTCGAAACATATAACATACACTTGAATTTTAAGGTTAGACAAATATCAGACATACCTTGAATATGCTATGTTATCCAAGTCTGTACTTAGTACAACAGAGGATCCCTTCTAGCATAATTCAAAATACATTTGAGAATATTAATTTAATTAAAGGCTTCAGATCTGTACTCAGTACAACAAAGTTACCAGTAATTAAGTTAATACCCATATTGCTACTATTTGTCAATTTAAATTAAAAATGCATGATAACAGTGTATGGCAATACCATCATTCAACAATTAAGACTAATGTCATACATCATAGAATAGTAACACAAGATAATAAACAAGTTGTTAATTAACTTCTTAAGGCTTAGAAAATTTCATATAATTTGCCTACCATTACATCATATGATGAAGCCATCTAAAGTTTTCACTAAAAATAGACAAATTATAACTTGTGGATATAGGTGTATAATCAAATAAATATAAACACATACCTGATAGAACCGTTGTAGTTCTAAAGTAACTTTATTTGAACCTACTAACATATCATACTTAGGACTTAAGCTTATTATTGTGAAGCTTATTCTCCTAATGTACTATCATCTCCCATAGTTTTTGCAGATAAAAACTTAAACATTTTCTAAAAGAACTACATTTGTTCTTTTATCGGAGGCGATTCCCATCAGGTAACAAGCAAATGAATGCCATACGTTTTTTTTTTTATTTTTAATAATAATACATAAAAGTACTAACTATTACAAAAATACCCTTGGAAGACTAATCACTCTGGATTTCTCATTCCGTTTAGTTAAACCAACGTCTCAAATCTTGCTCTGTCGAACGCCTTTGTGTATAGGTCTGCTAAGTTATCCGTAGTTGGAACCTTAACTAACCTTATCATTTTCTTTTCAGCACAATCTATAATAAAATGATGTCGAATATCAATGTGTTTAGTTTTACTGTGCTTCACCGGATTATTGGTGCTCGACATTATTGATTCATTATCAATCATCATAGGAGTATTGGTTATATTTAACCCATAGTCCCGCAGTTGCTGTTGAATCCATAGAACTTGAGAGCAACAGCTGCCAGCTGCAACATACTCAGCTTCACATGTAGAAATGGCTACCGAGGTTTGCTTCTTGCACTGCCAGGATACTAATCTACCTCCTAGGAATTGACATCCTCCGGTCGTAGATTTCCTATTCTGATTGCATCCTCCATAATCCGAATCAGTATAAGCTACGAGATCTAAGTCTCCATCAGTCGGATACCAAAGACCCAGCTTAGGTTTCCCTTTGAGGTAACGAAAGATTCGTTTAACAGCTTGCAAGTGTGACTCTTTTGGATTAGCCTGATATCTTGCGCATAAACAAACAGCAAACATTATGTCAGGCCTAGAAGCTGTTAGATACATTAGTGATCCGATCATGGTTCTATAAAGAGTTGGATCCACATCGCTATCACTCGATGTATCTGGACCTAGTCCATGATTGACTGGAATTGGAGTATTGTAGACCTTACTTTCATCCATCTTAAATCGTTCTAACAACTCATATGTATATTTAGATTGATGAATAAAGAATCCATCCTTCTTTTGATCAACTTGTAATCCTAAGAAGAAATTCAACTCTCCCATTGCAGACATTTCAAACCATTTTCTCATGACTTTCTCGAATTCTTTTCACATCTTTTCATCAGACGATCCAAAGATAATATCATCAACATAAACTTGCACGAGAAGAAAGTCTTTCTTATTCCATTTTACAAAAAGTGTACTGTCAATTGATCCTCTTGTAGATCCATTCTCAAGTAGATACGTTGATAGTGTTCCATACCACATCCTTGGTGCTTGATGTAATCCATATAGAGCCTTATTCAGTCGATATACTCTATCTGGATACTCAGGATCAGCAAACCCTGGCGGTTGTGAAACATACACCAATTCTTCCACTTTGCCATACAAGAAGGCACTCTTAACATCCAACTGATAAACCTTTATACCATAATATGATGCGAATGCTAAGAACACCCTAATTGCTTCTAGCCTAGCAACTGGTGCAAACACTTCATTGTAATCTATACCTTCTTGTTGATTAAAATCTTGAACCACTAGACGAGCTTTATTGCGAGTAACGATTCCCTTATCATCTCTCTTACACTTAAATACCCATCTAGTTCCAATTGGATATTCTCCCTTTGGTAGGTCAACCAACTCCCAGACTTGTAATTTAGAGAACTGAGATAGTTCTTCTTGCATTGCTTCTACCCACGAGCTTTCCTTTAAAGCCATTTGAACATTTTTCAGCTCAACTTGTGAGATAAAGCATGAATGTAAACATTGATTAGGAATCTCTGTCTCTTTCAATGCAGTATACAAGCTTTGGTATTCTAAATTTTCAGATGTACTAGCATTTGATTGAGTCCTTGTTCGAACCGGAGTATTAATATCACCGATGATGTTTCCAACGGGATGATTCTTACTCGTTCTATTTGAAGCAACAGGCTCAACTGGAATCTCATCTCCTAAGTTAGTACCGAATTCCTCAAAAACACTATGTTGTTCAGGAATATCTTCCAAATCTGGTACACCCTCTTTAGATAACTGTGAGTTATCAATACCCATAGATATTCTTAACTCTCTCAGTGGAGTAAGGATTTCATCCACTAATTTTTCAGTTAGCTCTTCTTCATTTAGAGGTGTATCTACTTTGGATTTCTGAGATCCACTAGTAGATGGTTGATTTGGATCAACATTTGTCTTGATTCCAGAATTCGGAACACTCGATGTTGAAGTATGGCCAGTATCCACATCTTCAGACACTAAATGTTCAGCTATCTCTGAATCACTGACATAGTCACCAATAGGAACCTTAAATGATGCAAAGAGATCTGAATAATCAAATTGCCAATCAACTCCCTTATGCACATCAGGTGAGTAGCTCGTAACCTCAATATTATAAACTACTTCCAAACGTCCCGTGACTTTATTAAAGACTCTTTTATTTGGCGAATTAGGCATATAACCTAGGAAAAATCCTTCGTCAGCCTTCTCACCAATATTAGCTTGATGTCCGGTCTTTAATATTGTACATGAAACTCCAAAGGGTTCAAACCCTTTTAAGTTAGGTTTCTTATTGTTTAAAAGCTCATAACAAGTCTTGTTATGTCTTTTAACCGTAAGAACTCTATTGAGAACATAACATGCTGTATTAACTGCTTCTGCCCAAAAGATGATCGGAAGCTTTGAATCAGCAAACATTGTTCTAGCAGCTTCAATCAATGTCCTATTTTTCCTTTCAGCAACACCATTCTGTTGAGGTTCATAAGGTACACTGAATTGATGTAATATCCCTTTGCTTAAGCAATAGATATTCAACGTTGAATTCTTAAACTCTGTTCCATTGTCACTACGAATACGCTTTACTCTCATTTTGTAGACATTCTCAACTAGATCAAAGAACTCAATTAGAATTCCTGGAGTTTCATCCTTAGATCCTAAAAACAATACCCACGAGAATCTAGAATAGTCATCTGTGACAACCAAACAGTACCATTTGCCACCTAGACTTCTCTTGCTTATTAGGCCAAAGAGGTCCATATGTAGCAACTCAAATGGTGAGGAGATAGAGTTTACAGTCTTAGATCTGTGTGGTTTCTTGTGCTGCTTTCCTTTCATGCAAGGTACACACTTATCCTCAGACTCGAAACGTTTTTGTGGTACACCTAGAACCAAACCATTGTTGGTTATGTTATTCATCTTTCTCCAGTTCAGGTGTGCCATTCTCCTATGCCATAATAATGCATCTTCTTCCGAAGCCTTGGATAATAAACATGTAGACACCATTGAAGAGTTAGGAACACCCATGTTGATTGCATAGATGTCCTTCTTCCTTGGTGCCCTCATCAATATCCATTTCTCGGGAATTAAGAAACCAGGCTTCAGGACTAAGGCTTCCTTTTCATTAAAATGAACTGGATGACCTTTATCACAGACTTGGGAAACACTCACTAGGTTGTGAGTTAGTTCTTCAAGATAGTTCACATCCTCTAGAGTCAAAGTTCCATTTGAAACTTTTCCTTTTCCCGTAATCGCTCCTCCTTTATCTCCTGCAAAATTAACTTTTTGCTTGAGACCATCCTTGAAGTCTGTCAATAGACTTTGTTCTCCTGTCATGTGACTTGAGCATCCACTGTCTACATACCACCAGCTATCCTTGTTCACAGCATTCTCCTGCACATAACACAAAACACGATCAGTTGTCAAGAGGGACCCAAGCCATTACGGTCTTGGTTTGTCCCTTATCATCAACAAACTTAAGCTCTTTAAAATAACCATCCTTCCCATCAGGAGCTTTGGTTACTTTTGAAGATGCTTTAGCTTGTGGACGATCAACCTTAAGAGGTGAATTTGAGGAAAACCTCCTAGGCACTGAATTCGGAGCTCTATTATGATGATTATAATTAAGCCCATGTGATCACGAAGTAGAACCATTCTCAAAATGACTATGGCTTCTACCTTGAGTTCTAAACCTCGACGGTGTCATATCCCTAGGCTTATTGAAAGAATTATCACTTAGAGTATATGGTCATTTAGGCTTAGGTGGGGAGACACTATGTTTACCTTCTCTTTTAAGAATGTTAACAGGTTTATTACCTAACTTAGGTTTGGTATCTAACCTATCTACAGACTTACTAGAGTCAGTCGGTGTCTTTTCATCAATCACTAACTTATGTGATGCTTCCGGCTTCTTGTTCGGACAACACGAAGCAACATGTCCCTTTTGGTGACATTTGAAGCAAGACATCTATTTTCGTGATTTATTAACTTTTGCTTTCTCATCCGGAGTGTTAGGCACTAAAGGTTTAGATTTTTGTTCCTTATCAACCTTATCATCAGTCTTAGTATCATTAATCACTCCACCTGATACAAACTGTATTTTGGTGAAATGAGAAACCTTACTATTATCTGGTGATTGGTTCTTAATAACATCCTTCTGTGCCTCTGACTATTCGGGGTCATTAGTTACTAAAATCTCAGGATTAGCATCTGTCATTTCAGAATCTATAGAGTTACTAGTGTAAATGGCATTAAAAGGATGAGGCACATCATTGTATCCTATCCCAGTCTTATCCTTTACACTACGTTGAGCTTCTAACATTTTGTCCATTTCTAAAGTTCTGTAGGTTTCAATCTTCCGATCTTGCTCTACTAACTTCTGTTTAAGCTCAGCTAACTCTCTATCCTTATTAGCTATTGTTTGATTTAAGTCATTGATGTTTATATAGAGTCTATCTATGATTACAGCCTTTTCTTTAATGGTATCTCTAAGTGCGATCTTATCAGAAACATCAGACTTAATCTTATTCTTAAGATCTACCTTATCTGTACTTAACCTTAGGACATCACATTTAGCTTGTTCAAATTCAGATATCATAGACCTATTAGAATCAGGTAAAGCACTAACTTGGGATAGCAGATTTTGATTTGAAAAAGATAAAACACTTAATTGAGATTGCAAATCAGTAACTAAATAACAAACATCAGCAAGAGTAAGAATATCCAAACATACCCTTTTCTTGTCAGTTTGTACTTTAGCCATGTGTGCTACAAAGTCATCTGGACTCATTTCAGCATTTGAATCCATGTACAGCACATCCTCATCACTTGTCTTCACTTCAGACTCAGGCACCTCTACTCCTTGTTCTACATCAGTGGGCATGTAGGACATTGATCCAGCAGTTGTCGCTTGATCTTCAATCTCAGCCATCAAAGCTTCTTCTTCTGACTGAGCTTTCCAATCATAAGATCCATCTAACTGCTTAACCACCAAAGCTTTGGAAGCAAGATTACTTCCCGAACCTTGTTTTCCACTACCAGCTTCTACCTTAGGTCTTTGGCACTCCCGAGCAAAGTGTCCAATACCGTGACAGTTGAAACACTTGATCTTGGTTTTATCAAACCCTGATCGGTTGCCAACTACTTTTCTACCATTCTTCTTTAAGAAATTTTTCACTCTCCTTGATAACATAGCCAGTTGATCCTGGAGATCTATTTCTTCAAGATAATCAGAGTCAATTTGGTAATAATCTTCATCAAAAAGAATCGGATCATTGATTTTACTTTGAATGTAATTCTCATATGAAGCAACAAAGGAGGCAAGAACAGAAAGTTGCTGTTCCGCAGATTTCACACTCATAGGCATCTTCAGATGCTCTTGAGGTGACTTCTCAGTACTCTTTCCTTTTGTTTCATCACTAAAAGAGGAAATAAAACACAGATCTTCAGATATCATTTCACCATTTTCACCAGTATCACCAACTAACAATGCAGTGGTCGAACTAGAAGACGAAGTCGAAAGATTTGTTTTTCCGTGATATAACCCAGGGTTTTGAACCTGATCAGAATCGGAATCTCTTGACTTTTTGGTGAAATTATAACCTCTGAGCTTGTCAATGACCTGCTCTAAGGTAATGGTAGCATATCTAGTTTCGTTATCCTTGATCATAACACCATACATTTCCCACTTAGAAGGCAAACCCTCAATAAACTTGTCGGTTTTATCAACTTCTTCTACAGTGATTTCATGGTATTCTAGCTCACTTAGAAAATGGTAGAAACGAGTAACATATCCATCAAGATCTTCTCCCTTCAAAGCTTTAAACATGGTAAACTGCTTCTTGAGAAGATTCTTCTTTCCAGCTCTCACTTGTGGACTTCCCTCACTTCTTTTCTCAAGAGCTTTCCAGAGCGTTCTTGCAGTATGAAAAGACTTCAGTTGATGAGCAATTTCCTTTGGAAGACACATTTTAATACAAGAATGAGCTCGATTTTCAGACTTGTATTCTTCCTTTTGTTGGTCACTCATGTTCTGATAAGTAAGGACCACAATAGCATTTTGAACCGTTTGAGTAGGTGCCGTGTATCCATTCTTGATACACATCCAGATTGACAGATCATGGAATCTACAGTAAGATTCAAATATGTCCTTCCAGTTATAGTAATCTTCGATCTTCAACAACTTAGGTGGAACGTTTGATTTTCCCACCTCGTGTTCCATCTCGATCATTTTACTAAGATCAGACATTTTGTTGTTTCAAAAATTAACAATCAGAAAGTTCAGTTCGCAGAAACGCGACTCACAGAACAAGAACTCAGTTCGCAGGACGAAACTCGATTCGCAGGTTGGAACTCGGTTCGTAGGATGGAACTCAGTTCGTGGGATTGAACTCAGTTCGTGAGATTGAACTCAGTTCGTGGGATTGAACTCAGTTCGTTGGATTGAATTCGGTTTGTGGGATTGAACTCGGTTCGCAAAATCGGCTGAAAACCCCAAAAACGAAAATTTTAGGTTTTTGATCGACTAAACCCTAAGATTTCGGTCGAAAACGAACCTAAACACTTCCAGAGACTGATTTTGATCGTTTTTACACACTATTGCACGTACCAACAACCCTAAATCAACCGTTATTATCCGAAAACCTCGAACTTAATCGTATTTAGGGCGAAAGCTCTGATACCAATTGTAAGTCCGTATGTATTATGATCGATAACGAGGTTATCTTTAGGTATTAAGGCGCGGAATTCCTTAATACTTGGTTCACGGATTGTGAACGAATTGTTTCGCAAGATAATAGCGAATTGACTAATCAACAAGGTTTTGTATCGATTAATTAATGTTAATCGATCAATACCTAACCTTAAGAATGCTTAGAATCGTTTATAATGCTCTGGAAATTCGTATTACAAAAAGTTCTTTTTCGTTTAAACCTAATTTTGTATTTATATGAATCTGCTCGACTCGACTCGCAGCCCGATGGGCTCTGCAAGTCGACTGACTTCGCAGCCCAGAACCAAGCCCATGCTGGTCTCAGTTCGTTGCTGTAACACCCCCAAATTTAATGATTTGCGGAAGCATACTTTGGGTGTTACTAATCAATATACAAAGCACAAGATATACAGCAAACGACCTCTAAATGAGACGTTTGTAAAATAGTTACATTTCATGATTTGAATCGTTTGAAAACATATAGTTTTCTTTACAAAAGAATGTAAGCCTAGAGTCCGCGTATGTGGCGGGAGATTCTATTACATAACCATAGTTACAAAAGATAATGCCAAAGAATCTCCGTTAAATGCAGTTTGGAAATCATGCGACTCTAGCTAGTAATCCTGGAGTGATCCTACTCCGTAAGTGTACCTGAGACACAAAGCTAAAAAGTGTCAACCAAAAAGGTTGGTGAATCTCACAGGTTTAGTATAAGTAAGTGTTATGAACCACAAGTATGTACCCGTATTGCTATCAAGCAAAGAAAGTAATTCAGTAAATCAGTACAGTGCCATGAGCTCATAAGTTGAAGCTTAACCGTGTAGTGTGAATATATCACGTACCCCCGTGAGTGCTATCCGCACACTCATATGTAACAAATACTAATATGTCTGTTTCTACGTGTAAATCAGTATGTGGTGGCGCTACCACCCCAGACAGGGATTGTCAGTCCCAAATGGATCCATCTACTAGTAATCGCGCTTAAGTCCATAACTAACAACTTTCGATTAGGAGGCTTTCAGTGGATAAAAGTAACTCATGCGTTTGTTTGTAATCAGTAATGTTTTCAGTTCAGTACATTGTGTTCATGCGTAAAACAGTTGCTAAGTATCTCACCCCAAAGTATAAAACAGTAAAAGTGGGGCTGTAAGACTCACCTGAGTCTTGTAATAAGCCGTAGCAATTAGCATGTAGTAAATATAGCAAGTAGGTTCTCCGAACCCGTAACCTTCAAATGCCTATTCATATGAAGTTATGTAAGTATGCGTCTCACGAGACGTTTCGTTTAGTTGTACACAACTAGTATAGCCAATGCTTGTCCGTATGTTTGTAATTGTTCGTTTGCTGAAAAACATGTTTGGGCCCGTTGGTGACTTAGTTGAAATGTTAATCTCGCCATTTATGTATTTGTTTGGAGTGTTATGCTTGAAAATTTGTTTCAATGTCCCTTAGATATCATATCGTATAGTCGTTTGAAGTCCAAAATGTATAACACTTAACTTGGAATTAAATTTGTAAATTTGCTGTGTTTTGCGACACAAAATGCGACACTAAAGTTTGTTATGCGACACAAGGGTTGTGTCGCATGAAGGATGCGACACAAGAGCCCTGCGACACAGTGGTTGTGTCGCAAAAAGCTTGCGATGCTAATTCAATAGCGACATAAGGGTTGTGTCGTATAAAATACGACATAGTATGCGACATAGAGTGCGACACAAACGGGTTTATGCGACATAGCATGCGACACAAGGCTTGTGTCGCATGTATGAACACCAGCCCAGAAACTTTCGGGTTTCAAGAATTTCCGACCAAAAACGCAAATCTAACCCATTTTTGAGCTATAAAATCGTGTATTCTTCATGTATTAGGTTATATCTAAGTTGTGTACACATCAAAACATCAAAACATTACACCAAATTGAATAGATCTAAGATTTTAGGAATTTCTTACTTTTGCAAATCGAGCCAAATGGAGGATGAAATGATGAAAACGATCTTGATATTCTTGCTCCACTCGTGATGGTGATTCCGAATATGAAATTTTCGTGTGTCGGTTTGTATTCCGAAAATTTGGTGTAAATTGGAGTTGAGAGAGTTTATGAGGTGTGTGTGTTTTTGTGAGAAATGAAAATGAAAGAAAATGAGTTGGGTGGGGGTTGGGGTTTGCTGATCCAAGGGGCAAGGTAGGGGAAAGTGCTCCCTAAAACTCAGTGTTTACTCCGTGTCCTAATCGTTAAATCCTTTGTTTTTAGTATTTTTAACCAAACCGTTATATTTTAAAATGTAACTAGAGTATTTAAATAAAATGTCTTGAAATTAATAATAATATCATTTGTCGCAATATTCAAATTATTAAGTCGCGTTTATTACGTTTTGTTGCGTTAGTTAAAATGTCGTCGCGATAATATGTAAATAATGCTCGTTCGGTTGCGTATTTTATATAACAAAATACGTTCTCGTTATTTAAGTAAATTTCTGTCACCAACGTCCAAATAACTGTGTCGGACTCCGTCCGGTTAATTCGCACGATTTATCAAAATCGCGTAAGTACACACACATATATATAAATCACCTTATATATATATATACAAATAGGGCATGTAATTAGTCCTATTACATACTAATTACAACTAGTTACAAACAATTAGGCATAATTAATTATCCTAATTATGCAGGTGTTACATTCTCCCCTTGTTAAATAAATTTCGTCCCGAAATTAGCTTGAGTGCACGGACGGTGCGTTATCTGGGAAGAGATGTGGGTATTTCTGTCGCATTTGGTCTTCCCGTTCCCAGGTGAATTCAGGGCCGCGCCTAGAATTCCACCTGATCTTTACGATGGGAATACGACTCTGTTTCAATCGTTTGACCTCACGGTCCAGGATTTCCATAGGTTCCTCGACAAAATGAAGTTTATCATCGATCTGAATTTCGTCGAGCGGTATAATCAGTGTCTCGTCAGACAGACATTTCTTAAGATTAGAAATGTGGAATGTGTTGTGAACGCTGCTAAGCTCAGCAGGAAGTTGCAGGCGGTAAGCCACTGGACCAATCTTTTCAAGGATTTCGAATGGTCCGGTGTATCTAGGATTTAGTTTGCCTCGTTTTCCGAATCGAATGACACCTTTCCACGGTGCCACTTTGAGAAGTACCTTGTCCCCTACTTGGAACTCAAGGTGTTTGCATCTCACGTCAGCATAGCTTTTCTGACGATCACGCGCGGCTTTTAGTCGGTTTTGTATGCCGACAATCTTTTCAGTTGTTTCATGTCTGATTTCTGGACCGGTGAGTTGTGTATCCCCCACCTCAGTCCAACAAATAGGTGACCGGCACTTACGACCGTACAGTGCCTCGAAGGGTGCAGCCTTTATGCTGGTATGATAACTGTTGTTGTACGAGAACTCGCACAACGGTAAGTGATTTTCCCAGTTTTTACCGAAGTCAACTACGCAGGCTCGTAGCATGTCTTCCAGTGTTTGTATGGTTCGTTCGCTCTGGCCATCGGTTTGAGGATGGTAAGCCGTACTCATATCCAGACGAGTACCAAGAGATTTTTGCAGTGACTGCCAGAAGCGAGAAGTAAATCGAGCATCTCGGTCGGAGATGATTGAGATGGGCACGCCGTGTCTTGACACGATTTCTTTCAGGTAGATTCGTGTCAAACGTTCCATCTTATCAGTTTCCTTGATGGCTAGGAAATGAGCAGATTTAGTGAGTCGGTCAACGATCACCCAAATGGTATCACAACCGTTAGAAGTTTTCGGGATTTTAGTAATGAAATCCATGGTGATCTGCTCCCATTTCCATTGTGGTATTTCGGGTTGTTGTAGCAACCCGGAGGGTTTCTGGTGTTCAGCTTTAACTTTGGAACAAGTAAGACACTTGCTAACATAGGTAGCAATGTCAGCTTTCATGTTGGGCCACCAATACATTTCCTTGATGCCGTGATACATTTTGTCGGCACCGGGGTGTATAGAGTATTTAGACTTGTGAGCTTCATCCATCACCAAGTCCCGCAGGTTCCCAAAACTTGGTAACCAGATTCGATTCGAGAAGTATTTGGCCCCGTTAGGTTTGGTTTCAAATTGTTTGTCCATGCCCTGCAAGGCCTCGTTTATCACGTTTTCTGGTTTGAGTGATTCGAGTTGAGCGGTGAGAGTTTGATTGATGAGGTCGTTGTGAATGGTCATACCGAGAGCTCGAACTCGAAGTGGTTTCACTCGTTCTTTTCGGCTTAAAGCATCGGCGACAACATTCGCCTTGCCTGGATGATAGCGAATTTCGCAATCGTAATCAGTGAGCAACTCGACCCATCGACGTTGCCTCATGTTGAGATCCTTTTGATCGAAGATATGTTGGAGACTTTTATGGTCAGTAAAGATTGTACACTTGGTACCGTATAAGTAGTGTCTCCAGATTTTTAGAGCGAATACAACAGCCCCCAACTCTAGGTCATGAGTTGTGTAATTCTATTCGTGGACCTTGAGTTGTCGAGAGGCGTAAGCGATGACTTTGTCTCGTTGCATCAACACGCAACCAAGACCTTGGTGCGAAGCATCGCAGTATACCACTAAGTCGTCGTTGCCTTCGGGTAAAGATAAGATGGGTGCACTGCAGAGTTTCTGTTTTAGTAGTTGAAAAGCTGACTCTTGTTTGTCAGTCCAATCGAACTTCTTTTCTTTTTGAGTCAATGCAGTGAGAGGTAGGGCTATTTTCGAAAAATTTTCAATGAACCGCCTGTAGTATCCGGCGAGTCCTAAGAATTGGCGTACCTCGGTCGGTGTTGTAGGTGCTTGCCAGCACTTGATAGCCTCGATTTTTGAAGGATCGACATGAATCCCTTGATTGTCAATGACGTGTCCAAGGAATTGAACGGTTTGCATCCAGAACTCACACTTAGAGAATTTGGCGTATAACTCTTCGTGTTTGAGCAGCTCTAGGATGGTTTTCAGGTGTTGCGCGTGTTCTTGTTCAGTGCGCGAGTAAATCAGGATGTCATCGATGAAGACGATAACGAACTTGTCAAGGTAAGGTTTGCACACCCGATTCATAAGGTCCATGAATACAGCCGGTGCGTTGGTTAAGCCGAATGGCATCACTTGGAATTCATAATACCCGTAGCGAGTTCGGAAAGCAGTTTTTGGAATGTCATCGTCACGAACTCGGAGTTGGTGATAACCTGACCGTAGATCGATCTTTGAGTAGAAACTCGACCCCTGAAGTTGGTCGAACAGGTCATCGATACGAGGAAGTGGGTAACGGTTCTTGACAGTTAATTTGTTGAGTTCACGGTAGTCGATGCACATGCGGAAAGTACCGTCTTTCTTTTTCACAAACAGGACCGGAGCTCCCCAAGGTGAGGAACTTGGTCGAATAAATCCCTTGTCCAGGAGTTCCTGTAACTGAGTAGACAACTCCTGAAGTTCGGATGGGGCTAGTCGGTAAGGGGCTCGTGCCACGGGTGCTGCACCGGGCACAAGGTCAATAGAAAATTCGACTTGTCTAGGTGGCGGAAGGCCAGGCAAGTCTTCAGGAAAGACTTCTGGGAAGTCTCGAACAATAGGCACATCCTCAAGTCGCTTCTCCACCGACTTTTTCTCCATAACGTGTGCAAGGATTTCCTGGTACCCTTTTCTCAAGTATTTTCGGGTTTTCATGCAAGAAATGATATTTATTCTCGTCCCACCGGTCTCCCCTTGTATGCTCAAAGTTCCACCGGTGACGAGAGGAATGCGTACAATTTTCTCAAAGCAAACGATTTCGGCTCGGTGCTTGGACAACCAATCCATACCGACGATTATGTCAAAGCTGCCGATTTCGACAGGTATCAAGTCAATGGAAAAGAGTTCGTTAGCTAGGTTCAAAGTGCAATTAGGTATCACACTGTCGGCCTCAATAAGTTTTCCGTTTGCCAATTCTACTGTATACTTAGAATCTAAGGCAATAGGTGTAGTGTCAAGTAGTGGATAAAACTCATCAGAAATAAAGCTCTTATCAGCACCAGTATCGAATAATACAGATGCAGTCAAGTTGTTGAGAAGAAACGTACCCGTGACCACATTCGGGTCTTGACGGGCTTCCCCAGATTTCAGCACAAAAGCTCTTCCTCGAGCATTGTTGTTCTTGTTGTTGTTGTTGTTCAGCTTCGGGCAGTCTTTCTTGAAATGCCCCGTACCATTGCACCCATAACAAGTCTTTGGTGCCGAGGTGTTGGTGTCAGTGGTGTTTGATGTACAATCCTTAGCCAAGTGTCCAAATCTCTTACACTTGCTACAGGGACACGAACCATAGTGGTGTCGTTGGCACTTTGAGCAATAGGGCTTGGTTCCCTTATACGCTCCCTTGTCATCAGAACTGGAGGTGTAGGCTTTAATGGTCTCAGGTTTCTTGGTTTGGTGGTTGTTGTGGTTGTCGGACCATTTTCTTTTATTGCTGTTGGAGGATGGAGTGGGTGGTTCTGGGTCCTCGTTCATAGCTAGAAGTTCATGGGCCAACCGAATGGCACCGTGAAGGGTGGTTTGTTTTGACGAGGCGACATTCCCCCGGACAGGTTCGGGGAGGCCGCGGATATACTTTTTGATCTTTTCGGGTTCAGTACCCGCCATAGCTGGGCGAAGAACGGTGAGTTGTTGGAATCTGGTGGTGTATCCAACGATATCAGTTCCTTGCACTTTTAAGTTCCAGAACTCTTCGTCCAGCTTGTGTAGTTGTTCGGACGGGCAATACTCATCAGTGAGCATTTTCTTCAGATCCTCCCAAGGGAGTAGATAAGCGGTGTCAATCCCCACGGACTGGGTATAGGAATTCCACCACGAGAGGGCACCATCTTCGAGGGTGCAGGTGGAGAACTTGACTTTGTCGTCCTCCGCACATTTGCTGATGCGGAAAACGGATTCCATCTTTTCGAACCATCTGATAAGTCCGATGGCTCCTTCGATCCCCTTGAAGCTCAAGGGTTTGCAGTTTTGAAAATCCTTGTATGAACAAGGTTTAGCAGCGGAGGTTTCAGCGGCATCGCTGTTTCTTGTGGAGTTTGATGGAGTATTTCGAGCCAAGGCTTCAGTAACAGCCTGGGTTATGAGTGACGTGATCTGAGCATCAGTGTAAGGTCTTGACTTTGGCGGCATGACTCTTCAATAAAAGAAATGAAGATACATGAGATTTTGTAAGAAAGTTGTATTTATTTCAGATGTACATGTATAAAGATGGTAATACATAACATCAATATGAAAAAGGATTATGGCAATTAATATGAGTCGAAACAGCAAGGAATATTTAATAGATGATACGAGTTCAAAGGTTACATCCTACGGATGTGTTACAAAAGATGTAGGGAATTGTTACATCCGACTGGAACATAGAGTAGTGCTTAGATAGTTACTAGATTACAGGATAGTTTACAAAACAAAGACCACGCTAGTCTTAACGTAGGTTAATCTGCTCCATCATTTCAATGAGTCGATCCACAGTGTTGGCAAGTCTGCTGGCTTGCCGAGCATTGTCTTCAGCTAATGCTAGTTGCTGCACCAATCCACGGGTATATTCTTCCATTTCCCGTGAGCGTTGTTCACACTCTTCAAGTCTGTGTTTCAAAAGAGCGGTTTCCACGCTTATCTCCACCACTTTGTTGAAAAGAACGTCCACATTATTAACGGTGGTTTCGTGATCCTCAGAGACTTGTTCGATACGCTCGAGTGCTGTAAGTCTCCAGTTTTCGTTTGTTTCTTGCTACACGACATCCATGGTGCGAAGTCGTTGCTCGTGTTGGTTCACCCTAGCGACTAAGGCCGGCAAGGTAGAGTGAGTGGAGTACGGGCTAGCTCGAGGCAACCTGTTGTTCCTCCTTGCTACCCTTGGGTTCTGCGACCCGGATTGAGAACGAGATGAATTGGATGGGATGTTTGCCATTTCTGAGACAAAGCGTTAGTAAGATTGAGGCTAATATATATACATATATCATATCCAGCCTAGTGTCTAGCACGTATCAAGTAATGGTCCGGTTCTCTCGTGGTCAGAGTCAACTAACGCATTCCTGTTCGACATAACCATTTCAGACCTCACATCATCTTTCCTTAATTGTACATAGTTGATCAGGCTATTTTAAATTAAAGTCGTATGCTGTAATTCCTGAACCAATCATGCCTAGTAAGGGAATACTGCCTAATGGTCATAGTCTAGGCCCACTAAATGCAACCTAGTTCACTATAACCTTAGGCTCTGATACCAATCTGTAACACCCCCAAATTTAATGATTTGCAGAAGCATACTTTGGGTGCTACTAATCAATATACAAAGCACAAGATATACAGCAAACGACCTCTAAATGAGACGTTTGTAAAATAGTTACATTTCATGATTTGAATCGTTTGAAAACATATAGTTTTCTTTACAAAAGAATGTAAGCCTAGAGTCCGCGTATGTGGCGGGAGATTCTATTACATAACCATAGTTACAAAAGATAATGCCAAAGAATCTCCGTTAAATGCAGTTTGGAAATCATGCGACTCTAGCTAGTAATCCTGGAGTGATCCTACTCCGTAAGTGTACCTGAGACACAAAGCTAAAAAGTGTCAACCAAAAAGGTTGGTGAATCTCACAGGTTTAGTATAAGTAAGTGTTATGAATCACAAGTATGTACCCGTATTGCTATCAAGCAAAGTAAGTAATTCAGTAAATCAGTACAGTGCCATGAGCTCATAAGTTGAAGCTTAACCGTGTAGTGTGAATATATCACGTACCCCCGTGAGTGCTATCCGCACACTCATATGTAACAAATACTAATATGTCTGTTTCTACGTGTAAATCAGTACGTGGTGGCGCTACCACCCCAGATAGGGATTGTCAGTCCCAAATGGATCCATCTACTAGTAATCGCGCTTAAGTCCATAACTAACAACTTACGATTAGGAGGCTTTCAGTGGATAAAAGTAACTCATGCGTTTGTTTGTAATCAGTAATGTTTTCAGTTCAGTACATTGTGTTCATGCGTAAAACAGTTGCTAAGTATCTCACCCCAAAGTATAAAACAGTAAAAGTGGGGCTGTAAGACTCACCTGAGTCTTGTAATAAGCCGTAGCAATTAGCAAGTAGTAAATATAGCAAGTAGGTTCTCCGAACCCGTAACCTTCAAATGCCTATTCATATGAAGTTATGTAAGTATGCGTCTCACGAGACGTTTCGTTTAGTTGTACACAACTAGTATAGCCAATGCTTGTCCGTATGTTTGTAATTGTTCGTTTGCTGAAAAACATGTTTGGGCCCGTTGGTGACTTAGTTGAAATGTTAATCTCGCCATTTATGTATTTGTTTGGAGTGTTATGCTTGAAAATTTGTTTCAATGTCCCTTAGATATCATATCGTATAGTCGTTTGAAGTCCAAAATGTATAACACTTAACTTGGAATTAAATTTGTAAATCTGCTGTGTTTTGCGACACAAAATGCGACACTAAAGTTTGTTATGCGACACAAGGGTTGTGTCGCATGAAGGATGCGACACAAGAGCCCTGCGACACAGTGGTTGTGTCGCAAAAAGCTTGCGATGCTAATTCAATAGCGACATAAGGGTTGTGTCGTATAAAATACGACATAGTATGTGACATAGAGTGCGACACAAACGGGTTTATGCGACATAGCATGCGACACAAGGCTTGTGTCGCATGTATGAACACCAGCCCAGAAACTTTCGGGTTTCAAGAATTTCCGACCAAAAACGCAAATCTAACCCATTTTTGAGCTATAAAATCGTGTATTCTTCATGTATTAGGTTATATCTAAGTTGTGTACACATCAAAACATCAAAACATCAAAACATTACACCAAATTGAATAGATCTAAGATTTTAGGAATTTCTTACTTTTGCAAATCGAGCCAAATGGAGGATGAAATGATGAAAACGATCTTGATATTCTTGCTCCACTCGTGATGGTGATTCCGAATATGAAATTTTCGTGTGTCGGTTTGTATTCCGAAAATTTGGTGTAAATTGGAGTTGAGAGAGTTTATGAGGTGTGTGTGTTTTTGTGAGAAATGAAAATGAAAGAAAATGAGTTGGGTGGGGGTTGGGGTTGGCTGATCCAAGGGGCAAGGTAGGGGAAAGTGCTCCCTAAAACTCAGTGTTTACTCCGTGTCCTAATCGTTAAATCCTTTGTTTTTAGTATTTTTAACCAAACCGTTATATTTTAAAATGTAACTAGAGTATTTAAATAAAATGTCTTGAAATTAATAATAATATCATTTGTCGCAATATTCAAATTATTAAGTCGCGTTTATTACGTTTTGTTGCGTTAGTTAAAATGTCGTCGCGATAATATGTAAATAATGCTCGTTCGGTTGCGTATTTTATATAACAAAATACGTTCTCGTTATTTAAGTAAATTTCTGTCATCAACGTCCAAATAACTGTGTCGGACTCCGTCCGGTTAATTCGCACGATTTATCAAAATCGCGTAAGTACACACACATATATATAAATCACCTTATATATATATACAAATAGGGCTTGTAATTAGTCCTATTACATACTAATTACAACTAGTTACAAACAATTAGGCATAATTAATTATCCTAATTATGCAGGTGTTACAGTTGCCACCTCTGTGAGCCCAGATCTCGACTCGCAGAACTCAACCCTGCGACTTGAGATCTCATCTCGCAGACAGACTTTAGTTTGCATTTTCATTCTCGATATTCGTCTAACACTTTATCTTACTAATATATTTAACGAATATTAATAACAAACTAATATCATATCAATTATTACAATTCAAAATTAATTGTACACAATTGATTACAATAATCACTAGTACTATTACAAGCTAGATCTGTTGTCACAAATACATGTCCCAACAATTTTGAGTAACGTCCCAATGGAACTATTGATTTTGGGTAACGTCCCAATGGAACTATTGATTTTGGGTAACGTCCCAATGGAACCATAAACTATACATTTTGGGTAACATCCCGACAAAATATACTTTGGATTAGGATACGAACTTTCCTACAAATAAATTTGAAGGGATACTTTTGGATAGTGATCCAATTAAACTAAACTTTTGGTGACATCCCAATTAACTCTTATGTGGATAACATTCCACAATACTTTACTCAACTGTTATGGGAAACAATTACGAACGTATTTGGACTATCAAACTGTACTTTACTCACTCAACATTATTGTTGACTATTTACTATGTTTTTCAGGAAATTAGCTGTATGTATAGGCAAGCATACTATGGAACTAGGCGACCTAAGACGAAATAGGACGACAACCTACTGTGCAGCAATAACCTTACGCTCTGATATGCATGATTATCAAATGGTGACGTCGGTGCCCCCACTCGATCGAATGTTTCCGCAAAACATCCGATAAACTTTAATTAACAAATTCGGGGGTGCGACATATTGGTATCAGAGCCATTGGTTATAGCGAACTAGAGTTCTTTAAGTGACCTAGTAACTTAGAGACCTGGACTATAGCCGTGGCTAGGACACTCATGCATACATACACTTGCATACGTCTAACTCGCCATATGACAACTATTGTCACGTCACGTCGATTACACCAACTACGACACATCGGAATATGCGAACCCGTCAACCGACACTATTGCACGCTGAGCGTATTCACTTGTTGTATAGTATATGTATGGTTGATTTTATCTTGTATTCCTTGAACCATACTACATCTAGTTCATTGATCCTTGAGTTGATACATATGAACCTGATCGTATTAAACGGTTGATGAAAAGAAGTATGTATTTGGCATCATATAATGACGCCTGGCCAACCTGGCCAACGTGATTATATTATACTAAGTACATATGGGCGTTTCATGGTCGTAAGATACGTGATGGGGATATTGTTAATCATTCTTAATACTTGATAACTAAACAATGTGAAACATCGTTCTTCACATTCCTCACTTTGGCATTGGCTACTGTACAAACAAACTCTTACTCACCAACGGACCGAACGAATTCGTACTAAACGTTTAATGAACGGAACCAATAACTCAGCAATCGAATGAACGGATTGAACAATCATAAATCTAAATACGTATCGGGGTAACAAGCTTTCTTAAGAACTACTGGAACAAGGCACAACAGAGTAATATGGTACGATAATCGAGACGGAGTCTCAAAACAAAAAATCACTGGGGTAATCAGACCTAATCCTGCAAAACGAATCCTCCACATGTAACAAACTTTATAGAACTATTTCTCTACAAATTATATTTTGGAATGTTTATTTCAATAAACAACTATACTAGAAGGTTTTCTATTATCTGCTCACCAGACTGATTTCCAAACGAACACTACTATTCATACACGGAAATGATTTTCTAAACAGATACAAATTGATCGCTATTTTGACTGAATGTCAAACAATTTATGAGCAGTAATAGGTAGGGATGACAGGATTTGAACCCGTGACATTTTGTACCCAAAACAAACGCGCGCAATTGAAATTCCTGGGGAGTTATACATTTGTGTATTGATAAGACCATTCACTATTTCTTGAAGCTCGATCTCTCCCCCGGATGAACCATATAGCCAAGAGAAACCATAAACCAGAATAGAAGAGCTTGCCCCACCCATGAGTAAATATTTCATAAAGCTGACTAGCAATCGCTCGTTTTTCTTATTAGCATGGGATTGGATGTTAATAATGAAATAAAAACATATATATATTAGAAGAGAAGGCAATCCCCGTGGAATTCCTATCGATTTCCGATGGATAACATCTTTCTCACTTTCGCTCTTTCTCCCAACCTTGTCTTTTTCCTTCAGCTTTTCTCAAAGCAGCTTCCGCTATTTCAAGAGTTTGCTGAGCTTCTTGTAAACATTCTTCTTTTTTTCCCTGTATCGATAGAATGAGCACTGTGAACTATCTGCTTCAAAAAAGATAGTTCTATTGTCCTAGATCAAAAGCCGAAAAGACCCTCTGAATTATTCTTGGTTGTGAGACACATTCACATTCAATATAAGTCCCCAAAATCCAAATAAATATAAGAAAAAAATGAAAAATTAGAAGGGGGTCAAACTTCTTGTTCTTGAAAAAAAATCTTCGTATCCGAGAATCAACAAACTCGACCCCGCATTGTTCACAAAATTGCGGGTCTTCCTTTTCATCTCCGATTACTCGATAATTTCCACAAGCACAAATGCCACTTTTGATAGGTCCAAAAGTTCTTTCACAAAATAATCCATCTTTTTCTGGTTTATTGGTTTTGTAATGAAAGGTATAAGGTTTTGTCACCTCTCCAACTATCTCGCCATTAGGCAGGATTTTTTTGGACTCGAGATTCAGGCGATTGCGGATGATATAACTAGTAAATATGTTCCTCCTCCCGGAGCCCAAGTATCATATACGACAGTATAAAAAAAGAAATTCTTTATATATATATTCGAACCACTCTTGGTCATATTTCTCTTTATCGAGAAATAGAAGAAGCCATACAAGGGTTTTGGCAGGGCTGTTGTAATTCAAATTTTCAACTGTTTTGACAACTGTTTGTCATCTTAGATAGCAACCACAACGATAACGCTCCAACAGCTCCTAGACACGCGTACATTCGTAGAGCAAAGGGTACACAACCGGATTCCTACATTAACATCAGTACGTCTTAGTAAACTTCTACTACCCTTTCACGTTATATTACTCGAACATCTTGAACTTAGCGCCTAGTGAACTTGGACTACTGTGAACATATAACTTATTGAATTATACGACGAGTATACTTGAGCCGTAAGAACTTATATGACAAACTAAAAGCACTACTATGGTGACAACACGACTACTCGGAAACATACGCGATTGACACTACGACATGATTTTTAAATCTCGGGACGAGATTTTTCTAACAGGGGGAGAATGTGACACCCTGCAATTTTGGATACAATTTCAAACATTAAACACATGCATTATTAAGTCTAATTCCCTGCTTAGTGAATTCTCAAACTATGTTATGAGATAAGTCTAGCAAAGCCCAACAATTTAATACGATAGGTATTACTTTATTTGTAATTATTAATAATTACGCACGCGACATTCGGAGCAAGTCCGACGAAATAAATATGTACGTTGGTGATACAAATTTTATAAATAACGTAATACTATTTTATATAGTAGTTATTTAACTGAAATTATTATGATAACGATAAAGCATAACGAATAAAACTTAAACATTTATACATTTTATATAAAACGTAACTTACGCGACTAACATTCACAAAACAAACCCGACAACCTAACGAGTCCAAAAATAATATTTTTGAAACTCAATATTAAATATTTAAAATAATACTTCGAAACATTTTAACGAGAAAATAACGTTAACTAACTAATTGAATATAACGTATTAAAATGTAAAACGGTCGGGTAAACGAACACGGGTTAAAAACCTACACAACTAGACGATAATTGAGGGGACAAAACAAATTTTTGGCCATGCCTTGACCATGAAATAATCGGCCATAGGTCATCTCCTCACCACATACTTGTCTAACCAATATTTCATTCATACACATACACTAATACCTACACATTCTCATACCCACCTCCACTACTCTCCTTCTCCTTTCTTTCTTACCATTTTCACGGCAGAAAACCAGCAGGAAAAACCACCCTCATCACCATAACAAACCACCAAAAATCAACTACTAGCTAGGGAAAAGCAAAGGTAGAACAAGAACAAGCAACAAGATCTTCATCCTCAATTATTTCATTTCTTGCATCATCAAGCTTTGTAAGGAACTCTTTACCTCCACTTATCTTACATGATTTTTACTCCTTAACATGTTTTAATGTTCACTTTAAGAAAGATCATGGACAAAAGTACAAAGAAAACTAAGCAAAACATAAAACTTGATGAAACTAATTTCTGGACAGATTCTGACGTCGTGGTAAAAAAATTGTGTAAAATCGTACAAATCGAATTAACTCATGAGACCACTTGGGAAACTTTCGTAATTTCATTAGGAACAACTTTCATGTTGGACACTTTTGCAAGAAATGCATAGAATTTGCTCTAGGGACTGATTTGTGGACACTATTCATGAAAAACGGATTCTGAAAACGGTTTTGATCACGAAATTATTTAGGGAGTTGTAGACTTCTAAAATTCATGAAAAAATTATAGAAAGTAGCCAACATATGTAGTATTATTGTGTAAAAATTTCGGATTCATTCGATGATTTTTGTCTCACGAAAATGAACCCCGAAGTAGTCAAAACATCTTGAAAATGGTTTCGGGGACTGTTTTGGTACACTTTTAATAATGACACATTTTGGTTAACCACGAAACGCAATGATAATTTTTACGAGCTCTATAAACATATTTAAGTGTCGTGTAAAAGTGTCGAGTCAAACCGAGAAGGTTTTACCAAAGTCAACAAAACCGACACTCGTAACGTGAAACGTTTGATCCAATAAATATATTGTGTTTTTAGTCAAAAACGAGTTTTAAAAATGCTATAGTTTTAACACGGACGAAAATGACATTTTTTGCAATTGCAAATAAATAAAAACGTAAAATATATATATATATATATATATATATATATATATATATATATATATATGTATATATATATATATATATATATGTATATATATATATATATGTAGATATATATGTATATATGTATATATGTAGATATGTATATATATATATATGTATATATATATATATATATATATATATATATATATATATATATATATATACATATATATATATATATATACATATATATATATATATATACATATATATATATATATATATATATACATATAGATAAAGGTACACCATGTCGGGTTACTATCTCATCAACGTATATCTTTGCCAGTTTTTCCAATGTATACGTGCCCTTGATGGGTAAGAAATGTGCAGATTTTGTCGCTCTATCAACTATAACCCATATTGCATCATATCCCTTTAAAGTTCTAGGTAATTTAAACACAAAATCCATTGTAATCTGTTCCCACTTCCACACTGGTATCTCTAGTGGCTGTAAACTACCATAGGGCTTTTGATGTTCCGCTTTCACTTGTAGACACGTGTGGCACATATTTACATATCTAACAATTGTTTTCTTTATACCTGGCCACCAATAAACCAATTTCATATCCTTCTACATTTTATTACTTCCAGGATGAATTGAGTATTTAGATTTGTGAGCTTCATCCAAAATAATCGATCTTAGATCACCATACTTTGGAATCCACATTCTACCTTTGAATCTCAACACACCATTGCTGTCTTTCTCCAATAGTCGAACATCCCCCTTCATCCTTTCTTTGTTTACATTCTAATCTTTAAGTGTCACCTCTTGCACTTCCTTGATCTTTTCAATTAAATCTAACTTCAGCTCGATTCTTGACTAATGAATATTCAAAGGTCCAATTCTTTCTTGTTGACTTAATGCGTCGGCGACAACGTTTGCCTTACCAGGGTGGTAATGAATTTCACAGTCATAGTCTTTGACTAATTCCATCCAACGTTGTTGTCTTAGTTTCAGTTGCTTCTGATCAAATATATACTTCAAACTTTTATGATCAGTGAAGACCTTAAACCTTGCTCCGTACAAGTAATGCCGCCAAATCTTCAAGGCGAATACTACCGCGGCTAATTCGAGGTCATGCGTCGGATAATTCATTTCATGAACTTTTAATTGCCTGGATGCATAAGCAATGACTTTTCCCCGTTGCATAAGCACACATCCCAAGCCATGTAATGAGGCATCACTATATACTTCAAAGTCTTGCATGCCTTTCTTAGTAAATAAGCTTAGACATATTCGTCCTAATACAAAAATAATTTAGTTGGAGAAATAAACTTTTTGACTTTCACAGTAAGTTATAATGCCATTAGACAAAATTTAATAAAGACATTTCTCTATCTATTAAAATGGTAGTTTACTAAAATGTGTATACAGTTGGAACGTGGTCAAACTACTATTACAGTATAAAATATATTTAATAAATAATACTAATAATAACTAGATGGGCCCATAACCCACAGGTCTTGTAACAAGACCACCTTTCATTGTTCATGTGCTGAGTTCTCATCTAGTACTAAATTTAATGGATTAAATTATTTCCTCAACAAGTTAGTTTCAATCAGTAGCACTGTAATAAACAGAGGTCAACATAAAATGTTTCGCATACATTACATGCAACAGTATGTATAAAGGATAACATTACATGCAACAGTATGTATAAAGGATAATTTTCTTAAGTTTATAGTTACACAAAGTACATAAATTTTCCTTCAATTAAATTCTAGAGACATCGCTATCATATCTCTTTCTGGTTGGTCCCAACTCTTGGTCTCAAGAAATTCATAAGACACAATTTCTATAAATAACATTCATGTCTTTATTCACATTAATAGTTGTGGGGACCAACATGTTTAAGTAACAGTTATATGTACAGGAAACAATATTCTCAATTATACAAATATATATGTGTGTAAAGTGGCCCCAAAAAGCTTACTAGGACCAAATATATGTAAATTGTAGATTTATAGCATAAAAATCTGCTGTTTGTAACATTACACTTGATATTATTATTGTTACCATTGTTATCACTATTATTATTACTATTATAAAATAAAGACTCACCTATTTTTTTTTTATATATATAATTGTAGGAAAGAAAATGAGCACTTCACACGCACATAAGAGGCCACGAACAGTAATTAAGATCGAATCTGAAGGCTCAAGTTATGAGCCCGATACACCGACTGACATTCAGGCAGACTCACCACCTCACCCACCTATGGATCCTCCCATGCCACCACAGCCTCCACTTAATCCTTTTGCGGGTATGGGCATTGGTCCCGAGGCTATTGGACGGACTCATACTATTATCCCCATAGCCGAACATGTTGCTAATTTGGGAGAAATTGACCGACTTAATCATAAGGCTCACCTACTTAAATCCGAAATTGAGGCTCAATCAAGAGATCTTGACCAACTCTTCCATGAGAATCATGTATTTAGGAATCAAATTGAGTTCTTGGAGAAACAACTTCTTATTGCAAGTAGGGATGGGTGGAAGAAGATGTGTGACATGGCAAGGTACTTCAAATACCGCGCCGTCGACACTTGGTATAGGGCCAAGTGGTATTGGTTGTGAATTCGTAATGTTTATGTTCCAAATAACTTTCCAAACCCTTTTGCACCACCAATGGGTTACACCCATTGGATTGATAATCACCCTAATTAGATAGATTGATGGATGGATGCAATGGGGAAGCTTTTAAGACTTGATGGTGGTGATGTGCTAAACTGTGGGCGGTTTTTGGGTAGTAATTTATCTTTTGATATGTAATTTGATGACGATAGTCTTTGAACCTAGTATGGATATTTTTGTAACCACTACTTGTAAGTGGTCTATTATCCATCTTTTGGAGGGTTAAGATATAACCCACATTAAACGCGGCATTTATGTACTCTATTCTTGGCACCACCAAAGTACTTTAGCTATGAATGAAAGCACCATGCAACCTTATTATTAGTACCTTATATTTTGTTGATTTCTTTTATGATTATGAAATTCTATTGATATCATGAAGCTTTTGGATATAATTACCTTTGGTGCCATTGATATCGCGTAAAAAGTCACGTTTTTACTACCGATATCTCTCTCATTCTGGAACGATTCTTGGCATATTGATTCAAAAACATTACAAATCAGTAACATTATGCCAAGATGGTCGAAACAAGGTTGTACGAGAAAAATCAAGCAAAACGGATGTAAAATGAAGATTCCACACACGTTTGAAGATTCAAGGCATAAAAACGAGATTTCAAGACAAAGGTACCCTTCACCAACATCCATTATTTTCAAGATGTTCGTTTTCAAAATACGAATCTAACAGAAGAAGAATCAACCAAAACGGGTAAAGAATGAAGATTTCGCGCCCGCCGGAAGATCCAAATGATCCGTACGCAATATCTAGAGCTATGGACCTCATTTTCAGGCATATCCTATGTCAAAATATTCGTTTTTGAATTACGAATCCAACAAAAAAAGAATCGACTCAAACGGACGTATAACGAAGAAAACACGCACGAATCAAGAAACGAAGCAACAAATCGCGCAACGGGGCGGGGTAGGGCCCACCGCCGCCGGCCACCAGCCCACCGCCGCCGGCCACATGGCTGGCGCCGCCGGCCTCCTCACCCCCATCCCGGTTTCCGTTTTTGGCAAGTTTTGGTACCTGGTGCGGTCACTTTCCGCGTTGTACAGTACCCGATGCGGTCACTTTTCGCGTTGTACACTCCACTTTTGGCTAGTCTTTCTAACATGCACCTCAAGTCTTCATGATGCTAAAATGAGCCAAAACTCACCTATAAATAGGTTGCTTAGGTTCATTTGAAACACACAAAAAATATGCACACATTCTAGCATATTTCACTTTTTCTTTCTCACTAGATAATCTTTCGTAGTCTTTTAGTCTTTCTCATTCTAGGAATATTATAATTAGTCCACGGACTAACGTAGAAGCTAGGGCGAACGCTAGAAGATTCGGAGATCAATCTTTGTACGTGTGAAAGAGTTTGTCAATTATAATAATACGCTACTACGCATTTAATTCCGGGTGATATCTAAACTTTTATTATACCTGTCTCATTTCATATTTGAATATGTATTATTGCCTGGTATGTGATTTATTTGTTGTCATGAATTGCTAGTAGTTTATTATTGTGATTGCTGATGATGTAGATAATTATAAGTAAGGATGTCATTACATAATTAATGCACGATAATCGTAAAATGGTATGACGGCCCCTATTCGACTGTTTATTCGGTATAGTGCTGGAAATGCGTTATGCAAAGTACAAACGTACGGAAGCCGGTAAAAGACCGAAGGTAGTTACATCATTGGAATCAGCTCTGGTTTAACAGTTGGAATTCCGAAAGGATAATACAACTTCACAACTAACCGGTGTATCCTACGAGAATCAATGCATTACAAAATAATGTCCGTTAATTACGTTCAGATAAAATAGGAGATAATAACCCTTGTATTATTTAGACTTTATGAATTTAAGTCTAGTTTATGGAGTACCCTTTCCAGTTATCCACGTGACTGCAACCTAGTAATTAGGACCTGATCAACCTTAATTAGGGTAAGTAGTTATCTGTGCCCATGACATGCAATAAGTAAGACACAGTGAAATCACTCGTTGTATATATTAGGTTTACTTTTCTGCACTTCTTTACATTTAATTAGCTAGAGTGTCATTTTCACTGTCAATTACTCTTGACCGCGTGTTGGATATAAGAAGCAGTGGAATTCTTCTAAAGTACACTGTCTATTATTGAAAGGCATGGTCCTCATATGAAACACGTTTTATCAAACTGCGGATAATCTGGAGATGTATAACTGTTTGAAAAGGAGAACTTAAATCATAAGTCGAAGCAATTAAAGCTTAATCGAGTAAAAACAAGGCTTAGGAGTAAGAGTAAAGTTCAAGTGACCTAGAATCCTTAAAACGCTAAGCCTTACACAATCGACGGTCCGAACATATAAAGCTATTAATCTTCGTGTTAATAGAGTAGTAAACTACCTTAGGAGTTAAGAACGGTCGGACCTATGAGACGATACGCTACTGATTCATGCACCTCGGTATAAAACCAAAATAGGTTGTTCATCTTTCAACTAGATGAGTATTGGAAGTTTGCGTATTGCTCCGATCAGAATCATGATAACCTAGTTCCAAGTGACACGCCAATGGGAATCTGAGTTGGTAGGGTTCTAGAGTTTACCCCTTGTAGTTTATTTACCACATTATGTATCAACCTTATTTGTTCTGTCATCCTGAAATATTAATTATCGAAATCTCAGCAATGACATCTTTATCTTTGTCTGTTTTCCTGCATTTTAATTTCCTGCAATTTACTTTTCTGCATTTTAATCATCTGTCTTTAAATCCCAAAACCTACCTACTTTGTGCCATCCTAAATACTTCCCTACTGAAAGTGTCAACTTTAATCGCCCACACGTTTGGATTCATAGAACGATCTTAGGTCATACTTACCGCTTACTAACCAGAGTAGGTAGTACGTATAATTTAAGCCCCGCAAAATATAAATTTAAAACCCTTGCTGCGCTCGCATCATCATTTGAAAAAACAACGACACGGTGTGAGCACAACAAGTTTTTGGCGCCGCTGCCGGGGATTCTCAAACGTAGATTCAAGCCACTTTAAGTAGTAATATTTAGGAGATCCTTCCGATTGATTCCTTCTTAGAAATCTCTCGAAAGTTACTTCAAGCAGTTTTAATTTGATTTGCTGTTAATTTAGTGTTAATTAGGATAATATTAGTTTAAACATGACATCTAAAAAAACCACTTCTATTTGTACTTCAAAGGATGAATTATATGCTTCCCTAGAAGAATTTAGGATTCCACATTCCATTCCAAACCATTTCCTGGACTTTGATGTCACGGATCAGCTACCTGACCTGGCATCATCTCCGGAAGATCACTCTTCAACTTTGCAAATGCCTACAGTGTCAAAATCTGTCCACTTGGATTATCTTCCTGAAAAAAATCATGAAGTTAAGCCTCCGAAAACATGTGACCTAATTATCCTCATTCCTGAAACATCGGTATATACCCAAACCATATCCGATTCTCACAATGACGGCATCTTTCCATTCTCTTCATACGAACCTAAATACACCATATACCGAGTATTGGATAGGGTTCCATCCGTCGAAATAGAACAACCTTGTTTTAAAGAACGCCACCTTGGTGCTTCTTTCGATCCTTCCCGAAGGGCAGACGTCTATAAAGCATTCGTCATACAATTGACTTATGCCAATCTCCCGTTTTCCTTCAACCAACGAGAAACGATTGCTGGATTGGAAAAACAAGTAAACCTTCTTCTTCGTCTGTCGAATCAAGAATGCGAAAGCCGCTCCACAAATTTCGAGGACCAAGAACTAAAGTTTGTAGAAAATCTAGATCTTCTTTTCGAATCATTTGCCGACATGGATTACCTTCCAATATCTATGATATTAATAAATCACAATGTCGCCACAATGATCAACAAACTTGAGTTCTGGACAGAACAAAACCCGATAACCTTTCTTGGTAAAATCCATTCGTTGTTGACCCCGCTTCTTACCTAATCTCAAAATTGCGAGAAGTTTTCCCTAATTCCACAAAGGAAAGAATCGACACAAGCTTCTTTGAAAAAAGAAAAAACCTTCACGTCAAGCTTGTTCAAATCTTCACCTTCACCAAATACCCCTTCACTTCCACTCAAAAAGCCGGAATCAGTGAACTCGGTAAGCTAGTTAAACTTACAACCGGAGAACCCGATTCGCCGGAAGAGAATGCGTTTATGGAAGCTGTGAATAAACTCACTCACAATCTGAACTACAAAAACAAAGGAGAACGCGACGGTGTATCAAATCCCAAGAAGATAAGGAAGGCGTATAATAAGTTGATTACTGATCTTGTCAATTTAGGGTATGAGGAACGAGAGATCCTAGGAAGTATAGAGGATCGTCATTTTCTAGTTTACAATGTCATCTGGGAGCTATCGAAATGTTTTGTACCGAAAAATGTTCAATTACGGGAGCAAATCTCGACCCTTTCCCTTTGGAGGGATCGGAACGAATCATAAAACAATTCTTTCTGAAAAAGGTCGAGGCTCGCAACCTTAAGTGAGCAACTTTTAAGTATAAATATATAATATAATAAATTTTTGAAAGTTTCCCTTAAAAAAAAAAAAAAAAACGTTTTTAAAATGTTTGCCTGGAAACACGTGCGTGACTGAAAGAATGTAAAAACGTTTGGGTTTTCACTTAAACGGATACATTCAACAAGTCCACGTCAGACAAAGATTTTTAAACACCAAAAATAGCGTAAGTTTAATGTTTAAAAGTGATTTTAATTGTTCCGCAAAAATTTGCACGTTTCTTAAATAATTTACAACGTAACAAGAAACTAACAAGTAACTAGTTACAAGTAATACATTTAAGATTCACCAACATTATTAGTAGGACATTAGAAATTAACTTAGGACATTAATGCTCACCAATTAAATTGCATTTGGGACCATAAGCAAGGACCATGGTACTTAGGATAGGTACATGTACCATAAAGGACCACAAAACCTTCCTTAACTCCCCATAATTCAAAAACAAGAAGCAAACTTCTTCTTCCTCCCCCTCTCCTCTCCAAAAAACCGGCCATGCCATGTTCTCCATGAGGTCTCCATCAAAACTCTATCAAATTGCATAATCTCTTGTCCTTTCAAGTTCCTTGTTGCATATACTTCTCGGTTGTACTTTCGTCTTTGCATTTCATTCACTCTAAGCAAGGTATGATCACGAAACCCACTTTGAACTTAAAAGAAATTGTTTCTTATAGTTACCTAAGTTAGTAACTAGGAAATAGTGCTTTTCATAATCAAATACTTAAGTACGACACGTTCCTACCACTTACACACGCGAATCCCCATGTTTTAAACCTTGATCAACTGATCTAGCTTAGGACTTGGATTAACTAAGTGTTAGTATGTTAAGTACCCTAGTAATTAGGGCATTTTGTATAATCCCTCTATGTTTATTGCTTTATGTTAACAAATTAGGTTTAGCAATTTTGGCTTTTGAGAGTCAACAATAAGTTGACTAGCTTACATGAAAAAAAAAAAAAAATATATGATAAGTTAAAAAAATTGCATGACCATGTTATACTTGTTTTGACTAGTCAAATTAGGCAATAACTAGAGAATCATCACTCTTGAATGAAAAGTCTTGGACCACACCAAATACATGGGCATGATAACTTCTTTTATGCATAACTTAGTTTGCCTATCAAATAGGAAATGCTTAAAATGACTTAGAATATGCATGCATGAATAGGTTAAAATTATGGCATGTGGACATTTGAAAATATCATTTGAAGAAAGCTTTGACCTAAAAGTCAACTTGAAGTATTGAATTTTTTTAGACAAAATATTTTATTCAAAAACCTTACTTTAACTTGTACTTCCAAATTCAAACCTTACCAATAATGATGTTATCATTATTCGTGAATTCTAGTCATTTCAAACTTGGTTTGAACCAAACTTTGTAAATGACAAATACTTCACAATAAGACAATTGCCATTCCATGACTATACTTTTCTAAGTGACGATATTACCTTGATAAATAAGTGACCGTTTGTTGCATGGGAGCATTATATGTTCAATGAAGTCTTTAGGTTGTCTAGAAATTAAAGCCCTCACTTCGAAATTCTTCGGAGCGTGCTTTGAATTTCTCTTTCTTAAAGAATCCATTACTTTAAATGTTCTCAGGTACAATGGCACGCAAGAAGAAATTAAATCCCGCACGCCCCCTTTCAGGATCTTTAGCCTACATGAGTGCCACGCCAGCCTATGACAAAATGGCACGTACATGGAGAGACAAGAAGTTCGGACGTCTCAGGCATATTGACTGGAACGTTATGCAAGCACTGGGATTCAAGGAAAAGCTAGAAAGAATACTTAGCTACACAGTGAACGGGCAGCAGTTTGAGTCCTTCAAGAGATTATTTAGCATCGATGAGCCAATATATGTGGAAATGGTTACGGAGTTTATGACTACCTTCAGATTTCAGCAGAGAGAGAGAATTGAAGATTGTTCAATCTCGTTCCAGTACCTGGGCAACCCACATACCTTATCACTTGCCCAGTTCTCGCTCCATCTAGGCTTATACACATCAGAGGAGATACAGTCACCTCTGTTCACCACCGGAGCCACCTCTGCTTCTATCACCACCACTTGCGCTGAGGCATGGAGTCAATGGTCGCCTACACCGTACTTCTCGGGTATTAAGGCAACCCGACTCAAGGATCCAGTCCTTCAGATTCTCCACAAGCTTATAGCTTGTTCACTTGATGGGAAACATACTACCAGCGGACGAGTTTCTGGATTTGATGTCGCACTCATGGCAAGCATTCTCGAAAAGAGAAATATACAGGTCGCTTATCTAGTAGCTCATAGACTTCTACAAGAAAAGGATTTTGGCAAGAAAAGATCATATTTGGGCGCAGTAATTACCCGACTGATCCGAAATATGGGATTACTTCGGACATCCGATGTTGAGAGATTTAAATCAGGGTGGAGCTCTAAGCCACTCGACTACCAGTTTCTTAGGAGTATGGAAATACTCCGTGTCACGAGAGATGGTGCTGTTTACATAAAAGCACGGTCGGCAGATCCTGATAGTATTGATACATTGATACCTGACTTGGTCCTACCAAAAGAAACAAAGAAGAGAAAACGCCAGCAAGGACCTAATGATTCAGATACAGATGAGGATGACAATGATGACGAGGATGATGATGAAAATGATGACATTACACCACCACCACGAGTGGAGCCACCACGTACTAGGGCAAGACCTTCTACTCCTGCCCCAAGACCGCAAGGACCTACATACATCTACCACTACGGAGCACCTCCAGGCCCAGATTACTGGTATTGGTCTATGCAGATGCAAACTAGGATCTATGCAGCATTGAGACAGCAGGCAGCTGGTATGCCCATGACTCCACTACCACACTTACCATGTGGAATGGGCCGAGCACCACCGCACTTATACCCACCTGCAGCTCCTGTTCCGGCACCTCGACCACCACCCGGTCGTGAGCATGTTATACCACCTAGGATTATCATTCCTAGACCTCAGCCACCTCCAGTGCATATCCCAGTCACCAGACAGACTATCCCATCCATTGTTGGATCATTTAGAGCAAACACATCAAGAGGTAGCAGGGCATCCAGAGTATCTGTGCGGACTGTCACAATTCAGAGTCCCAGGACCCACAGACACACCGCTGCTTCAGCTACTGTACATATACCTGTGCAGGTTTCTTCTCATAGGCAGACAGACCTCTTCCAGGACAACACACACCAAGGGTCAGCCATGTTCCCGTTCGGTAGCTTCGAGATACCATCCGGACCACTTATCAATCAGCTAGTAGACCAAGGAGCTTTTACCATTGGTATGTCAAACGAAGAAGCTAATCATGATGCATCAAACGAAGGCACCAACGATCAGTATGATGACTCCTCATCAGACGAGACTTCCCCTGGACCCACCACATCTACAGCTGCAGCATGACCATGAGCAGAGCAACAGATTGCTCCTCTTTCTGACTTCTTTCTACTTTCTACCAAAACTCTACTATATTATTGTCTGTATTGATGTACGATTAATGCTTCGACATCACATCTATCTATTTACTATTTTATTATGCTTTCACTTTACTTTTCTTATTAGCAGCTATTATTTAAATGATTGAGTGGATTGTTTGTTGAACCAAACGACTATTTATCGGAGACCAAATCAAAGGAAGCAACGGACCCCACGGTGAAGAACACTGAGAGACGTAAGCTACAAGTCGCGGACCAGCAAACTTCTAACACACTGCAAACAACGCGCACAGCAAAAGCGGTACACCGTTCCAAAAACCCTTATCCGTTAAAGCTTTGATTATCTCACCCAATATTCCAACACTAAGTGTGGGATACCTCATACCACATAACACTTGTGAAAACAACCCAAAGATAAGTAGAATCTCTAAGTGTGGGATACTTCGACAAGAGGTGTTCAACAAATAGATTCGAACATTAGGGACAATGTTCCTCTAAGTGTGGGATATTCGGTCTACAACCGCAAGTTTTACCTCTTGTCCGTAAGCCAAACAATATTTTCATCAAAGGGCTTCAAATTTTTTTTTCGGATTCAAAAACATCGTTTTCTGGAAATCCTATCTTTCAAAACTATGAACTATAGCTAGAAACGAGTTTTAACAAAGAAACGAAACGGTTTTAGATTAAGATACGGACGAAAAAGGCAGCACATGGCTAGGCACATACTGACCCAAAACATTCGATTCGTGAGGATTGAGCCCATAATTAGCATTCATATTTAATGCTTCACTTTTCGTTTCATGTGTGTGCCGATGTATGCATTTAATTTTGAAGTTGCTCTTGTAATACATTTCGAGATCACATCAATGAGTGCCACACGTGGTATAGGTACAACCTATCTTGATAGCTTCCAAGGAATCCAAGACACCTTTCCACCATCAAACATCCACCCACTCAACACCTACTCCTCACACTCATTAAAGATTTCCTGTCATTTATCTCGAACCTCAAAAGTCTCACAAACCTTCGGAGACACTCCCAAATTCCCAAAACCTTTGCAAAGAAAAGCCAACATAACTCAAGATCATTAGAAACCTTCCAGCCCGCAAGGTACATTATCAAGATCGGCGAAAAGAAATCAAACCAATCACGCAGCACAATCATAAAAAGGGCCAAGAAAAAGGAAGAATCCAATGAAAGGCTATGTAGTCCTTCCAAAAACCTAAGGAATTTCAAAGGAAAGCTTCAAGAAAATACAAGGAAAAACCATCACACCCCTCACCGCTTACCTTCTTCAAACCAAAAACCCGATTCCTTCCAAGTAATCTCAACAGGTTAGTATCGTCCTCAGTGATGGAGATTTGATTCTCGATCAAGCCTATGACGAGAATGCTGCATGACTGGCTATCCGAGTGATTGACACTAGTAAGCAAGAAACCCTAAACACTTTGAGTGATTTGAGTGACCCACTTGTGAGGATTGCCTAGTCATGATCATCATATAAGTTGCCCGAAGAAGATATCGAAATTCTATAAACTCGTAGTTTCCAGTAAAAAAAAAAAAAAAAAAAAAAAAAAAAAAAACTCTTCCACAACCATAGTTTATATTTTCTGAAAATAGTATTTTCTAACAACTGATGCGATTAGAATCCTTCCAGAAGTTTTTATGAATGAGTTTGCTTGAGGACAAGCAAAGTTCTAAGTGTGGGATACTTGATATCGCGTAAAAAGTCACGTTTTTACTACCGATATCTCTCTCATTCTGGAACGATTCTTGGCATATTGATTCAAAAACATTACAAATCAGTAACATTATGCCAAGATGATCGAAACAAGGTTGCACGAGAAAAATCAAGCAAAACGGATGTAAAATAAAGATTCCACACACGTTTGAAGATTCAAGGCATAAAAACGAGATTTCAAGACAAAAGTTCCCTTCACCAACATCCATTATTTTCAAGATGTTCGTTCTCAAAATACGAATCCAACAGAAGAAGAATCAACCAAAACGGGTAAAGAATGAAGATTTCGCGCCCGCCGGAAGATCCAAATGATCCGTACACAATATCTGGAGCTATGGACCTCATTTTCAGGCATATCCTATGTCAAAATCTTAGTTTTTGAATTACGAATCCAACAAAAAAAGAATCGACTCAAACGGACGTATAACAAAGAAAACACGCACGAATCAAGAAACGAAGCAACAAATCGCGCAACGGGGCGGGGTAGGGCCCACCACCGCCGGCCACCAGCCCACCGCCGCCGGCCACTTGGCTGGCGCCGCCGGCCTCCTCACCCCCGTCCCGGTTTCCGTTTTTGGCAAGTTTTGGTATCTGGTGCGGTCACTTTTCGCGTTGTACAGTACCCGGTGCGGTCACTTTTCGCGTTGTACACTCTACTTTTGGCTAGTCTTTCTAACATGCACCTCAAGTCTTCATGATGCTAAAATGAGCCAAAACTCACCTATAAATAGGTTGCTTAGGTTCATTTGAAACACACACAAAATATGCACACATTCTAGCATATTTCACTCTTTCTTTCTCACTAGATAATCTTTCGTAGTCTTTTAGTCATTCTCATTCTAGGAATATTGTAATTAGTCCACGGACTAACGTAGAAGCTAGGGCGAACGCTAGAAGATTCGGAGATCAATCTTTGTACGTGTGAAAGAGTTTGTCAATTATAATAATACCCTGCTACGCATTTAATTCCGGGTGATATCTAAACTTTTATTATACCTGTCTCATTTCATATTTGAATATGTATTATTGCCTGGTATGTGATTTATTTGTTGTCATGAATTGCTAGTAGTTTATTATTGTGATTGCTGATGATGTAGATAATTATTAGTAAGGATGTCATTACATAATTAATGCACGATAATCCTAAAATGGTATGACGGCCCCTATTCGACTGTTTATTCGGTATAGTGCTGGAAATGCGTTATGCAAAGTACAAACGTACGGAAGCCGGTAAACGACCGAAGGTAGTTATATCATTGGAATCAGCTCTGGTTTAACAGTTGGAATTCCGAAAGGATAATACAACTTCACAACTAACTGGTTTATCCTACGAGAATCAATGCATTACAAAATAATGTTCGTTAATTACGTTCAAATAAAATAGGAGATAATAACCCTTGTATTGTTTAGACTTTATGAATTTAAGTCTAGTTTATGGAGTACCCTTTCCAGTTATCCACGTGACTGCAACCTAGTAATTAGGACCTGATCAACCTTAATTAGGGTAAGTAGTTATCTGTGCCCATGACATGCAATAAGTAAGACACAGTGAAATCACTCGTTGTATATATTAGGTTTACTTTTCTGCACTGCTTTACATTTAATTAGCTAGAGTGTCACTTTCACTGTCAATTACTCTTGATCGCGTGTTGGATATAAGAAGCAGTGGAATTCTTGTAAAGTACACTGTCTATTATTGAAAGGCATGGTCCTCATATGAAACACGTTTTATCAAACTGCGGATAATCTGGAGATGTATAACTGTTTGAAAAGGAGAACTTAAATCATAAGTCGAAGCAATTAAAGCTTAATCGAGTAAAAACAAGGCTTAGGAGTAAGAGTAAAGTTCAAGTGACCTAGAATCCTTAAAACACTAAGCCTTACACAATCGACGGTCCGAACATACAAAGCTATTAATCTTCGTGCTAATAGAGTAGTAAACTACCTTAGGAGTTAAGAACGGTCGGACCTATGAGACGATACGCTACTGATTCATGCACCTCTGTATAAAACCAAAATAGGTTGTTCATCTTTCAACTAGATGAGTATTGGAAGTTTGCGTATTGCTCCGATCAGAATCATGATAACCTAGTTCCAAGTGACACGCCAATGGGAATCTAAGTTGGTATGGTTCTAGAGTTTACCTCTTGTAGTTTATTTACCACATTATGTATCAACCCTATTTGTTCTGTCATCCTGAAATATTAATTATCGAAATCTCAGCAATCACATCTTTATCTTTATCTGTTTTCCTATTTTAATTTCCTGCAATTTACTTTTCTGCATTTTAATCATCTGTCTTTAAATCCCAAAACCTACCTATTTTGTGCCATCCTAAATACTTCCCTACTGAAAGTGTCAACTTTAATCGCCCACACGTTTGGATTCATAGAACGATCTTAGGTCATACTTACCTCTTACTAACCAGAGTAGGTAGTACGTATAATTTAAGCCCCGCAAAATATAAATTTAAAAACCCTACTGCGCTCGCATCATCATTTGAAAATACAACGACACGGTGTGAGCACAACAGCCATGATGTTATTATTTGATAATTGATACATGGCTAGAATAACTTTCAAGGTATATTGGCTTATTAATACAAAATTATGAACCAACTGAAATTTAAAAGTTAATGTTCCTTAAGCTAATATTTAGTACATAAGTATTATATATTTAATTGTTGCAAATATGTACGATCATTGCAAATAATGACATATATATATATACTTAACACATACATATAAGCTTTCAAGATTAATAATATAAAGCTTTATATGTGCAAATAACTTATCACATAAAATAGTGTACTATCTAAAAGCTCGATTAATGGGCATAGCTCAATTAGTAGCTTATAGTGATTTATACTTAGTAGCTCATTAGTGGCTAACACTATATTTAGGTAACACTGAAACAAAAGTAGCTATTTACATCCACATTAGATGGGTTAGTATTAAAAAAAAAAAAAGTAAATGTGATAAGGCATTATTGTATATATAATTACAAATGTCAAATCCTTCTACAACATGAGATTTACCTACAACGTAATCTATATAACACTGAAATACGTAAATTATAAGTAAGTTAATTATAAGCGTATATAACAAAGACTATTAATGTTTCAGTTATACACGTCAATTATAAATTAACTCCAATTGTATGTATCTAGGGAAAACATTGAGCCAAATGTCTACTCCAGGATCACGAACAAATGCTCAAGCCCGAGTAACAAGTACTCAATCTCAGGAATTTCCTAACCAACCACCTACCAATGCTACTACCCAAGGAAGAGGTAGAGGAAGGGGTGTCAGTCAAAACCGAACTAACCCAACAGTTCAACCACCAAACTTTAACTTGACTGATGAAATCACTAGAGCCATTCGAGCTACTGTTCCCCAGATGTTACAACAGAATACGGAAGAAATCCTAAGAGCAGCTGATGAGAACACTCGAAAGCTTATAGAAACCCTCTATGCTGATGAAAGTAAGACTGAAAGTGATTCTGTTCACATCCCTAACAATAATGACGGACCAAACGTTAATCAAAATACTACTGGGGTACATGTCAACCCCGAACCACGAAGGGATAGAGAATGCACTCACAGAGAATTCTCAGGAACTAAACCCACTACTTTCAATGGTTCTGGTGGACCTGTAGCCACTCTGGATTGGATTAATAAAGTAGAGATCTGTTTTGAAACATGTAGGTGTGACTCGCACTTAAAGGTCAGATATGCTTCTACACTGTTCGAAAATGCCGCACCGGACTGGTGGAACAGTGTAAGAGCTGCCTACGGAGTTGAAGGATCGGTAAATATGACATGGGATAACTTCAAAAAGTTATTAATGGAAAAGTATTGTCCTGAAAGTGAAATTGCTAAATTGGAGATTGAATTTTTCAAACTAGTCCAAGGAAGTGACTCTGTGCTCGTGTATACAGAGAAGTTTGTTCAAAAGGCCCGATTCGCTGTGTACCAGATAGCTACAGAGGAAAGAAAAATAGCTAGGTATGTTGAAGGGTTGAGAGATGATATCAAGAAGCTGGTAAGGCTTGCAGCACCAAAAATTTAGTTGGAGAAAAATTTATTTGTAACATTTTACTAACCATTTTAGAAGAATGATTTAACCACCATATCAATAGAATGTGATTATACTATCATTTTGAAGATGATTACATGCATGTTGGTAAAAATTACTTTTGATGTATTTCCTTTAAACAAAAACTTTCATAAATTTTTAATGTTCCAAAAATATTATCTTTAACCTTTGAAGACATAGAGTCTTGAGTACATCTTTAAATCTTTGTAACTAGTATTAATAAAAAAAGGTTTACCCAACATTATCAAATCATATATGCATGTAAAGATCGACAATATAAAGTTTTATGCATGTGATGATCTTCCTCACATATTAACATCTATTTTAATCTCATCATAAATACATGTAAAGATCATCACAAATATATGCATAAAAAGGCTAAACATATAAAAGAATTAATAATCATCTAGTTAACTATTTAAGACTTAGGTTGATATATATGTATACCTTAGGATGATCTTAGTTTCTAGCAATGTACTTGAATAAAAGCTTCAAAAGCTCCAAAAGCTCCAATTACACTACCCACATTTTTCTCTCAGTAAAGCCGTATAAGTGATAGAAAGGATTTAGAAAGGTTGAAAGTGATAGTTGCTTTTAACCAAACGGTGCCTCCATTTTTGGTAATGATTTCCCCTAGAGGTAGACTTGCCACCTCTTTCTAAATGAGTGACAACACACCATTTTAGATCTAAGAGTTGGATGTTGTGTCATTGGGCAAATGGGAGGTGAGTTCTCAATCCGTTGAATCTTTTTCTTGCATCACAACCTTGTACACTAAGCATAAACTAAAATACATTCAAGAGTTAATTTCTAGAAAGCTTTACATTTTGTACTTAGTGCTATATAATAAGTACCTACATGATTTTAATTTGCTAAAAATCACAAAACTATGTCTTTCATATCTTGTAACTAAAAAAAATGACAACTAATTTATTTATGTAAAACAACAATTATTATATATAGAATGTTGTTATTATTTATCTAAACTAACTAGCTAATATTAATTATGTACAAGGGACTAGATTTTGGGGACGTTACAATTTACCCACCTTTTTGAAACAGTCTCATCCTCGAGACTTACTCTTTAAATAAGCGTGGGAATTTTTCTCGCATTTCAGCTTCTATTTCCCATGTGGCTTCAGGTCCTTTGTGGTAACGCCATTGAACTTTCACTAGAGGGATTTCTTTGTTGCATAGTCGTTTGACTTGTCGTTCTAGGATTTCTTCAGGTTCCTCAATGTAGCTCATTTTCTCGTTAATTTCTATTTCATCTAAAGGAATTGACGGCACTTCATCAAGTATACACTTCTTTAGATTAGACACATGAAATGTGTTATGAATTCTATTTAGCTTCTGAGGCAAATTCAAACGATATGCTACTTGTCCAACCTTTTCAGAAATAGTAAATGGGCCTATATATCTAGGGCTCAACTTTCCGCGTTTACCAAATCTTACTAAACCCTTCCAAGGTGATATTTTGAGCATTACTTTTTCACCTACTTTGAATTCAACATGTTTTCTTTTATTATCCGCATAAGACTTTTGTCTATCCTGAGCCATTTTCATTCTCATTCTTACTTGCTCAAACTTGTCGGCAGTTTGTTGAATAAGATCCGGACCTGTCATTCGTCTTTTACCAATCTCATTCCAGCAATTTGGAGTTCTACACTTTCTACCATATAAAGCTTCATAGGGAGCCATATTTATACTAGAGTGATAGCTATTATTGTATGAAAATTCAACCAATGGTAGGTGGTTATCCCAACTACCGCCAAAATCAACTGCGCAAGCCCTAAGCATATCCTCTAGTGTTTGTATGGTTCTTTCACTTTGACCATCAGTCTCTGGATGATAAGCGGTGCTAATATTTACTCTAGTACCCATTTCACGTTGAAAACTCCTCCAGAAGTTTGATGTGAACCTTGTATCTCTGTCTGAAACGATAGATAAAGGTACACCAAGTCTGGTTACTATCTCATCAACGTATATCTTTGCCAGTTTTTCCAATGTATACGTTCCCTTGATGGGTAAGAAATGTGCAGATTTTGTCGCTCTATCAACTATAACCCATATTGCATCATATCCCTTTAAAGTTCTAGGTAATTTAAACACAAAATCCATTGTAATGTGTTCCCACTTTCACACTGGTATCTCTAGTGGCTGTAAATTACCATAGGGCTTTTGATGTTCCGCTTTCACTTGTAGACACGTGTGGCACATATTTACATATCTAACAATTGTTTTTTTATACCTGGCCACCAATAAACCAATTTCATATCTTTGTACATTTTATTACTTCCAGGATGAATTGAGTATTTAGATTTGTGAGCTTCATCCAAAATAATCGATCTTAGATCACCATACTTTGGAATCCACATTCTACCTTTGAATCTCAACACACCATTGCTGTCTTTCTCCAATAGTCGAACATTCCCCTTCATCCTTTCTTTGTTTACATTCTCATCTTTAAGTGCCACCTCTTGCACTTCCTTGATCTTTTCAATTAAATCTAACTTCAGCTCGATTCTTGACAAATGAATATTCAAAGGTCCAATTCTTTCTTGTCGACTTAATGCGTCGGCGACAACGTTTGCCTTACCAGGGTGGTAATGAATTTCACAGTCATAGTCTTTGACTAATTCCATCCAACGTTGTTGTCTTAGTTTCAGTTGCTTCAGATCAAATATATACTTCAAACTTTTATGATCAGTGAAGACCTTAAACCTTGCTCCGTACAAGTAATGCCGCCAAATCTTCAAGGCGAATACTACCGCGGCTAATTCGAGGTCATGCGTCGGATAATTCATTTCATGAACTTTTAATTGCCTGGATGCATAGGCAATGACTTTTCCCCGTTGCATAAGCACACATCCCAAGCCATGTAATGAGGCATCACTATATACTTCAAAGTCTTGCATGCCTTCTGGTAATGACAAAATCGGTGCAGTGCTTAACTTCTTCTTCAATATTTGAAATGATTCATTTTCTTTAGGACCCCAAACAACCTTGCAGTTCTTACGAGTAAGTTTGGTTAATGGCAATGCGATTTTGAGAAGTCCTGAATGAAGCGTCGATAGTAGCCGGCTAATCCTAGAAAACTTCGAACTTCCGTGGCAGTTTTCGGAGGTTTCCAATTAACAATTGCTTCTATCTTAGCTGGATCTACTTTTATTCCCATTTCATTTACTATATGCCCCAAGAACTGTACTTCACGGATCCAAAATTCACATTTTGAGAATTTGGCATATAGTTTTTCCTTTCGTAACAATTCCAAAATGGTTCGTAGATGGTATTCATTTTCATTCTGACTCTTGGAATAGATTAGAATGTCATCAATGAATACAATCACGAATTTATCGAGATATGGTCTGCAGATTCTATTCATGAGATCCATAAATATTGCTGGGGCGTTTGTTAATCCAAATGGTATAACAAGAAACTCATAATGTCCGTATCTCGCTCTGAATGCTGTTTTTGGTGTATCTACTTCTCTTACCCTCAATTGGTGATACCCAGATCTTAAATCTATCTTTGAAAAGTAACTTGCTCCTTGTAGTTGATCGAACAAGTCATCTATTCGTGGCAATGGATACCTGTTCTTTATCGTGACTTTATTCAATTCACGATAGTCAATACACATCCACATGGAGCCATCCTTCTTTTTGACGAACAAGATAGGAGCACCCCAAGGTGATGAACTTGGACGGATAAAACCCTCATCCAACAGCTCTTGGAGTTGTTTCATGAGTTCTTTCATCTCCGTAGGGGCCAATCGATAAGGTGCACGAGCTATTGGTGCAGCTCCGGGTACCAAATCTATTTTAAATTCTACTTGTCTATCTGGCGGTAATCCGGGTAGATCATCTGGAAACACCTCAGGATATTTATGAATAATTGGTATATTTCCTACTTCTTGTTCTTTTGCGTTATTAACATCTATTACGTGTGCTAAATACGCAACGCATCCTTTTCTTAAGCAACTTTTGGCTTTCATTACGGATATGATGTTTGGGCTTTCATGTTTCTTATCCCCATATACTTGTATTTCTTGACCGTCGGGTGCCTTCTACTCGATAATCTTTTCATCACATACTATTTTAGCCTTATTTTTAGCTAACTAATCCATGCCTATGACTATATCGAATCCTCCGAGTTGGAAAGGTATCAGCTTAATAGGGAATTTCTTTTCTTCTATAACGATAGTGCAATCGTCAATAAAGTCTGTTACTTTCCTATGACTACCGTCAGCTATTTCAACCTCATAAGTTTTATCTAACTTTTTAGTAGTCTTATTTAAGCATGGAGAGAACGTAGTTGACACAAAGCTTCTACTGGCACCAGAATCAAATAGAATTTGAGCATTCACATCATTGACAGAAAAAGTACCTGACACCACATCGGGAGTGTGAACGGCCTCCTCAACTGTCATGTTAAAAGCTCTCGTTTTAGTCTTATTGGCACCTTTCTTCTCATTCCTGTCTCCAGAAGAGCCTTTGTTTAAATCAGGACAGTCTGGTCTCATATGTCCCACCTTTCCACAGTTGTAGCAGCTATTTTTTCCAGCTAAACTTTCGCCAAGGTGATTCTTCCCACAATTATTACATTGTTTGATGTCCGAAGGCTTTTTCAGAGACTTGGACCCAAACTTCTTCTTCTTATGACTACTACTCGTTCCACCAAATTTTCTCTTGAAGTTTGATTTTTCAATAGGGTCAGTTTTGCTACCAGTATCTGCAATCTTAGCAGCCTCAACAGCTTGGAGAAAGGTTTTTGGTGCTGCAAGCCTTACCAGCTTCTTGATATCATCTCTCAACCCTTCAACATACCTAGCTATTTTTCTTTCCTCTGTAGCTATCTGGTACACAGCGAATTGGGCCTTTTGAACAAACTTCTCTGTATACACGAGCACAGAGTCACTTCCTTGGACTAGTTTGAAAAATTCAATCTCCAATTTAGCAATTTCACTTTCAGGACAATACTTTTCCATTAATAACTTTTTGAAGTTATCCCATGTCATATTTACCGATCCTTCAACTCCGTAGGCAGCTCTTACACTGTTCCACCAGTCCGGTGCGGCATTTTCGAACAGTGTAGAAGCATATCTGACCTTTAAGTGCGAGTCACACCTACATGTTTCAAAACAGATCTCTACTTTATTAATCCAATCCAGAGTGGCTACAGGTCCACCAGAACCATTGAAAGTAGTGGGTTTAGTTCCTGAGAATTCTTTGTGAGTGCATTCTCTATCCCTTCGTGGTTTGGGGTTGACATGTACCCCAGTAGTATTTTGATATATGTTTGGTCCGTCATTATTGTTAGGGATGTGAACAGAATCACTTTCAGTCTCACTTTCATCAGCATAGAGGGTTTCTATAAGCTTTCGAGTGTTCTCATCAGCTGCTCTTAGGATTTCTTCCGTATTCTGTTGTAACATCTGGGGAACAGTAGCTCGAATGGCTCTAGTGATTTCATCAGTCAAGTTAAAGTTTGGTGGTTGAACTGTTGGGTTAGTTCGGTTTTGACTGACACCCCTTCCTCTACCTCTACCTCTTCCTTGGGTAGTAGCATTGGTAGGTGGTTGGTTAGGAAATTCCTGAGATTGAGTGCTTGTTACTCGGGCTTGAGCATTTGTTCGTGATCCTGGAGTAGACATTTGGCTCAATGTTTTCCCTAGATACATACAATTGGAGTTAATTTATAATTGACGTGTATAACTGAAACATTAATAGTCTTTGTTATATACGCTTATAATTACCTTACTTATAATTTACGTATTTCAGTGTTATATAGATTACGTTGTAGGTAAATCTCATGTTGTAGAAGGATTTGACATTTGTAATTATATATACAATAATGCGTTATCACATTTACTTTTTTTTTTTTTTTTATACTAACCCATTTAATGTGGATGTAAATAGCTACTTTTGTTTCAGTGTTACCTAAATATAGTGTTAGCCACTAATGAGCTACTAAGTATAAATCACTATAAGCTACTAATTGAGCTATGCCCATTAATCGAGCTTTTAGATAGTACACTATTTTATGTGATAAGTTATTTGCACATATAAAGCTTTATATTATTAATCTTGAAAGCTTATATGTATGTGTTAAGTATATATATATATATATGTCATTATTTGCAATGATCGTACATATTTGCAACAATTAAATATATAATACCTATGTACTAAATATTAGCTTAAGGAACATTAACTTTTAAATTTCAGTTGGTTCATAATTTTGTATTAATAAGCCAATATACCTTGAAAGTTATTCTAGCCATGTATCAATTATCAAATAATAACATCATGGCACCAAAGGTAATTATATCCAAAAGCTTCATGATATCAACAGAATTTCATAATCATAAAAGAAATCAACAAAATATAAGGTACTAATAATAAGGTTGCATGGTGCTTTCATTCATAGCTAAAGTACTTGGGTGGTGTCAAGAATAGAGTACATAAATGCCGCGTTTAATGTGGGTTATATCTTAACCCTCCAAAAGATGGAAAATAGACCACTTACAAGTAGTGGTTACAAAAATATCCATACTAGGTTCAAAGACTATCGTCATCAAATTACATATCAAAAGATAAATTACTACCCAAAAACCGCCCACAGTTTAGCACATCACCACCATCAAGTCTTAAAAGCTTCCCCATTGCATCCATCCATCAATGTATCTAATTAGGGTGATTATCAATCAAATGGGTGTAACCCATTGGTGGTGCAAAAGGGTTTGGAAAGTTATTTGGAACGTAAACATTACGAATCCACAACCAATACCACTTGGCCCTATACCAAGTGTCGACGGCGCGGTATTTGAAGTACCTTGCCATGTCACACATCTTCTTCCACCCATCCCTACTTGCAATAAGAAGTTGTTTCTCCAAGAACTCAATTTGATTCCTAAATACATGATTCTCATGGAAGAGTTGGTCAAGATCTCTTGATTGAGCCTCAATTTCGGATTTAAGTAGGTGAGCCTCATGATTAAGTCGGTCAATTTCTCCCAAATTAGCAACATGTTCGGCTATGGGGATAATAATATGAGTCCGTCCAATAGCCTCGGGACCAATGCCCATACCCGCAAAAGGATTAAGTGGAGGCTGTGGTGGCATGGGAGGATCCATAGGTGGGTGAGGTGGTGAGTCTGCCTGAATGTCAGTCGGTGTATCGGGCTCATAACTTGAGCCTTCAGATTCGATCTCAATTACTATTTGTGGCCTCTTATGTGCGTGTGAAGTGCTCATTTTCTTTCCTACAATTATATATATAAAAAAAATAGGTGAGTCTTTATTTTATAATAGTAATAATAATAGTGATAACAATGGTAACAATAATAATATCAAGTGTAATGTTACAAACAGCAGATTTTTATGCTATAAATCTACAATTTACATATATTTGGTCCTAGTAAGCTTTTTGGGGCCACTTTACACACATATATATTTGTATAATTGAGAATATTGTTTCATGTACATATAACTGTTACTTAAACATGTTGGTCCCCACAACTATTAATGTGAATAAAGACATGAATGTTATTTATAGAAATTGTGTCTTATGAATTTCTTGAGACCAAGAGTTGGGACCAACCAGAAAGAGATATGATAGCGATGTCTCTAGAATTTAATTGAAGGAAAATTTATGTACTTTGTGTAACTATAAACTTAAGAAAATTATCCTTTATACATACTGTTGCATGTAATGTATGCGAAACATTTTATGTTGACCTCTGTGTATTACAGTGCTACTGATTGAAACTAACTTGTTGAGGAAATAATTTAATCCATTAAATTTAGTACTAGATGAGAACTCAGCACATGAACAATGAAAGGTGGTCTTGTTACAAGACCTGTGGGTTATGGGCCCATCTAGTTATTATTAGTATTATTTATTAAATATATTTTATACTGTAATAGTAGTTTGACCACGTTCCAACTGTATACACATTTTAGTAAACTACCATTTTAATAGATAGAGAAATGTCTTTATTAAATTTTGTCTAATGGCATTATAACTTACTGTGAAAGTCAAAAAGTTTATTTCTCCAACTAAATTATTTTTGTATTAGGACGAATATGTCTAAGCTTATTTACTAAGAAATAGTGTTTATAATGATTTTGTAAACAAAGGCTCTTCTGGAGACAGGAATGAGAAGAAAGGTGCCAATAAGACTAAAACAAGAGCTTTTAACATGACAGTTGAGGAGGCCGTTCACACTCCCGATGTGGTGTCAGGTACTTTTTCTGTCAATGATGTGAATGCTCAAATTCTATTTGATTCTGGTGCCAGTAGAAGCTTTGTGTCAACTACATTCTCTCCATGCTTAAATAAGACTACTAAAAAGTTAGATAAAACTTATGAGGTTGAAATAGCTGACGGTAGTCATAGGAAAGTAACATACTTTATTGACGATTGCACTATCGTTATAGAAGAAAAGAAATTCCCTATTAAGCTGATACCTTTCCAACTCGGAGGATTCGATATAGTCATAGGCATGGATTGGTTAGCTAAAAATAAGGCTAAAATAGTATGTGATGAAAAGATTATCGAGTTGAAGGCACCCGACGGTCAAGAAATACAAGTATATGGGGATAAGAAACATGAAAGCCCAAACATCATATCCGTAATGAAAGCCAAAAGTTGCTTAAGAAAAGGATGCGTTGCGTATTTAGCACACGTAAAAGATGTTAATAACGCAAAAGAACAAGAAGTAGGAAATATACCAATTATTCGTGAATATCCTGAGGTGTTTCCAGATGATCTACCCGGATTACCGCCAGATAGACAAGTAGAATTTAAAATAGATTTGGTACCCGGAGCTGCACCAATAGCTCGTGCACCTTATCGATTGGCCCCTACGGAAATGAAAGAACTCATGAAATAACTCCAAGAGCTGTTGGATAAGGGTTTTATCCGCCCAAGTTCATCACCTTGGGGTGCTCCTATCTTGTTCGTCAAAAAGAAGGATGGCTCCATGAGGATGTGTATTGACTATCGTGAATTGAATAAAGTCACGATAAAGAACAGGTATCCATTGCCACGAATAGATGACTTGTTCGATCAACTACAAGGAGCAAGTTACTTTTCAAAGATAGATTTAAGATCTGGGTATCACCAATTGAGGGTAAGAGAAGTAGATACACCAAAAACAGCATTCAGAACGAGATACGGACATTATGAGTTTCTTGTTATGCCATTTGGATTAACAAACGCCCCAGCAATATTTATGGATCTCATGAATAGAATCTGCAGACCATATCTCGATAAATTCGTGATTGTATTCATTGATGACATTCTAATCTATTCCAAGAGTCAGAATGAACATGAATACCATCTACGAACCATTTTGGAATTGTTACGAAAGGAAAAACTATATGCCAAATTCTCAAAATGTGAATTTTGGATCCGTGAAGTACAGTTCTTGGGGCATATAGTAAATGAAATGGGAATAAAAGTAGATCCAGCTAAGATAGAAGCAATTGTTAATTGGAAACCTCCGAAAACTGCCACGGAAGTTCGAAGTTTTCTAGGATTAGCCGGCTACTATCGACGCTTCATTCAGGACTTCTCAAAAATCGCATTGCCATTAACCAAACTTACTCGTAAGAACTGCAAGGTTGTTTGGGGTCCTAAAGAAAATGAATCATTTCAAATATTGAAGAAGAAGTTAAGCATTGCGCCGATTTTGTCATTACCAGAAGGCATGCAAGACTTTGAAGTATATAGTGATGCCTCATTACATGGCTTGGGATGTGTGCTTATGCAACGGAGAAAAGTCATTGCCTATGCATCCAGGCAATTAAAAGTTCATGAAATGAATTATCCGACGCATGACCTCGAATTAGCCGCGGTAGTATTCACCTTGAAGATTTGGCGGCATTACTTGTACGGAGCAAGGTTTAAGGTCTTCACTGATCATAAAAGTTTGAAGTATATATTTAATCAGAAGCAACTGAAACTAAGAAAACAACGTTGGATAGAATTAGTCAAAGACTATGACTGTGAAATTCATTACCACCCTGGTAAGGCAACGTTGTCGCCGACGCATTAAGTCGACAAGAAAGAATTGGACCTTTGAATATTCATTTGTCAAGAATCGAGCTGAAGTTAGATTTAATTGAAAAGATCAAGGAAGTGCAAGAGGTGGCACTTAAAGATGAGAATGTAAACAAAGAAAGGATGAAGGGGAATGTTCGACTATTGGAGAAAGACAGCAATGGTGTGTTGAGATTCAAAGGTAGAATGTGGATTCCAAAGTATGGTGATCTAAGATCGATTATTTTGGATGAAGCTCACAAATCTAAATACTAAATTCATCCTGGAAGTAATAAAATGTACAAGGATATGAAATTGGTTTATTGGTGGCCAGGTATAAAGAAAACAATTGTTAGATATGTAAATATGTGCCACACGTGTCTACAAGTGAAAGCGGAACATCAAAAGCCCTATGGTAATTTACAGCCACTAGAGATACCAGTGTGGAAGTGGGAACACATTACAATGGATTTTGTGTTTAAATTACCTAGAACTTTAAAGGGATATGATGCTATATGGGTTATAGTTGATAGAGCGACAAAATCTGCACATTTCTTACCCATCAAGGGAACGTATACATTGGAAAAACTGGCAAAGATATACGTTGATGAGATAGTAACCAGACATGGTGTACCTTTATCTATCGTTTCAGACAGAGATACAAGGTTCACATCAAACTTCTGGAGGAGTTTTCAACGTGAAATGGGTACTAGAGTAAATCTTAGCACCGCTTATCATCCACAGACTGATGGTCAAAGTGAAAGAACCATACAAACACTAGAGGATATGCTTAGGGCTTGCGCAGTTGATTTTGGCGGTAGTTGGGATAACCACCTACCATTGGTTGAATTTTCATACAATAATAGCTATCACTCTACTATAAATATGGCTCCCTATGAAGCTTTATATGGTAGAAAGTGTAGAACTCCAAATTGCTGGAATGAGATTGGTAAAAGACGAATGACAGGTCCTGATCTTATTCAACAAACTGCCGACAAGTTTGAGCAAGTAAGAATGAGAATGAAAATGGCTCAGGATAGACAAAAGTCTTATGCGGATAAGAAAAGAAAACATGTTGAATTCAAAGTAGGTGAAAAAGTAATGCTCAAAATATCACCTTGGAAGGGTTTAGTAAGATTTGGTAAACGCGGAAAGTTGAGCCCTAGATATATAGGCCCATTTACTATTTCTGAAAAGGTTGGACAAGTAGCATATCGTTTGAATTTGCCTCAGAAGCTAAATAGAATTCATAACACGTTTCATGTGTCTAATCTAAAGAAGTGTATACTTGATGAAGTGCCGTCAATTCCTTTAGATGAAATAGAAATTAACGAGAAAATGAGCTACATTGAGGAACCTGAAGAAATCCTAGAACGACAAGTCAAACGACTACACAACAAAGAAATCCCTCTAGTGAAAGTTCAATGGCGTTACCACAAAGGACCTGAAGCCACATGGGAAATAGAAGCTGAAATGCGAGAAAAATTCCCACGCTTATTTAAAGAGTAAGTCTCGAGGACGAGACTGTTTCAAAAAGGTGGGTAAATTGTAACGTCCCCAAAATCTAGTCCCTTGTACATAATTAATATTAGCTAGTTAGTTTAGATAAATAATAACAACATTCTATATATAATAATTGTTGTTTTACATAAATAAATTAGTTGTCATTTTTTTTAGTTACAAGATATGAAAGACATAGTTTTGTGATTTTTAGCAAATTAAAATCATGTAGGTACTTATTATATAGCACTAAGTACAAAATGTAAAGCTTTCTAGAAATTAACTCTTGAATGTATTTTAGTTTATGCTTAGTGTACAAGGTTGTGATGCAAGAAAAAGATTCAACGGATTGAGAACTCACCTCCCATTTGCGCAATGACACAACATCCAACTCTTAGATCTAAAATAGTGTGTCGTCACTCATTTAGAAAGAGGTGGCAAGTCTACCTCTAGGGGAAATCATTACCAAAAATGGAGGCACCATTTGGTTAAAAGCAACTATCACTTTCAACCTTTCTAAAACCTTTCTAACACTTATACGGCTTTACTGAGAGAAAAATGTGGGTAGTGTAATTGGAGCTTTTGGAGCTTTTGAAGCTTTTATTCAAGTACATTGCTAGAAACTAAGATCATCCTAAGGTATACATATATATCAACCTAAGTCTTAAATAGTTAACTAGATGATTATTAATTCTTTTATATGTTTAGCCTTTTTATGCATATATTTGTGATGATCTTTACATGTATTTATGATGAGCTTGAAATAGATGTTAATATGTGAGGAAGAGCATCACATGCATAAAACTTTATATTGTCGATCTTTACATGCATATATGATTTGATAATGTTGGGTAAACCTTTTTTTATTAATACTAGTTACAAAGATTTAAAGATGTACTCAAGACTCTATGTCTTCAAAGGTTAAAGTTAATATTTTTGGTACATTAAAAATTTATGAAAGTTTTTGCTTAAAGGAAATACATCAAAAGTAATTTTTACCAACATGCATGTAATCATCTTCAAAATGATAGTATAATCACATTCTATTGATATGGTGGTTAAATCATTCTTCTAAAATGGTTATTAAAATGTTACAAATAAATTTTTATACAAAAAATGGTCAAAACCCGGAATATTAAGGATAAATACGGACAAGAGCTTTAGTAACTGTTTTTACAGCTTCTGTGACAGAAGCTGCCGTCGCTAAGTTTGCTGTAAATTATTTTTAACATACAGTGACAGATTCTGTGGAGTCGCTGAAAGTGGCTGCACATGATGTCTTTTAAATTGTTAGAAAACTTTGTATTTAAACACTTGTTTTGGACTTTTATATCAAACATATTTTTACAAAATCGTTATAAAGTATTTATTTGACTATTAAAAACACTATTTCTTACAAATATCACATTATGTAACATTTAAAACCCTTAGAATGTAAAACCCATATTTTTGTAAAGGATTGTTATGTAATACCCATTTGTGTTGTTAAATGAATTCTAAATATAGCCATTATATTGGTTTTAGGAAAAGGCAAAGGAATAATCAACCATCCAAACTAAGTGAGTACTCTTGTGCTATTTTTAAAAGTGAGAATGTATGCTAGTTATGTGTGTTCATCCTTATGTGCAATATGAACTTACATATATATATTATATGCTTTGTATATTGATGACATTTCATGTGCGTTTTATACATTTTGAAATATTTAGGGTGCGTTTGGTAGGAGTGAATGGTGGAGAATGGAATTGTTGTAGAGAATGAGAATGATGAGAAAAGGAATAGATGTAGAGAATCATAATAGATTCCACTGTTTGGTACGCAAGGGAATCGATATGGAGAAATGTACTAGAGAATCATTCTCATGTTTGGGCAGTGTAATTGAATGGAATAGAAACACACTTTATATATTTTTCTCATAATCATTTATTGAGATTGAGATAATATTACTACCACTAATGTAGATTTTTCTTACTTTCTTATTTTATGAATTTACACCACTCTATTTTATGAATTTACACCACTCTCTCACGTATACATTTCACGACTTATACAGTATTTATTCATATCGAAATACATCTAGTAGTCCCACATGAGCATCAATGAGTTTTGCATCTTCTTCAGCTGTCCATGCTCTTTTGTATCTTCCAGCACCTCTAGGAACACTTGAATCTGCCATGTCTACAGTAGGTGAAAGTTTTTTGCCTACAAAAAGACCATTATGAAGAAATTAAAGATCTAATATAGAAATCACAACTCTTCCATTCATACTTACAGAGCCTCAAAACCATTTCATAATTTGATGAGAAAGCATTCAATGAAAAAAGAAAATAAGAGAGTAACTAGGGTTTATATAAAATTGGTTAGGGCTTGAGAAATTCTTTTTGATTGCGAAGAAAAAGAAGAAAAGAAGATAGCAGTAACCTTAGATGGAGATGAACAACAATTTCGTTGAAGAAAATGGCTGATGAAATCGAAAAGAACCGGTTAGGATCGAGTTCGTAATCGCCGATAGAAGAGTAGCACGAAGTTTTTCTTGATTTTGGGGATAATATGTGCAGCTCACGTGATGAGTTGTATATATACCCTTTATTTTTTTTAATTCCTCCCTTATTCACCTGGGAATGAGAAGTGAATTGATGCCCGTGTTTTTTTCGTTTCTCACCATTCCTTCCGATTTTGTAGAGAATGATAAGAATGGAAATGATTCTCACATTCAACTCTTTATTTCCATTCTCCTTTGCAACCAAACTAAGGAAGTGATTCTCATTCCATTTCTCCTTTTCCATTCCACCGTACCAAACACGCCCTTATATGCTTTGTATATTGATGACATTGCATATGCATTCTATACATTTTAAATAATTATTGTGTGATGGACAAATTAAACTTTTAAATAAAAATTTCTTGATATTGACTGAAGTTGGTTAAGTCTTTATCTTTGTGGTTTTGACTCACCATAACACTTTAATTAGCATATGACTATCAACAAGTGTCTAATGTCCTAATCACAATAATCGGGATCCCCATGAATTTATTAAATGTTGAACTTTTGCACATATTATAACTTGCGATAAGATTATACTTGTTCATCATGTGTGTGATATTTTCGTACACAAACGCACACGAGCTCACTAAGCCTTTAGGCTTACGCATTACATATATTCTCAGGTTCAAAGAAGTAGGTACGACTCGTGATGGATCAATAATAAGTGATAAGGAATAAAGGGACAAATGTCTTACTATCCGATATTGCCCCAAAGTTTTAGTTGTTTTCATCTATGTTATGATGTAATCTTTGTTGGATTTAAGGCTACTTTGTAAGATATTTTCCGCATCGACTATGTATGTTTAAGCTTTTGTGTAATATTAAGGTCGAAAAATTTGGGGTATTATAAGTTGGTATTATATACATATATATACATATATATATATATATGTATATATATATATATATATATATATATATATATATATATATATATATATATATATATATATGTATGTATATATATATATATATATATGTATGTATATATATATATACACTCTCATATATATATACATATACGCGCAACAAACAATGTATGAAACGACTATAAGTATTGACTACTTACAAAGCAACGAAATGTAATAATAATATAACATCGTATTATTATTACAACATTATCACCAACGGAAAACGTACAAACTTTTAAACAAACAACGATCTTTCAACGAGTGAACGATTAACATGTTCTGGCATTGAGCCAACTACTTATATACTTATCTCGTACGTTTAGGATGTTAGAGACTTTCCTTGGGCTTAGGCTTTGCTAGCACTTATATACCGAGCTCACGAGTTCACAACCCCTACCTTTTTACTGTTTTACTGCTTTTAAAACTAGGGGTGAAAAACATAGTCAACTGCTTTTACTATTGCCATAACTTACTATGATTTTATAATTGCTTCTATGCTTTTATACTCTGTTGTATGAACTACCTTGTCTCTGTTTTATGAACTACTATTTGGGAACTGTTGTGCGAACTAATTAAGGCTCGATTACTAGGATTTACTATGAGCTACTTGAACTTTGAACTATGTTATCTTTTAATTATGAACTAATTTATGAACTATACTTAAGAACTGTATTTTGAGTAACGTCCCAATGGAACTATTGATTTTGGGTAACGTCCCAATGGAACTACTGATTTTGGGTAACGTCCCAATGGAACTATTGATTTTGGGTAACGTCCCAATGGAACTATAGATTTTGGGTAACGTCCCAATGGAACTATTGATTTTGGGTAACGTCCCAATCGAACTATTGATTTTGGGTAACGTCCCAATGGAACCATAAACTATACATTTTGGGTAACATCCCGACAAAATATACTTTGGATTAAGATACGAACTTTCCTACAAATAAATTTGAACGGATACTTTTGGATAGTGATCCAATTAAACTATACTTTGGGTGACATCCCAATTAACTCTTATGTGGATAACATTCCACAATACTTTACTCAACTGTTATGGCAAACAATTACGAACGTATTTGGACTATCAAACTGTACTTGTAAACTTGAAACCTGTGAATTCACTCAACATTATTGTTGACTCTTTACTATGTTTTTCCGGAAATTAGCTGTACGTATAGGCATGCATACCATGGAACTAGGCGACCTAAGATGAAATAGGACGACAACCTACTGTGCAGCAATAACCTTACGCTCTGATATGCATGATAGTCAAATGGTGACGTCGGTGCCCCCACTGGATCGAATGCTTTCGCAAAACATCTGATAAACCTTAATTAACAAATTCGGGGGTGCGACAGTCATCGTTGTAGAACACCCACATGTTGGCTTGAGTCGGGTGAAAAGCAGTTTGCGGGCCCGGATATTGTACAAATTACAGCTGATAAGGTTAAAATCGCTCGTGAGAAACTGAAGGCAGCTAGAGATAGACAGAAACAGTACTCGGATCCACGTCGACGGTCAGTTACTTTTGTTGAAGGTGAGTTGGTTTACATGAAAGTTTCACCATGGAAAGGGGTGATTAGATTTGGAAGACGTGGAAAGTTAGCTCCTCGGTATATTGGCCCGTTTAGAATCAGACAAGTAGTTAATGATCAAACTGTTACTTTGGATCTTCCTCCCGAATTGTCTAGTATACATGATACTTTCAATGTTTGTTATCTACGAAAGTGTAATGTTGAAGATCAATCTCAAATTCTTCCTTTACAAGAGTTGCGGGTGGATCAGACTCAGAAATTGGTAGAAGAACCAGTTGCAATCTTAGATAGAAAAGTTACTAAACTTAGAAAGAAAGAAATTCTCATGGTTTTAATAAAATGGAAACATAGTTTGGGTCCTAATCTTACATGGGAAACCGAGTCTAATATGAGGTTGCGCTACCCTGGTCTTTTTAAGTCTAGTGAGATTTTAGGGACGAAATCTTCCTAAGGAGGGGAGATTTGTAACACCCTTAAATTGGGCCTAGTGGTGACAGATCAACCAAATACTCAGTGATATAAGACTGCTGAGTTTGGACTTCTGAGGTATCGGTGAGTGGATTATAACTCTCAGTTTGATTGGTTGTGACATATTGGGTTACAACAAGTAAACATGTTTATTACTAATAAACTGTTGTTGATTATGTGGTATAAATCTTCTGATTTAAGTTGTTACTGAGGTCAGTTGATTACTGGGTTGGGATTACTATTAGTGGACCAACACAGGAGCTTTATACATGTGTTGTTCATGAGAATCTGTGTTGAGTGTAGTAATAGTAACCAAACTATCGGTAGATTCTGTATAGGCCAATACAGTTTGATGATAAGAGTTCTTGAGGCCTCCGCGGCATTTGGGTTTCTCAAGAACCACCGATCTTCATTGTTGTTCTGAGTTGCATTTACCAGTTATAAACTGATTTGTTATGCCATATTAGGCTGTGATTTTTGATTTACTCACTTAGCTTCGTGCTAATTCCACCGCTAAACTTCTTGCAGGTCTTGTTGAATATTTTTGGTCTGGGAGCAAGAATCTTGTTGGAAGGAATGTTTGACTGAGTGATAACTCTGATATTTTGATATAAATTATGTAATGTTGAGCCTTTATATAACACTAAACTTTGTAATGTGTTTGGAGTTTTGTGATAGTTTAGATATATGTAATATATATATATATATATATATATATATATATATATATATATATATTTGTATTATCAATGAAAGTGGGACTTTTGCTTCCAACGGGTATTATAAATAAATAAAAAATTGGTTGAATTTAAGGGACGTTATAACAAGACTCCCATTCCAGAAGCTCATGGACTTGGTCCCGATACATCGAGTGATAAAGATGTGGATCCTACTCTTTATAGGGCCATGATTGGTTCACTAATGTATCTAACTGCATCACGACCTGATATAATGTTCGCTGTCTGTGTATGTGCAAGATACCAGGCCACTCCAAAAGAGTCTCATATGCAAGTTGTAAAATGGATCTTTCGATACCTTAAAGGGAAGCCTAAGCTGGGACTTTGGTATCCTTCTGATGGAGACTTAGATCTTGTAGCTTACACGGATTTTGATTATGAAGGATGCAATCAAAATCGAAAGTCAACAACTGGTGGATGTCAATTCTTAGGAGGAAGATTGGTGTCTTGGCATTGTAAGAAGTAAACCTCAGTAGCTATTTCTATATTTGAAGTTGAGTATGTTGCAGCTGGCAGCCGTTGTTCGCAAATACTTTGGATACAACAGCAACTGCGAGACTACGGTTTGAATTTCACAAACACTCCTATGATGATCAACAATGAATCGACGATGTCCATCACCAACAATCCAATAAAGCACACTAAGACGAAACACATTGATATCCGACATCATTTTATTCGTGATTGTGCTGAGAAGAAGATGATAAGGTTAGTTAAGGTTCCGACTGCGGATAACTTAGCAGACCTTTACGCTAAGGCTTTTGATAGATCACGTTTCGAGACTCTCGTTCAGCTGAATGGAATGAAGAATGCAGAGTAACTATTCTTCCAGGGGGTATTTATGTAATTGTAATAGTTGGTAGTGAGTATTTCTATTTAAAAAAAAGGCGTATGACATTCATTTGCTTGTTACCTGAGGGGAATCGTCGCCTTATAAAAATATAAAAACAAAAAGTTTAAGTTTCTATCTAAATGGAAAATGATAGTACATTAGGAGAATAAGCTTGTTAATAATCAATGAAGGTATTAAGATTGATGTGTTAGTAGATTCAGTAAGCTACGTTAACATTACAACAGCTTTGCTAGGTATACACTTATATTTATATTATTATACACCTTTTTCCACAAGTTATAATTTGCTATTTATGTTTAAGTCTAGATAGCTTTATTATATGATATACTGGTAGACAAATTATACAAAACATTTCTAAGTATTTAAGAAGTTTTAAATTATATATGTTTATTATCTTGTGTGACTATTATATGATGTATGACATAAGTCTTAATTGTTGAATGATAGTATTTCCGTACACTGTCATAACGTATAAAATGACAAATAATAGTAATATGGGTATTAACTTAACTACTGGTGACTTTGTTGTACTATGTACTGACCTGAAACCATTAGTTAGGTCAATATTCTCAAATGTATTTTGTTTTTACTAAGGGTTTCTATGTTGTACTAAGTACATAACTGGGCCACTAGTATCTTCAAGGTATGTTTGATATTTGTCTCAATTTTAAATTCAAGTGTATGTTTGTAACCTCTACCTTGTCTCTAAAAACAGTGTTATGTATCTTACTTGAATTCTTCAGTATGTTGTATAATAGAAAACACTAGATAATATTTATACTAACAATAGTTGGTTTTCTTAGAAATTCGAGTATAATTTGTTTATGTGGATCATGATACCGGTAATCATCTTGCACTATCTATGATGAAAAATATTCACTTTTGTGAATTATTTGTTTTTCAATTATGCTATGTGGATTAAGGTACCCGAGATATAATTTTATAAATATAAGTAGATAAATGGTAGACTAAGTTGTAAGCTTTCTGTAACTTATCTGAATTTCATGAGGTATGCATACTAATAATCGTCTTAGACTTTAAATATTTATTAAGTAAGGGCTTATTCTTTCTAATATGATTCATTAGTAGATAAAATCTTAATCTCCAAAAATATGTTCTTTAGAGTTTCTTTATGTAAGTTTTATTGTGATTAATAAAATGGTACGTAATAATTTTTATCTTTATTCCTTATAAAGTTTTTTATTTTATAGTTTTTATCTCCCTTTGGAATTAAGTTATACTGTTATTGATCATTCGTGATTGAATAAAATGGTACGATAATGTGCTGAAAATCATATTGTATTATCATATTTGTTTATATTTATACTAATTGTACAATTCGCATTTTTCGGTCAAAATTGCGAAGTTGACTGGCCAAACTTGGGAATTGAGACTAGGGTATAAAAGGGAATAGGGTTCTGCGAACTCACTCACTTTCCCAAACTCACTTGCGAACTCAACCAAGAGTGCGGAGCGAGCCTAGTGATTTTTCACTATTTTTCGATTTTACGAGTACGAGAAGGGTTTTTTTTTACTCCGTGGACATTATTCATCTTTGTATTCCGCACATTTTGAGGTATAATATGCACAATTTCATCGAGTAATTTGCATTTAATCGACCGATTTGTGTTTAAAACCCTCGGAATACATAACCGGTTAGGATTACTTGGATTTAGTGGATTTCAATCTATAATAATCTAAGAATATGTTAAACAAGTTATGTAGAACACGAACATATCAATGGATTGTTTAAAATCTTAACAAAACTTTTGATTTAATAAGAATTGGGATCGCAGGAGCGTCTGCTAACTGAGACACATCTCAGTTCGCAACCCGTTTATGCGAAGTCAGTTTAGTTGACTTGTTGAATCGCAGCGATGCGAGATGAACAAGTCTTGCGAACTCACTGACTTTCGTTGACCTTGCGAAATGAGTTGTGAAGTTTGGTTCGTTGACTTATTGACTTGCTTTGCGAGTTGAGTGGTCTGCGAGCTCAGCAACTTGCGATCTGAGTTATTTTTAAAAAAAAATGTGTATCGTTTTTGACTTGCGACAAGTTTACCGGTTATTTAATACACGTTTTAGACTTATAACATTTTGCTTATAAGTTATTTATGACTTAAAAATTATTTCGTATTCGACTTAAGTTTATATAAGTAAATACGTTTAAATATTTTTTTTAGTGATAAATACAATCACTACAAGTTAAGTTGAGATTATTTGGTCGAAAGTCTTCCGACTCATTGCGTAGTCATGCGGCGTGTCCCGACTTATATCAGCGGTCAAATTCTCAATATAACTTATTCTGTTTCGACTTGAGAATAATTATATTAACAAGTATGACTAGTTTATACGTTTAGAACTTGAGATTTCTATATTACAAGTTAGATTCGTATTATTTTATGATATTTATATATTTACATAATATAATTGATAATTGAGTCTCGAGTACTCAATAGTTAAATGTAGTTCAGTAAAATATAATATTCATACTTTTGCGGTTAAGCTAATTACTTGTCATGTGTGTATATACTTACAGATATTGCTGCTAGACCGTTTGCTAGTACACATAATGTATTGGTGGACTTGGATGTTACTGCCAAGGGAGCACCTCGATTGGTAGCGATTCTTACTTTTCTGGCTCGTTCACGTATTAGTTATGCTGTTAATGCATCTCCACCATTATCTTTGGATATTTTGACGGACTTCTGGAAAGACATAGCTTATGATGCTTCTGTCAACCCACTGGTTATCAGGACAACCGTGGGTGGCCATCCCATTGTATTCTCTGCTGCTGATCTGCGCGAGATTCTTCATCTTGGTACAGAGGAGCAAGAAAATGGCCCTACAGAGTTTCCTGCAGCATTTATTGAGGGAGCTTTGGGCAGGATGGGTTATGTGGGTCCTACGAGAGGACGCCAGTTTTTCAAGGCCTTCGTCTTTGGCCAGTGGAGATTTCTTTGACATGTTATTATTATGGTTTTTGCACCCAAGAAGGGTGGTTTTGACGAGCTGCCTCCGACACTGATGTCTGGTGTAGTGTCCCTGGTTTATAATAAACCATACAGTTTCTCTTCTTATATCTTTGAGTCCTTACGAGGACAAATCACTGGACAGGTCAAATCGACATTTATGTTATATCCACGGTTTTGCATGCTGGTGATACGTCATTTTCTCCCTGTTCCTCCAGCTGTTCAGCCCACAATTTTTGTAGATACAATTAGGCTTCGTGGATATAATGCGGTGTTCACTGTTGATTCTCGCCGGCTTGAGTGTAACACCCCCAAGTTTAACGAGTTGCGGAAGCATACATTGGGTGTTACTAATCAATATACAAAGCGCAAGATTAATAGTAAACGACCTCTAAATGAGACGTTTCGAAAAGGTTTCATAAATAATAATTGTTTGAAAACCGTAGGTTTTCGTATACAAAATGTAATTCCCTAGAGCCCACGCGTATAGCGGGAGATTCTATTACATAACCATAGTTACAAAAGATAATGCCAAAGAATCTCCGTTAAATGCAGTTTGTAAATCATGCGACTCTAGCTAGTAATCCTGGAGTGATCCTACTCCGTAAGTGTACCTGAGATACAAAGCTAGGAAGTGTCAACCAAAAAGGTTGGTGAATCTCACAGGTTTAGTAATAAGTAAGTGTTATGAACCACAAGTATGTACCCGTATTGCTATCAAGCAAAGTAAATAATTCAGTAAATCAGTACAGTGCCATGAGCTCATAAGTTGAAGCTTAACCGTGTAGTGTGAATATATCACGTACCCCCGTGAGTGCTATCCGCACACTCATATGTAACAAATACTAATATGTCTGTTTCTACGTGTAAATCAGTACGTGGTGGCGCTACCACCCCAGACAGGGATTGTCAGTCCCAAATGGATCCATCTATTAGTAATCGCGCTTAAGTCCATAACTAACAACTTACGATTAGGAGGCTTTCAGTGGATAAAAGTAACTCATGCGTTTGTTTGTAATCAGTAATGTTTTCAGTTCAGTACATTGTTGTTGAGAACTGAGACACTGCTAGATTTGCTCAGAATACAAGTATTGTGCCGCTGTTAGAAGTACAACCACTGTTAGTAGTTGCCACTGCTAGTTAGTAGCTGCCGCTGTCAAAGTAGTTTGTCTAACAGTGCCACTGTTAGTGTGTAGTTTGTATTTTGTATCAAGTACTCAACCACTGTTGATAATATACGAGTACTACCCCTGTTAGTGATATAGATAACCACTGTTGGTTAGATATAGTTGAATAGAGAGAATTATGGAATAGATATGATTCCATAATAGTTTGATTCTGTAAAGGACTCTATATGTTATAAATAGAGATCCTGTAAAACCCTAGAGTAAGACGAATTCATTCTAGTTATTAGCTTCAAGGTTGTAAACCCTAACACAAATTGTGTGTTCGTATTATTGTTAATAATATTGAAGCTTTTGGTTAGATATTCTGTTATATACAAGTTTGTTCTTCAAGTTATTAATAAACTATTCCGCAAGCTTATTAATAATCAATCAAAGTAATACATACTAAGATCTCTAGCTGGGATCATCAAGTGGTATCAGAGCTTGATATTACTTTGATCTTGAAGAAGGTAATTGAATTTCGCAGCTTTTTCAACAAATAACAAGATGTCTACTGAATCAATGGAAGGTATACAAGCTACAAAGATTCCCATGCTCAAACCTGATGAGTTTGAGCTATGGCAGACTAGGATTAGGCAATACATGTTGCTTACGGATTATATGATGTGGGAGGTGGTTACTAATGGACCAAACTATACTAAGGATGCAGATGGTAAAAAGGAAGAAAGACCACCACAAAAGTCTGATGCAGAGAGAAAAGAAAGAGCAACAGAGTGGAAGACATTAAGTACTCTACTTTTGTCTATTCCTAATGAGTATCAAAGGAAGTTTGAAAACTGTGAAGATGCTCAGGTTCTTATGCAAGCAATTGTTAAGAGATTTGGTGGTAATGATAACACCAAGAAGAATAAGAGATCTCTTCTCAAACAACAGTTTGAAAACTTTGCAGGTGTAAAGTCTGAAACTCTGACTCAGACTTTTGATAGGTTTCAAAAACTTGTGGGTGATTTAGAAAATCACAGTGTCAAGATTGATAAAGATGACTTGAACAGGAAGTTTCTAAGATCACTTGGTACAGATTGGAATATGTACACTGTGGGACTTAGACAAAGTCCAGATCTTGAAGAGAAAGAGATTGAAGACCTGTACAATGATCTGAGGAATTTTGAGCCTGAAGTTCTAGCGTTGAAACAGTCCAATGGTAGCTCTAACAATGCTGCTTTTGTTTCTGTTGGTGAATCTGGTAGTTGTAGCACATCTGGTGCTAATGATAATGTATTGGAAGCATTCTTTGCAAGCCATGTGAATTCATCATTAACTACAGAAGATTTGGAGCAGGTTAGTGAAGAGGACCTGGAAGAGATGGATTTAAGATGGCAGATGGCCATGATTACAATCAGGGCAAAGAGGTTTATGCAGAGTTATGGGAACAGAAATTTTTCTTACAAGAGAGATGGTGTAGCTGGTTTTGACAAGAGCAAGGTGGAGTGTTTCAACTGTCACAAGATGGGACACTTTGCTAGGGAGTGCAAGAGCACACAGGCTGGAGGATCTCAGAATGGTTTTGTAAGAAATAATTCTGGTCCTCAAAGAAGATTGATACCAGTTCAGAACACCACTTCAGATTCATTGGTTGCTCAAGATGGAATGGGAGGATTTGACTGGAGTGACCAAGAAGAGCTTGTAGTTCAGAATCAAGCTTTGATGGCTGTCACAGAAGAACCAGAGCCTTCAGACATTCCATATGAGGTACAATCTAAATTATGTTCTCCTGCATGTAAGAAAATGGTTAAATTTTATAGGGATCATAATATGGTTGTGTGTAATGAATTAAAAGCTTGTAAGGAAAAGAGTCAACATGCCACTTTAGCTATTGAAAACTTAGAAAATCAGATAAAAGCTTATGAAAAGAATGAATCTCAATTTCACTTAGATATTAAGTATCTAAATTGGGAAAAGAAAGCTTTACAAACAAAAGTTGATATGCTAAGTGCTAAGTTGGCTGAGGCAATTTCTGATAAGGAGTCAATAAAATTGAAAGTTGATGAATTGGAAAATGTTTCAAAAGGTGTTCAAAACTTAATCAAGTCTCAAATTCATGATAAATTAAAACTTGGATTAGGTTACAACCTTAATGCTGTTCCTCCACCTTATAATCATACTTATTTCCCACCTAAAAGTGATTTTGTTTTAGAAACACTTAAGGTAGGTGTGTCTGAGGAGGTTAAAAAGGTAGATCCAGTTGTTAATTGTGATGATAATGTGAATTTTGATAAAGTTGAGGTATCTGATTGGACTGAGGAAGATGAGAGTGATAGTGATAGCTCATCTAGTGGTAATTCTGTGGATGATTGTGTTAAGCCTATTACTGGTCTAGTTTCTGAACTAAATAGTACTAAACTAGAAGAGGGTAAAAAGATGTTTGTTGAGAAAGCAAAGGCTCAGTTAGATCAAGTCAGGAAATCCAACAAGGCTAGTTCAGGATTAGGGTATGTACACAAAAAGGTAAATACTGAATCAAAAGACAAGTTGAAATCTGAGTGTGATAAGTGTACATGTAAATCAAAGAAGTCTGAGTTACATACTGCAAGTAATGTGAATAAATCCATTACCAGGGGTAATCAAAGAAATTGGAACCAATTGGTTTCACAAAGGTTGGGTAATGGGTTTGAATGTGTGAAAAGAAAGTCATGTTTTATTTGTGGTAGATATAATCATCTTCAACAGGACTGTTACTACAATCCTAAAAATAATAGGAACAGTGGTACAGGTCATGTGTTGATAAATAAGCCTAACAGAGGCAAGGCTGCAGCCCCTGTTAATGCTACAGCAGTGCCCCTGTCAATGGCTAACAGAGGCAAGACACGAACAGGGGAGGGTTTGACCACTGTCAGGCATGGTACCTCTGCTGGTATTAAACATTTCAAAAGAATGTATATACCAAGTAAAGCTACCACTGCCAGGGTAATCAATACAAACTTAAAGGTGACCACTGTCAGACCATTAACCCCTGTCAGGTCTAAAACTGATTGTTTTTGGAGACATAAAAATGAGTGTAAATCTGAAGTGTCCAAAACCAATGCAGCACTGAGATCAATCACTGTCAAAAGGGTTGATGTCAAAGGTGCTCATGGGAAACCCAAAGCCAAATTGGTTTGGGTTCCCAAGAAAAACTAATTGTTTTTCTCATATATGTGCAGGGCAAGCCACCAAGCTTATGGCATATTGATTCTGGCTGTTCAAGACACATGACTGGAGACAGGAAAAAGCTACAGGACTTTAAAGCGTTTGATGGAGGAGATGTAGCATTTGGAAGCAATCCTAAAGGAGGTAAAATCACAGGTAAAGGTAAGGTAAAAAGCAGTAAGCTCACTTTCAATGATGTTTATTATGTTGAGCAATTGAGATACAATTTGCTTAGTGTGAGTCAAATCACAGATAAGCAAAATCCTGTATATTTCACTGACACAGAATGCCTTATACTTTCGGAAAAACTCAAAATACCTGAAGATAAGATTTTAATGAGAGTTCCAAGAAAGGATAATGTATACTGTAGTGATTTAAACAAGATGGAATCTCAAAATGTTAACTGTCTCATTTCTAAAGCTACTGTATCTGAATCTGAACTATGGCATAGGAGGATGTGTCACTTGAATTTCAAGACCATGAATAAACTTGTTAGGAATAAGCTAGTGAGAGGCTTACCTGAAAAGTTATTTGAATGTAGTGACCACTGTGTAGCATGTCTCAAAGGCAAGTAACACAAGACCTCTTATAAGATCAAGCTTGTAAATACCAATACCACTCCCTTACACCTGTTACATATGGATTTGTTTGGCCCTACCAATGTAGCTAGTCAAGGGAAGAAATCTTACTGTTTGGTAATAACTGATGATTACTCTAGAATGAGTTGGGTGTTCTTTCTTAGGACTAAGGATGAGACAGGTGAAATACTTAGATCATTCATAACTAGGATTGAGAATTCAACTAATCAAAAGGTTAAGATCATCAGGTGTGATAATGGGACAGAATTTAAGAATCATGAGTTGAATAAGTTCTGTGAGGATAAAGGTATAGAAAGACAGTATAGTGCACCTAGGACTCCACAACAAAATGGAGTAGCTGAGAGGAGGAATAGGACACTAATTAAGGCTGCTAGAAGCATGCTAGCAGATGCTAAACTTCCAATGTCCTTTTGGGCAGAGGCAGTTAGCACTGCTTGTTATGTTTTGAATAGGATTTTGATTATTAAACCTCATAACAAGACACCCTATGAGTTATTCTTTAAGAGAAAACCTTTGGTTAGCTTTTTAAAACCATTTGGATGTCCTTGTACTGTCTTAAATACCAGAGATCATCTTGGTAAGTTTCAGAGTAAGGTAGATGAGGGTGTATTTGTTGGATACTCTATTCAAAGCAAGGCTTATAGAGTATTTAACAAGAGGACTAGGATCATAGATGAGACCATGGATGTGACCTTTAATGAACATACATCAAATGTAGAAGGAAAAGGTCCAGAAGTTTTGTTTGATATTGATGCACTAACCCATGCTTTTAGATATCCAGATTTGTCTATTAGTGCAGATACAGATGCAGGTACAGATGCAGGTAATGATGCAGGTAAAGATGGGAATTCAACCTCAAGTCAAACTAAAAAGGATGACTTGAAGTATGTCTTGTTTCCTATTTGGTCTCCAGATCCTCCAGAAGCATTCCAGTTAGAGCAAGATGAACCTTCAGATGATTCAAGTGGGTCAAGTAGCAAAAATGGTTCAAAGGATGAAGATGGTTCAATTCCAACAGAAAGTCAACCATTTACTTCAAAGGGTTCTCATATAGTTTCAGAGCATGATTCAGAAGGAGAGCCCGATTCTCCAAAATTAGTTGAACAAAGTCCTCCATTTCAAGTTTTGGAAAGGACTTCTTTGTCAGATTCTGAAGCAACTCCAAAGCCTTCAAAAGAAAGAGAGGAAAGAGAGTCTTTCTCAGACTCTGAGGTAGATAATCTATTGGGTTCTAATTTGGAAAGAGAGTTACTTGATACTTCTACCTCTAAGTATTTGGTTCATAAAGATCATTCTTTGGATTTGATTATTGGTGATATTATGACTCCTGTTCAGACAAGACATCAAACCAAGGTAAGAGAAGAAGATGTACATACTTCATTATATGTATGTTTTCTTTCTCAGATGGAACCAAAGAAGGCAGTGGAGGCTCTCAAAGATCCAAGCTGGATTGAATCTATGCAGGAAGAATTGTTGCAATTCAAACTGCAAGATGTGTGGGATTTGGTTGATCTTCCAAAAGGAAAGAAAGCTATAGGCACAAGATGGATCTTTAAGAACAAGAGAGATGAAAGAGGGATAGTGATCAAGAATAAGGCTCGGTTGGTAGCACAGGGGTACACACAGGAAGAAGGCATAGATTATGATGATGTCTTTGCCCCTGTTGCTAGAATAGAAGCTATTAGATTATTTTTAGCTTATGCATCTTATCAGGATTTCAAAGTCTATCAAATGGATGTGAAGAGTGCTTTTCTTCATGGTCTAATTGATGATGAGGTGTATGTTTGCCAACCACCAGGGTTTGAAGATCCAACATATCCAGATAGAGTGTGCAGATTGAAGAAAGCATTGTATGGATTACATCAAGCTCCAAGAGCTTGGTATGATACTCTATCTGAGTACTTGCTCAAGAATGGATTCAAGCGAGGTACTATTGACAAGACATTGTTTACCAAGAGGGTTCAAAGATATATATTGCTGGTACAGGTGTATGTTGATGATATTATTTTCGGGTCTACAAGGGATTCATTGTGCAAAGAGTTTGAGGATTTAATGCATAAGAAGTTCAAGATGAGTTCAATGGGTGAACTCACATTCTTTTTAGGATTGCAGGTCAAGCAGAAGTTAGATGGAATCTTTATTAACCAAGGGAAGTATGTGAAAGATATTTTGAATAAATTTGGTTATAAAGATGTGAAGGTAGCTAGCACTCCCATGGAGGCACATAAACATCTTAATTCTGATCCTGAGGGGGAGGAAGTAGATGTGCACTTATACAGGTCAATGATTGGTTCATTAATGTATTTAACTTCATCTAGACCTGATATAATGTTTGCAGTGTGTCTTTGTGCTAGATATCAGACCAATCCAAAGCAGTCACACATGTATGCTGTGAAGAGGATCTTTAGATACTTGAAAGGTCAACCAGACTTGGGCCTTTGGTATGCTAAAGGATCAGATTTTGAGCTAAAGGCCTTCACAGATAGTGACTATGGTGGTGAGAATATGGATAGGAAATCGACTAGTGGAGGTTGTCAATTTCTTGGAAATAGATTAGTGTCATGGCAATGTAAAAAGCAGACCACAGTTTCCACTTCTACAGCAGAAGCAGAATATGTTGCAGCATCAAGTTGCTGTGCACAGGTTCTTTGGATTCAGAATCAAATGCTGGATTATGGTTTGACTTTCATGAACACTCCTATTTATATTGATAATACTTCTGCTCTTAGTATCATTCAGAATCCAGTTAAGCATTCAAAAACCAAACACATTGAGATCAGATATCATTTTATACGAGATTGTTATGATAAAAGATTGATTCATATTTTTAAAATTCATACTGATAATCAACTTGCAGATCTTTTTACAAAAGCATTTGATGTAGGAAGATTTACATTTTTGATAACTAATATTGGTATGATCAATCTCACGTAGTGTTTTGGTCTGGATTTGATACTAACAGGGGTAAAATATATTGTATGTGACAGGGTCAGGTGTTGCCACTGTTAGCTTCATAATGATAACAGATGGTGCCACTGTTAGTTTACCTTTGCCACTGTCAATGTATTTTAAACCCCTGCTGTATATGTGTGTAATTTAACCCCTGCTAGTTGTTTTTCTTAGTTTAATATTGCAGGTTTCAGCCACTGTCAAGAGACATCACTTGAGCTGGAATTTAATGTTTTATTTGTTTATTCTTATTTTTTTGGTTTAAAAAAAAAAAAAAAAAAAAAAAAAAAAAAAAAATCGTTGTCTAACTAAGCTAAGTTTATGCCCCTGTTAGTTCTAAGTTGGCGTTTCCTTTGTCGGATGCCCCTGCTAGACTATCAGCCGCTGCTATCTTTGTTAGATGGTTAGAAAGGGTTGACTATAAATTGAACAAGTGAGGTACCCCTGTTGGGTTTGTTTGTAAATTGTGCCCCTGTTGGGTATAACCAGAAGTGCCACTGCTAGTTCTATTTTTAGGGCTTGGCACTGTCATCAAATAAATACTCAAATACTTCACTTTTTCAATTACGCTTTCAAAATTTTCAAAACCCTTCAATAATCGCTCTCGCTTTGAGTTGTTTATTGTAATTCACTCTTCGTTCGTTCATCAATTTCTTCAATGGCATCGTCATCTTCGTCTGATTCTGGTACTTCTATGCTAAGTGTTCATTCTGAACACAACATGAGGGCTTTCTTGAATAAAGAACTTGCCGATGAGTATTTTCACCCTATCATCGATTTCTTGAGTAATTGTCCAGTTACTTATGCTCTTACTGTTTGTCCACGATTAATTCGATCGCATATTCAGGAATTCTGGCAGAATGCAAAGGAAGGGAATGTTAATGGCATTACTCACATTCATTCCACTGTCAAGGGTAAGAAGGTAATGGTTACTGAGATTGTTCTAAGAGAGCTTTTACAGTTTGATGATGAAGGTGGAATTCTGGAATTATCGAGAGAAGATTTGTTTAAAGGCATTATGGATATGGGGTATGAAGGTTCAGGAAAGACAAGATCAGAATATACTTTCTTGAAGTCATGGTTTTGTCCTCAATGGAAGTTCTACATTCATACTTTTCTGGTATGTTTGTCTCAAAAGAGAACTAGTTTTAATGAATTTAGTTCTACTATTGCATATCCTATTATCTGCTTGGCACAGGGTATTAAATTTAATATGTCTAGATTTATCTTAGATAATATGGTTAGGAATGTAAAGGGTGATACATTCGTTATGTACCCTAGATTTGTTCAGCTTTTATTGAATAATCAATTGTCAAATCTGCCAGCAGAGGATAGTGTGATTGTTAGTTCTACTCTATCTTTGAGGACTATTAAGGCTATGAATCAGTATCAGAATGCTTTTTCTAAGAAGGAAACTGCATTATTTTCTACAATGCTAGTTACTCCTTCTGCCACTGGTGGTGTATTACCAACACCATCTGGACCAAATGATGACAGACCAACAACACAAGTTGGTTCTGAACACACATCAGGAGGTGGTATCAAAAGAAAACAAGGGAACAAACAGCCTACCCAATCTAAAGACAAGAAATCTCAGAAGGCTATACAGGCTATGGAGATTCCTGTTTCTCCACAGTCTCAGTCAACTGTCCCAACACAACAGGTGAACATACTTGATGAAAATGTTCATTCTGGAAGGGCTGCCACTACTGTTTCTAGCCCACTGGCAGGGCAGGATAGTGGTAACATTAATCAGACCCAACCAGAGGCAACTATGTTTGATGAGCCTATGGGTGATGATTCAAATGTAGGTCCCAGTACCAATAACCAAGGGACATCTGCAGTGGCAGATGTGGGCAAGGATTCAACTAAGAGGTCACACTCTAATGTTGATGAGCCTAGTGATACTAATGAATTGACGATTTACTATCTTGTACATGATATCAATAAACTGTGGAGCAAATATGAGAGGGAAAGGGCTTACAGAAAAGAGGCTCAACAGAAAATTCAAGCTCAGGATGAGTTAATTGCTAAGCAGAAGGAGATCATTGATCATCAAAAGGCAGAGTTGCTTGATGTGCAGAATAGATTGTTAATGCTTGAGGAGGCTGTCAACAATATTCTTCTACCTGCGAATAAGTTAAAGGAATCTTCAGGCAAGGGGGAGAAGAAAGCAGATGATGATAATATGCCTGAAGATGATGGTTCAAGAAAAGCAGGTGATGATGATGATGGTGATTCATATGGACCTCATGATGATATGAGTGGAGCAATGATAAATATTGATGAGATGAATGATGATTCTGCAGCTACAGAGGTGCTTGAGCTTGATGATAATACAGCTACAGAGGTGCTTGAGCTTGATGATAATACAGTTGAGATGGATATATGTGAGCATAATGAGGCACAATCAGAAGATACTGTGGAGTTAGTGTTTGATGATAAAGATGATGATTATGTGCAGAGCAGGGATAAGGCTGAGGAGGAGCTCAATGTCTCTGATTATGTGATACATGAAAGTTTAGATGATGAGATGGTAAATGTTGCAGATGACAGAAGTATGGTGGTATATACTGGTGAAGATTCTTCTGAAAATGTTAATACAAGTGATGGTGCAGGAGCATAGCAGACTGATGAAACAGATGAAACAGTTTATCAGGTATTTCCATTGAATAAAGGGTTGCCTGAGAAAGCTGCACTTAGATTATATTTTTGGGATGTGATGGGTGCTAATCTGGAAAATAAGAAAAGAGTTAGTTTCAGTGATAGGTCAGTGTATGAGGTGGTTGATGATGTTGAAAAAGAGATGAAAGGAGAAGTTGAGGTTAAGGGGGAGCAATCAAAGTCAATTGATGAAGAGAAGAAGTTGCAGACCTTTACAAGAAAGAAATCTATTCCTAGAAGAAAGCCAACTAATACTTTATCCCCTGTCAAAACTTCTACCACTGTTGTCACAATTTCAACCACTGTCAACACTAACACTACCACTGTTACATCTACCCCTGTTAGTACACCAACACCTACCACTGTTGATACACCAATCACCACTGCTGTCATATCAACCCCTGTCACAACTACCACAACAACAAGACCAAGAGAGGTACCTGTTACAATAAGAGAACCAACTTCACCACTCAAGCCTGAGTCTAAATTGCCTGTGATTGATCCAAAAGACAAAGGTAAAGGAAAGTTAAAAGAAAAATCAAAAGTGAAAGAAATTAAAGAACCTCATCTTGAGTCTCATGATATGCTAAGGATGCAAGTAGAAGCAAGGGAAAGGTTGATAAGGAGAGCTGCAGAAGCTAAAGCTGAAGATGAGGGTGATGATGTTAAAATGATTTTGGATGATCTGAGTGTAGTGACTATTACACAGAAAGCTGCAGAGATTGTTAAAGAAAAGACTGCACAAGGATTAAAGCTTCCTGCTCAGAGAGTTCATGATTATTTAAAGAAGAAGAAAGGTAATGAAGAGGAAGAGTTATCTTCTGGATTTTTGTTGATGAAAAGGTCAAATGAGGAAAGGGCTAGAAAGAAAAAGCAAGAGGAATTAGCCAAGAAGAGGAGTAAACCTTTACCATATGCTGAAAGGAGAAGACAAATGATCAATGCTCTGTCTGAAAATTATGCCCCAGCTAAAATTGTTAAAGGATGGAATATGCAGAAGCTGCAACAGGCATATGATAGGTATATGGGAAGAGATGATGAGTGGACAAAGAAAATGGAAGAGAATAGGCATTTGAATGCATTGATGAAGGAGAAGAAAGAAAAGGCAGATAAGGAAATGGTAAAGTTTTTGAAAGAAGAAGAAGAAAGAAGAGAAAAAGCAGCTGCTGAGGCAGCAGAGAAAGCCTTAGAGGATAAGCAGAATGAAGTCAGAAGAAATTCATGGAAAAATCAGATTTCTAAAGACAATATTATTCCTGACATTCCAAGATTTGATCCAGAGCTGAAAAAGAGAATCAAGATTCTGACTGATAGCAAGGAGATTTCTGAAGGACCAAGAAAGGCTAGAATTATAAATTGGGAAGGAGTAGCAATTGATTATGGTTTCAGAAAAATGATCCTTGAGATCAAGATTGAAAGGGAAAGAGGATTTGATGACCATGTTGGGAGTATGGTTGATTTGCTCAGAATCTGTACAAGAGATGATCTTATGGAGTTGTATCAAGTGAGCAGAATCAGGAATAGAAAGAACTCTGAAGCTGTGATTGAAAGACAAATGATGGAGTTATTGCAAAGCCTGTTTGAACCAGCCAGCATGTATCACTTATTCTTTCACTGTTATCAAAGGGTTATAACCTGGAGATATTTTGCCAGAGCTGGAGTACACATGGTAGTATTTAACAATGGGCAGGTGATCTACATGTTTGATGATCGACACTATGTGCTGGGAACAGGGCTGCTGAATAGATTGGTTGATTTGAAGTTATCTACAACCATCATTACTGAAGGAGCTTACAGAGCTTTATACATGGTGTTCAATCAACTGCATAAGAGGCAAACGATGAAGGAGAAAGAAGAAGAAAAGAAGGATTGAAACTTGAATCATTACTCTGAATGATCAAGTTTAGGGGGAGATTGTTGAGAACTGAGACACTGCTAGATTTGCTCAGAATACAAGTATTGTGCCGCTGTTAGAAGTACAACCACTGTTAGTAGTTGCCACTGCTAGTTAGTAGCTGCCGCTGTCAAAGTAGTTGGTCTAACAGTGCCACTGTTAGTGTGTAGTTTGTATTTTGTATCAAGTACTCAACCACTGTTGAAAATATACGAGTACTACCCCTGTTAGTGATATAGATAACCACTGTTGGTTAGATATAGTTGAATAGAGAGAATTATGGAATAGATATGATTCCATAATAGTTTGATTCTGTAAAGGACTCTATATGTTATAAATAGAGATCCTGTAAAACCCTAGAGTAAGACGAATTCATTCTAGTTATTAGCTTCAAGGTTGTAAACCCTAACACAAATTGTGTGTTCGTATTATTGTTAATAATATTGAAGCTTTTGGTTAGATATTCTGTTATATACAAGTTTGTTCTTCAAGTTATTAATAAACTATTCCGCAAGCTTATTAATAATCAATCAAAGTAATACATACTAAGATCTCTAGCTGGGATCATCAATTGTGTTCATACGTAAAACAGTTGCTAAGTATCTCACCCCAAAGTATAAAACAGTAAAAGCGGGGCTGTAAGACTCACCTGAGTCAAGCAGTGGTAAATAGCAAGTAGTAGTAAAGCAAGTAGGTTCTCCGAACCCGTAACCTTCTAGTGCCTAAACACGTAAGGTTAAGTAAGTAGATGTCTCGCAAGACCATATAGCCTAGTTGTTCATACAACCCGTTGTGTTTAAATGTTGGTTTGTTCGCGTTCGTATCAAAGTATACGGTCCGTTGGTGATTTGTTATAATTAAAGTTTATCATTCAATACGCAAATTAAAGTAATTGTAATAGGAAAGTATGTTTTATTATGATTGTTAGGTCGTATCGTATAAGGATTTGAGGTTGTAAAAGTTCGACACTTAGTGAAAATGTGAGTTTTCAAGGTTCTGGTTTGTGCGACGTCGCATGCGACGTTGCAAGCGACGTAAGGTGCGACGTAGGCAGGTACGTCGCATGATGCGACCTTCGCAAATCAATGCGACGTAGGGGGCGACGTCGCTAATGCGACGTTGGTTCGGTTTGCGACGTTAAAGTCTACGTCGCTACGTGCGACGTCCGCAAGTTAATGCGACGTAATAGGCAGCGTCGCTAGTGCGACGTTGAGGTTTTTTGTGCGACGTAGGTCGCGACATCGCAGAGGCCCCTGGCCAGGTGCGACGTAGCGGTCTGATGGCCGGAAATTTAGTCGAAAACGAGTTTTCCGGTTTCCGTTGGGTCCAAATCTTTTACCCAACCCTTATATGAACATAATAAGCCTATTTAAACCGTAAACTAGTAAAAATGATCAAAAACGAGAGATGTCGGGATTTGTCGGAAACTTACAAAGTGTCGGATTGAAAATCCGAAAAGATAGGAATGTAGATCGTGTTGTCGTGGTCGTTTTTCTCCAAACGAGTGGTATGTTTCGGCGAGGTTTGATGGTGTTATTTTGATGATTTATGAGGTTGGTGGTGTTTTTGAATTAGAGAGAAAAGAAAGAAAGAGAGAGAGAGAGTGAGTGAAAAATGAGAAAGAAAGGGAAAATGGGGAGGTTTATCCTCCCATTTTTCAGTCCCCGCGATCGGGCTCCGTGCGGTGTTCGTTTCCTCCGTCGTTTAAACGTTAAATATCCATTTTACGCGTTTAATTATTTTTATAAAATTACAAATCTTGTTAAATAATTTATTTAAATTATTTCTTAAATCTTTAACAGTTTAAATTAAATTTAATTACTTTCGTCTTTAAATCGCGTAAGTTTTAATCGTGAAATACGAGGCAGTTACTAATTGTTATAAAATAGCATTTCGGTCATAGTTGCGTTATTTTAGTTTATAAACCTTTGTTCACCAACGTCCGTTTTTAACCGAATAGAATTTCATTCTATTTAAGTTGTGTACGATTTAAGCCAAATCGCAAAGTTGTATATATATTCACCAATATATAATCCGATACATATATTAGCCTAACACAGAACTAATTACATGTATTTACAAAGAATTAGGCACTAATTCTAGTCCTAAATTTGCCGGTTGTTACATTCTCCCCTTGTTAAAAGAATTTCGTCCCGAAATTAGTTCGATTGCACGGTCGGTGCATTGTCTGGGAAGAGATGTGGGTATTTCTGTCGCATTTGGTCTTCCCGTTCCCAGGTGAATTCAGGACCACGTCTAGAATTCCACCTGACTTTTACGATGGGAATACGACTCTGTTTTAGTTGTTTGACCTCGCGGTCCAGGATTTCCATAGGTTCCTCGACAAAATGAAGTTTATCATCGATCTGAATTTCGTCGAGCGGTATAATCAGTGTCTCGTCAGACAGACATTTCTTCAGATTTGAAATGTGGAATGTGTTGTGAACGCTGCTAAGCTCAGCAGGAAGTTGCAGGCGGTATGCCACTGGACCAATCTTTTCAAGGATTTCGAATGGTCCGATGTATCTAGGATTTAGTTTGCCTCGTTTTCCGAATCGAATGACACCTTTCCACGGTGCCACTTTGAGGAGCACCTTGTCCCCTACTTGGAACTCAAGGTGTTTGCGTCTCACGTCAGCATAGCTTTTCTGACGATCACGCGCGGCTTTTAGTCGGTTTTGTATGCCGACGATCTTTTCAGTTGTTTCATGTATGATTTCTGGACCGGTGAGTTGTGTATCCCCCACCTCAGTCCAACAGATAGGTGACCGGCACTTACGACCGTACAGTGCCTCGAAGGGTGCAGCCTTTATGCTGGTGTGATAACTGTTGTTGTACGAGAACTCGCACAACGGTAAGTGATTTTCCCAGTTTTTACCGAAGTCAACTACGCAGGCTCGTAGCATGTCTTCCAGTGTTTGTATGGTTTGTTCGCTCTGGCCGTCGGTTTGAGGATGGTAAGCCGTACTCATATCCAGACGAGTACCAAGAGATTTTTGCAGTGATTGCCAGAAGCGAGAAGTAAATCGAGCATCTCGGTCGGAGATGATTGAGATGGGCACGCCGTGTCTTGACACGATCTCTTTCAGGTAGATTCGTGTCAAACGTTCCATCTTATCAGTTTCTTTGATGGCTAGGAAATGAGCAGATTTAGTGAGTCGGTTAACGATCACCCAAATGGTATCGCAACCGTTAGAAGTTTTCGGGAGTTTAGTTATGAAATCCATGGTGATCTGCTCCCATTTCCATTGTGGTATTTCGGGTTGTTGTAGCAAACCGGAAGGTTTCTGGTGTTCAGCTTTAACTTTGGAACAAGTAAGACACTTGCCAACATAGGTTGCAATGTCAGATTTCATGTTGGGCCACCAATACATTTCCTTGATGCCGTGATACATTTTGTCGGCACCGGGGTGTATAGAGTATTTTGACTTGTGAGCTTCATTCATCACCAAGTCTCGCAGGTTCCCAAAACTTGGTAACCAGATTCGATTCGAGAAGTATTTGGCCCCGTTAGGTTTGGTTTCAAATTGTTTGTCCATGCCTCGCAAGGCCTCGTTTATCAAGTTTTCTGGTTTGAGTGCTTCGAGTTGAGCGGTGAGAGTTTGATTGATGAGGTCGTTGTGAATGGTCATACTGAGAGCTCGAACCCGAAGTGGTTTCACTCGTTCCTTTCGGCTTAAGGCATCGGCGACAACATTCGCCTTGCCTGGATGATAGCGAATTTCGCAATCGTAATCAGTGAGCAACTCGACCCATCGACGTTGCCTCATGTTGAGATCCTTTTGATCGAAGATATGTTGGAGACTTTTATGGTCAGTAAAGATTGTACACTTGGTGCCGTATAAGTAGTGTCTCCAGATTTTCAGAGCGAATACAACAGCCCCCAACTCTAGGTCATGAGTTGTGTAATTCTTTTCGTGGACCTTGAGTTGTCGAGAGGCGTAAGCGATAACCTTGTCTCGTTGCATCAGCACGCAACCAAGACCTTGGTGTGAAGCATCACAGTATACCACGAAGTCATCGTTGCCTTCGGGTAAAGATAAGATAGGTGCACTGCAGAGTTTCTGTTTTAGTAGCTGGAAAGCTGACTCCTGTTTGTCAGTCCAATCGAACTTCTTTTCTTTTTGAGTCAGTGCAGTGAGAGGTAGGGCTATTTTCGAAAAATTCTCAATGAATCGCCTGTAATATCCGGCGAGTCCTAAGAATTGGCGTACCTCGGTCGGTGTAGTAGGTGCTTGCCAACACTTGATAGCCTCGATTTTTGAAGGATCAACATGAATCCCTTGATTGTCAATGACGTGTCCAAGGAATTGAACGGTTTGCATCCAAAACTCACACTTAGAGAATTTGGCGTATAACTCTTCGTGTTTGAGCAGCTCTAGGATGGTTTTCAGGTGTTGCGCGTGTTCTTGTTCAGTGCGCGAGTAAATCAAGATGTCATCGATAAAGACGATAACAAACTTGTCAAGGTAAGGTTTGCACACCCGATTCATAAGGTCCATGAATACAGCCGGTGCGTTGGTTAAGCCGAATGGCATCACTTGGAATTCATAATGCCCGTAGCGAGTTCGGAAAGCAGTTTTTGGGATGTCTTCGTCACGAACTCGGAGTTGATGATAACCTGACCGTAGATCGATCTTTGAGTAGAAACTCGACCCCTGAAGTTGGTCGAACAGGTCATCGATGCGAGGAAGTGGGTAACGGTTCTTGACAGTTAATTTGTTGAGTTCTCGGTAGTCGATGCACATGCGGAAAGAACCGTCTTTCTTTTTCACAAACAGGACCGGAGCTCCCCAAGGTGAGGAACTTGGTCGAATAAATCCTTTGTCCAGGAGTTCCTGTAATTGAGTGGACAACTCCTGAAGTTCGGATGGGGCTAGTCGGTAAGGGGCTCGTGCCACGGGTGCTGCGCCGGGCACAAGATCAATAGAGAATTCGACTTGTCTAGTTGGCGGTAGGCCAGGCAAGTCTTCAGGAAAGACTTCTGGGAAGTCTCGAACAATAGGCACATCCTCGAGTCGCTTCTCCACCGACTTTTTCTCCAAAACGTGTGCGAGGATTGCCTGGTACCCTTTTCTCAAGTATTTTCGGGTTTTCATGCAAGAAATGATATTTATTCTCGTCCCACCGGTCTCCCCTTGTATGCTCAAAGTTCCACCGGTGACGAGAGGAATGCGTACAATTTTCTCAAAACAAACGATTTCGGCTCGATACTTGGACAACCAATCCATACCGACGATGATGTCAAAGCTGCCGATTTCGACAGGTATCAAGTCAATGGAAAAGAGCTCGTTAGCTAAGTTCAAAGTGCAATTAGGTATCACACTGTCGGCCTCAATAAGTTTTCCGTTTGCCAATTCTATTGTGTACTTAGAATCTAAGGCAATAGGTGCAGTGTCAAGAAATGGATAAAACTCATCGGAAATAAAGCTCTTATCAGCACCAGTATCATATAATACCGAGGCAGTCAAGTTGTTGAGAAGAAACGTACCCGTGACCACATTCGGGTCTTGACGGGCTTCCCCAGATTTCAGCACAAAAGCTCTTCCTCGAGCATTGTTGTTATTCCTGTTGTTGTTGTTGTTCAGCTTCGGGCAGTCTTTCTTGAAATGCCCCGTACCGTTGCACCCATAACAGGTCTTTGGTGCAGAGGTGTTGGTGTTAGTGGTGTTTGATCTACAATCCTTAGCCAAGTGTCCAAATCTCTTACACTTGCTACAGGGACACGAACCATGGTGGTGTCGTTGGTACTTGGAGCAGTAGGGCTTGGTTCCCTTGTACGCTCCCTTGTCATCAAAACTGGAGGTGTAGGCTTTAATGGTTTCAGGTTTCTTGTTTTGGTGGTTGTTGTGGTTGTCGGACCATTTTCGTTTATTGCTGTTGGTGGACGGAGTGGGTGGTTCTGAGTCCTCGTTCATAGCTAGAAGTTCATGGGCCAACCGGATGGCACCATGAAGGGTGGTTTGGTTTGATGAGGCGACATTTCCCCGGACGGGTTCCGGGAGGCCGCGGATGTATTTCTTAATCCTGTCGGGCCCAGTACCTGCCATAGCTGGGCGAAGGACGGTGAGTTGTTGGAATCTGGTGGTGTATCCAACGATATCAGTTCCTTGCACTTTTAAGTTCCAGAACTCTTCGTCCAGCTTGTGAAGTTGTTCGGACGGGCAATACTCATCCGTGAGCATTTTCTTTAGATCATCCCAAGGGAGTAGATAAGCGGTGTCAATACCCACAGACTGGGTATAGGAATTCCACCACGAGAGGGCACCATCTTCGAGGGTGCAGGTGGAGAATTTGACTTTGTCGTCCTCCGCACATTTGCTGATGCGGAAAACGGATTCCATCTTTTCGAACCATCTGATAAGTCCGATGGCTCCTTCGGTTCCCTTGAAGCTCAAGGGTTTGCAGTTTTGAAAATCCTTGTATGAACAAGGTTTAGCAGCAGAGGTTTCAGCGGCATCGCTGTTTCTTGTGGAGTTAGGTGGAGTATTCCGAGCCAAGGCTTCAGTAACAGCCTGGGTTATGAGTGACGTGATCTGAGCATCAGTGTAAGGTCTTGACTTTGGCGGCATGATTCTTCAATAAAAGAAATGAAGATACATGAGATTTTGTAAGAGAATTGCATTTATTTCAGATGTACACGTATAAAGTTGGTAATACATAACATCAATATGAAAAAGGATTATGGCAATTAATATGAGTCGAAACAGCAAGGAATATTTGATAGATGATACGAGTTCAAAGGTTACATCCTGCGGATGTATTACAAAAGGTGTCGGGAATTGTTACATCCGACTGAAACATAGAGTAGTGCTTAGATAGTTACTAGATTACAGGATAGTTTACAAAACAAAGACTACGCTAGTCTCAACGTAGGTTAATCTGCTCCATCATTTCGATGAGACGATCCACAGTATTTGCAAGTCTGCTGGCTTGTCGAGCATTGTCTTCAGCTAAGGCTAGTCGCTGTACCAATCCACGGGTATATTCTTCCATTTCCCGTGAGCGTTGTTCACACTCATCAAGTCTGTGTTTCAAAAGAGTGGTTTCCACGCTTATCTCCACCACCTTGTTGAGAAGAACGTCCACATTATTAACGGTGGTTTCGTGATCCTCAGAGACTTGTTCGATGCGCTCAAGTGATGTAAGTCTCCAGTTTTCGTTTGTTTCCTGCAACACGACATCCATGGTGCGAAGTCGTTGCTCGTGTTGGTTCACCTTAGCGGCTAAGGCTGGCAAGGTGAAGTGGGTAGGGTACGGGCCAGCTCGAGGCAACCTGTTGTTCCTCCTTGCTACCCTTGGGTTCTGCGACCCGGATTGAGAACGAGATGAATCGGATGGGATGTTTGCCATTTCTGAGACAAAGCGTTAGTAAGATTGAGGCCTATATTCATATAGTTCCTATATAATATAGCCTATTGAGTGTCTAGCATAAACATGTGTAAGTCTCGGTTCTCTCGAAGTCAGAGTCTTCTATTGTATTCCGGCTCAACATAACCATTTCAGACCTTACATCACCTTTCCTTAATTGTACATAGTTGATCAAGCTACGTTAAATTAAAGTCGTATGATGTAATTCCTGAACCAATCATGCCTAGTAAGGAAATACTGCCTAACGGTCATAGTCTAGGCCCACTAAATGCAACCTAGTTCACTATAACCTTAGGCTCTGATACCAATCTGTAACACCCCCAAGTTTAACGAGTTGCGGAAGCATACATTGGGTGTTACTAATCAAAATACAAAACGCAAGATTAATAGTAAACGACCTCTAAATGAGACGTTTCGAAAAGGTTTCATAAATAATAATCGTTTGAAAACCGTAGGTTTTCGTATACAAAATGTAATTCCCTAGAGCCCACGCGTATAGCGGGAGATTCTATTACATAACCATAGTTACAAAAGATAATGCCAAAGAATCTCCGTTAAATGCAGTTTGTAAATCATGCGACTCTAGCTAGTAATCCTGGAGTGATCCTACTCCGTAAGTGTACCTGAGATACAAAGCTAGGAAGTGTCAACCAAAAAGGTTGGTGAATCTCACAGGTTTAGTAATAAGTAAGTGTTATGAACCACAAGTATGTACCCGTATTGCTATCAAGCAAAGTAAATAATTCAGTAAATCAGTACAGTGCCATGAGCTCATAAGTTGAAGCTTAACCGTGTAGTGTGAATATATCACGTACCCCCGTGAGTGCTATCCGCACACTCATATGCAACAAATACTAATATGTCTGTTTCTACGTGTAAATCAGTACGTAGTGGCGCTACCACCCCAGACAGAGATTGTCAGTCCCAAATGGATCCATCTATTAGTAATCGCGCTTAAGTCCATAACTAACAACTTACGATTAGGAGGCTTTCAGTGGATAAAAGTAACTCATGCGTTTGTTTGTAATCAGTAATGTTTTCAGTTCAGTACATTGTGTTCATACGTAAAACAGTTGCTAAGTATCTCACCCCAAAGTATAAAACAGTAAAAGCGGGGCTGTAAGACTCACCTGAGTCAAGCAGTGGTAAATAGCAAGTAGTAGTAAAGCAAGTAGGTTCTCCGAACCCGTAACCTTCTAGTGCCTAAACACGTAAGGTTAAGAAAGTAGATGTCTCGCAAGACCATCTAGGCTAGTTGTTCATACAACCCGTTGTGTTTAAATGTTGGTTTGTTCGCGTTCGTATCAAAGTATACGGCCCGTTGGTGATTTGTTATAATTAAAGTTTATCATTCAATACACAAATTAAAGTAATTGTAATAGGAAAGTATGTTTTATTATGATTGTTAGGTCGTATCGTATAAGGATTTGAGGTTGTAAAAGTTCGACACTTAGTGAAAATGTGAGTTTTCAAGGTTCTGGTTTGTGCGACGTCGCATGCGACGTTGCAAGCGACGTAAGGTGCGACGTAGGCAGGTACGTCGCATGATGCGACCTTCGCAAATCAATGCGACGTAGGGGGCGACGTCGCTAATGCGACGTTGGTTCGGTTTGCGACGTTAAATTCTACGTCGCTACGTGCGACGTCCGCAAGTTAATGCGACGTAATAGGCTGCGTCGCTAGTGCGACGTTGAGGTTTTTTGTGCGACGTAGGTCGCGACGTCGCAGAGGCCCCTGGCCAGGTGCGACGTAGCGGTCTGATGGCCGGAAATTTAGTCGAAAACGAGTTTTCCGGTTTCCGTTGGGTCCAAATCTTTTACCCAACCCTTATATGAACATAATAAGCCTATTTAAACCGTAAACTAGTAAAAATGATCAAAAACGAGAGATGTCGGGATTTGTCAGAAACTTACAAAGTGTCGGATTGAAAATCCGAAAAGATAGGAATGTAGATCGTGTTGTCGTGGTCGTTTTTCTCCAAACGAGTGGTATGTTTCGGCGAGGTTTGATGGTGTTATTTTGATGATTTATGAGGTTGGTGGTGTTTTTGAATTAGAGAGAAAAGAAAGAAAGAGAGAGAGAGAGTGAGTGAAAAATGAGAAAGAAAGGGACAATGGGGAGGTTTATCCTCCCATTTTTCAGTCCCCGCGATCGGGCTCCGTGCGATGTTCGTTTCCTCCGTCGTTTAAACGTTAAATATCCATTTTACGCGTTTAATTATTTTTATAAAATTACAAATCTTGTTAAATAATTTATTTAAATTATTTCTTAAATCTTTAACAGTTTAAATTAAATTTAATTACTTTCGTCTTTAAATCGCGTAAGTTTTAATCGTGAAATACGAGGCAGTTACTAATTGTTATAAAATAGCATTTCGGTCATAGTTGCGTTATTTTAGTTTATAAACCTTTGTTCACCAACGTCCGTTTTTAACCGAATAGAATTTCATTCTATTTAAGTTGTGTACGATTTAAGCCAAATCGCAAAGTTGTATATATATTCACCAATATATAATCCGATACATAAATTAGCCTAACACAGAACTAATTACATGTATTTACAAAGAATTAGGCACTAATTCTAGTCCTAAATTTGCCGGTTGTTACATTGAGCACCTACGACCGTCGACACGAGATCTTTTTGGATTTTTGGTCGATCCGCTTTATGTTGCCCCACCGAAAAATGGTTGGGTGGATGTTGCTGCAGCTGCTGTTGCTGTTCTTGCTGCTGCTGATGTGGTTCCACATCCGGAGCCACAGGAGCTACTTAAGGATGTTTTTCTACAAGCTGATCAACAAGGTCAGCAGATTGTACTGGAGATTGCTGCACAGGTCGTGCAGGAGGTACTGGGTCATCAAGATGATGCCAATGATCCAATACTTCAGGCTATTGAGGAATATCATGAGACAGTTTCTCCACAGGTTCCGGAGGTTGCTGACCCAGAGGTCGCAAGACCTGACAGTGCGCAAGATCAAAGGAAGAGACCAGAGGTTGGGACTTCTGGTGGTTTTGATCCGTCTGATGCAGGAAAGGACGGTGAAACTGCATCTTCTTCTGATTCCGATGAGGATACTCGGAGTCCTCAACCTCTTCCTGCTGGTATGATTCGATATAGATCTCAGCATATCCTGGATCCAGCTGTCAAGCAGAAGGGTAAAGCGAAAGAGGTAGATCCAGATTTCAATCTGGTGGATGAGCCTACTGATGATGAGGATGAATCTCTATGCACTCACCGTCGAAAAAGAGCAAGACTTGCTAGTGCTCAGTTGACGATTGGTGATGTTCCGACCACAGGTTAGTATTTATAAATGATAGACAACTTTCACTTGTTGTTAATCAGGAGTTAGAAACTAAGACAGATATTTCTGTAACAGTTGTTCAGGTTTGACAACCGGTGGTTACGACACAAGCTGCGACTGAATCGGCCTCTGTGCCTTCTGAGTTATTAGTTATACGTTTAGTAAATGTTTGTCACTCAACAGATTAGAGATTGAGACAGATTTATCTGTAACAATTACTAATATAAGTTGTCTAACTTAACAGGTGGAGACGACGTCACAACTAGTGACTGTACCTGTATCTGGACCTACTCAGGTATAAGATATAGTTTAGTTAGTCAGTATAATAAATCAGAGATTTAGACAGATAAATCTGTAATAATTACTGATTTTATTTGTTTAGGCAGAGACGATTGCTGCGATTGTTCGTCCTGAATCACATAGGACAACTAAATCCAGCAGAGCTGCAGCTAGGTGCATTTCTGGCGTAGCCACTGTGGTAGCTCAGTATCTCCCACCGCCGCTTCCTTCTTCTCTTCCTTCTAACACTACTGTTACCCCACCTGTGACAGATACGCTTGAGTCTAGGGTTCGGGAACTAGAAGCTACCACTTCACTTCTATCTTCACAAGTTCTCTCACTATCACAGCAGCTTATCAAGCAAGGTGAAGCCTATACTGCCTTACTCAAGACCAATACTACATTGGTAGATGATGTTGCTGGCAAGCAGAGGCACATAGATAGGCTAGATCGTTTGGTTGCTGATCTGTGAAAGGACAAGTCATCTCAGGGGGGAGACTATTATATTAGATGAGTCCTGCAGAGGTGATGAGCTTAGATTAAAGAGACGTGAGGACACAGATGATGATCCCAATGCATCTAAAGATGTAGATCGACTGGTCCTTCTACGGCTGGTGAGCTACCTATTGTTCAGGGGGAGTCTGCGGGCAAAAGTGGAGGTGATGCTGGTCCGAGTGGTGTTGTACAGACTGATGCTTGTAAGGAAGTTAGTTAGAAGGTGTTTAGAATGATTAGATAAATGAAAACTTAGATTGATTGTAGTATAACTTTTATAGTTATTCAATTAAAGTTTTATTTTATGAAATCATTATATGTTTGAAATTGTAAAGATAAAGAAATTCTTAGATTGATTTAGAGTAATCAATTAAAGAGTTGATATTATCATTATAAATGTACTTAGAAATTATTTAAAACAGTTATAGTATACATGGATATATTAATTGTAATCTTAGATAGATTGGTATAATCTATAAAAGATTAAGATTAAGTAATAATTGTTTTTTAGTTAAATGATTGAGATAATAAAGAAATTCTAGGATTGACGATTTATAAGTAATTGATAATAGAATTTATATTATTATTTAATTCATGGTTGTTTATCACTTTGTAGAAATGCTCAACTTGAGTGATTCGGAAAGTGACTATGGTGATGAAGCTGAAGTTGAAATCGATTATGATCTAGAAGAAGGTGAATTTGTGCCTCATGAAGATTGGTCATCTGTTCCTGAGCCTGAGATACATGACGGTGTGGATCCATATATGAATATAGATGAACACGTCGTGAGTCCATCAAAGACTGAATTCGTCTTTAGAGATGAAGATGGAGAATCGGTGATTGATTTGGAAGATTTTGAAAATGATTCAACGGACTCAGAGAATGATGATACATATGAGATAGATGAGAAGCTTAAACATCTAGTCGGAAATTAAATGTTTATCCAAGAGATGTTAAAGAAGAAAAAGGAAAAGAAGCCACGTGTGATGAAGGAAGTTGATATCTGTTGGGACATGTTTTGTACATTGATCTTAATTTTGATATATATAAATGAGATGAGTTTGTGGTTAACATTTTAGTTATATATATATATATATATATATATATATATATATATATATATATATATATATATATATATATGTATTCGTATTAAAATGAGAACTGCGAACTGGGCTGCGATGCGAACTGAGATGATCAGTTCGCAAGGTGGTAGACTAAAAGGGTCAGTTCGCTGGGCCAATGGGTTGCGAACTGAGTCAGTCCGCAGAGCCCAGACCTGCGAACTGAACCGAGAATAAATATTATTTTAGGTTTAGAAAACATAACAACGATTTTACAATCTGCAAATTGCGAATTTAGCTTCAGTAATCAAACCCCTGCGAATTTAATTGACTAACGACTTGGTTTTGATCGGTTAACGTTATTTACAATCGAAACAAAGCTTATTAGTAATTTTTATAATCATATAACACGTATTAAGGGATTTCGCTCCTTAATATTATAGATAACCTCGTTATCGATCCATAGAACTAGGGACTTACAGCCATCCGGCCACCCATCCATCTCCGGGCAACCTTCCATCGCCGTCCAACCACGTCCCACCACCTCAGACCATCGTCCCACAACCGTCAGTTTGAGACTGACCCTTCAAGCTACTGTTGCACCTTCATCTTACTTATAAAGTGATTAATAACAAGGTCTATAAAATTAAATTAAAATACAGATCTTTTGATTTTTTTTAATAGGTGATGGCAGTGGAGGACTGCAGGATAAGCTTCAAATTGCTACGTACAGGTGTCATTTGATAGTTGTCGTGGTAAATGAGTTATAAATCTTGTTAATACTAAACAAATACGTGAAACATAAAACATACGTAATACTCCTTTTTTGAAAGAAAAATGTTTTTGGTTATAAAATTGAAAGAATTATTTATAAATTAAAAAAAATCAACAGAAAAGGGCTTTATGTTACTTACTTACATTCTGGTTCCATCATATCAACAAAACAAGTAAGCTAAACGGCTGTGCATACGCACAGCCCATGCGCACGTCCAAGAAAGTTAAAACTGACTATGTACAATATTAAATAGATTTAAATGAAATTAAGTGTTAAAGTTCCAAGAATGAGACAACTGTACATAGTATAGGTAAATATATAAGTTCGAGTCGTTAGGGCATAGTACTTGCATTCTATAAAAAGTATTCGGGAAAAGAGATATCAATGCTAAATAGGTCTACTTAAGTAGACCTACATCATATAAAAATAAAATGATGTAAGTTTTTTTTTTTCCCGTCTTTTTTACTTTTATTAATGTATTGATTAGTTATGTGATAAGAAAGTGTCTTCTTTTACTTTTTCTTTTAAATTAATGATCAAGTATTAAGGTGATAAATTAATGTCTTTTTATTTATTTCTTTTCTTTCTTTTTTTCAATCTGATAAGTATGTACTATGACACATTTTAAAAATTATATGTGTTAAAATACTTTTTGAAGTACAAGGGTTTTTTTATATAGAGTTAATAATCGCTTAATCCTTTAAGTTTCAACTTTCAGTGGCGTAGCCACTTACAACTCAAAGAGGGCCTAGGTCCACCCTGGATTTTTTAATTGTAGTAACTAGTATATATAATTTTGTAATATTTTGTTCTAGAATTAGCTTTTGGCCCACCTCATATTGTAAGCATGAAGCAGGTTGGTCCATCCAGTTTAAATTATAGGATAATGAGATAATCACTAGGAGATTTTATAATTACTTGATTATTTTTTTCTAAACGTTTTTATCTAAGTGTTCAAGTTCTATAATCACGGAAATTAACTAAGAGAATAGATACTCAACAATTTAATTTTTAAATTTGTTAAAAGTGACTCATGATTTGGTAAGTTAACTTTGTTATCAACACCTCAAGTATTTTCATGTCATTAACTAAATGGTTATTTGTGAATACTAAAGTTAACAATTTGTTAGGGTTTAGATTGATTTATAAAATGATATAGCTCACATTGTCATGGTGTACAAAGTAGCGTTCATAAATAGGTTACACAATCATCTTTTACTTGGTGCTTATAGTCGTTCATTCTCATGTGTTTTTAGTCTTTCATGTTTTGTTTTGGCCCACCCTACATAAATTTTTTGGCTACGCCACTGTCAACTTTTAATATTTTAAACATCCAATTTGTTTTTAAATGATTTAATCCTTTAAGTTTGCATTGATTTTTGGTTTAACCCTTCAAAGGGTTAAACCTCCCAAACTTCATTCGCTTAATCCTTTAAGTTTCAACTTTTTAACATTTTAAACATCCAATTTGTTTTTAAATGATTTAATCCTTTAAGTTTACATTGACTTTTCCCAAACTTCTAAAGTTATATGATTAAACTGAATAAAGTTAAAAGGATAACTTAAGGGTTTAAATTATCAAACTTTTTAAAAATAAAGACCATATATCCCTATAAAGGGTTAAACCACTAAAATTATAAAACTCGGAGGATTAAATTATGAAAAAAAAATCTAAAAAGTTAAAATGAAAAAATAACTAAAATAAAATGAAACTTTGAGTATTGAACCATTAGTCCATTATTAAATCTTTTATATATATTAATGAAGATGAAAACAAGATTTGTTTTTATTGTTTATTTTAGTTATATCATTTTAATATATGTATGTTTTACTAATTAATTAAGCTTGACATGTGTTAATCTATTAAGGTTGGCATTTGTCAATTTTATAGAGAATTATGTGTCAAGTTTTAAGACAACATGGTTCTTCTTATAATATAAATTATAAACCAAACATATGTATCTAAGGAATGGAATTTGAATTCCTATTCCTTTGTACTAACTAAACGCGTTAGAAATTTTGATTTCTTTGGATTCAATTTTTTTATTCCAATACCATGATTAATTCCAATTCCATCAAAAACATTCCGTGAACCACACCCTTAATAATTTCATATTTTACTTACTATGTATAACTTAATTAATTAGTGATGTTTATAAAAAACTTAATAACAAACTAGCATGATAATGGTATACATTAAATTCAAGTTAGAATGGTAATCTAATCCGACACATGTACGTGGGCAAATTAATACTTGTTAGTGACAAATTCATATGAATATGATTACATGCATCTTCAATAAATTAATCAAGATTTTGATATATATGTTATTCACTCGGTTTGACGTTCTACTTTTGACAAGGGGAAGGGTTCAGAGGAGAAGGACCAATATGAGGAGAAGAGGAGAGAAGTGAATCAACCAATCAGCATGTGACACCTGTCCAGTCATCTTTCCCACGTCCAAGGGCAAAAAAGTCATTTCCGTACCAAATGCAGCTGCCCCACTTTCCTCACTTCCTGCCCGTATCTTCTCCAATCGATAAATCCCAATCAAAATCTCTCCAAAATTATCGCAGAAATCATTGAAGATTCTATCTCAAAATCATAATTGTATCAAGATTTTTTACGATTTTCTCTAAAAAATCGATTATACACATACAGGTCGTACGTTATATATATATATATATATATATATATATATATATATATATATATATATATATATATATATATATATATATACATATACATATATCAACATTACAACAGATCATCGAGTGAAAAAAACCCTAAAAAAATGGATGATTCATCGGCTGCACAATTAAGCGAACACGAAGAAATTACTGAAGAAACAAACGATGATTGTAAGTATTCGACTATGAATTTAGATATATGTGCGTATAAATTACTGAAGAAACATTACTGAAGATCATCTCTGTTCATTTGTATATTCTGTCGATTTCTTTTATCAACGATCATCTGTGTTCATTTGTTCATCTGTTCATCTGAATTTTAGAATATACAACGATCAACATCATTATGTTATATATTTGCAAGCATCGATGACTTATATCCATCATTATATCATATATGTACTATATGAATGTAAATGTTACTGCATATTATTATGATCACAAGGAAAAACAGTTGATAAACGTAAATAAATATTGAAAATGCAGTAATAAAAAATGTATTATTACTGCATTTTAACAAACTCACATAAGGTTATAAATGATCATATGCGTTGTGTGATATTATTAAAATGCAATATATAATTCATGAAAGACTAGTATCTTGTGTGTTTATTTAACAGAGTAAAATTGTAACAAAAAATGCAGGTGTTGCAAAAAAAGTTTCACTACCATTCTATAGTCCAATGGGAAGTCGAATCTGGTATCCAGAAGTTGAAGAGAAGCCAATAGTTGGAACTATATACAACACTTTGGATGAGGCATATTTGATGTATCAGCAATATGCTAAGAAAGCAGGTTTTCAGTCTAAAAAGAGTTCATGTTATAAAGTATTTCAGATGTAATCGAGAAGGCACGAAATATATAAAGAAGCCCAAACCACTTAAGATTACAAAAGAGGTTGAAAAGACACCAGAAGATGCTGAAGGTGAAAAAAAAAAGATAAAATGCCCAAGAAAAACTAGCAGTTTTAGGATTGGTTGTGAGGCGCACGTTGGTCTTTCAAAGCTACCTAACGGGACATACATAATTAATAAGTTTGTAGAAGGTCACAACCACTACCTCCTTGAAAAGGATGATATGAAGTTTGTTAGAACAACAACTAAATTAGGATACATGAAAGAACAGTTTCTATTTCAGGTATCAACCGTTAACATTGGTTCAGTGAAAGCGTTTAAGATGTTGAAGGAAATATATGGAGGGTTTGAGGAAACAGGTGTGACAAAATTTGACTGTAAAAATTTTAGGAGAGATGTAAATGTTTTTGTGGGAAAAGAAGACGCACAGATGGATGTGGAGAAACTTCTTGGAAGGATGTAATTTATCAAAGACTTCTATGTGGACTATTTTTTAACTAAAGAGAACAAACTAGCTGGAGTGTTTTGGGCAGACCCTAAAGCTCATCGAAATCATGAATTCTATGGTGATGTTGTGTCTTTTGACTTAACTTTCAAAAAGAATAGGTAAAGCTATTTTGTATTGTATTATGTTTTTTTATTATTTACAAAATCTCTGATATAAGACCTGTATGTTGATAATCACACAAATCATTAAAAATATGCAGCAAACAGATCAAAAAAATGCAGTAACAAAAAATGTAATGTTTTACTGCATTTTATGATAATCACTGCATTTTATAGAAGGAAACTATTGAATAATGCAGTAAAATAAAATCTTTCTTACTACATTTTATCATAATAACATCATGTTACACATAGATAAAAATTATAAAAAATGCACTGAAAATAAATAAAAAATGCAGTAATATAGAAAATTGATATATATTTGCAACTTTTACTATACAGTTAAAAAATTTGTTAACTTTAATTTTTCAACAGGTATGGAATGGTTTTTGTACCATTTACTATAATTGATAACCACAATCGTTGTGTTACTTTTGGTTCAGCGCTACTCACAAAAGAAACTGAAGTTTATTATAGATGGCTTCTACAAACTTTCAAAAAATGTTTCAAGTTAGACCCAAAAGTTGTTGTTACTGATCAGGATGCTACAATGCGTGCAGCGATAACATTTGTGTTTCCAAACACAAGGCACATATTGTGTATGTGGCACTTTATGCGCAAGTTAACGACAAAGGTACTTCATATTAACAAATGCTTCCTTAGTTATTTCTTGAAAAAACATGCATCACTTTAAAAAAAATCTTTTTTGTTCCTAGGTTGGTGCAGTTTTATGTGCAAACACATATTTCAAGAAGAAAATCTGTGGTATTGTTTGGACAGATAAGATTTCTGCTGAAACATTTGAGAGACGATGGAAAAGAATAGTCACCGAATTTGGACTTGATGACAACGAATGGTTGCAAGAAATTTATGATATGAGAGAGAGATGGATGCCAGCTTATTTGTTAGATGAACCTCTGGCTGGACTCATGAGAACATCTTCAAGATCAGAAAGTGAAAACCATTTCTTTTCCAAATTTACCAGTAGATACTTAACGTTGGTGGAGTTCTTGACCCATTACGATACTGCAATAGAACACCAACGATACGTTCAACAACTTAATGATCACAACACAAGATACACTGTTTATGATTTCAAAACAAACCTTGCATTAGAAAAACAAGCAGCTGTGATGTACACACGCTCAATCTTTTTTGATGTACAAGATGATATAGTTGCAAGTTACACCAACTGTTTGTCAGAGAGCCGTGAGAATATTAAAGCTTCAAAAATATTCAAAATCAAAGACACAGAAACAAAAAGAGTGTATGAGGTATGTACAACATTATAATTTTTAAAATAACTCCACTTAGTTTCTCACTCTCTGTATTTATAAGTTTGAAAAAATTGATAACACCCATTGCATTGTACACTACTGATATTATTATTTTTAAGGTTACATACAATGCTTTGGAGGTTACAACTGTATGTTCATGCAATAAGTTTGCTCTGTATGGGTTGTTATGTCGACACATATTCTACGTGTTCCGTTTTAACAATTTGGAAGAGTTTCCAAAAAAGTATGTCCTTATTATAAGATGGTCTGTTGAAGCTATGCCGGAAAAGATAGACAAAGTTGTTGAACAACCTAAAAATCCGTGATAGTATAGTTGCAGGAATACGATCAATACAACAAATTGTTGAGCAAACTGCAAACAGACTGGTTCACGATGCAGACAAGTTTGCTAAATATCGAGAACGTCTAATGGAATTACTTGAAGAGGCTAAAGCTGAATTCCCAACTGCAAAAGAAATGGATAAAGGTAAGGCCATTTGCTCTTTTTTCGGAGTGAAGAAACCTGATGAACACACCATTAAGAATCCAGATGATGTCAGGACTAAAGGACGTAAAAGAGCACAATCAAAAGGGGACATTGCAATGGATAAAGCTAAAAAGAGAGCAAATCAATGTGGTAAGTGCAAGGAGTATGGTCATAACAGCAGAGGCTGTAAAAACTCACCTATGGTAGACAACACTCCAACGGCAAATGCAACCAATGAAGCAGAACAACCTACAACAAATGCTATGATTGATGTGGATCAACCTACTGCATCTTAGTAGAGATTCGCTTCATTTTTTAAAATTTTGATATCTTGACATTATATTAGTAATTTTTAGTTTGAACTGAGTTCTAAGTGTTATTCTTCATCTTGACTTTTATGTTTTTCCTTTAATTTGTTAATGATTGATATATATTTAGTAGTTGCCTATTGCATTTGATAACTGCATCATGCGTTTTGAAATCGTATTACAAACTAGACATGTTAAAAATGCAGTAAAAAATTTCAAACAAAACAATATGACGTATATAATTTCTATGTTTAAGCATTTCCAACACAACATAGTCATCACCATTATCTTACAAATACTAACCACACATAGGATGTCAAATTATTCAGGTAACAGATTAACACAAAAAGCACCTAATATTAGTTTGAAAACAACCAACTGCATAACCAAACAACATTCATGAACCCAAATTCTTAGCCAACCGTCTTCCAATTTTAGCTTTTGCTGCCTTTTCGAATTTCGACCTCACTTCCTTGCTAAGTCGATCGTATTCCCTGACCTTTTCAGTTGTGTGCTTGACAAGAGAATTGTAATCAGACAGAATAATCTTTGCAGCATACTTTGTTCTCAGATCATCCAATTGCTTCTTTTGACCAGCTCCTTCAACTTGAAATTGAGTTTCAAAACCTGCCAACCCATTACCTTTGTAGCATTCCATATGTCTCATGACAAAAATACCACAATCAACATAGTTATTCGTTGTTGCCCATTCAATATCCAGTATCTCAATTTTCTTGCTCATTAAATCGAAACTAGGAACAAACTTTTCTTCAACAGTCAGATAGGAACAAAACTTCTTAGTCTGTAAAAATAATGATATAAAATGCAGTTACAGGATATTAAAAAATGCAGTAATAAAAAATACAGTAAAGCATTCTTTCAACAATGGTCAAAAGTCTACATAAAAAAACCTTACCAGTAAATTTGGAAGATTTCCATATCTGTTAAAAACAATGTTTGGGTCAGCACGTTCCGTCTCAGTCAACCTGATGTTATCAATTATATAAATTCTCAAGTAAAAGTGATTTTTTGTTTGACATCAAGTAAAAGTGATTTTTGTTTGACTTTCTGGTTGGAGACACCAACAACGCTGGAAAGAAAACTTATGAGAAAAAAGCCACAAATTTCAAACATTAAAAAAAAATACTATATCTATATACATCTAAATAAAAAACAAACAAAAAAAATTTAATACATACATACCAAGTTCACTTTTTTGTATGATCCATACGGTGTCTGCAATACACTTAATGTACAATTTTCTTTGAACACATTGTCTGCAATTGTTTGATCCATGGTAGGATCAAAAATAAATTTTCCTGCAAAAGAAATAATATAAACAGTGAAGTAAATTTAAAATTAAAACTAAACACTCAAAAAAATATAAAATTATCTTAAAAATTCAAAACCGTTGTTTTTGTGCAGCAGCAGACACGAGCAGAATTTTTCAAGACATCACGTTTGCTCTCCTCATAATTATGAAGCTGTGACCATACATCAATTATCGAAGACACAACACAATAACCAGGATACAGGCTCTCCAACACATATAACTCGAGGTCTAAAGCATGTGTCTTGAAATAAACAGTACTGCAAAAGAAATATAACATAAAAAATATGTCAATAAAATCACTGCATTTTCTAAAAGTTACTGCATTTTAATATTCACTGCAACTTTATAAAAAACAACTTGCATTTTTATGTATACAATAAAAACACTTACTTTGGGGGTTGAGATGCACTAAAAATAAACCTTGCAGCCCTCTCTTCATCTGCTGTCCTCTTTGACACTAGAGACACAACTCTTTTGAGCAAATGGGGAAGAAAGAAACGTGATGTGACTTAAATAGTCATGTTTTTAAGGGCAATATTCCTCACTTTTTGGACGTAACTTTAGTGAAAACATTCCAAAATGATCATTATTTACTAAATTTCACTAAAGTGGTCTAAATATAGGCGTTGCTGCAAAAATCACCTAAAACGTCCAAATAACAAGCAAATCAGGACGAATAAACGTGCACAAAATCATCCGACCTCATTTACCTTATATAGATCACATTCTAACTTCATCATATGATAAAATAGGTAAAATCGAGATGGGAAAATCAAGAATCATGCAAATCGGATAAAGAACGGAGAGGACTGAGCAGTATCAGACCCTATAAAGTCATTTCGGCTATGCTTGAGCTATACACATCCAATTTCAGTGAAGTTGGCATCATTAGAAGCGTAACGGAATTACGAAGGCACAGGCGAAAGAATCAGGTCAAACGGACGCATAACGAAGGAGATACGCGCGTTTTAAGCAACGAACGAAATCAGACAGACACCGTATACGGCCCTGGGAACCGTATACGGCCCTATACAGACAGTATACGGCCTTGTATACACCGTATACGGCCCTACCAAGTCCGTATACGGCCCCCTGCCCCCGTATCGTGCATCGTTTGCTTGTACGTGCTGTTTCACGAGTTGTACGGCTGATTTTTGAGCTTTGCCTATAAATAGGGGATCACCCCTCCTCATTTTACACACCTCAACATTTTCACACATTTCTCATTCTCTCACTTTTCTTATTTCTCTCTTTTCTTTCACTTTCTCTCTCTAACTTTCTCTCTCTAGCACTACTCTTAGGAGTTAGAGGAGAAAGGTTAGGGTTGAGCTTACGGTTCGAGTCTAGAGGAAGTTTTAGCTTGGTAATCTTGTTGTAACGAGTTTTTCAAGTTCAGACTATTTGTAATCCTCAGTATTACGCTGCTGTATTCCCGGTGATATCTAAACTTTACTTACTGTTATAATGCTTGTACTTTATGTTATTTCAGTTTGTATTCTGCATATTGCCATGTTTATAGAGTAGTTTAATATTGTGATTGTTGAAATGTAGATATTAGGAGTAGGGATGATGTTAAATTAATGTTTCATTTATACGATTGGAAATTGTTATGATGTGTATCTGGTTAAGCTTATCCTGAATATAGATCTAGTCTCTCATCACCCTTTCCAGACTTTCACGTGACTGTTGCCCTAGGATAGGATCTGATCAACCCTAATACTATGAATACACAGTTATCTCCAGTTACAGTATGAAACTATGAACTTTCCTTTAAAAGGCACGGTACTTCGTATAGCGTTGGAAACACCTCGTGTAGAGTACAAATACGTGGAAGCTAAGGAAATGCCATGGATTGTTTCATCGTGAATTACCTAGAAGTGATCCTTCTAGAACTGTGGTCTAGGAATCAAAGCTGTGGAAATGCTTGTTGCACTGTACACCGTTAGTACACCTAAGATCCGGAACACTGTGGAAATGCTTAAATGCCCAGTACACCGTCAGTACATCTAGGGTTTGGAACACTGTGGAAATGCCTAAATTGCCCTGTACACCGTGATTATTCCTAGGGATGAACGCCTGACTGTAAAGGAGGGTCTATATTTATGATGGTTAAGTATGTGCTTCAATAGAAACAATACAGGGTAGTGTCAATCATATACCTAGACATGCAAAGCCCTAATCACACCAATAGTTTAACATACACAGGATACAATCAGTATTTGCTATAATGAAAGTAAATAGATGATTAGGTGTTAAGAAAGGTCAGTAAATACAATTGCGGTCTGTTGCCTTATGCCTGATCCCTAGAACATTTAGGGTGACTTTGTCTTAGTTAAGCAAAGGCTCAGGAGGGTTTGAAAACAGCCTGATCTGATCAGAATCATGATAACCTAGGATTCCAGTGACATATGTTTCTAGGGTTTCACCTGAACGTAGGGTCCTAGTGTTTACACCGAAAGTATGTCTACTCTTTATTTGGTAAATCTCCAATCAATTTCATAATGAACATCATCCCGAAACCCTAGTATCCAAGTTTCAGCAATCACATCTCTACCTGTCTGCTTAAACCCTAATTTCATTTCTTGTTATTTACTTTTCTGCATTTAGGATAATTAGAAAACCAAATCAATCCAAGATCTATCTACCTACCCCCATCCTAATTGCGACCATAATCTTTGGCGACCCGCTTTATTTCAATTCGCTCCGATTTAAGAACGACCTCGTGTTATACTTACTGCTTGCTCCCAAGGTAGGTAGTACTTATAGTTTGAGCCCCAGCTCATATAAATTTAAAACTCACTGTCCGCCGCTTCTGTTGCTGTTGGAACAACGACCGGAGTCAAATCCGACCGACCAATAGGGGTGACGACAAGTTTTTGGCGCCGCTGCCGGGGATCGTAGAGCGTTACGATTTGAAGCCGCCTTAGATATTCTAGCTTTTAGGAGTTCCTTTCCAATTAGGTTTTCTCAAACTTAGTTGGTAGTTATTTGCTTTCCTTAGAATAATTTAGATAGTTTAATTAAAAATGAAAAATACAAAAACATCTTTCTATGATTCATTTCCGTCTAGCCCCATTTCTCCACTCGCCCTCAAGACGTCCGAAGAAATGATGGCCATGGATGACGCTGAGTTCTTCGCCTGCTTAGAACAAGAGTTGGAATCTGACGTCTACTCTTCATCTTTATCCTCTTCCGAAATTATCTCCGCTAATTCAGACGATGAATCTAGACCCATAGGGCAATTCTTAGATCTTGACTTAGGAACCCATGATTCTCATCAGAAGATCTCAACTTCTGCATCTAGCATTCTAAGCTATCAGGTTATACCTGCTCCTGAGATTTCATATTCCTTAGAAAACTTCTTTCAATTCCCTACCTCATCTGGTTTTGTCGAGAGTAACTCTGAACATCTTCAACCCTTTCGTTTTCCACCCATTGAAGATTGTCTTCCACCATGGGACGAAGAAGTTTACAAGTACCCTCCAAAATCACCTATCTTTTTGAACCTTGTACCCGAACCCGAGTACACCATCTATCGTGTTGTTGATAGGACTTTACCAATCAAACCTGAAGAAAATATCCGCTACGTAGGTAACTCTTTTGATCCTGATAGGAGATTAGATGTTTGTCGGGCATTTGCCAGACAACTCAAAACGTCTGACTTTCTTTTTTCGGTTGAACAAAGAGAAGTCGCTCGTAGGATAAAGAAACAGGTTGGTATTCTCCACCATCTTCCAAATCAAAAGGAGGAAGGCATCTTCACACATTATCGAGAGCAAGAACTAAAGCTTAAATCAGAAATAGACCTACTAATGGATCTATTCGCCTGCACCGATTATCAACCGGTTTCCCAAACCCTAATTAATCGTCATGTTGCAGCTATGATTTATAAGCTTGAGTTCTAGATCAGCAAAGATCCCGCTATATCTCTCGTCAATTCTGATAAAATTCCATTTTCCGTTGACCCCGCTACTTATATGATCGACAAGTTGTTAGAGATATTCCCTGGAGCCACTGACGATAACATGGAAGCTGCTTTCTTTGCTGGAAGGAAGGATATTAACGTCTCACTCACTTTGTTATTTGCTCAGTCAAAATTTCCTTTCACCGTTTCACAAACATCTTTAATCGAAGAAATCACGGAGTCAGTTCACACTACCACCGGAGATCCCGATTCAAGAAAAGAATGGAAATTTCAACAAACCCTAGGAATGCTTCTTCATGACTTAAACCATATAGATGACGGATCACGAAACGGAATTTCAAACCCTAAGAAAGTTAGAAAGGAATTTAACAAGTTTATTGACAATCTTCTAGATTTAGGCAAAAAGGAACGTATGTTTCTCACTGAACACGAACGATTCTCGTTACATCCCGCAGACCGAGTTGATTCTGTCATTAAGATTCTCACTTGTGACTTTATTCCTCGCTACACTTTCCCTCAACCAAGAGCACCAAATTCACTTAAAAAATTGCTCTTGGGCAATATTCAATAAATTTGTCCAAAAGTCGAGCTACCGACTTTAACCAAGCGCTTTTTGGGAGGCAACCCAAACTTTAGTTAATTTAGTTTTATTTTAAGTATTTAGGCTAAGTAATATTAATAGTTTATTTTTAAATTTAAAAGCTTGCATTTAAAAATACAAGAAAACGTTCTTTTAAAATTCAAATTCGCACAACACAGTAACGAATTTCAGACATTTTCAGAAAGTTCGAAAAAGTTTATTTTTAAATCTTGAAAAAATTAATTTTGAATTTGTCTTGGATTTTAAAGAACACAAAAAGATTGTCTTGTTTTAAATAAAAACGTACACGATTTCGCATACGATTCGCAATATCTTTTCAGACTGCGCGTAAAGTTTCAGAAAATTACGAACATACTTTTTAAAATTGTTTTATTAAAAATTTTTTAAACTTTGAAATTTTACTTGTATGTTTCGTATCTTTCGCAAATTTTAAATCGCGTACGTTTAAAAGGGTATAAAAAGGACTTTTGGCCACACACATAAGACAAAACATTAAAAACTTCATCTTCTTCCTCCTCCCCACACCCAAACCGTCAGCCACCATCACCATATCCTCAAACCTTCATTACTCAACCATTTTGCATGATTCCAAGCTCAAAATTCATCATTTTATGATCTTTCTTGCATCCACAACATCATTACATCAAGTTTAAAGTAATTCTTGACCTACTTTTGTGATTTTCATGAAACTTTAAAAATTAGGGCTTGTAACTCATTTTCATAGATTTCATGGTTAAAAGTTGCAATCTTTAGTGTTATTTCATGCTTATCTTGATGCTTAACATGATTACAAGCTTAATCTAGTGATTTGTTGGCTTGATTGCAAGATTGGGAATTAAAGTGTTGACTTTTTGATGAACTATGGCTAGTTTGACTTTTTGGTTGATTAATTGCTTATGTTGACTTTTGTTGATTGAGTTATGCTTAAATATGATAGGTTAACATGTTTTGATTGATCATTTGCGATTAGAAAATGGTTAAGCTAGTTTTTGGTAATTAAAGTAAGCTCATTTTTAATAAAATCATCATAAACATTATTTTTACTTAAAACTTTTATTTTTAAAACCATGTTTATGACTTTTCTAAACTTAAAAAGCTTACAAGGTTATCAAAACAAGCTTCGGTTCATTTAATCATTTTTTAAGTTTATCACTTTAATTAATAAAGTGTATGACTTTGAAATGAAACCCACAAAAACGCCATTTTCTAAAAACTACCATTTTGTCAAATGAGTTGACTTCCGTCATTTGCTTGAAATCATGTAAATAAAGCTTTATGTCTTTTGGAAATTGCGGAAAGTTGGATTGCATATTTAATTGGTAATATGCCCTTTTATGATTAATTGATTTACTTGAGGTAATTATATGACCTTGGACTTAATCTCATTTAGATTGATTAACCATGAACATAAAGTATTTAAGTTTTTAGTGCTTGGGATAATTAAGTTAGGTAACTTGTTGACTTACTTTAATTATACTAGGAACTTGAAGCTTTGTGCCACTTACCCTTATTTAGACATAAGTTGATAAAAGCTTTTGGATTTGTGATTGGTTGCGGTTAGGTTTAGCAATTTTAAAATTTCTGGATATGCCCATTTCTAAAGCCTACATTTTCAATTTTTTCTAAAAATTTGGAAGTACTTTAGCATATCCATTAATATATCACTATTATGGCCTAATCTTTTCTTGTCTTTTATCACAGATGGAAAATTGCCCACCTTCACTCAGCTACTTGGCCAAATCTTCAAAGAATAGGTCACTCATTCGCCAGTGGTTGCAGCGACCGATAGGCAATAATCGATATGTGGTATGGAAAGACATGATTAAGCTAGGGATCAGGGATGAGTTGAAGAATTTGTTGATGTATGAGACCGATGGTCAAGTGAACAATGCCTTTCTCCGTCTCTTCGATATAGATGAATATGCATACCGAGAAGTAGTGACAGAGTTCATGATGACCTACCAGCTGAATCCAAAGATGAGCGTATCCGACAAAAGAAAGATTTCATTCAGGTTTCAGGAACAGATTCATCATATCTCAGTTGCCGACTTGGGAGTTTATCTTGGTTTATATACAGAATCTCAGGTCAACTCTGCATGGTTCAGAAACAGTGTTCAAGACATCTCCAGCCTACCAAACAGGAACCATAAGGATATTTGGATGGATTTAGCAGGATCAAACTTTAGGAGCTGTGTTAAGTCATCCACTTTCATCAAGCCGGTTCATCACATCCTTCACAAGTTGTTAGTATGTTCTATATTTGGAAAGAAGGAAGGTGGTGCTGTGAGTGCCGAAGAGTTGAAGTTCATGGAAGCAATCATAGGAGGAAAGAATCTGAATGTTGCTTTCTTGATCGCTGAGAGACTTGGGGTTGAGACAGACATGGATAGGCACATGTTCATGGGGTCGATTATTACTAGATTGCTTTATAGTATGGGATTGTTGACTGAGGCCCACACTGAGGAGTTTACTGTTTGTTCTCGTTCTTTGCCATTCAACTTGGACTACTGCAAGTTGATCCATCTTGTTGAGGTAGATGAGCAGAGACAGTGCCTATGGAAGAACACCAAACAGATCATTCCAGGATGTCGTCTCCCTAGGAAGCGTGTTTGAGGATCCTCACCTGTTGCAGATACTGAGGATGGCCCATCTGATAGAGCCCGAGCACCTACTACTCATACTAGTGTCCCGCATAGAGGAGCTGAGACAGCCGAGCCACCAGCTCAGGCTACTGTTCACTACATAGATCCAGTGACCTCGCTGACACAGTATTATCTTTTGCATGCTCTTCAGGTTAGCCGTTCCCATCAGCTGTTGATTTCCAGGAAACTTGGTATTCCTGACCCAGAGCCTTACATGTACCAATGCGGTCCACCACCACCAGCCATAGCACCACCACATACATCCATCCCATCACATACCACCCATACACCATCACCCGCTATCCGGACCACACTAGTACCAGAGCAGGTCCAGTCAGTTGAGACTGAGATACCGGTAGTCCAGCCAGTGATTTCTGCACCTGTGATTTCTCATCCTGCCCAGCCAGTCGCCAGTGGATCTTACCGTGCTGACACAGTCTACTTGGGCACGGATGCCGTATCTTTTGACACTTCCGGGATGCTATTAAACTTGGGACCGATCTCTTCCTCAGCTGTACCGACAGAGAGCATGCTACGTCAGGCTTACATGACCTTACTAGAGCAGGCAGGGGTTACTTCGGCTATTTTGCTAGAGTGGGGCTACACTGATCCGATGAGACTGCCAGCAGCTACCCTTAGAGACATATTGATTCAGCAAAAACTGATCAATGCTGAAGAACAGGGACAGAGAGTATCTAGTGGTCAGCAGTCAGTCGTAGGACCATCCACAGCACCAGCTCCTACTCAGCATATTGATGCACCTGACCAGGGATCCCCAGCTTCATAGTTCTACCCCATTGGCATCATCTGACTTTGGTTTCAGACATTATCATTATTATTATCTTGTGTTTGTTGGCTACTGTTAAACCTTACTTTTGGAACTTATTTGTATCAGCCACTAGTTGGTTGATCACTCTATCCGTATTTACATTATGCTATTACTTATTATGTTTTATTTTCTTTCTAATAAGTAGAAATGTTGTGATGTGTGAACGTGGAAAAAGGCGAGATGACGCACTTTCAAGAAGAAAATCCGTGAAGTCAAAAGGCAACCCGAACCAGTTTTCAATATTTGCAGACTGCGGAACATTCAAACATCTCATGGAGGGGCCTCGTTCTTCTCAAAACTTCCTTGTATCCAAGCACTTCAAAGAACTAAGTGTGGGATCACTCCCCACACCGCAAACACTTATCAAAATCACTCAAACTTCTTCAAAAACTAAAGTATGGGATTCTACACCATAAGGATCCCCACTTAAAAGAATTGAAGTTGATTTCTGATAACGTTGGATACATGACACCGGATAACCCCGTATGAAGCTTGATGTCCTTCAAGAAGAATGTAGAAGAAAGCTCACTTCGACTCTCTCTCCGGCAAAATTTCACATGCTTCAAAACGTTATCTGGGGAGTTTTTAACCTTCTATCCATTTCATGATCACATATATTCTGTCTCGTTAGCTTGTTATATTCTACACCCTATCCTGAGCTTATCACTAAGTGTGGGATTCAAACCCAAATTTAACACTTAAGAAACATTTTCTTACATGTTCAAACTCTAAGTGTGGGATTTTACCTCCAGTAAAAACTCAACTCAAGAGAACATTAGGGACAATGTTCCTCTAAGTGTGGGATAGCAAGGTATAGAATACCTTGGATAATTTTAGGCAATTTTTATATCCAAAATAGCATTACCCAGAAAATGTTTTCCCAAATAACGAATTTTTCAAACAAATTTTTTCAAAAAATTTAAAATTATGAGTTAAATTATGAAATTAAACTCTAAGTTTTTGAGTCAAATACTTTCGAAAAGAATCATTCTCGAAATATGAGTAAGGTATTTTGGAATATAGGAAAATAAGGTAGAAATTTCTCGAGTAAGAAACAATAATCTGAAAGGCATGGCTAGGCACATACAACCCTATTTTGTAGTGAGGTATCTTGAGCCTAAAAGCATTCATCTTTAATGCTTCACTTTCACTTCTTGTGTGTGCCGATGCTTGCATCTCTGAATTAGAACTTGCTCCAGACATACGTTTCAAGACCACATTGGTGTGTACCGTACGCGGTATAGGTGCAGCTAGATGACCTTGACATTCCTTAGGATTTAAACCCAATTCTTACATATCTCTTCAAGCCCAAAACCCTTCCGATACTTACTTTCAGTATCGATGATCCCCCAGTAAACCCTGTTGAGCCTAAACCTTTCATTTCTTAAAAACCCTCGTACAAAACCCCTACTCACCCAAAATTCCCAAAACCTTATCATAGAATTTCTAAGGTCGTGAAAAACATCTTTTGGAACATCCTCTTCAATTATGCTCTAAAGTCTTCCTCTTCTGTGTACTCTAAAAAGTCAAAGTGCGAAAAATTGGCACGACAAAAGAAATTGAGGTTCAAGATCAAAGATCATAGTTCCGAAAAGGATTTCTGAAATGATCAACATAAAATATCCTTAGAAATTCTCTGGCAAAGAAGTTCTGAAGAAGAAAAGAAAAATAAAAAAATCAAGAAAAGAAAAAAGAAACAGTTCCATCAAATAAAGCTGAGTGCTTCAAGTATCACTTTCTCAAGAAAAATTCGACAGAAGACGAGCAGCTACAAAATCCTCCGTTCCGTTCTAAAATAAAGTTTTTCACTATCTTTGAGTTTTTAAGATAAGTCAAACCCTTACAACCAAACATATACCACTATCCATACCCTTAAACCTCACCAAACACTACCACCCGTTGAATGTCTTGGGATAGTTAGCACCGTCCTCACCTAAGTGGTGGAGATCCGATTCTCAACCAAGCTTATGACGATGAGTGCTGCATGACTGGCTTATTTGAGCGATTTCATTTGTTCTAGATTGTTAGGGAACCCGATACACCTTGAGTGAATTGAGTGACCACCTTTAGTGAGATCGCCTAGTCATGTGTACTCCAAGATCACGAGAATTGGTAGTATGCTTGATGATAATTGCTTCTTGCTTCTGAAAGGATCATCTTATCCTTTCCCTTATTCTTAAACAGTCTTAATCATATTAGAAGTGGTATCATTTTGAAATTATTTTGACTCGCACCTTAAAAACCAAATTTTAAATGATTTTCTAACTGAGTGTTGCTTGAGGACAAGCAACGCCTAAGTGTGGGATAACTTGATGTGACTCAAATAGTCATGTTTTTAAGGGCAATATTCCGCACTTTTTGGACGTAACTTTAGTGAAAACATTCCAAAATGATCATTATTTACTAAATTTCACTAAAGTGGTCTAAATATAGGCGTTGCTGCAAAAATCACCTAAAACGTCCAAATAACAAGCAAATCAGGACGAATAAACGTGCACAAAATCATCCGACCTCATTTACCTTATATAGATCACATTCTAACTTCATCATATGATAAAATAGGTAAAATCGAGACGGGAAAATCAAGAATCATGCAAATCGGATAAAGAACGGAGAGGACTGAGCAGTATCAGACCCTATAAAGTCATTTCGGCTATGCTTGAGCTATACACATCCAATTTCAGTGAAGTTGGCATCACTAGAAGCGTAACGGAATTACGAAGGCACAGGCGAAAGAATCAGGTCAAACGGACCCATAACGAAGGAGATACGCGCGTTTTAAGCAACGAACGAAATCAGACAGACACCGTATACGGCCCTGGGAACAGTATACGGCCCTATACAGACAGTATACGGCCTTGTATACACCGTATATGGCCCTACCAAGGCCGTATACGGCCCCCTGCCCCCGTATCGTGCATCGTTTGCTTGTACGTGCTGTTTCGCGAGTTGTACGGCTGATTTTTGACCTTTGCCTATAAATAGGGGATCACCCCTCCTCATTTTACACACCTCAACATTTTCACACATTTCTCATTCTCTCACTTTTCTTATTTCTCTCTTTTCTTTCACTTTCTCTCTCTAACTTTCTCTCTCTAGCACTACTCTTAGGAGTTAGAGGAGAAAGGTTAGGGTTGAGCTTACGGTTCGAGTCTAGAGGAAGTTTTAGCTTGGTAATCTTGTTGTAACGAGTTTTTCAAGTTCAGACTATTTGTAATCCTCAGTATTACGCTGCTGTATTCCCAGTGATATCTAAACTTTACTTACTGTTATAATGCTTGTGCTTTATGTTATTTCAGTTTGTATTCTGCATATTGCCATGTTTATAGAGTAGTTTAATATTGTGATTGTTGAAATGTAGATATTAGGAGTAGGGATGATGTTAAATTAATGTTTCATTTATACGATTGGAAATTGTTATGATGTGTATCTGGTTAAGCTTATCCTGAATATAGATCTAGTCTCTCATCACCCTTTCCAGACTTTCACGTGACTGTTGCCCTAGGATAGGATCTGATCAACCCTAATACTATGAATACACAGTTATCTCCAGTTACAGTATGAAACTATGAACTTTCCTTTAAAAGGCACGGTACTTCGTATAGCGTTGGAAACACCTCGTGTGGAGTACAAATACGTGGAAGCTAAGGAAATGCCATGGATTGTTTCATCGTGAATTACCTAGAAGTGATCCTTCTAGAACTGTGGTCTAGGAATCAAAGCTGTGGAAATGCTTGTTGCACTATACACCGTTAGTACACCTAAGATCCGGAACACTGTGGAAATGCTTAAATGCCCAGTACACCGTCAGTACATCTAGGGTTTGGAACACTGTGGAAATGCCTAAATTGCCCTGTACACCGTGATTATTCCTAGGGATGAACGCCTGACTGTAAAGGAGGGTCTATATTTATGATGGTTAAGTATGTGCTTCAATAGAAACAATACAGGGTAGTGTCAATCATATACCTAGACATGCAAAGCCCTAATCACACCAATAGTTTAACATACACAGGATACAATCAGTATTTGCTATAATGAAAGTAAATAGACGATTAGGTGTTAAGAAAGGTCAGTAAATACAATTGCGGTCTGTTGCCTTATGCCTGATCCCTAGAACATTTAGGGTGACTTTGTCTTAGTTAAGCAAAGGCTCAGGAGGGTTTGAAAACAGCCTGATCTGATCAGAATCATGATAACCTAGGATTCCAGTGACATATGTTTCTAGGGTTTCACCTGAACGTAGGGTCCTAGAATTTACACCGAAAGTATGTCTACTCTTTATTTGGTAAATCTCCAATCAATTTCATAATGAACATCATCCCAAAACCCTAGTATCCAAGTTTCAGCAATCACATCTCTACCTATCTGCTTAAACCCTAATTTCATTTCTCGTTATTTACTTTTCTGCATTTAGGATAATTAGAAAACCAAATCAATCCAAGATCTATCTACCTACCCCCATCCTAATTGCGACCACAATCTTTGGCGACCCGCTTTATTTCAATTCGCTCCGATTTAAGAACGACCTCGAGTTATACTTACTGCTTGCTCCCAAGGTAGGTAGTACTTATAGTTTGAGCCCCAGCTCATATAAATTTAAAACTCACTGTCCGCCGCTTCTGTTGCTGTTGGAACAACGACCGGAGTCAAATCCGACCGACCAATAGGGGTGACGACAAAACGCAGACACCTTCACATTCCTTCTTTCATCGTCAATAACAACCTCGGTTTCATCCTCATCATTTTGCTCAACAGCTTCACGTTTACGCTTACCACCATGTGTCTTCTTCTTTTTAGCATCAGCATCAAACCCTAGAAGTGCAGTATTCCCCTTCATCTGATCGGCAGGAAATTCAACTATTGAACTCAAATCTGATGCTTTTTTCGAGAGTTTAGCTGGGGAATAACTCTCACGAATATCCTTAAGCTCTTTTTCAAACAACTTTTTGTTGAAACCAAAGGTGAACCAACAGGCTTAATCATAGAATTCGGATTATGAAACACATCAATCTGAACATCTGACTTCATAATTGCCTTCCCCTTCTCCTTTTTTTTCAAACTTTGATGCTGCTTTCGTATTTTTTTCTCTTCAACCAACTTTTCCATTTTTTATTGCATAATCAACTTTTTTGACTGTTTTTTCTTCTCCTTTTTATCCTTCTGTTCATTTTCAACAACCTCATGCTCACTCAAACCAACTGACTTATCCTGCTTCTCTTCACCATAAATTTTCGCAGTCTCAGTATCACATTCCGTAATCCCTTTTTGATTGCCCTTCATTTCCTCACTCTGATTTTTTTTACCTTCACCAATAGCTTATTTACTTAACAATGCAGCATTTGCCATATTAGAAAGTGCTATATCTTCTGGATTTTCTAATGATGTAACCTGATCTACTCCAGTAACTTTATTCTGAGCTTCATCCGATTGAATTTTATTCTGCGCTGATATCATAGCTTCAGCTACACCATGAAAAACATCATGAAATTGTACAGCAGGAGAACCACCTTCTGCTACTTGTAAGAACTCATTTTCTTGCAACAAACCACCCACAAAATTATCCACACCTGAATCTGTCATTATATCATCTTCACTAAACATTTTATCTCCTTCTCGTTCAGACACATCCAACTTCGCTAAACTCATATCCACATTCTGAGTTTTAGGATCTTCAACACTATCATCGCAAGCATCTTTAGACCCTTTATCTACTCCAACAAACTGAGGTAGGTTAGATTCAACAACTCCATCCGACTTTACATAAAAAACATTGTGTGAACAAGCCTTATCTGTTTCATCATGTGATACATATTCAAAAGCTTCTTCATTAGGATCACCTACAACAGCTTCTTCATTAGGATCATCAGCTTTTTCATTAGGATCACCTGCATCTTGAAGACGATCCGACTTCTCACCATAAAGAAAATCACTTCCAGATGAAACTTCATCAACACTTTATCTTTGGAAACCTCCATATAACTTCTTTTTAAAAGAATCCAACAAAACTACCTCAGGATCGTCAGAATGGTTAACCATCAAATTACTCATAGAATCGTCAATCACTTTTTTAAGACTTTCCAAACTTTCAAGATTTTCTTTTAAAATCTTCTTCTTATTCTGTTACATAATAAAAAAATACGACATATATAATATTAAAAACATAGAAAATTAAAAAATGTAGTAAAAATATAAATTAAACTGAAACAAACTAACCTTCAAATTGTCAACACCAACTATAAAATCTTCTTCTAAACCTTTTTCTTCCAAAGTAGAATGTTTCTTCTTCTTAGATGAAGATTTAGCATTCTTTTTGGGGACAACCTCCTCTAAACCTTCAACAATTCGGATATTTTGAAGACCAAAACCTCCATCATTAACCTCTAAATTCTCACGTTCTTTAAGCTTTTCTGTATTCTAGTTAAGAAAACCAGGCTTCAATCTGTTCTCTTCTTCATTCTTGAACAGTGTAGAATTCACGTATATAAGCTTATAAAAAACAAAATAAAAAGATGATATTAGATAACAATATTACAACAAAACAATATAAAAATAAACAATGAAAGTAACGGAAACACTTACCACCATAACTAACAATGGCCCATTGTAGTTATTCTTAAATTTGAATCCCCTTGTACATCTAATCATAGCATTTAAAATGTACCCACACCAATCCATGGCTCTAATCTCTTCATCTTTTTCAGGTATGCACATCAACAACTTCTGATTAACACCACCAGCCTTCGTACACTCCGCCAACAAAGATGTAGCAAGCACAAGAAAGTTAAGTTTAAATTGCCTATCACCTGTGGTCATCTTCCTGATAGTTTCTTCAAGAGGCTTACTGAAATAATTCGGAAGCTTAAACGTAGAATACTGCTTCCTAAATTGCATAACAATTGGTTCTGTCTCAAACGATCTATCCTTTGGATCAATAGGGGAACCTCCAAATGGCAATCCAGTGATATCATGAATTAGTTCTTTCGTAACCTTGATTGATCGCCCATCTGGAAACTTGAACTTACATTCTTCACAATCAAACATTTCAACAACAAATCGACCAAGCTTCACAGGGATTGATTCGAAATCAAATGAACCATCCAAGAAACTACCAAAGCCAATATCTCTAACTGCTTGTTTTTGTTCAGTGTTTGTATCATTAAGAGTTTGAGACCGCCACTTAGGAGACACCCTTGCATCAATGATAGGAAACTTACGTCTTGTTTTTGATTGTTTTACCTTCTTAACTGCAAAATGCAGTGACAGTAAATAAAAATGCAGTAGAATAAAATAACAAAAAAAAAATTCAATAAGAGTTTACAAAAAATAAAAAACATATTGTTTTGTAAACACATTATGATCACAACAACAAAATAAAATGCAGTAACAATAAGTTAAAAAACACTTGCAGAGACTTATATCAAACCAATATGCTTACTAAATTATAGAACATTCATTGAATAAGAAAAAACAAACATACATCAACCAAAAAACAAACTATAATAACATTATAAACACATAGTAATTGTATATTGTCTACTAAACAAACTATAATAACACTATAAACACATAGTAAGTGTCTATACACATCAAACATTATTAAATCTACAACTACAAAATAAATGACACAAAAAACTCCAATTAAAAGCAAAAATATAGACATTCAAACACACCTTTTTTTTCCTGAGGGTTTTCATCAACAGACGTTGAAGCATCTTCAACATTTTGTTCATCATTATCAAATGCATTCTTGGTTTTGCGGTTGCTTCTTCTAGTGGCTAAAAATTTAAAAAGTAGAAATAATTAGTAATAACATATGAAAACAGAACAACTAAACAACAACAAAATTGATAAAAATATAAGAACAGTATCACATACGCGTTGATATCTCTTTCGATTTCTTATTCTTCTTCGTTATCACTTTCGAATTTCCTGAAACCGATAGGGTTTTTTTGCCAAACTTCTTGTTCGTCATTTCGATTGAATTGACTAGACGTTGCCGCTAAAAACACACACAATTAATGGAATCTAATAGATTAATAAACTTAAGGAAATCATTTGAAGTTATATCGAAGTGTATTTCTATGTTTAGAATCGAGAGAAGGAAGTGTCGTTTGAATGTGAAGAGAGAGAGATCTGTGGAAAAAAATGAAGTGTAATAATGAAGAAGAGAGTATAAATACAATTGTGATTTGACCACCATTAAATGAGATTCCTCATATAAAATTACTATTATACCCCTGTTACAAAAAAAGGGTAATAACATAAGTAATTACTGTCAAACAGTTGTAAAATGCAATAAAAAATCATAACATATGTAAATTATATTTACTTTTACTTGTCAATATGTATATCTTAAGTATAAATTTGTGTTACAATTGATATTATATGAAAAATGTAGTAACGTTATAAAAAATGCAGCATTTATTAAAAATGTGTGAACTGTTACTAAAATGCAGTGGATTATATTAAAATGCAGTAGTTTTATAAAAATGCAGTGGATTTTAATAAAATGCATTAGACGTTAAAATGCAGTATATTTTATAAAAAATGCAGTAAAACAAAAATGTTATATAAAAAATGCAGTAAAAAATATCAACAAACAATATGACCTATATAATATCTATGTTTAAGCATTTCCAACACAACATAGTCATAACCATTATCTTACAAAAACTAACCCCACATAGGATGTCAAATTATTCAGGTAACAAATTAACACAAAAAGCACCTAATATCAGTTTATAAAATGCAGTGGATTATATTAAAATGCAGTAGTTTTATAAAAATGCAGTGGATTTTAATAAAATGCAATAGATGTTAAAATGCAGTATATTTTATAAAAAAATGCAGTAAAACAAAAATGTTATATAAACTGCCAACAACTACAAAACTTACAAAATCATTACAAACCTAAGTCACAAACACTTAACAATTACCAACACGATTGTCCAAAAGATAACAACCACAAAACGATTATCAAAAACACATAGTACTAACACAAAGTACTTAAAAAACATAACATTTAGAAACTAGCTCCTCCTAAGCACACGCTTCCCAACATTGACATTTGAAGACAACTTGTTCTTCAACCGAAACTCGGGATCAAGTTTGTTATACGCTACTACTGCATCTTTCACCCGCTGAACATCATCATTGAAATCTCATAGGAGGATATAGCACATAGGAGGATATAACACTTTCTACATCATCATTAAAAATGTGTGAACTGTTACTAAAATGTAGTGGATTATATTAAAATACAGTAGTTTTATAAAAAAGCAGTGAATTTTAATAAAATGCAGTAGACGTTAAAATGCAGTATATTTTATAAAAAATGTAGTAAAACAAAAATGTTATATAAACTGCCAACAACTACAAAACTTGCAAAATCATTACAAAACCTAAGTCACAAACACTTAATAATTACCAACATGATCCAATTAACACAAAGTCAGATACAAAACACATACCATAATTGTCCAAAAGATAACAACCACAAAACGATTATCAAAAACACATAGTACTAACACAAAGTACTTAAAAAACATAACATTTAGAAACTAGCTCCTCCTAAGCACACGCTTCCCAACATTGACATTTGAAGACAACTTATTCTTCAACCGAAACTCGGGATCAAGTTTGTCATACGCTACTACTGCATCTTTCACCCGCTAAACATCATCATTGAAATCACATAGGAGGATCTTAACAAGAAACTTTTTCCTCAAATCTGCAACCTATTTCTCCAGACATTCAATATGGAATTGGTTCTTCAAATCATTGACAATATTGTCTTTGCAACACTCCAAATGTTTCATCAGAAAAATCCCGCAGTCTACATAGTTATCTTTACTTGCCCACTCAACATCAACAACTTTTATGTCCTTTGACATCAACTCAAATGTATTGGGATGCTATTGAACCATACCAAGGTACTCACAGAACATCATACACTGGTTATAAAAAAAGTATATAAAATATCATCATAAAAACACCTATATAAACTAAATTAAAAAAGAAAAGAAAAAAACTTACAAGAGTGTTAGGCAAATTCCTATATCTTCGGAAGATATCATTTTGCTCAGATTTGATACTATCAATGATAAAAATGTCAGGATCATTCAAATTAAAACAAACCAACTAGTAATGATTAAGAGTGGTTGACCCAATCAGTATCGGCAAGGATATTGGAAAAAACACCTGATAAAACCAATTACGAATTTAATCAAAAAAAAAATAAGAATCACTGTTTGTGAAAAAAAATATTGAGCACCAAGATAGAAAAAATACCAAAGCTGTGTACTTAAGGTTTGCATCAAACTTGATCTAACACTTTGTTGAAATTCTGATGTAGCACGGGTTTGATCACGATGCACATTAATCACATTGTATGTCTAGGAAGCGAAACAATATACAAAAAGTTATTCAAAACCACATAGTTATAACAAAAACAAAAATTAACGCATAAAAATTATACCGATGTTGAAGTATCACAGAAAACACGCCTGATACATTCTTCAGATGGCTCTTATAGATTCTTCATAATTCATTATCTGAGTCCACACATCAATAACAGATGCAGCTACTGGAAATCCAGGATGCATTGTCTCCAAAGATTGCAAATCAAGACGAGAACAATAATTCGAGAAAAAAACACGACTGCATAAAAATAAAATATGAAAAGTGAAAATGCAGCTATAACAAACATTAAAAACATATAAATATTAAAACGGAAAAAAATACCTCACAGGTTGATATGCACTAAATATGAACCTACACAATCTCTCCTCTTCCACTGCCAACTTTGAAACAACGGACACTTCCTTGCAACAATACGGTGAAAAAAGATCATCAGACACACTCACTGTCACAACCTCACCTTCAACATCAACCTCAACAGTTTCTTGAACTTTCTCTTCAACTTTTCTACCAACTTCAACATTTACATCAGAAACTTTCGATGGAAGACTTATAAGATTTATTGAAGTTGTGAAATTCTTGCTTATTGGAAATGGAGTTATCGGCTTTGGAAATTTTTTTGGAAATTAAACTTTAAATTTTTTAGAACCACCAACACTGGTCTTTGGAATAGGTTCAGGCTGAGTGCAATGAACATGATTGATAACACACTCATCACTTCCAGTACTCAAACTCTGATCAGCAAACAACGAATCCTCGATAACTCTCTTTCGAGCTTCAGTACGCTTTCGACCAAGCTCTTCTGCCGCTGACTTCTGATCAGCAATAAACTTATTTCTAAGCTTAGCCTCTTGATCTCTTTTACTCTCTTCTTCAACCTTCTTTTTTTTCAGCTTCAACTCTCATCATTCGTTCTGCCTCCTTTTCATTTTTTATTGTATTCACATTATCTGAAAACTGAAGCCTCATTTTTATCTCTTCATGATTGCTGCTTTGAGACTCAACTTTTTTATGCTTCAAAGCTCCTTCAACTGCCACAAGATTTGACTTCTCAATCAACATATCAACATTCTTTTGAGATCTAGACAGCCCACAAACTCTATCAACAACAACCATAGCTTCATCACAAACTTCAAATTTTACTTCATTCTTAACCTCCTTTTTAAGGTCAACAGCAGCATCAACAAACAAGAGTTCTAAACATTCATATTTTTTCTCATCGACATCATCTTGCAAAAGTCCTAAATCAAATGTTGGGAAGTCATCTAACTTCCTCTTTTTCGATAACACAGAATGAGATGGTTCTTGATAAACTGAAACAACCGTGTTGTTATTAACATTATCTTCACCTTCATTTGTACGAGAACTCTTCACACCACCAGCTGCTATATCTTCAATTACAGATTCATTCAAGTTCTCTTTGTTCACTTCTATTTGATCAACAACATTTGCTTTTGAATCTGGTTGGACAACCTCAATGAAACCATGTGTGTCTGCATACATCACTAGATCTTCATCACAAATTGCTGCTTTAGAAGATTCACCATAGTCTGTAACACGTTTAACCCCAGATGGACTTGTCTCTTTGTCATAATCATCACTTTCAAAAATTTCATTTCTTTCTCTAGCCAGCTCAAGCAACTCGCGATCAAATGGATGAAAAGACAAGACACTAGATAGATATTCATCAATGAAAGCTTTGTAGTCACGCACATGCCCAAGATGTTTTTTGATGTTCTTCTTCACAGACTACAAAAAAAAAGTAACACCTATTATTGTCTACTAAAACAAAAAATGCAGTATATTTTAATAAATTGCAGAAACAAAAAATAGAATAACTTACTATCAACTTCTCATCACCAATTTGAAAAACATGATCAACATCAGCATCAGGAGTAAAAACTTCTTGATTTTCATCGAAATCTGATACATTCACTTAACGCTTCTTCTTGATAACAGGTGATTGACTTTCCTCATCAGCTGACTCTTCATCACCCACTTCAAGACCTTCACAAATCCTTACATGTTGCAGACCAAAACCACCATTATCTAACTCCACTTTCTCACGAGCAAACAAAAGCTCCGATGTCCAATTTCTCATGCCAGGTCTTAACCTAATTGCATTTTCATCGTTGATTGTAGTTGAGTTAACATAAATCAGCTGTAAAAAAGATTAAAACAAAGAATAAAAAAAACTGTTATTATATTTGAAAAATTTATAATATACAAAAGATATATAAAAATATGAAGCCTAAGAATGCTTACAATCATAACCAATGGCCCATTGAAACTGTTTGCATGGTTGAATTCAGTAGTTGTTCTGATCATTGCATCTAAAAGGAACCCACACCAATCATAATACTTTACAACATCTTCAGAATAATCAGCATAAGGCAATATTTATTCATAAACACCACCATCATCAGAAGTCTGCATAAGTAATATTGTAACAAGAGCGATGAAACACAGCTTGTATTTCCTATCACCATCAATCTGATCAATCATCCAATCATGAATAGCATTTACTAAATGACGATCGTCTTTCTTAACATTCCAGAAACTCCGAAATTCTTCGTAAATATCATTTGGAACATTATCCCTACTAGATACATTTATAGGACATGATGTAACTGAAAAACCAACCACGTCATGAATAAGTTCCTTAGTAACTTTAATAGCTCGACCATCAGGAAAATTCAAATGACATGTTTCTGGATTAAACATCTGAACAACAAACAGGCCCAGCTTCAAAGGAACTGTATCAAAATCAAAATATCCATCTGCCAACGACCCAAAACCTAAATCACGCATCAACTTCTTCTGTTTACCAGTTGCAGCTTGAAGTACAGATTTCAGCCACCTTGGAGAGGATCTACCCAATATACTATCATAAACAACTTCTTTCTTACCAGTCTTCTTTTTTGTACCAGATTTCTTATTTTCAACCTCCAGTTTAACAGACTTCAACTTCTTAGACTTCTTATTTGAAGTTAGTTTAACTCTCTTTTTACACAAAGTGTACTAGAAAATGACAAACAGAACACAAAAAATATAACATTAATACAAGGTAAAAATGAAAAAATGCAGTATGAAAATGGTTAAATGTATGTTAAATATATGTAGGATGCAATAAACACAAATTAATGGTTATATATATGTAAAATGCAGTGGTTAAATAAAAATGCAGTGATTAAATAAAAATGCAGCAATTAAACAAAAAATCAGTACAAACAAAACAAATACATGATAAAATTGCAGTAGCTAAATAAAAAATATGCAGTAAAAACAAAAAAAAATGACAAAATGCAGTGAATAAAAAAAATGCAGTAAACACACAAAACGACAAAAATGCAGTGAATAAAAAAAATACGGTAAACACACAAAATGACAAAAATGCAGTAAATTATTTAAAACTAAAACTAACCTACAAAATTTCATCAATCAAAAACACATGAACTACATAAACAAACAAATTTAGTCTACACATCCATCAAAATCAAAAAATGTAGTAACAAACAACTAATACAAAAAAAAACTTTGTTTTAAAAACCCTAGAAATTACACTAACTAATCAAATCATTTGTTATCATCATCTGTTAAACCTAAAAAATACAGTAAACACACAAAATAACAAGTAGTAATAATCGATGATAATACCTCTAGCTACACTATCGGCTTCGTCACTATTATTTTCATCAGATACTAAAATAGTAGCTTCAGCTTCTTCTGTTTGTTTAGTATATATTAAACTGATAACGTGTACTTCGCTGACTTCTACGCATCCCTGTAACAACAGATTACAACGAATCGTTTAAACATGTAAAATAACATATAAAATAAGCTTAATCGATTAAATTACCGGTTGTTGTAAGCTTCTTTCCTCTACCAGATGACGAGACGCCTTTAGAAGCATAAGGTTGAATAGCTTTTTTCATCGTAGATTTCCGTAGAGAGATAGTAGATCTGGATGATATCTGATTTCGAAAATCTGAATTACTATGTGTACTATGTGTTTTGGTGTGTGTTGTTTACCAAGGAAGATAACAATCAAGTTATGAGAAAAAAGAAGAAAAGGGAAGCCATGACAAGACCATACAATGCCCATCAAATTAAAAGATACCCGTAAAATTACTAAACTACCCTTCCGCCATTTTAGGAATTTAACATACAACCCCCAAATTTACGAATTTACAGAACACACCCCTCCGTGTTGTTGTGGCCTCATCTCATCCTTTGATAAAATATTGAATGGTGAGGATCATAACTTCCCCTCCTTCCCCTCAAAAAGGGTCTTCTCCTATGATCCTCTATCTTTGACAAGTTATAAACTTTTTGTTGAAGTTTTCAACGTTTTGGTACATCATTTAAAATAATTTAAGATAGTGTTAAATGAATCCATAACCCGGTTGAACACAACTTTATGTCCAAAAATTTAAATGAAAAAAAATGGTTATTGTTCATGCATGCATGCATGTGAAAAACGTTTATAATATTCTAAAAGTGCAATGCCTCACAAGTAAAGAATGGTTCGCATTTGCTTGTTATGTACTTTAGTTTCATGCTTCAGCTGTTCTTTGCTACTCATAAAAAGCAAAGTATCTTCACTCCGAGATTGATGTATATATATATATGCCTACTGCTTATCAGACTACATTCGTCACATCTATTCGATCATAGCTTTTACTCTAATGGCTTCCTCATCCGTTACTGTTCCAACCTCTAAATTTAATATTGCCGAAGAAGGTACGTACATTACAGCAAAGATGTAATTTGGAAATAATTTCTTTTGTGCATTTTAAGATAATGTAATCCATTTTTTTTTTCATTTTGCTCGCAAGTATAAATGAGTATACAATGGTTACATCAATAAATGCGAATATGGTATAAGAACCCATCACAATAACAATTGTTTAAACCATCTTTGTACTTTAATATAGAACTAGCATGTGTATAATTTTTTTATTTCTTAAACAGGGTTCGTACGTGCATGCATATTTGATATTGTTTGGGTTATTTTCCATTATACTCCGTTTAGATATTGAATTTTTTCATTAACTAACCACTATGAAGTGATGTAGCAGGGTCGCAAATATACCCGTCCCCTGTCAACGTGGATGTGGCTAAAGTTGTTTCTATCAAGCTGTCTGGTAATTCTAATTATGACGGATGGGAGGAACAAATGATGAACCTTATAAAGAGCCATGGTATGCTCGGTTTCATCGATGGCACATTCAAAAACCCAAAGCAGAACAATGTAGATGCCAAAATTATGGCTGGGGAGACTACTGTGGACGCCATGTATGACAAATGGAAAAAATTGGACACACTTGTCAAAGAATGGATTATAGGTTCATTAAGTGAAGATGTAATAGGTACAGTTGCAAGCCTTGAGATAGCCCACGATGTATGGGAGAAGCTAAAGACTACTTACGTTAAAGGTATATAGTTTTATCTTCTTTCTTTCTCTGTTCCTAATTTCTCCATAAATTGGTTTTCTTGAAGATATGTTTTTATACATTAACTGTGATACATAAACAACTAACCACCTCTACTTAAACTTCTCTAACTGAAAGGTACAACAGCTTTAAACATAAATATAAATACGATTTTTGAAGATAATAATTGGGGCGTCGTTATCAGTTTGCTTGATTTTTTGTGTCAGCAGATGTGGCAGAGTACATACCACTGTATAAGGCTATTCGGAGAGGTGATTGGGAGAAAACCCGAGAACTATTCAACATGGACAAAAGTGTATTCACTGCTAAGTTGACAATCGATCACGATAGAGCACTCCACCTTGCAATTCATTCCTGCAAGAATATATGGTTTGTTAGGAATATCTTGCAAGAGATCGATTCAAACTTTCTTCCAACTCTGGTAGACAGATTTAGTAGAAACCCTGCACACTCTGCTGCAATTGTTGGCAACACTCCCGCCTTAAAGATGTTGGTGGACAAAAACCCACATTTGTTATACACTTTCGACAACAAACAATATTTACCTATCCACAGGGCTATTCAGAATCATCATGCAATCACTTCTCAATATTTACTTGAAATCTCCAAACAATATATTGGGCTTTCCCAACAAGACGGTTATCACAATCCATTCGAAGGCAGGAGTGGTGCTCTACTTCTTTCTACTGTTATTAAAGAAGGCTTTCTTGGTGAGTTTCAAATCAGTGTTACATACATTACGCATTGTTTCATAATATTGCGTGCATACATTATACACATATCAGATATTTATATCTAGTAATTAATATACAGTTGTCGTGTTTCTGCAAATGTAAAAGTTGGCAGATGATATCCATCCTTTCTTTAATTTCTTATTTTGAAGATATATTTAAGATGATATCATTTCAGGTTCTCCACATGTAAATTTACCTTTAATTTTTCAGATCTAGCAGAAATGTTGATCACGGAGTACCCGGTGTTAGCAAGGACTAAGTACAACAATGTCGATCCCCCATTACTATGTATCGCAGGACAGCGGGACCTATATTATAGTGGAACGCAATACAACATCTACGAAAGATTTGTGTATGCTTGTATGTTTCTTCACTTATCTTTTATATAACTTTGATTCATAGTCACTCAGTGTAGTCAACAATTGAAACACAAAAATTCCTATGTTTTGAAGACGTGCCGATAGAGGACAACAGCTTAGGCTATAGGAATATGGTCCAAGGCATTGAGAACCAAGGGACTGACAAGGATAAGGTTGTCACTAAATGCCGGAGGAGCTTCTTACGAGCTGGTTCGCCATCAATCAACTCTATGATTATAAAACTCTAGCTTATATATTCAATCATGTAGTAGTTGACTGATCAAATACATTTTTAAATATTGATCTAGCTTTTTTAAATATACTAGTTTTACCTAATAAATCATCAATTAGTGGCTAACTATAGTATACACAATTAACCTAATGTGTATTGTGTGTACCTTACGTACGTTTTCTATTTTTAATGCATCCAACTCGTTATAATGTCTATTGTACGTGTTTTTAATGTATTTTTTCGATGTGTCCCGTTTAAGGTGTCACGTGGGATCTATAGAATGTGACACATCATTAAAAGTACTACAAAATACATTAAAAACGAATTTTGAAAGTTTGAAACATTATAAATAATAAGCGTAAGTAAGGTACACGTAATAGACATAATAGACGAGTTGGATGCAATCTCAAATACTTATCTGTATTCTAAATATTTATGTCTGATTTCTTGTGTAGCTATCAAGAGGATTTATGTCAAATTTTGGAAAATCACATTATTGCACGGTGAGTAAAAGTAAAAGTTCTCAAATGCTTCTAAATATAACATTTGTAATAGCTATTGAATAGTTATTTCAAGAGTACAACCTATCGTTGCGTCATCCGTCCGACCTCTCTTTGAGAACCGGTTCATCCTTCGTCATAGTCAGTCCAATCCTTCCATGGATGGACGTATACTTTTTTCTTTTTTATCTTTTTGGGTATAAACAATTGTATACATGATAAATATGCATGGGTCTCAATTGGTAATTCTATGTATGTCTCCATAGGCAATGAAAATGAGGTTTCAAGTCATGAGTACATCATGATGACATGACAAGTATGTGACACCTAGAACTCACGTTCTGGGTGTTTTGATAGTAATAACGTTCTCGATGTGCATTGTTAGTTATATTCATCCATCAATTCATAATATTTTAGGTGTTATGTAGTACTTGCACTTGTGGTGTATGCTAGAGTAGTAGCATATTACATTTTTTTATCGTAAATGAAGCCTTATATAACTTGAAAATTTAATTTTAGAGATACATACTTGTGTTTGATACACGGAAATGGTTATTTACACAATCTTTGTCATTACAGTGCCGCACATTAAGCACCTTAAGGAAAAGAAAGTACAACACACTACCGCTGTTAAGCTACTTAAATGTATAAGCGGAGAAGTTGCTAAACTAAAAAGTTATAAAGATATGGAAAAGCACCATACAGACACAACAACTGGGGCGGCCATTAATGATATTCCTGAGGTAATAGGAGAGATGCTTGCATGTTTTCCCCAATCAATTTGGGCGAACATGAACAATCGTTATCTAATTCAATTGGCAGTAACAAACCGTAGCGAGAAGGTTTATAGTATGTTGCTATATCAGACGAGCATTAACATGAATATACATAAAAAATTAAGAGACAATGATGGAAATAACTTGTTGCATTTAGCCGGAAAATTAGCTCCTATACACAAACTCATTGCGGTTTCCGGTGCCGCCCTACAAATGCAAAGGGAGTTACATTGGTATCAGGTACTTGAACAAGTATTCTATAAACATTAACTATGTAATAAGTATATCATTTTATTGACTGCACACTTTTGAAAATATTACAGGAAGTTGAGAAATGTGTGCTTCCTTTATATAGAGAAACAAAAAATAGTAAGCAAGAGACACCAATGATGGTGTTCAGAAGAGAACATGAGCCATTAAGAAAAGAAGGTGAAGAGTGGATGAAAAAGACGGCTGAATCATACACAATCACAGCTGCACTTATCATAACAATTGTTTTTGCAGCGGCCATAACTGTACCCGGTGGGAATAACCAGGACACAGGGAAAGAAATTTATGTTACAAAAACTAGTTTCACTATATTTGCAATCTTTGACGCTATCTCATTGTTCACATCCACCACTTCCTTACTATTGTTTCTATCCATTCTCACGGCACGTTATGCGGAGGAGGATTTTCTCTACAGGTTACCAAGGGGATTAATATTCGGACTAGTGATGTTATTCTTGGCTGTCACATCCATGATTATAGCCTTTAGTGCGGCATTGTACATTATGTTCGGACAAGAAGATGAAAGGATCTTGATTCCAATAGGTGCATTAGCGTGTCTTCCAATTGCTTCGTTTGTGACATTACAGTTTCCGTTGCTCCTTGAGCTCATCTCATCAACATATGGCCGTGGAATCTTTATGAAACATAACTACAATATACACGTATGATCAATAGAGGGCAGCATTGAAAACTTATGATATTGTGTGTTTGTATTTTTTTTGCTGTATTTAATTTTATTGGTATCAAACTACTCGACATACGTGGTAGTTCTTATATATATTTGCTTTCCAGGAAACTTCTTCTTGTAATATTTAGGGAAAACTGTTTGAGCATGCATTCAACTTGTATCCAATATTTATTGTTTGTACCTCAATTTTCTATTTTTAATGCATTCAAATTTCAAAAAGTGTGTTATAGGGTCTGTTTGGTCAAAAAAATTGTAGACTGTAACTGTAACCTTTAAGCCGTAGCTGTGAGTTGAAGCTGTAAGCTGTAGGTGTAAGTTGGAGATATGTTTGAATAGAACTGTTTGGTAAACCAGATGTAGCTGTATCTTTAAGGTGTAAAATGACATAAAAGGACATCAATATAAAAATACATGTTAAACATAGTTGAATTATAAATTAAGTACTTTATCAATTGGATATCATAATAGTCGATTTATCATATCAAGTATGTACAAAAATGATCAAAAGGTAAATGGAAGCCTAATACGCTTGTAATATATCATTTTCTATGTCGATTTATTGATGTTGCAATATATTAAATTCAAAAACCATTGTGTAGACATTACACAGTTTGCATATATTTTATCGGTATGAAAATTAGTATTTTAGAGAGAACTTCTAATCTATATATATACAAAAACATATCAAGGTCATTGCCTCATCAGTTTGTTAACCAATGGATTTATATGTTGGATGGATAGAACCCATTAGTCATATACATGAGTTTTGTGGTCTTGTGAAAAGCATAAATTAAGATCGGGATGTAAAGCCAGCGAGAAAAAAATAAATATGAGTACAATACGGGAGTATGTTATTATGTTAGGGGTATATAAGTAATTTGGCAAATTAAAAGATTCTAATAATTTGAACGCTACTAATAACAGCGTTACAATTTGGAGCTTTTGAATTAAACTAAAAGCAAAAGGCTTGTAGATCCAAACAAAGCATTATACTAGAAGTAGCTTTTAATTTTAAAATGAAAAGCAAAAGCTCCTAAAAACTTGTTGCCAAACAGACCAATAATGTATTTTGTTGATGTGCCATATAGATAAAGTGCCAGATGCAATCCGTAAAGGTTGATACATCATCAAAGGTACCACATAATACATTAATATATACACACTTTCTGACAGCTAGATGCATTAAAAAATAATCTTAGTTTAGTATACACTATATAAAACGTATACATATTAGATGCATTTTCAAACGCTTATCCCTAATCTTTAAGTATATGATGTTAGTTATAGTTTATGGTAATTTACGACTTAAAATGCGCTGAGAGTTTCTTGTTATCTTTCAGGTAGATTATTTATAATCTATCTTTATCTTAACTACCTAGAAAGAGTAAGGTTTCTATAAACAAAAGAAGTTATAAAGGAAGATAAAAAGGCACTAAAAACGTGTTGATTGTCCCCAACAAGTTTCATAATAAAAGCTGTGGTTACTTCAAATTTTTTTAAAAAATATTGTAATAATTGATGTAATATATAAAGAACCACCAACCACATTCTTCCATGCAGATCTTTTCTTACTACTTGCTACTTCTAGCCACCATCAACCACTGCTGTCATCGGCGGCCACTAATGTATTTAACAAGGAAGTTGATCCGCACTTCGTTGCGGTAATTTAACATAACGTTTTTTTTACATAATCAAATGCATCTAAATATGAGTTTGTCATAGAATGATGGTGAAGGTAACAACATGATGTAGAAGTAGTGAGTTTTATATATAATATCAGATTAAATAAATTAAATAAGATATACAACGTATTAATGAAAGTTCTTAGATTTATCATACGGAGTAATTTTTAACACACATGTTTAGATTAATACGAAACAACAAACTTTGTTTTGGAGAGAGAAGTTAAAAAAGAGAGGGCCGAACCACTCCGCCAAATACATTGTTCGTTAACTTCTTCGTTAATGTTACTTTTAATCGTTGAAAACTATTGGATTAGATGCTTAAATGTGCCAGTAGTCAAGTGAACTTCAAATATAACATCATATTTTAGGTGATGTGTATGCCACACAATTTTTTGATATTTGACGTTTTTTACCCATATCAAATATGTCATATTGTTATTCATGTTTCAACGATCCGTATAGTTGAATATCACAAAATCAGTGATGGATGGATCAAGAAAAATTATGAGAAATATGTAATATTTGAGTTTTTATTACTCCATAATAAACACTCATTTGGTATAACTAAAAATAGTTTTTTAGGCATGTGAAATGAGACATAGGGAGTATAATATAAAGAATCATTTATTTTTTTAAGAGAGAAATAATTTTTTTTTTCAAGAGTTGGAAAAAAATGTAATTAAGTTTTTTGGATAGATAACACAAAAGAAAAAATTGTATGGACTAATTTTTAGTATACTTTATTCATATATATTATCAACCATTTTTCACTTAATGACAAAAATGCTACTATTATTATTAATTGTAATAAACTAATAGTGTCATAAAAATGCAGTGGAGGGTCTTGAACTCTTGACCTTCCGGAACAAAACACGCAAACATTCCTAGTGAGCTATAAGCCGACTCTCTTCAATGTTTGCCATTCTTATTTTTATATGATACAGATATTTTACGCCTGCCACTAACATGTGTCGTGAACAGTAAAAACACGGTGGCTAATTAATATATACTCCCTCCGTCCCAAAATTATTGTCCACCAACAAAAAGCACACATTTTAATAAAAGTGGGACCACAATAATTTTCAACCACTCAAATAGAATCTGCACCCACTAATCTCTCTTCTTATTGGTTGAAATGAGAAGTGGACAATTATTTTGGGACATCCCAAAAAGGAAAGATGGACTATAATTTTGGGACGGAGGTAGTATACAATTACGTACCCTTTTAATAATATAAAAAGTAACTACAAGAAAAGGCTAGCACGCATATAAGGTAATGAACCAATCGTGATATAGCATAATAATGGTAAGTTGTACCAACGTCGATCTCTCAAGGAACTATAGTTGAAATATCGATAATTAATATCGCGTAAAAAGTCATGTTGATATCTAAAAACCGAGTTATAAAAAGTATCAGAAAAATATCTAAGTATGGACAAGTACACAAATAGGCAAGTGTACCTAATCGAGTTGTAGTATAGCAAATATAAGTTCCAGGTTATCGTCCACAGGAACAGTTTACGAGTATTCTGAAATTGTTATCAACTAATAGTAAACCTTTATTGAAAGCAAGTAAAATTGGGGGATAGTGCCTTTTAAAGACAGGTAGTCGAATGGTTGCATTTAAAGTAAAGACATAAATAAATAAAGCAAGTAAAGATAGATTCATTACAGGTTATAGAAATGTAGTCATCTAGACCTTTTACCTCTAGTGTTGGATTTTTCAAATGAAGAGCTGTAATGTTACTTAACGTATGTGCATTCACTAGTTGGATTACTTGCTCTCGCAATGCAACCACTTAATAAATATTACGCGATGCAAGTGTCCTTGTCCACCTTAGACCTCTTGATTATAACTAGTTAGTTCACTAACATTAAGGACTAGACTAATTATTAACGTACGTGGTTTAACTAATCGATTCCCTTGCTCTCGCAAGCCAAATACGTAACTAAGATTACACAATGCAACTCTCGTTATCATTTAAGACCTCTTAATTATGATTAATGAACCCAACTAATATGAAGTATTAATCTTGTGACTTTACTCTCGTAATAATCAACAATCACACAAGATGTCGCTTAGTATGATCCACCAATATCACAATTTAATTACTTTAATTCAATTATTTGCTTATCTCAAATACAAACTCACTAGCTGTCACTTCTAGTAAATGTAATGCTAAATCCACAAGTTGTCACTTTGTGAAACAAACATAACATTAATTGAATCAAACATAAATAAACCACAATACGAATCGTTCAGTGATTAAACAAACATATTATCATACGAATCAAATCATTCTAATATTTATATCCAACAATCTAAAGTTCTTAATCAAGGTAAACAACAAGTCTTTAACCCATAAATATTAGCTTAAACACAAAAAACAATAATAACCACGGAATAATTCATAATCGCTAGAGTAAGAATTAACCGAAGAAATCAATCGAATCCGTGTGTTTGATGATGATTACGAGCTTTCCCCACGGTTTGAATGATGTTTGGAGGCCTTGGATTTCTCCCAAAAATTGGCCAAAATGGCCTGGAATCACCTTTAGGCGGCTGTGAATCCAGGGAGAAAGAAATAGGGCAGAAGCAGGTGTTTTAATCTCACTTTTCGCGTTAGGTGCCTTACCCGGAAGGTAGAGGGCCTTACCCGATGGGTAGCCTTTCTTTTCCAGCTTTCTAGCTTTTGTAAATTGTAGCCCTCGGAGTTCCAGTCATTTGGGCTTTTGAATCAACTAAATCGGACTCCGTATGAGAAAGTTATGGCCAAAATACTAACGCCTCGCCAAAAATGCAACTTTTAGCATGAACTTCATTTCCTTTGCAATACTTTTCTGATTTGAGCCTGAAAGCATAATTTAAAGGATTAAGTATCAAAGATTCATGAAGTTAACTATAATTACAACAAAAAGGAACCGATATGGCTATAGAAAATATGTATAAAACGAGCCATATCACATGTTTTTACCCCCGATATCTATCTCATTAAAAGCCTTTATTTAGTAAAATAGTCCAACTACTATGATTATTTGCATTCGTTTGTTAAACAGGTGAAAATGAAGATGATGCAAAAAGAATCATGTAAAACGGCCAAAAAAACGCCGATTTAAGAGCAAATTCAAGATCAAAGACTAGCAACCATACTTTACCAAGCCAAAAGACTAGTCTCACGGATTTCCTAGATCTAAAACGATCTTTTTGACATTTTGAAACCAATTCAAAAGGAATCAAATGAAACGGCCAAGTAATGAAGATTCAAGAACGTATCGAAATTTGAAGACTTGCGAGTTTCCTCCGATAAAATTTGGAACTGATACCCAGAACATATTTGCCAAAAAAATATTTGTTTCGACAAGACAGATCCAACGCAAAAAGAATCGACTCAATCAGACCTATAACGAAGAAGATACGATACAAAACATAAATGGAACGGGAGTCGAGATCACGCGAACCGCACCGGTCGGCTGCCAACCCGATTTGGCCGCCTCCAACCGGTCCACTAAGCCTCCAGCCGGTCCACTAAGCCGCCCAACCGAATCTGGCAGGCCTCCAACCGAATCCGGCCCAATCCCACCGGATGCGAACCGAATCCACCCGCCTCCAGCCGGTCCACTAAGCCGCCCAAACGAATCTGGCCTTCTAGCCGGATCTAACCGGTCCACTCACTTTCCGACGCATGTACCAGATTTTTGCTAAAATGCACCGTTATTCGCTATATCGTGCACTGGATTTCAACTATAAATACACCCTCATATTCACAATTCAAAAACACACATTTACCCACCAACAATTCTACTTCCACTCAACTTTCATTTTTCTCTGTACTTTTCTCTCTCTAGATTGGACTAGTTGATTATTAGTTTAGCTAATAATTAATTAGGAGTGGTTAGTATACTTTTCGGAGGTAGTCCGAGAAGCAATTTAGTTAGAGTTATTGTACGCGATCCATGTATTAATCTAAATCTATCTATTGCATTATTTAAACATGTTTGCTTGTTATTTTCAATGTTTGAATATGCATGCTAGAATTACTATCATAGGCTGAATAACTCAATTGTGTGCTATGATAGTCGTATAAGGATCGAATAAATATGTAAATAGTTGTATGGTTATGTTGACTGCAGATAATATAATGAATAAATAGATGTAGGAATTAAACCTTGAACAATTATCCAACCCAACTCATGTTGTGACTAAAACCTTATCTAAAGATGAACGCAACTAACTCATAAGGTATATGTCAAATTATATTGTGTTAGATTGAATCATTAATTAAGCTCAACATGGTCGGTCTTCTCTAAACCGAAACAAGTTCTATGTGACACGGAACATGGGAATATAGGTAGATTATGGTTAAATTTATACAAAAAATACTTTTTGTGACACCCGACAATTTAGGTTACCTGTATACCTAAGCTAGAACGTCATTTACGTGTATATAGTTTTGTATTAGGTTAAATACTTGTAACTACTTCTATATTTGTATATACACATATGTGATTATTTGTAATTATGCGAAACAACCGGACGGAGTCCGACAATTTATACGACGTTGGTGAAAACATTTTCATAAATAACGTAAACCTGTTTTATAAGTAAATAGTGTTATTTACACTTATATTATTATTTCATTATAATAATGCACGAATTTCGTGACGTTTTGTGTAAAACGTAACAAACGCAACAAAAACGCGCGAAACGAATTCGACAACCAAACGAAACTCAATAAATATTGTGTTACCTTGAAATAAAGTATTTTAAGTAATACTTCAATTAAAAAATATCTCAATAAATCGTTACTTAAAAACGACTCGAATGAATATTTAACGATTAAAAGATTAACGAAAATAACTGATAAACGATCACAGTACGTAACACAATTGAATGATTTAAAATTTGAAAATTCACCCACCCAAATGGGCCCCACTAGTCCGGCCCCCTTTCCCCCAATGTGCACTCACATGATTACCTTCCTCCATTTCATACAAATACATGCATAAATGCAAGACTTCCATTTCAATCATTCACTTTCACATCTTTTCTCCTCCTTCTCTCTAAAACACTCACTCTCTCTCTAAAAATCTGAGATTCCACCACCACAACACCACCATCCACCACCATTGACCACCACACAACCATCATTGACTACCATAGCACCACCTACAACCACCACATCAAAACTTCACCATTTTGCAAAGAATCAAGCTCTACAATCTTCTCTCCTTCTCCCCATCTTAATACTTTGTAAGGAAACTTAATCTTCATCACTTTACTTTAATAACATGTTAATAAGTTCACTCCACATGAATAATGTTCAAAACTTTGCTTAAAAATCGTTTCCATCAATAAATACACTCAAAAATGCAACATGCATTCTAATCAGAAAAATACTCCAACTTCAAGGAGGTGTTTCTCACTCAAAACTTAATGAAAATTACACTAAATAATGCAACATGCATTCTGATCAGAAAAGTACTCCAACTTCAAGGAGGTGTTTCTCACTCAAAACTTAATGAAAATGGACGATTCAAAATGGAAAACTTAAGTTCAAGATGTTAGCTAACTTTTCGAAGTGGTTTCATAATTTTTTGACTCCGTTTACTACTCGAAAACGATTTTACCAAATGGGATAGCTGGACTGACCTGATGGTCAGATTCTTGGTCCTTCCTGTTTAAGCCATAACTCGAGCTACAAAACTTAAAATGACATGAGGTTTCTTCTATGAACTACAAATTTCGTTAGCTTTAAAAAGTTCTACTATCACATTTTCTGAAACTTTGTAGATTTTGCTTAGTGATTTAATCTTCACACTTATATCTGGATTCATCATGTTGAGGTTGATCAACGGGTGGTTTTAAAATTTATAATTGCTGGGGGCTAAGTGTGACTTACTAGTACTGAACCAAAAGGTTAGTAGGTGGTAAGTTGGACCTAGAGTCGTTCTTAAAGAGAAACTGAATTGAAACAGAGGTGATCCAATCAATCTTTCTTTTCTAGTAAATGTTTTAAAAGAGTGCGTTGGGGGTTTTGGTTCAGTTAATTAGGTAAACTAAATAAAGCGAATGAAATGTAATAAGATGTCAGATAATGCAAAGTAGTATTTGTTGTGAGTTCGTTAGTTAATAATTATGGGATGATGACTCTTACGGGAAAACGATTAACTAAATTGGGTTGCTTATGAGATTCATTAACTTATGGTATAACCAATAGATTCCTTATTAGTCGGTTATCGACTAATATGTCACGAGGAACTAAGGTATCATGATTCTGACCAGACAGACAATGCTCAACTCTCCACACTCTCCTGTGAGGGAGTCAGTGGCCCATATTATTGAACGTATTCGCTCGTGGGCGAAGGAATAGAGTAGCAAGTCCATAACATGTCTAGCCGTTCTTAATACCACAATGATTATGAATCCATTAAACAACTAACTTAGAACTTGTGTCCGGACTTATTTAATCAATTTCTATCCATGAAACTTAAGCGTGATAAACGAGGGAAAGCATTTAGGTTTCTTGCATACCGTACTTTAGGTTTCATGGTTTTTAGGAAAAAGTATCTGTTTAAGTTAGATTTCAAACTTGCCTTTCTCAATACAATTAACAAATCCCTAGGTTTTCGTAAATGGTCATTTAGCCTATAGCCTACCTAATCTAATCTAATCTAAAGTAAAACAACTAATTAAAATGCTGACGGCTTTTTACAGAAAGTCAAACCCAGACCATGTCGGAAAATACTATGGTAGCTCACAACGTATTGAATTGTTTACCAATGTTTCCGCTGTGAGTTTAATTGCTTCGCGATGTTTACATGATAAGTACATTGTGATTGTAAGTGTACAATACTCATGGCAAGTCCATATAATCACATTGCATTTTACAATGCTTGCATGACGTTACAATTAAAAACATAGCTTTTACACAGATAACTATTGACCGAGTATTGAGGTTCGCGACTCCTCTTTACAAGGTTACAATCACGTTTGTTAATCGAAAGGCGAATATAAGTTTTAGGTTTAAAATCACAAGATAAGTCCGTTCACAAAGTTTCCAATTTTATAACGTCGATCAATAATACAACTACCTTCGGTCGTTACCGGCTTCCATATATTTGTACTATGCTCAAAAGCATTTCCAATACTATACCGAGTAATCAGTCGAATAGGGGCCGTCATATTATCTCACGACGTATTCAAAGTCATCCCACAATTATATACTAACTACATCACAACAAATACAATAGTAATCTACTCGCTAATCATGGTAATAACGATCGCAAACATAATTAAAGCAAACATGTTTAATTAAGATAGATAAGGATAGAGATAACCGAGATTAATATGCGAGAAGGAATAGACTTGAATTAATGAGCGTAACTCCAAGCGTACACCAAAGATTACAAAACGTTCCTAGCTTTCTTTCTACTCTAAACAAAGTGCTAAACTAATCTAATGCTAAATTTAAAGTAAGAAAGTAGAATGAGAAAGTAAGAAAGTAACTAGTGCATATGTGGTGTGTAAAGGTGTTTTCAAATGAACTCAAAGCCTCCTTTTATAGGTGAGCTTTGGCTCACATTAGCACCAAGTGGTGCATGTTAGCAAAAGGTAGCCAAAATGGTGCACCGGGTACCGTACAACGCGAAAAGTAGGTGCACCGGGTACTGTACAACACGAAAAGTAGGCGCACCGGGTACCAAAAGTTACCAAAAACGGAAACCGGGGCGGGACACAGGTGGCCGGCGGCGGTGGGGGTCCAATCAGCGGCGGTGGGCTGGTGGCCGGCGGCGGTGGGCCCACCCCCGCCCCGTTGCGTCGTTTGTTGCTTCGTTTCTTGATTCGTGCGTGTTTTCTTCGTTATACATCCGTTTGCGTCGATTCTTTTTTTGTTGAATTCATAATTCAAAAACGAAGATTTTGACATAAGATAGGCCCTGAGATGAGGTCCATAGCTCCAGATATTGCGTACGGATCATTTGGATCTTCCGGCGGGCGCGAAATCTTCATTTTTTACCCGTTTCAGTTGATTCTTCTTCTGTTGGATTCGTATTATGAAAATGAACATCTTGGAAATAATGGATGTTGATGGAGGGCACTTTAGTCTTGAAATCTTGTTTTGATGCCTTGAATCTTCAAACGTGTGTGGAATCTTCGTTTTTCATCCGTTTTGCTTGATTTTTATCGTGCAACCTCGTTTTGACCATCTTGGCATAATGTTACTGATTTGTGCTATATTTGAATTAAAATGCCAAGAATCGTTCCAGAATGAGAGAGATATCGGTAGTAAAAACATGACTTTTTACGCGATATCAAGTATCCCACACTTAGAGCTTTGCTTGTCCTCAAGCAAACTCATTTTCAACATGGTTAAAGATAAGCAGATAATGAAATATTTTAAGACGGAATTCTTTACTAAAGGGGTTTTGGAAAAATAAAGATATTTAATTTTTGAAAGCAAGGTTGTAATCTTTAGGAGCATGCTTTTGATCTTTGATCTTTGATACATGACTAGGCAATCCTCTCAAGGTGGTCACTCCAATCACTCAAAGTGTTTAGGGTTTCCTATTCTAGCATTTATCAATCACTCAGAACGCCAGTCATGCATCGTTTATCGTCATAGGCTTGATCGAGAATCAAATCGTTACCTTTCTGGGTGAGCGTGAAGTCGATCTAGCCACAATCATTCTAGGGGAGTGATGTAGGGTTTTGGAGTGAGGTGTTGGTGATGTGAGAGGGGGTTTTGTTGGGTTTTCTTTCTTTTTGTGAAGTTGGAAAGCTGAAGTTTTTGACTTTTTAGGACGATTGACGCCCTTTTTCTTTTGGTTATTGGAAGGAGTCTTTTCTCCACTTTCTTTCTTTCGAGTTTTCTTGGGTAGTTTTGACTTCGTATCCTTGTAGCTTTTCTTCTTTCATCTTTGAAACTCTTTATGAAGTTTGAGGGATGCTTTTGAGTAGGTACGGGATGACGTGTTTATTTTGGGGTGTATAGAAGGGTTCTAGAATGATGTGATTCAATCTCCTTTTTACTCACTAGTTTGGCTTCGAAATGCATTACAGGAGCAAGTTCTGATTCTAAACGCATACATCGGCACACTCAAGAATCGAAAAAGTGAAGCATTATAAGTGAATGTTTTTCATATGGCTCAAGATACCTCACGAATCGAAAATTGGGTTGTTGTGTGCTTAGTCATGCGATGCTCTTTATGGGATTTTTAAACCTATTTTTCAAAAGAATTTATATTTTATTCGTCCTTATTCCCCAAAGTAAATCATTCTTTGCTTAAAATTTTCCATTTTCAAAATATTTTTAACTTAATTTTGAAAAATTTTGTTTACTTTTATGGGAAAACAAGGTCTTAAAAAGAGCAACGATTTTAGAATCAAGCATATACCAATGTCCATTTAACAGTAGTGCAACTACTGCTATCCCACACTTAAAGGAACATCGTCCTCGATGTTATACTAAGCTCTGAATGGGGTAAAATCCCACACTTAGGGTTTTAAACATCTAAGACTCATTCTTTTAGTGTGTGTGTTGGGTTTGAATCCCACACTTAGTGATAAGCATAATGGATATGGCATATTTAAAACGAATGAAAGAGATGGCATAGAAGTACTCCCCGATAGTTGCAGTGTTCTTTTGGTTGCATCTGCCGGTCTTTGTCTTCTTTGGTGCTTCTTTGATCAAGTCTTCTTGTGATTGGTCTCGTGAGTGTGAACACGTCGGATATACTATTCTTCGGTTGTTGATGCTTCCTTGCAGGCTGGAGCATTCTTTGTATGATCCGAGTGTGAAAGATAGTCGGAGATTTCATCACTTCTTGGAAAGTAAAATTGCAGAAATGTAAAAACAAACACGGGTTGCCTCCCGAGAAGCGCTCTTTTAAAGTCGAGAGCTCGACTTAGTCCTTTTCTTCTTCAGATGATGCTTGATGCTTCAGTAGTGGTGGTGTGGTCACTGTGGTTCCTTGGTAGAGAGTATCGTGGTGGATAGTACTGTAGGAATTGCTCTATCATGTCAGCAATGAGAGTTGGTGGGTTGGTGGATAGCATTCTGAAGCTTTTGAAGTGATCAGTGGCGAGTCGGTCGAGGATTGCCATTCCATAGCAGATGTAACGAACTGCCCTTGTGACTGGTCCGTTAGGGTCAATTCGAGTGCAGGTGTAAGTTCGAACGATTTCACGCTGTGGGTGGTTTCTTCCCATCGAGGCGATTAAAGCCATGAATTCGGTTTTCACTTCTTCAAAATCATTAGCCCAAGGGTCTCCTCCGAAAAATCTAGTTGCTTGGCACACTTGTCTGATTAGTTGATGTTGCTCGCGGTTGAAGGGAAAATCCGAGTCGGTGAAGATGCAAATTAACTTGCTGAATATCTCGCGATATCCATTTCGGTAGACGTCGAGTTCTACGTCTTCTTCTTAGTACATTTCACGCAGTCGGGTAGTCACATAAGTGGCTAAATTGATTTGCGACATGTGTGGGATGAATCTCGGTACCTCACGAGTTTCCTCTTCATCAGTTGGCTCGTTCAGCTCATCAATTATTAGTTCAATGTGGTGCCCAATGGTGGATTGAATGACGATCCTGCAGTTCTCTGATGCTGTGAGGTGCTCTCCAGTTTCGATGAGATCTAGAAGAGTTCTAAGATCTCCCACCATTCTGATGTCGGCATAACTTCTTGGGTTCCCTGTGGCTCTTTCCAGATTGGTTCTCATTGATGCAAGAATAGCTTTTTGACTTGATGAGTACGGAAAAGCTGACCCGGCTAAGGCACAATATACTTTTTGGTATATTCGCCTTTGGTTTCCGTAGAATTCGATTTCTCCCATTGGGTAGTTGGGTCTTTCTCGCTGTCAAGCTTCTCTGGTAAGTTGTTCTTGAAGCAGGTCAGAGAATGCTCGAATGTTTCTCCGAAGAGTGCTAGGCTCTAGTTCTCCATAATTGGAGAGGTATGAATCGTAGTCTCGTACGATTGCCCTTATCATGTGTCTCTGGGCGGTGTTGTAGTCGTTAGTTGACTCTTTGATAGCTTCTACAATGATTCGGACATCGTCGTATTCGTCAATCATCTCGATCATGTCTTGATGAGTATCTATCAGAGGAATTTCTAGTCTCTTAGTTGCGACTGCAGGGGAATTAGGGGGAGCAAGAGGTGTTGGCGGAATAGAGTGTTCATCAAGAGTGATGTTGACGTAATCGTCATCGCATTCACTGTTGCAGTCGGAGTCCTTATCACGTGAATCTGGAAATTGGTGGAATTCTTCGTCGGAGGGTGCGTTGTTGAAGGGTCGAGAACTATCGATTTCGATGGTGCGGACTTCGGTTGTTATGTCATGGAGGTTCTCTTCGGCAAAGCTTCCTGGTTGACGTGCCTTATATGCTGAAATTCTCTGTAGTAGTTTGGCATACTGGTCTGGGTGTAGTGATGATCGGAGTCCTTCTTCAAAGATTTCTATGTCTCGGAGTCGGGTTCTGGTGAAGGGTTTTGATGGATCGAGATAGGAATTTAGGATGTTTCCCATTCTTTTAAGATGAGAGGATCTGAGCTCTTGGCGGATGACTCCGTAATCAACTGATTCTTGAGATGAAGAGTAATCATCGTAGTTTTGTATTCTTTTAACTTCGGCCATTTGTGGCGAATCAGTGTGATCTTCATCTTCTTCCATTTCTTCCTCTTCCTCTTCTTCTTCCTCTTCAGGGTCAGATTCAATTTCTTCACCTGCTTCCTCGTATTCTTCCTCTTCTGGGTCGTATTCAGTGTCAGAAATGAGAACTGATGATCGGGTGAATTGCGGTTCCTCCTCTGGTTCTGATTCATCATCGGAACAGACTTTTCCTGTGGATATAGCACAACATTCTTCCTCTTCTGGGGTGCATTCCGGTTGGTCGATCTTGTAAGTGATGCTTTCACCATGCGATCGTAAAACAATCGTGTGGTTATACACATCAATCACCGCTCTAGCTGTATTCATGAATGGTCTTCCAAGGATAATTGGGATGTTTATGTCCTCGTGGATATCCATTACCACGAAATCCGTTGGAAAGAAAAATTTGTCAACTTGAACAAGGACATTCTCAGCTATTCCCTTGGGGTATCTAACAGATTGGTCGGCTAGCTGGACGGTCATCTTAGTGGGTTTCAAGTTTTCAAGTTCTAGCCTTTTAAACAGGGAGTAGGGCATAAGGTTAATGCTGGCTCCTAAGTCGGCTAAAGCGCTCATATTTCCGGAATTGTAGATAGAACAAGGGAATGTAAATCTACCAGTATCTCCTAATTTTTCGGGAAGGCTATTTTTAAGTAGGGCTGAAGTTTCAGAACTAAGGGGAATGTTGTTCACTTCAGGCAATTTATCTTTGGTGGATAGCAACTTTCTAATATACTTATTGAGACCAGGAACTCTAGACATGGTATCAAGGAATTTTCGATCTAACTTAAAGGATGACAGTTTCTTAGGTTGGACTTTAAGTCTAGCGGGGTAAGGGATTCTAACCTCTTTGTTCATTGTTTCCACAGCTGGTATCTTGACCTTTGGTTCTTCCTTTACTGGAACAGCAGCAGGTGGAGTAGTAGCTGCTTCCTTTGGTGTTGTAAGTTGCTTTGCTTCCTCAACATGCGGATTTTGAACCGTGTTGCTGGGCAAACTTCCTCGGGGTCTATTCTTAAGACGTTGTGCCAATTGTCCAATTTGAGCTTCCAAATTCTTTAGCACAGCCAATTGATTTCTCATGAAGAGGTCGGCTTGATCTTGTCTAGCGGACGTCTTTTGGTTGAGCAGGTGTTGACCTTGCATGAATTGGGTGAAGGCATCGTCTGAACTTGAAACTGGGGCATTTGTCTTGGTGGTTTGTTCAGTGGTTTGGTTTGTGTCGGAAGTGGGTGCAGGAAGTGCAAGGGGTTGATTATAAGAAAGTTGTGGTTGTTGTTGGTAGGGTGGATATCTAGGTGGGTATCGGGGTTGGAAAGGTTGTTGGTTGCCTCTCGGCGGAAAGGGAGGTCCTCTAGGTTGGTTGTTGTTTTGGTTGAAACCGGGTGGTCGAGCTGGAAACTGAGCATAGTAGACGGTGCCATCTTGTCACACCCCCTAATTCGGGTTGCGGAAGCGAATCGGGTCGGGGCGTGACTAATCAATAACCAAAGCACAAGATATATAGTAAACGACTCTAAATGAGACGTTTTAGAAAAATACATTGAAATACAGTACATTACATAAGTTTTCAAAAGTAATATGTCATAAAGTTACATCATTAGTGAGTTCGCAAATTGATTTCCAAAGATTTTAAATACATAATCCTAGTACAAAAGATAATGCCGGTAAAATCTTCATAAGTGTGTATGCATGCGACTCGTACTAGCTTAGCATATAAGTAGATCCTGCTGGGCCATCCTACTGTTGCTGCGTACCTGAGAATGCATCACTAAAAAGGTCAACCAAAAGGTTGGTGAATCTTACAGGTTTATATTAAGAACAGTTTTGAACACATCAATTTGTAAAAGTAAGTAATAGTTGCACGTATGCAATAGTTTCGATATACATTGCCATGAGCACCATAGTTGAAGCTTAACAGTAAGTAAGTAATTGCCCTCGTGAATGCTAATCCAAAAACATTCATATGAAACGAGTAGAAAACACCTGTTTATACGAGTACGGTTCGTGGTGGCGCTACCACCCCAGGTGGGGATTGTCAGTCCCAAATGGATCCATTTACTAAAACTCGCGCTTAAGTCCATAACTAACAACTATGATTAAAGGGACTTCATTGGATTAAGTAAAACCCATGCAATCGATATACCAGTAAATCAGTAAGTAAATCAAGTAAGTAAGTTCATGTGTTCGAGTAAAACGAGCAATGCATCTCCCCCAAAATAGTAAAACAGTAAAAAGGGGCTGTGAGACTCACTGGTAGCAGTCTTCAGTAAGCGATACAGCTAGTAACACACAGTAGTCCAAATGCGTCCCTCAAATACCTAGACGCAAATAATAATACTTTATATAAGTACTTGGACTATTCGTTATGTTTAAACATTTGTACAATTTTAGTTGTTGGTGATAATTAAGTTAAACAATGCGTTGTGTATAAATATATACATTTATGTACATATTAGTTGAATATATATATTCGTATATATACATTTAAAGTTTATTGTCATCGTCGTATATATATATACATTATTCATTTATTAATGTCGTGTGTATATATATATATATATATATATATATAGTTTTTATCGTTGTCGTTTATGTTTTGAAAACGTAATTATATTTGTTATAAAAATTACTTTGTTTAATACGATTGTCGTAGTCCATTTATATAACTATATATAAATTATAATTGTCAACTATATATATAACCCATTGTCGTGTTACTAATATATAAACCGGTTTAAGTTTGCGTTTTGGAATCACGTGGCCCGTTAGGGGCTTGGCCCACTTAGTTCGGCCAAATATCAAAGTCCAATAGTTTGGCCCAAAAAATGAGGCCCAAAAAGATGCGGCCCGAATTATACATCCCAATTAACATGGCCCAAATAAAGTAGCCCATTTGATATGGCCCAATACAATTATGGTTTAACATTTTTGGCCCAATTTGATACCAAAATAGTTCGGCCCAATTAATATACATAACCCGGCCCAAATATAAATATAACGATTCTTGGCCCAAAGTTTTAAGGGTTAATATTTGTTGTGTCCAATTCGTAGTATTACCAATTAAATATTTGTATAAAAATATTGTCCCGCGGTCGTGTATAATTTTAGTACCAAACTTTGTATCATAAAGTTTTATAAAATTTATAAATTGACAAAAACTTATATCGTGTACTCGTTAATATTTTTGTACTGCAAAATACATCGTCTGTGTGGTTAAAATTATATCCGTAGCTGATCGAGTACCAACAACTCAAACTAAATGTTAGTTATGTTTTGAGCTTAATACGCAACCATATACCTACTGCGAAATTGACCATAAGTTAAATAGACAAAATACTTACGTGACTAACTTCTTAGCTAAAATTTAAGAAGCATAACATGCATTAATTTAGGAATTAAAAGTGGAAATTCACAGTTAGCATATAGTCCACGTAAGTCCATGTTTACATACATGAACTCCATTTTATTGTCATCTTTATTTTCATTATAATAATAATACTTATTACTAATATTAATTATTTAATATATATAAGTAATAAGTTTCTATATATAGTAATTACTATATTTAGTATGTTAGTATAAAGATTATTAGCCGTACGGCTCATGAAGCTTTTGAAGAATTCATCCATTTGGTTACCATTGTACACCCGATCGGCTCAAAGCTCATAGCAGTTCTGCTTTCTTGTAATAGCCGATCGGCTATAAGGTCATAACAGTGCTGCTATTATTAGTTTTTGGTAATACCCGATTGGTTCCTCTATGAGCCGATCGGCTCATAGTTTTTCTCGAGGCTAGGTTGCAACCCAGAAAAACATCCTTATTGTTCAGATTTTAGCAATGATATTTGAGTTAAGCTTTTATCAACAATCACAAGCAACATTATACAAGCTTTGATCAAGTGATTTTACACATAAACTTCTACTTGTATACAATACCAATTTTTATACAGAGGTTATTTTGGAGTTCAAATTATCATCACCAAATTTTTTTGTTTTTCATTTTTGATTGTTCTTAATCCGTTTTTCGTTTTCAATTTGTTATCATCTTCAAGCATAAAAAGTACTAACATAATATATTACAAAGATTTATATTGAAATCAAAGTTTTGAGAATTTACAGTGATGATGAAGATGATGACACGATGATGATGGACTGGAGAAGATGATGATGATGGAACGGTTGATGATGATGATATAGTTAGATTGAAGATGAAAATGAAATTTTTCCTGCTTGCTTGCTTTGCCTCTGCAAATCGACTCCCAGAAAGAAAAAGAAACAAAGTTGGTGGATGGTGAATTATTGTAGTTGACTCCTCACAATGAGAAACAAAGGAAGTATATAAAAATATAAGTGGTCTTAATTTGTCAAGTGGACGTATGGTTCAACAACCATATTGTCTGAAGATATTTTTGAAATGGTTAAATATTGGTTATTTAACCTGTTAGTTCCGTATACGGGTATAATTTGTGGTACTTCGTGTATAACTCAATTATTCGTTAGTTTAATTTATATTTTAAACTTAGTAATTGATATTTATAAAAATAAAATATTTTATTAAAATCATTAATAAAATTGGTTACAGTAGAAGTACTGTACGGTGAAATTGCGTACCAGATTTCAGTCAAATTTGGAATTTATATGTTGAAGTAATGTTCCGAATACTAAAACAGTAACGGGAAAATAAATACTTTTATTATTTTCGATCTTTAGGTACGTTCTATAATTGTTTCTGTTCGTGTATAATATGTTTTATATAAAACGTTTATTTAACTTGATTTAATCTAAATATTATAAATTTAATAATACTCGTAATTAATAATTTCATTATTAATTTACTTTGTGTCACCAACTTTTGTATTTTAGTTTACGTATTTTGTCGGATTTGTTTATATGCGATTTTCCAATAATCGTTCCATGTTATATATATATATATATATATATATATATATATATATATATATATATATATATATATTATACTTGTAGACTTTGGGTATTGCGTGTATAAAATACATGAATTAAAAGTTTAAATTCGGAGCGAATTTTGGGTCATTTTTGACCGGGTGTCACACATCTGCTTCTTCGTATTCAACTTGGTATTCACCAGATGGTTGCGGGTTGGTGCAGTGTTGACAAACTTGCACTTGGTGTACTTGGTGCTGTTGTTTCTTAAGTTCTCCAAACTGTTTGACGAGCGAGTCCATTTTCTCTGTCAGTGTCTTAATTGCTTCGACTGGAATCGGGTTTGCAGCAGCGATAGGTGTGGAAGATGTTGAATGATCTCCAGAATTCCAATCTTGGTGATGCATAGTCATACTTTCTATCAGGTTCCATCCTTCTTCGTCGGTCTTTGCCATGAAGCTTCCTTGTGCAGCAGCATCGAGGGTAGTTCGGTGGTTAGGATCTAAACCATTGTAGAAGGTGCACAATTGTGCAGACTTATCGAGTCGGTGATTAGGGCATTTCTTCAAGGCTCCTTTGAATCGTTCCCATGCGGTATATAATGACTCGTCGAAAGCTTGTTGAAAGTTCATGATGTCATTTCGGAGTTTGGTTTGTTTAGAAGGCGGAAAGTACTTGGTTAGAAACTTTGTCGCCATCGCAGTCCATGAATGGATGGAGCCGGTCTCTAGACCTTCAAACCATGTTTGCGCATGATGGGTGAGCAAATAAGGGAAAAGGAATAAACGGATTGTATCTTGGCCAATTCCGTTTTGCTTGTAGGAATTAGAGAGAGAGATATGAACTTGTCGAGGTGAGAGTTTGGGTCATCACTAGGCAATCCATGGAATTGACAGTGGTTTTGGATTAGTTGGATGATGTGGTGTTTAAGCTCGAAAGATTGACCAGGGGTTTCAGGGTAGAGAATTGGTCCTCCTCTTCCTTCGATAGAGGGTTTACTGTTGTCAGCGAGAGTGATGCGTTCAGCCATTGCTTGCTTAAGTGCAGATTGCTTCTTTTCTCGTCGAATAGTGCGTATTATAAGTTCTGGATCGGGAAAGTTAAATAGTGGTGCAGATCTAGGGGAACATGTCATAAACTAAAAGAAAAGACAATAAAAAAAATAAACAATAAAGGAAATGTTTTTGTTGTTTTTTTTTTTTAGAAGGTTTTATCCTAAGGGTTTACTAGAATTGGGATTGGTTGGGCCTCTGGATCGGACAGTTAGTCTCCCCGGCAGCGGCGCCAAAAACTTGTTGAGGTTGATCAACGGGTGGTTTTAAAATTTATAATTGCTGGGGTCTAAGTGTGACTTACTAGTACTGAACCAAAAGGTTAGTAGGCGGTAAGTTGGACCTAGAGTCGTTCTTAAAGAGTAACTGAATTGAAACGGAGGTGATCCAATCAATCTTTCTTTTCTAGTAAATGTTTTAAAAGAGTGCGTTGGGGGTTTTGGTTCAGTTAATTAGGTAAACTAAATAAAGCGAATGAAATGTAATAAGATGTCAGATAATGCAAAGTAGTATTTGTTGTGAGTTCGTTAGTTAATAATTATGGGATGATGTCTCTTACGGGAAAACGATTAACTAAATTGGGTTGCTTATGAGATTCATTAACTTATGGTATAACCAATAGATTCCTTATTAGTCGGTTATCGGCTAATATGTCACGAGGAACTAAGGTATCATGATTCTGACCAGACAGACAATGCTCAACTCTCCACACTCTCCTGTGAGGGAGTCAGTGGCCCATATTATTGAACGTATTCGCTCGTGGGCGAAGGAATATAGTAGCAAGTCCATAACATGTCTAGCCGTTCTTAATACCACAATGATTATGAATCCATTAAACAACTAACTTAGAACTTGTGTCCAGACTTATTTAATCAATTTCTATCCATGAAACTTAAGCGTGATAAACGAGGGAAAGCATTTAGGTTTCTTGCATACCGTACTTTAGGTTTCATGGTTTTTAGGAAAAAGTATCGGTTTAAGTTAGATTTCAAACTTGCCTTTCTCAATACAATTAACAAATCCCTAGGTTTTCGTAAATGGTCATTTAGCCTATAGCCTACCTAATCTAATCTAATCTAAAGTAAAACAACTAATTAAAATGCTGACGGCTTTTTACAGAGAGTCAAACCCAGACCATGTCGGAAAATACTATGGTAGCTCACAACGTATTGAATTGTTTACCAATGTTTCCGTTGTGAGTTTAATTGCTTCGCGATGTTTACATGATAAGTACATTGTGATTGGAAGTGTACAATACTCATGGCAAGTCCACATAATCACATTGCATTTTACAATGCTTGCATGACGTTACAATTAAAAACATAGCTTTTACACAGATAACTATTGACCGAGTATTGAGGTTCGCGACTCCTCTTTACAAGGTTACAATCATGTTTGTTAATCGAAAGGCGAATATAAGTTTTAGGTTTAAAATCACAAGATAAGTCCGTTCACAAAGTTTCCAATTTTATAACGTCGATCAATAATACAACTACCTTCGGTCGTTACCGGCTTCCATATATTTGTACTATGCTCAAAAGCATTTCCAATACTATACCGAGTAATCAGTCGAATAGGGGCCGTCATATTATCTCACGACGTATTCAAAGTCATCCCACAATTATATACTAACTACATCACAACAAATACAATAGTAATCTACTCGCTAATCATGGTAATAATGATCGCAAACATAATTAAAGCAAACTTGTTTAATTAAGATAGATAAGGATAGAGATAACCGAGATTAATATGCGAGAAGGAATAGACTTGAATTAATGAGCGTAAATCCAAGCGTACACCAAAGATTACAAAACGTTCCTAGCTTTCTTTCTACTCTAAACAAAGTGCTAAACTAATCTAATGCTAAATTTAAAGTAAGAAAGTAGAATGAGAAAGTAAGAAAGTAACTAGTGCATATGTGGTGTGTAAAGGTGTTTTCAAATGAACTCAAAGCCTCCTTCTATAGGTGAGCTTTGGCTCACATTAGCACCAAGTGGTGCATGTTAGCAAAAGGTAGCCAAAAGGGTGCACCGGGTACCGTACAACGCGAAAAGTAGGCGCACCGGGTACTGTACAACACGAAAAGTAGGAGCACCGGGTACCAAAAGTTACCAAAAACGGAAACCGGGGCGGGACGCAGGTGACCGGCGGCTGTGGGCTGGTGGCCGGCGGCGGTGGGCCCACCCCCGCCCCGTTGCGTCGTTTGTTGCTTCGTTTCTTGATTCGTGCGTGTTTTCTTCGTTATACGTCCGTTTGCATTGATTCTTTTTTTGTTGGATTCATAATTCAAAAACGAAGATTTTAACATAAGATAGGCCCTGAGATGAGGTCCCTAGCTCCAGATATTGCATACGGATCATTTGGATCTTCCGGCTGGCGCGAAATCTTCATTTTTTTCCCGTTTCAGTTGATTCTTCTTCTGTTGGATTCGTATTTTGAAAACGAACATCTTGGAAATAATGGATGTTGATGGAGGGCACTTTAGTCTTGAAATCTCTTTTTGATGCCTTGAATCTTCAAATGTGTGTGGAATCTTCGTTTTTCATCCGTTTTGCTTGATTTTTATCGTGCAACCTCGTTTTGACCATCTTGGCATAATGTTACTGATTTGTGCTATATTTGAATTAAAATGCCAAGAATCGTTCCAGAATGAGAGAGATATCGGTAGTAAAAACATGACTTTTTACGCGATATCACATCACCACTGGACGTCAGGGGACTAAATGATTTATTTGACTAACTTAAACACCACCAACAATTATGGAAAAAATACTGTAAATAGTTAAGACATAGGGGAACATCTGTGAATTTTCACGGATTTTAAACGAGCCACGAAAAATGTGTATTTTTGGGAAAATGAAACCGGGGACTGATTTGGTACTAATTGAAAACCGACAATTTTCGAACTTGCAATAAGTGATAAAACTGACTTTTTATTACTTTTAAACATATATAAGAGTTTGGTAAAAGTTTCGGGTCAAACTGAGTAGGTTTGACCAAGTCAGCAAAAATGGGGTTCGGTTATGAAAAACGTTGACCAAACTAATCGAGGCTAAAATTGTGAACTAAACGGGTTTGGGTAACTTACTATGGAACTTGGACAAAAAACGAGGCTTGTAGGCAAAACCCAAACGAAAAACCGACACTTGAAACCCTTGGACCGAAATTGAAAAGCTGAGAAGACCTTAGTGTCGCACAAATCTGCGACACTAACATCAGTGACGCAAATCAGTGTCGCAAATTAGTGTCGCATTAAGTGTCGCTAAATACAGTCTGATTGAATTCTTATTTTCACTAAGTATTGAATTCGCGCAACAACAAATAACTACATACGAAAACAACTCGGTAACACATGACATATACTATTGCAAAGTATACAACGAAACAAACATAATAATAATATCTTTGAGAATTATTATTACAAACTTTTACCAACGGGTCGTACACGTTTTCGGAAACAAAACATACTTGGACATACTAGTTGAGTGAACAACTAGCGTAAGTGGACATTAACCCTCCATTTACACTTATAACTAAAGTGGACATTAACCTTCCACTTACACACAACCTTATACGTTTATGGCGTCAGAAGGTTGCAGTTTGGAAATGATGTGACGTAAAAAGTCATGTTTAGGTACGCATTATTCCTCACTTTTTGAGCCAATCTTCAGTGAAAACCTTTCAAAACATTGATTATTTAAGTGGTTCAAATATGGACGTTGCGACAAAAATCACTGAAAACACTCAAATAAAGCTCAAAACACAGCATATTAAAACAAGCCGATTCCTCCGCTCTCACTTTCCTATCAAAACACACCTCCTAACTTCTACCATCTGTTATATAGGTAAAAACGAGACGGAAAAATCAAAAATCAAGGGAAACGGCCAAAGGACGGAGAAGACACTGCACTTACAAAGCGGAAAAAGTCATTCCGGCAACGCCTGAGCTCTACACATACAATTTTCATGAGATTGGTACCATTAGAAGCGTAACAGAATTACAAAGCCGTAGGCGAAAGAATCAAGTCAAACGGACGCATAACGAAGGAGATACTGGCATTTTAAGAAACGAACAAAATTAGACGGAGACCGTATACGGCCATGCCAAGACCATATACGGCCCTTGGTACACCGTATACGGCCCTACTAAGGCCGTATACGGCCCTCCTGCCCCAATTTGTTGATGGTTCATGATTTGTGCGCTTGTACGTGATGTTACGCGAGTTGTACGGCTGATTTGAGAGCTTGCCTATAAATAGTGGACTCCCCTCACATTTCAAAACACACCATTTTCACTTCTCATTTCTTCCTTACACTTTCTCTCTCACACACATCTCTCTCACACACATCTCTCTCTAGTTTCTCTCTCTAAGGGATTTCATCTCTCTAGAATTGAGCTAGTTAGAGAGATAGTTAGGTAGAGGTAGCTTTTAGCTTTTGTACGGAGTTACTCCAAGACTTTGTTTTCGCGAAGATCTATCTGTAATAAATTCGTATCAGGTTCTATTTATATATCTCGTACTTTCCATTTTTGAACATGTGTTGCTTTGTTTATACTTGTTTAGGATTGTATAGATATATAATGTTAGGCTAGACATTTCTTTGTGTTTACTATGATGTAGTTATGTTGGAGTAGTCAATATACTTATGCTATGATGTTACTCTGTATGTGTTGCTTTAAACTGTGTATGAACTTATAAACTGAATCTCGAATGTTTATCTATCCAACTTATGATGTTGTTAGAAGCTTCCTGCTAGAACTTGACCAATTACTCTCGACATGGCTTTGTTCCGTAGGTTGAAACATATCATAAGAGACACGGAGCGTAGGACTAGAGATAGATTAGATTCATGTTTATCTGTTAGGTATCTTTGAGAGAACTTTCGGGATATCTATGATCTGATTATTAGTTGTCTGCCATGATTAGGGTTATGATATTCTGTTATGTGATGTCCTATTGCATGTTCTTGTTTGATTGTTGCCTTAGGATTGATGCATGCTAGAATTATCCTCCTGATTTGTATCAGTAACTTTATAATTAGGGTTTTCAGATACGGAATAATGTTTTACACAGTAGATTAACATGCATAGAATAATTGTGATGATTTATATGTTTAATGTTGAACAATTCAACTGACCGTTAGCCTAACTATCCCAACTTGTTCTGCGGGATTATTCCTGTTCATGTTTTTGTTCAATCAACAATTCATGCCACGATACAGACGTCTCTGATGACTGTGACTGGGGACCAGGATTCGAGGATAGTTGTTGGTTGAATTGGTCTATACATTTAGGAGAACTTCCGGTATATTTGACATTCTATAACTGCTACCATGTGACATATTATTTATCTGATTGCGGACAACTCTACGTTATATATATAATAGGCTCGTAGTTATAGCTCATTAGGATATAGGATATCTGTGAGAGTAATGTAGTACCCTAGTTAATGTAACGGAAAAACCGTACAATGGCCAAATACTCGGTATAGTGCCGGAAACACCAGTTGGTGGAGTACAAACGTACGGAAGTCACGGAAAGGTCGTAGGTACAATACTTTGCAGGGGTAAGTACGCGAAAATGCAATGAACTATGCTCTGACATTCATTGTATGTAACGAACTACTCTGACATTCATTGTATGTAACGAACTTCTAATTTCTTTCATTGTATGTAACGAACTTGTATTTTGGGCAGATCAACGGTCCTAAGAACGCCACGTGTCGCCCTACATAATCAACACTTGGAAAAATCAAGGAAAATACTAGTTCGTTACATACAATGGAGGAAATTAGCAAGTTCTTTACATACAATGAATGTCAGAATAGTTCGTTACATACAATGAACGTCAGAGCATAGTTCATTACATTTTCGTGCACTTACCCCTACTTTGCATTAACTATGTTTCCAGCCTCTCCATATTAGTCATCACGACTAGTAGCCCTACCCTTTGACTACTCATCAACAACATTTATCGAAATCATAGTAAACACTCACGTTATTCATTGTTGTCCGAGTCTCCGTACAAACTCCCTTTTCCTTTATCGTATTTTATTTACTTTATAATTAGTTATAAAAACAAAACCCCTTCAAAAGATTTTAAAACCCTAGCTAGATTACAAAATATAATTAAACTTCCTAGACTCCCATGCCCGTTGTAGTTTAAAGAACGACACCTGAGTCATACATACCGCTTACTGCCCTTTTAGGTCCGTTAGTAGTATACAGCTTAGGATTCCCCTGCTCTATAAATTTAAAATACCATGCCGTGATTCCATGTTGGCCGGATCAACGACCGAAGTAAAACCCGACCGACCGCTAGGATTGCGACAGGAAACACGCTTACTTGCTTGCTAATTTATGTTGTGAAATAGATCTATTTGGGTTTGACAACCCACGTCCGGGCTAGTCCCGCTAGCCAAACGTTAAACGGGCGCATAATAATTCGTTCAAAACAAGTGTTATAGATTAGGCACTTGCAGGGGTAACAACAAACAAGGCAAGTTTCGAACGTATGAGCTCATGGCAATAGAATACACTATTATTTTTGCATTCGTGCAATACATTTACTTATCGTTGGCTAACGATAGAAACAAATCTTGTGTTTCATAACAATGCTTTTACAACTGTTACAAACTGTAACACCCGCCAATTTAGGACTTTAATTAGTGCCTAAACTACTTGTAATTACATGTATTTAGTTTTGTAATATTCTAAGTATATGTAACGTTTTGGTGTAATTACATACACGCTTACGCGATTTGATTTAAATCGTGCACTTATGAACCGGACGGGGTCCGACATTATATAATACGGACGTTGGTGACAAAACTTTTAAATAATGTGGAATTATACAAACAAACCTTATTTGCATTAATATATCATGAAAATATATTATACGTATTTCGTGTCGTTTAAAAACACTCCGAACGTGCGAAAACACGCAAGACACGCCCAACAAAGGAAAATAGTGCAAATTATATTTTTATAAATTATTACGAAGTATTTTGGTAAAATACCTCGATTAAAATATTACAGATACACTTTATCATATAACGCGAAACAACATTTAAGTAACTACGAGACTTAACCGACTACGACTCGTGATACAAAATTTGAAACACAAACCCGCGAGCCGAGACCCAAACGGGTCGACCCTGACCCGCGGACCCAACCCAATCGACCCACCTCCTTAAAACCCCATTTTCTTTTGATTTCACCTCATTTACCACCACCTCTCTCTCTCTACCACTCTTTTTCTCTCCCACCCTCTCTCTCACTCTAAAACAGCAGCAACAGCTGCTGCTACCACCATCACCATCGTTCATCATCATCATCCGAGACTAGCATGAGAATCACCATCACGAGCTCTACCTCTCCATCTTTTTCGTTTTCGATTTTGAGGTATGAAACGTTAAAACTCTTTTAAATTACTTGTAACACTCTTATTTACATGCTAGAACATTTCCCCAACGAGTTTATGTCCAAAAACCGACTTAAAAAGCCGAATTTTAGAGTTTTACGCGAACAGCCCGTCTCGCGAGTCGAGATCTGTTCGTCAAACGAGGCGAGTCGACCCGCGAGTTGACTTGCGAGTCGAGTTGACCCGCGAGTCGAAATTGACTTGCGAGTCGAGTTGCCCGGTGAACCGAACTGACCCGCGAGTCGAGTTGACCTGCGAGTCGAGTTAGCCTGCGAGTCGAGTTCTCCCAGCTCGGTTCGCAGCCCACTTTGTCTTTCGAACCCGAATTCAATAATAAAAGCACTAATATGAACTAAGGTTTATCACTTGATTTTACACCGAAATTAAACTCCAGATGCGATTTTTAATAAAACAATGTAGTAGAAATAAAAATTTTCCAAGCTGACCTGGTAGCTCGACCCCAGCCAGGGGCTCTGCCCCTTGGACCCCGCCAGGGGCTGCCGCCCCTTGGACCCCGCTACCAGGGGCGCTGCCCCCCGACCCCCGTCATTAGATGTTGTAAATACTTTTCGCACTAAGTGTCAAACACTTACAAATAACGAAACCTGATTCAACGATACATACAATAATAACACTTTTGGATTATTATTACAAACCGTCACCAACGGGCCATACTTGTTTTCCAAACTATAAACGGATTACTAAACAAACACTTGGACATTTCCTAGTTGAGTGGACCACTAGCATGGGTGATCTTTTAAGACACCAACTTATTTACTTGTTTACTTACAACCTTGTGCGTTTCGGACGCCAGAAGGTTTCAGGGTTCTGAGAACCGACATACGGACTTACATCCGCCTTACTTGGTTGATTTCACATACGCACTTACTAGACTCAGGTGAGTCTTACAGCCCCACTTTTACTGTTTTATACTTTGGGGTGAGATACTTAGCAACTGTTTTACATATGAACACAAGGTACTGAACTGAAAACATTACTGTGTACAAACAAACGCATGAGTTACTTTTATCCACTGAAAGCCTCCTAATCGTAAGTTGTTAGTTATAGACTTAAGCGCGATTACTAATAGATGGATCCATTTGGGACTGACAATCCCTGCCTGGGGTGGTAGCGCCACCACGTACTGATTTACACGTAGAAACAGGCATATTAGTATTTGTTTCGTATGAGTGTATGGATAGCACTCACGGGGGTACGTGATATATTCACACTACACGGTTAAGCTTCAACTTATGAGCTCATGGCACTGTACTGATTTACTGATTTACTTACTTTGCTTGATAGCAATACGGGTACATACTTGTGGTTCATAACGCTTATTTAATACTAAACCTGTAAGATTCACCAACCTTTTTGGTTGACACTTTTTAGCTTTGTATCTCAGGTACATCGACGGAGTAGGATCACCCCTGGACACTAGCTAGAGTCGCATGATTTCTATTTTGCATTTAACGGAGATTCTTAACATTATCTTTTGTATATTTTGATTATGTAATAGAATCTCCCGCTATACACGTGGGCTCTAGGGAACTACATTTTTGTAACTGAAAACACTATGTTTTCAAAACATTTATTATGTGGAAATGTAACTATTTTATAAACGTCGCATATAGATGTCGTTTGCTTTACTTTGTGCTGTGATATTTGATTAGTAACATCCCAAAGCTTGCTTCCGCCAACAGTGAAATTTGGGGGTGTTACAGATTGGTATCAGAGCCTAAGGTTATAGCGAACTAGGTTGCATTTAGCGGGCCTAGACTATGACCGTTAGGCTGTATTTCCCCATTAGGTATGATTGGTTCAGGGATTACATCATACGAGTTTAATTTAACATAGCCTGATCAACTATGTACAATTAAATAAAGATGATGTAAGAACTGAAACAGTTATGTTGAACCGGAATACATTAGTTGACTCTGACCGTGAGAGAAACGGAACTTATAATTGCTTGTGTTAGACACTCTAGGCTATATTATATTATGTGTGATTAATATGTATATAGGCCTCACTACTACTAACGTTTTGGTCTCAGAAATGGCAAACACACCACCCAATTCATCGCACTCTCAATCCGGGTCGCAGAACCCGAGGGTAGCTAGGAGGAACGCCAGGTTGCCTCGAGCTGGCCCGTACTCTACCCACTTCACCTTACCGACCTTAGCCGCTAGGGTGAACCAACACGAGCAACGACTTCGCACCATGGATGTCGTGTTGCAGGAAACAAACGAAAACTGGAGACTTACATCACTCGAGCGCATCGAACAAGTCTCTGAGGATCACGAAACCACCATTAACAACGTGGAGGTTCTTCGCAACAAGATAGTGGAGATAAGTGTGGAAACCGCCCTTTTGCAGCAAAGGCTAGAAGAATGTGAGCAACGCTCACGGGAATCAGAGGAGTATGTTCGCAGTTTAGTGCAACGACTGGTCCTGACAGAAGATAACGCCCGACAAGCCAGCAGACTTGCAAATACTGTGGACCGTCTCATTGAAATGATGGAGCAGATTAATCTACGTCGGGACTAGTGTAGTCCTTGTCTTGTAATCTATCCTGTAATCTAGTAACTATCTAGGAGCTACTCTACAATTCGGTCGGATGTAACAATTCCCGACACCTTTTGTAATACATCCGTGAGATGTAACTTTTGAACTCATATTATCTATCAAATATTCTTACTGCTCCAACTTATATTAACTGCCATTTTCATGTTGATGTTGTGTATTACCGCTTTTATATATAAACATCTGTGATGAATACAACTTCTTACAAATTCTCATGTATCTTTATTTCTCTTATTGAAGAAACATGCCGCCAAAGACTAGACCATACACCGATGCTCAGCTTATGTCACTCATCACTCAAGCTGTGACTGAAGCCCTGGCTCGAAATTCTACACCGAACTCCGTGAGAAACAGCGATTCCGCTGAAACCATTGTCGCCAAACCTTGTTCCTACAAGGATTTTCAGAACTGCAAACCCTTGAGCTTCAAGGGGACTGAAGGAGCCATCGGACTTATCAGATGGTTCGAAAAGATGGAATCCGTTTTCCGCATCAGCAAATGTGCGGAGGACGACAAGGTCAAATTCTCCACCTGCACCCTTGAAGATGGTGCCCTCTCGTGGTGGAATTCCTATACCCAGTCTGTGGGTATTGACACCGCTTATCTACTCCCTTGCGAGGATCTGAAGAAAATGCTCACTGATGAGTATTGCCCGGCCGAACAACTTCACAAGCTGGATGAAGAGTTCTGGAACTTAAAAGTGCAAGGAACTGATATCGTTGGATACACCACCAGATTCCAACAACTTACCATCCTTCGCCCAGCTATGGCAAGTACTGAACCTGAAAAGATCAAGAAATACATCCGCGGCCTCCCAGAACCCGTCCGGGGAAATGTCGCCTCATCAAACCAAAACACCCTTCATGGCGCCATCCGATTGGCCCATGAACTTTTAGCCATGAACGAGGACCCAGAACCACCCACTCCATCCTCCAACAGCAACAATAGAAGATGGTCCGACAACAACAACAACCACCAAAACAAGAAACCCGAAACCATTAAAGCCTACACCTCCGGTTCTGATGACAAGGGAGCGTACAAGGGGACCAAGCCCTATTGCTCTAAGTGCCAACGGCACCATCATGGTTCGTGCCCCTGTAGCAAGTGTAAGAGATTTGGACACTTGGCTAAAGATTGTAGATCAAACCCCACTGGCACCAATACCCCCACACCAAAGACCTGTTATGAGTGCAACGGTACGGGGCATTTCAGGAAAGACTGCCCGAAGCTGAAGAACCACAACAACAACAACAACAAGAACAACAACAATGCTCGAGGAAGAGCTTTTGTGCTGAAATCTGGAGAAGCCCGTCAAGACCCGAATGTGGTCACGGGTACGTTTCTTCTCAACAACTTAACTGCTTCTGTATTATTTGATACTGGTGCTGATAAGAGCTTTATTTCTGAAGAGTTTTATCCACTACTTGACACTGCACTTATTGCCTTAGATTCTAAGTACACAGTAGAATTGGCAAACGGAAAACTTATTGAGGCCGACAGTGTGATACCTAATTGCACTTTAAACTTAGCTAATGAGCTCTTTTCCATTGACTTGATACCCGTCGAAATCGGCAGCTTTGACATCATCGTCGATATGGATTGGTTATCCAGGCACCGAGCCGAAATCGTTTGTTTCGAGAAAATCGTCCGCATTCCTCTCGTCACTGGTGGAACTTTGAGCATACAAGGGGAGACCGGTGGGACGAGAATGAATATCATTTCTTGCATGAAAACCCAAAAATACTTGAGGAAAGGATACCAGGCAATCCTCGCACATGTTATTGAGAAAAAGTCGGAGGAGAAACGACTTGATGATGTGCCTATTGTTCGAGATTTCCCTGAAGTCTTTCCTGAAGACTTGCCTGGCCTTCCGCCACCTAGACAAGTCGAATTTTCTATTGATCTTGTGCCCGGTGCAGCACCCGTGGCACGAGCCCCTTACCGACTAACCCCATCCGAACTTCAGGAGTTGTCTACTCAGTTACAGGAACTCCTGGACAAGGGATTTATTCGACCAAGTTCCTCACCTTGGGGAGCTCCGGTCCTGTTCGTGAAAAAGAAGGACGGTTCTTTCCGTATGTGCATCGACTATCGTGAACTCAACAAGTTAACTGTCAAGAACCGTTACCCACTTCCTCGTATTGATGACCTGTTTGACCAACTTCAGGGGTCGAGTTTTTATTCCAAGATCGATCTACGGTCAGGTTATCACCAACTCCGAGTTCGTGACGAAGATATTCCTAAAACGGCCTTCCGAACTCGTTACGGGCATTACGAATTCCAAGTGATGCCATTCGGATTAACCAACGCACCGGCGGTATTCATGGACCTTATGAATCGGGTGTGCCAACCTTACCTTGACAAGTTCGTTATCGTTTTCATCGATGATATTCTGATTTACTCGCGCAATGAGCAAGAACACGCGCAACACCTGAAAACCATTCTAGAATTACTCAAACACGAGGAATTATATGCCAAATTCTCCAAGTGTGAATTCTGGATGCAAACCGTTCAATTCCTTGGACACGTCATTGACAATCAAGGGATACATGTCGATCCTTCAAAAATTGAGGCTATCAAGTGCTGGCAGGCACCCACTACACCCACAGAAGTACGTCAATTCTTAGGACTCGCCGGATACTACAGGCGGTTCATTGAGAATTTTTCGAAAATAGCCCTACCTCTCACTGCACTGACTCAAAAAGAAAAGAAGTTCGACTGGACTGACAAACAGGAGTCAGCTTTTCAGCTGCTAAAACAGAAACTCTGCAGTGCACCTATCTTATCCTTACCAGAAGGCAACGATGACTTCGTGGTATACTGTGATGCCTCACACCAAGGTCTTGGTTGCGTGTTGATGCAACGAGACAAAGTCATCGCTTACGCCTCTCGACAACTCAAGGTCCACGAAAAGAATTACACAACTCATGACCTAGAGTTGGGGGCTGTGGTATTCGCTCTCAAAATCTGGAGACACTGCTTATACGGTACCAAGTGTACAATCTTTACTGACCATAAAAGTCTCCAACATATCTTCGATCAAAAGGATCTCAACATGAGGCAACGTCGATGGGTCGAGTTGCTTACTGATTACGATTGCGAGATTCGCTATCATCCGGGCAAGGCAAATGTTGTTGCAGATGCCTTAAGCCGAAAAGAACGAGTAAAACCACTTCGAGTTCGAGCTCTCAGTATGACCATTCACAACGACCTCATCAATCAAACTCTCACCGCTCAACTCGAAGCACTCAAACCAGAAAACTTGATAAACGAGGCCTTGCGGGGCATGGACAAACATTTTGAAACCAAACCTAACGGGGCCAAATACTTCTCGAACCGGATCTGGTTACCAAGTTTTGGGAACCTGCGAGACTTGGTGATGGATGAAGCTCACAAGTCCAAATACTCTATACACCCCGGTGCCGACAAAATGTATCACGGCATCAAAGAAATGTATTGGTGGCCCAACATGAAAGCTGACATTGCAACCTATGTTAGCAAGTGTCTTACTTGTTCCAAAGTTAAAGCTGAACACCAAAAACCTTCCGGTCTGCTACAACAACCCGAAATACCACAATGGAAATGGGAGCAGATTACCATGGATTTCATTACTAAACTCCCGAAAACATCTAACGGTTGCGATACCATTTGGGTGATCATCGACAGACTCACTAAGTCTGCTCATTTCCTGGCTATCAAGGAAACTGACAAAATGGAACGTTTGACACGAATCTACCTGAAAGAGATTGTGTCAAGACACGGCGTGCCCATCTCAATCATCTCTGATAGAGATGCTCGATTTACTTCTCACTTCTGGCAATCCTTACAAAAATCTCTCGGTACTCGTTTGGACATGAGTACTGCATACCACCCACAAACTGACGGCCAGAGCGAACGAACTATACAAACACTGGAGGATATGCTACGAACCTGCGTAGTGGACTTCGGTAAAAACTGGGAAAATCACTTACCATTGTGCGAATTCTCGTACAACAACAGCTACCACACCAGCATTAAGGCTGCACCCTTCGAGGCACTGTACGGACGTAAGTGTCGGTCACCTATCTGTTGGACTGAGGTGGGAGATACACAACTCACCGGTCCAGAAATCATTCACGAAACCACTGAAAAGATCGTCGGCATACAAAACCGACTGAAAGCTGCGCGTGACCGTCAGAAAAGCTATGCTGACGTGAGACGCAAACACCTCGAGTTCCAGGTGGGAGATCGAGTTCTTCTGAAAGTGTCGCCTTGGAAAGGCGTCATCCGTTTTGGCAAACGTGGGAAACTGAATCCCAGGTACCTTGGACCATTCGAGATCCTTGAAAGGATTGGTCCAGTGGCTTACCGACTGCAGCTACCTACCGAACTCAGTAGCGTGCACCCTATCTTCCACATTTCTAACTTAAAGAAATGTCTGTCTGATGAGACACTGATTATACCCCTCGATGAGATACACATTGACGACAAACTACACTTCGTCGAGGAACCCGTGGAAATACTGGACCGTGAGGTCAAACGTTTAAAACAGAGTCGTATTCCCATCGTTAAGGTCAGGTGGAATTCGAGGCGTGGTCCTGAATTCACTTGGGAACGAAAAGACCAAATGCGACTGAAATACCCACACTTGTTCACAGACCCTACTCCTACCAACACCACAACTACAAGCTAATTTCGGGACGAAATTCTCCTAACAAGGGGAGAATGTAACACCCGCCAATTTAGGACTTTAATTAGTGCCTAAACTACTTGTAATTACATGTATTTAGTTTTGTAATATTCTAAGTATATGTAACGTTTTGGTGTAATTACATACACGCTTACGCGATTTGATTTAAATCGTGCACTTATGAACCGGACGGGGTCCGACATTATATAATACGGACGTTGGTGACAAAACTTTTAAATAATGTGGAATTATACAAACAAACCTTATTTGCATTAATATATCATGAAAATATATTATACGTATTTCGTGTCGTTTAAAAACACTCCGAACGTGCGAAAACACGCAAGACACGCCCAACAAAGGAAAATAGTGCAAATTATATTTTTATAAATTATTACGAAGTATTTTGGTAAAATACCTCGATTAAAATATTACAGATACACTTTATCATATAACGCGAAACAACATTTAAGTAACTACGAGACTTAACCGACTACGACTCGTGATACAAAATTTGAAACACAAACCCGCGAGCCGAGACCCAAACGGGTCGACCCTGACCCGCGGACCCAACCCAATCGACCCACCTCCTTAAAACCCCATTTTCTTTTGATTTCACCTCATTTACCACCACCTCTCTCTCTCTCTACCACTCTTTTTCTCTCCCACCCTCTCTCTCACTCTAAAACAGCAGCAACAGCTGCTGCTACCACCATCACCATCGTTCATCATCATCATCCGAGACTAGCACGAGAATCACCATCACGAGCTCTACCTCTCCATCTTTTTCGTTTTCGATTTTGAGGTATGAAACGTTAAAACTCTTTTAAATTACTTGTAACACTCTTATTTACATGCTAGAACATTTCCCCAACGAGTTTATGTCCAAAAACCGACTTAAAAAGCCGAATTTTAGAGTTTTACGCGAACAGCCCGTCTCGCGAGTCGAGATCTGTTCGTCAAACGAGGCGAGTCGAGATTCGACTCGCGAAGCCATCCTGCGAATCGGAATCACCAACGAACCGAGTCGACCCGCGAGTTGACTTGCGAGTCGAGTTGACCCGCGAGTCGAAATTGACTTGCGAGTCGAGTTGCCCGGTGAACCGAACTGACCCTCGAGTCGAGTTGACCTGCGAGTCGAGTTAGCCTGCGAGTCGAGTTCTCCCAGCTCGGTTCGCTGCCCACTTTGTCTTTCGAACCCGAATTCAATAATAAAAGCACTAATATGAACTAAGGTTTATCACTTGATTTTACACCGAAATTAAACTCCAGATGCGATTTTTAATAAAACAATGTAGTAGAAATAAAAATTTTCCAAGCTGACCTGGTAGCTCGACCCCAGCCAGGGGCTCTGCCCCTTGGATCCCGCCAGGGGCTGCCGCCCCTTGGACCCCGCTACCAGGGGCGCTGCCCCCCGACCCCCGTCATTAGATGTTGTAAATACTTTTCGCACTAAGTGTCAAACACTTACAAATAACGAAACCTGATTCAACGATACATACAATAATAACACTTTTGGATTATTATTACAAACCGTCACCAACGGGCCATACTTGTTTTCCAAACTATAAACGGATTACTAAACAAACACTTGGACATTTCCTAGTTGAGTGGACAACTAGCATGGGTGATCTTTTAAGACACCAACTTATTTACTTGTTTACTTACAACCTTGTGCGTTTCGGACGCTAGAAGGTTTCAGGGTTCTGAGAACCGACATACGGACTTACATCCGCCTTACTTGGTTGATTTCACATACGCACTTACTAGACTCAGGTGAGTCTTACAGCCCCACTTTTACTGTTTTATACTTTGGGGTGAGATACTTAGCAACTGTTTTACATATGAACACAAGGTACTGAACTGAAAACATTACTGTATACAAACAAACGCATGAGTTACTTTTATCCACTGAAAGCCTCCTAATCGTAAGTTGTTAGTTATAGACTTAAGCGCGATTACTAATAGATGGATCCATTTGGGACTGACAATCCCTGCCTGGGGTGGTAGCGCCACCACGTACTGATTTACACGTAGAAACAGGCATATTAGTATTTGTTTCGTATGAGTGTACGGAAAGCACTCACGGGGGTACGTGATATATTCACACTACACGGTTAAGCTTCAACTTATGAGCTCATGGCACTGTACTGATTTACTGATTTACTTACTTTGCTTGATAGCAATACGGGTACATACTTGTGGTTCATAACGCTTATTTAATACTAAACCTGTAAGATTCACCAACCTTTTTGGTTGACACTTTTTAGCTTTGTATCTCATGTACATCGACGGAGTAGGATCACCCCTGGACACTAGCTAGAGTCGCATGATTTCTATTTTGCATTTAACGGAGATTCTTAACATTATCTTTTGTATATTTTGATTATGTAATAGAATCTCCCGCTATACACGTGGGCTCTAGGGAACTACATTTTTGTAACTGAAAACACTATGTTTTCAAAACATTTATTATGTGGAAATGTAACTATTTTATAAACGTCGCATATAGATGTCGTTTGCTTTACTTTGTGCTGTGATATTTGATTAGTAACATCCCAAAGCTTGCTTCCGCCAACAGTGAAATTTGGGGGTGTTACACAAACCTATGAACTCACCAACTTTATGTTGACCTTTTAGTATGTATTTCTCAGGTAACTAGCCGCAAGTAGGATGCTTTCGGAAGTATTAGCTCGAGTCACATATTTTCACAAACATAACAGAGATTAGATTGCATTACTATATTTTTGTATTATCAGTTATGTAGTAGAAATCTCTAAACATTTGATGCGAACTCCAAGTATTTTGTAAACATTTTATTTTAGAGGTCGTTTGTTGTAACTTTGCGTGATAATATTTGATTAGTTGCGCCCCGACCGCTTACTTCCGCAGCATCATGATTTGGGGGTGCGACAGATTGGTATCGGGGCCTAAGGTTAAAGCGAACTAGGATTGCATTAGTGATCTAGACTATAACCATTAGGTTAGTATTCCTCATTAGGTATGACTGATTCAACAATTGCATCATTTTAATTTAATTTAACATAGCCTGATCAACTATATACATTTAAAGGAGAATCGATGCAAAACCAGAAATGGTCATAGTGAACGGGAATGCCTTAGCAGACGTAGACCTATGATAGAAATGGGATCAACCCTTATACGTGCTTTATGTGCTAGGTTTTTATATGTATAAATATATATGTTTGTGTGTGTGTGTATATAAATATAAATATATATATATATATATATATATATATATATATATATATATATAAAACCTTACGTATACGTACTTATTTGTCACAGAAAATGGCAACTACTCCCACCGCAACTTCACCCTCTTCCTCCCGTTCTCGTTCAGGATCACGTACCACATGTGTGGCTAGGAGAACTACTAGCTCACCTCGAGCTAACCCCTATCCCAACTTTACCAACATTGGCAACGCCTCCAACCAAGCTCGTTATCGGGCCGATGCTCGATGATGGAGCTGGCTACCCGTTGCACTCGCTACCTAGAGGATCGAGGAAGGAATACAACTTCCTAATGATGGCGGAGAATCTTCCGCCATGGACCTCTCTCCATACACACAAGAACCCACACACTTCACTGTCCCGGTGTTTGCCGCTAGACTACACCGCCATGGAAATAGAATAACATTGTAACAACCCCAAATTTAGGGCCAATTTAAAATTTCCCTAATTACGTGTTTATTACTTGTATATAATATGAAATAGGATTATATACATTATTTACTTATTATATATATATGGATGGAATATATATATATATACGCGTATACGATTCGTACAAATCGTATAAAACAACAATTGTACAAACATACGGACGTTGGTAAAACAATTATTAAATAATGTTAAATTATTTAATTACTTCCACTACAACTTTATATTATATTTATAATATAGCGAAAACGTACGTTTTAACCAGAACATTACCGAACTCTCCGAAAACCCGATCAACCGACAAAACAAAACAAAGTTATATTTTAAAACTTAAAAACAAGTATTTTATTAAAATACTTCAACTAAATTATCGGATATTATTTCGTATTTTAAACGTATATTTAATCGCGTATAAAATGATTTTAACGTTTAAACGACCGGGGAAACGAACACCACACGGAGCGCAAACACGAGGGAACGAAACTTGGTGAGATCCACACACGGTGGACCCCACCAACCGGCCAAGACAAGGGGACAAACCCCCCACCTCTCTTTGATCACTTACACACACAAACACATTCACCACTTTCACACCCCATCAAACTCTCTCATCTCTCTCTCTAGCTCGGCACTCTCTCTCTCTAGAAATCACCCACAAAACGAACTTCAATCACCTAGCTCGTTTGGAGAAAAGTGATCACGACAACGAAAGCTACAAACCTATCTTTTCGGTTTCTCGATCCGACGACTTTGTAAGTTTTCCGGCGACTTTCCGAATTTTCCGATTACATTTATTTTACTTCCATGTTGTTCCCCTAGCTAAATAATGTCCGAATATGTAATTAAAACTCGTTTTTGAACACGTTAACGGAAATGTCGGTTTTGGTCATTTTAAAGAAAACGACACCACAAACCTTAAAAATGACCACCAATAGTTACTATGGACTCATTATAACATATTAAAACTAGTATAAAAGTTCTAGACCCAACGGAAACCGGAAAATACGTTTTCGGAAACTAAATTTCCGAACAGACCTCTTGTGTCGCATCGGACCAAAAATTCATGCGACACAACACTGTGTCGCATGTTATGTCGCACGTTATGTCGCAATGTATGCGACACAACGCTTATGTCGCACTATGTGTCGTATCATCTACGACACAAAGTTTACCTATCGCTTGATTGCGACACAACGACTATGTCGTATCGTTGTGTCGTACCCTTGTATGCGACACAACCATTGTGTCGCATAAACACCAAACCGAAATCAGTCCATACGACACAGACCTTATGTCGCATACGGTCTGCGACACAAGACTTGTGTCGCAGATAGCCCAGATCAGAAAACAAAATATATTCTAAGTGTTGGAATCACTTTTCAACTACTAAATCAAATACGATGCTACTTATACATGAAAATACTATACTTCTAAGAGTATACAACAACACTTGAATACGTTCAAGATTATACTAAACTAACGTGAGATTTCACTCACACACATGTACGAGATTACACTTGGAAATACTTAGGAGATTACACTCCAACGAACTTACACTTGTACATTACACGGGATCACATCCGATACGAACTTACAAGTTCACTCACTAGTTACGTGCTGGATTACACGTTAACTGATACGAACATACACTCGAATACTTACGAGGTTTCACTCGTACCCTTTGGGGTTTAAGCCCATTGGAACTTACGCAAACGATACACGTTGTGATACAAACAAACAGTTATACACGTACGCTTTACAAATGTACAACTACTATGAATACATAATAATAATGGATGGAATTATTATTATTATACAACGACACCAACGGACCGTACAACTTTTATACAAACTACGATTTACAAACGAATACAAACGTACAAACAAACTAATGGACATTAACTAGTTTGGGAACAACTAGCATGGATACTTTACAAGTATTCCATTTACTTACTAAACCTTATGCGTATTAGGACGCTAAGGGTTGCTAGTTCGGGATACTACTTGCTTACTTACTGCATTGTCTGTCAGACTCAGGTGAGTCTCACAGCCCCTACTTTACTGTTTTATACTCAGGGGTGAGATGCATTACTGTTTTACATGAACACACAAAACTTACTTGCTGCCATGATTTACTTACTGTATGAGATTACGGATACGCCAATTGCATGGGTTTACGACTAATCCAATGAAATCCTCCTTAATCATAGTTGTTAGTTATGTGATAAGCGCGAGTTTTAGTATATGGATCCATATGGGACTGACAATCCCCGCCCGGGGTAGCACGCACTACGACGAACCGTTCCTGTAGAAACGGGCGTTTCTTACTCGTTCCGTATGAATGTTTTGGATTACATTCATGGGGGGTACCTATATTTACTGTACGTTAAGCTTCAACTATGGTGGCTCATGGCAATTGTATCAAACGGTTTGCATAATCTGCAACCACCCACTTATTAAAACTTAAGTTAACGATGAGCATAACCTGTGATCGTTACTTACTGGCTGGCTATGATTTACAAATACTACCTGTGTGTTCAACTGTTTACTTACTTACAAACCTGTGAGATTCACCAACCTTTTGGTTGACCGTTTTAGTAATGCTTCTAAGGTACACAGCATCAGTAGGGATGCCCAGCAGGATAAGCTTTCTTAGCTCGAGTCGCATGCATTTACAAGCTTGGAGATTTTATTACATTACTTTTGTACTTACTGTTATGTATTAGAATCTCTAGGAATTTACTTGAACTCGAGCTTGTATTTTGAAACTACTTATGTATTAATGTAATAACTCTTCGAACGTCTCATTTAGAGTCGTTCACTGTATCCTTTGTGCTTGTGATTATTGATTAGTAACACCCAAAAACATCGCTTCTGCAAACTGTTAATTTTGGGGGTGTTACAAACATGAAACCCATTCAAACTAGATGCACCTGGCTCAGGGTCGGATTGCTGCTTTCTGAAATGAATACAAAGTACATCATCACCATGGAAACATTGCTTTCCGGATTGAACGCAAAGTACATTGTGACTATGGAATAATATTTTCTGAACTAAACGCAAGTACATCGGAACTGTGGAAATAATGCTTTCTTATCTGAACGCAAGATACACAGTGACTATGGAAATACTGTTTTCTAAAATGAACGCAAATATTACACTGTGAATAAATTAGGGATTTATTGGGACTTTAAAGTAAGGGCTGGTTTATATCATAGATGTATAATTACTACGCTTAAATACAAACTTAGTTAAACAAGTCTAGGGCAACCTTTATGAAGCACTGTAGGTACCGGCTAAGTACTTGGTGTAACGATGGAAACACCACCGGTGGAGTACAACGTGGAAACCACGAAAATGTCGCCGTTACTTCACTGTGAGGATTAACGGGGTTACTGTATAAGGCAAAGTAAGTACCGTCAGTCGGCTGAGTACTTTGTAAATGTAACACCCCAAATTTTCAGGAAATTAATTTCGTACGCGAATATATTATACCAATGACTAAATAACCTAGTGGTAAGGGCATTCTATGACTTTCTAGAGGTCATGGGTTCGATTCCTACCATGGGTATTATTTATCATAAAGGTACCTACCACCAATGAAGCGCATAGCCCATAACGTTAATGCTTAGTCGGTGCGAGTTTCGACTCGGACGTTGTGGTATATGTGATGGAGGTGATTTACCCGGCGATGTTGGACCTTGTAGGGGGTTCGGTCGTGCTCCATTGAAATATGGAGCGGCTCCAGTGGGTGGCCCAAATACCCATTTTTTTAATAATTATTATGAAGAATGGTTATATAAATAATACGATATAATAGAAAACGTATGTAACACCCCCAAATTTAATGATTTGCGGAAGCACGATTTGGGTGTTACTAATCAATAACAAAGCACAAAGATATATAGTAAACGACTCTATATGCGTCGTTTAAACAAAATATATTAATATTGAAATGTTTACAACATTTAAAGCTTTACATAACTCGAGTTTAAATAAATTGAGATTTCAGTACATAAGTACTTGTACAAAATATACTAATGCAAGAAAATCTCAATCGTTTGTATGCTGACTCGAGCTAAAAGTCCTGAAGCAGAAGCAACCTACTGCTTGGTACCTGCGATACATGCTAAATGGGTCAGCTAAAGCTGGTGAGCTCACAGGTTTGAAATCAAGTAATAAAGTATGAACCGCAAGATTTAAATAATGATTTGCATCCAACAAATGAAATGATAATAATCGTGTATACAGCCATGAGCACATAGTTGAGCTTAACTCGAGGGCCGGGTCCCCTATAGAGAAATCCGGGCGAGGTGCCTCCACGAATGCCTAATCAACATTTGTCTTCCCAAATATTAGTACGTTCGTTTACCCGGTTAGTGCTTGCTAACCCGAACGAGGAGGGTCAATCCTATATGGTACCATATACTAATATTCACGCTACAACGTATTAACAACTATGCTGACGGAGGACTTTAAATGATTAGTTGTGAAAAACTCATGTAGTATATGAAAATGCTTGTACTTGCGTTCACATGTTAAAATTGAGCAATATATCACACCCCTGAGTAAAATAGTAAAAAGAGGGGCTATGAGACTCACCTGAGTCTGAAAGCGTTTAAATAAACGTAAGTTGATTAGCCGAGTGATGAAGTCCAAAGACTTGTAACCTGAGGGTGTCCACGATACGCGATGGTTATAAACATGATTGGGTATCTCAAAAGATAACCCTTGTAGTTGTTCGTTCAACTAGAATGTCCAAATTTCCACCATTTGGTTGATATGTTTTAAGTATTTGAAAAGTGTGCGGCCCGTTGGTGACGGATTTGAAATAATAAACTTTAAGTATTATTATCATGTTATGGATGTTTTGTACTTACAAGTGTGTCCCAATGTGTTTTATAAGTCGTATCGTATAAGTGTTTGAGGTTATATAGATTCGACACTTAGTGAAATTTTAGTTTGAAAACCTTCTGTTTTATGCGACACTTATATGCGTCACTTATCTGTTCTATGCGTCACTTATGGAGTGTCGGGTATCTGTGTCAGTATGAGGTGATGCGTCACTAAGCTAGTGTCGTGTATAATAGTATGCGTCACTTAAGGAGTGACGGGTCCGAAAGATGGCCACACTTAAGGAGTGTCGTATAAAATAATTATTTCCAGAATTTGGGCGTCACTTAAAGAGTGACGTGTGGTATAGCGACACTAAGGAAGTGTCGGGTTATGTAGTAAGGCGGCACTAAGGAAGTGTCATAAAGTAGTGTCGGTTAACAAGGAGGGCGGCACTTGATTAGTGTCGTTATAGGCGACACTTATATTTTTGGCATCACTAAGGGAGTGTCGTTAATCTAAATCCGGTTAAGTATTTCAGCGGCACTTAAGGAGTGTCACCATAGCGACACTTAGCTAGTGTCGCTAGCACTGTTTTTGGCACACTAGCGACACTTCAGACTGTTCGCCGGAAAATGAGCCAAAATCGAGTTTTCGAGTTTCCGATCGGTCCAATATTTTTACCCAACCCTTTTATGGACATTACAAGCATAAACAAACAACTAGAACGTGAAAACACTAGAAATCGAGAGATGTCGGAATTTGTCTTAAACTTACAAAGTGTCGGATGAAAAATCCGAAAAGATAGGATGATAGATCGTGATGTCGTAGTCGTTTTTCTCCAAAGTGGTGCTATGATCCGAGATCGTTTAGTGGTAGTATTTAGCGATTTGGTGGAGGTGGTGGTTGTTTAGCTTTTTAGAGAGAAAAGAGAAGAAAGAGAGAGAGAAAGAAAGAAAGAAATGAAAAAGAAATGAAGATGGTGGTGGTTTTGATGGAAGCCCCACCATTTTCAGTCTACGAGATGTGCTCCGTGCGGTGTTCGTTTTCTCCGTCTTTTAAATTTTTATAATTATTTTACATTTTAATTATAAGTTTTAAAATACAAATTTATTACGCGATATTTTATTTAAATGTTTTACTAATCAACTTAAATTTGGGTTATAAAATGTAAATTAGTTTGCGTGTTAAATATTTTAAATTGTGTAAGTTTTGTTTGTACGATACAAATTGTAATTTGAACATTATTAAAATAATATTTTTAACATAATAGTGTTACTTAATAACATTGGTCACCAACGCCCGTATTTATGGAATCGAAATACATTCGATTTAAATTGCGTACGATTTAATCAAATCGCATTTTTGTATATATTCAATAATATATATTTCGATACATTAATTAGCCTAATACAAAACTAATTACATGTATTAACAGAGTATTAGGCACTAATTACTAGTCCTAATTTGGCGGGTGTTACATTCTCCCCCTGTTAGAAGAATTTCGTCCCGAAATTTAGCTCGAGGTCGCGTTTGATGTAGAATCGGTGAAGAGTTGAGGATATTTGAGTCGCATTTGGTCTTCCCGTTCCCAGGTGAATTCCGGACCGCGCCGCGAATTCCATCTGACCTTGACGATGGGAATACGACTTTGTTTTAGTTGTTTGACCTCACGGTCCATGATTTCAGCAGGTTCCTCAACAAAATGAAGTTTATTATCGACGCGAATCTCGTCAAGTGGTATAATAAGTGTCTCATCGGACAGGCATTTCTTTAAGTTAGAAATGTGAAAAGTAGGGTGCACGCTGCTGAGTTCGGATGGCAGCTGCAATCGATAAGCTACGGGGCCAATCCGTTCGAGGATCTCAAAAGGCCCGATGTACCTGGGATTTAACTTCCCGCGTTTGCCAAAATGGATGACGCCTTTCCAAGGCGATACTTTTAAGAGTACTCGATCCCTAACTTGGAACTCGAGTGGTTTGCGTCTCACGTCAGCATAACTTTTCTGACGATCACGTGCGGCTTTGAGTCTGTTTTGGATTTCCACAATTTTCTCAGTGGTGGCGTGTATGAGTTCAGGACCAGTGAGTTGACTATCTCCCACTTCAGTCCAACAGATCAGTGATCGGCACTTACAACCGTACAGTGCCTCAAAAGGTGCAGCTTTAATGCTGGCGTGATAGCTGTTATTGTATGAGAATTCGCACAACGGTAGATGTCTTTCCCAGTTTGTACCGAAATCAACTACGCAGGCGCGTAGCATATCTTCTAGTGTCTGAATGGTTCGTTCACTTTGGCCATCGGTTTGAGGATGGTACGCGGTGCTCATATCGAGACGAGTACCCAATGCTTTTTGAAGTGATTGCCAAAAGTGAGAAGTGAAGCGCGCATCTCTGTCGGAGATGATCGAGATTGGAACGCCGTGTTGAGAAATGATTTCTTTAATGTAGATTTGTGCAAGGCGCTCCATTTTATCGTTTTCCTTGATTGCCAGAAAATGAGCAGATTTGGTGAGACGATCGACGATCACCCAAATGGTATCGCAACCGCTCGCCATCTTGGGTAGTTTGGTTATGAAATCCATGGCAATTTGTTCCCATTTCCATTCAGGGATTTCAGGTTGTTGGAGTAAACCGGGAGGTTTCTGATGTTCGGTTTTGACTTTCGAGCAAGTAAGACACTTGCTGACATAAGTGGCGATTTCGGCTTTCATGTTCGGCCACCAATAAAATTCCTTGATTCCGTGGTACATCTTGTCGGATCCTGGATGGATAGAATATTTGGACTTGTGAGCCTCATCCATCACCAAGTCTCGTAGGTTCCCGAAATTAGGCAACCAGATCCGGTTTGAGAAATACCTAATCCCGTTAGGTCTGATTTCGAATTGTTTGTCAATACCCCGTAAGGCTTCGTTTTTGATGTTTTCAGGTTTCAGGGCTTCGATCTGAGCGGTATGAATCTGAACGGTAAGATCGTTGTGAATGGTCATACTGAGGGCTCGGACTCGAAGTGGTTTTGGTCGTTCCTTTCGACTGAGGGCATCAGCTACAATATTAGCCTTCCCTGGATGGTACTTGATCTCGCAATCGTAATCGGTAAGCAACTCGACCCATCGACGTTGCCTCATATTGAGATCTTTTTGGTCGAAGATGTGTTGGAGACTTTTGTGGTCGGTAAAGATGGTGCACTTAGGGCCGTAGAGATAACGTCTCCAGATCTTGAGAGCAAAAACGATAGCTCCAAGTTCGAGATCATGAGTGGTGTAGTTCTTTTCGTGAATTTTCAGCTGTCGTGAGGCATAGGCAATGACTTTGTCTCGTTGCATCAGCACACAACCGAGACCTTGGTGGGAAGCATCGCAGTATACCACGAAGTCATCGGTGCCTTCGGGTAGTGATAGAATTGGAGCACTGCAAAGCTTTTGTTTCAGAAGTTGGAACGCTGACTCTTGTTTATCGGTCCAATCGAACCTTTTGTCCTTCTGAGTCAGTACCGTGAGTGGTTGAGCTATTTTGGAGAAATTTTCGATAAATCGTCGATAGTACCCAGCAAGACCCAAGAATTGACGTACTTCAGTTGTAGTGGTGGGTGCTTGCCAGTCTTTGATAGCTTCGATTTTTGACGGGTCAACGTGAATTCCCTGACTGTCGATCACGTGACCAAGGAATTGAACTGTTTTTATCCAGAACTCACACTTAGAGAATTTGGCATAAAGCTCCTCGTGTCTTAGTAGTTCTAGAATGGTTCTGAGGTGTTGCGCATGTTCTTGCTCGTTGCGCGAGTAAATGAGTATGTCATCGATAAAGACAATGACAAACTTGTCGAGGTAAGGTTTACACACCCGGTTCATGAGGTCCATGAATACAGCCGGTGCGTTGGTTAAGCCAAAGGGCATCACTTGGAATTCGTAGTGCACGTAACGAGTTCTGAAAGAAGTTTTTGGAATATCGGTGTCGCGAACTCGTAACTGATGATACCCTGATCGTAGGTCGATTTTTGAGTAGAAACTTGAACCCTGAAGTTGGTCGAATAGATCGTCAATGCGAGGAAGTGGGTATCGATTTTTGACGGCCAATTTGTTTAATTCTCGGTAGTCGATGCACATTCGGAATGAACCGTCCTTCTTTTTAACAAATAAGACCGGAGCTCCCCAAGGTGAAGAACTCGGTCTAGTGAATCCTCTATCCAGGAGTTCCTGCAACTGGGTGGACAGCTCATGAAGTTCAGATGGGGCTAAACGGTACGGTGCGCGGGCCACCGGTGCGGCACCCAGCACGAGATCGATTGAGAACTCAACTTGTCTAGGTGGAGGTAAACCAGGTAGTTCTTCCGGAAAGACGTCGGGAAAGTCTCTAACAATTGGCACATCCTCAAGTCGCTTCTCCTCCGACTTCTTCTCTGTGATGTGTGCGAGTATTGCAGGGTAACCCTTTCTCAGGAATTTTCGGGTTTTTAGGCAAGAGATGATATTGAGTCTCGTCCCACCGGTCTCCCCCTGTATGATCAAGGTTCTACCGACGGCGAGTGGGATACGGACGATCTTATCGTAACAAATTATTTCGGCTCGGTGTTTGGACAACCAGTCCATTCCAATGATGACGTCGAAACTTCCGATTTCAACGGGTACAAGATCGATTGAAAAGGTTTCGTCAGCTAGATTTAAAGTGCAATTAGGCATCACACTATTGGTTTCTATAAGTTCCCCATTTGCTAGCTCTACAGTGTACTTAACATCTAAGGCAACAGGAGTGACGTCAAGTAGTGGGCAAAAGTCATAAGAGATAAAGCTTCTATCAGCACCAGTATCAAATAAGACAGAAGCAGTTAAGTTGTTGAGGAGGAACATACCCGAGACCACATTCGGGTCTTGGCGGGCGTCCCCGGATTTGATGATGAAGGCTTTACTTCGAGTGTTGTTGTTGTTGCTGTTGCGGTTGTTGTTGTTGTTGTTCTTCAGCTTTGGGCACGTGTCCCTGAAGTGCCCGGGGTTTCCACACTCAAAGCAGACTTTGGGTGGCCTAGCGTTGTTATAATTGTTGTTGGTAGGAGAGTGGCAATCTTTAGTGAGGTGGCCGTACCTCTTGCAATTGTTGCAAAAGGGACCACAGGAACCTTCATGGTGACGGCTGCACTTGGAACAATAAGGTTTGCTCCCAGTGTAGCCCCGTCTGATGTCTGTGGTGGTGTTGTAAGCTTTGATGGTGTCGGGTTTCTTGTTCTGTTGGTTTGAGAGGTTGTTGTGGTAGTCAGACCACTTTCTTTTGTTGTTGTGGGAGGATGAAGTGGGTGGTTCAGAATCTTGGCTCATTGACATCAGGTCTTGTGCCAGTAGGATTGCACCGTCAATGGTGGTTTGGTTTGAAGAGGCAATGTGCCCCCGAACAGGCTCAGGAAGACCAAGGATGTACTTCCTGATTTTATCAGTTTCAGTGCTTACCATGGCTGGGCGGAGGGCAGCGAGTTGCTGGAATCTGGTGGTATAACCATCGATATCACCACTCTGAACCTTTATGTTCCAGAACTCCTCGTCCAGCTTTTGGAGTTTGTCGATTGAGCAGTATTTGGCGGTGAGTTTTGCTTTCAATTCCTCCTAAGTTAGTTGGTAGGCAGTGTCAGCACCCACGGATTGGGAATATGAGTTCCACCAAGAGTGGGCATCATCTTTGAGAGAGCAGGTGGTGAAGTTTACTTTGTCGTTCTCCGCTCATTTGCTGACACGGAAAACAGTTTCCATCTTTTCGAACCATCTGATCAGTCCGATGGCTCCTTCAGTACCCTTGAAGCTTGAGGGTTTGCAGCTCTGAAAGTCCTTGTAAGAACAAGGTTTAGCAGCAGGGGTTTCAGCGGCATCGCTGTTTCTCGCGGAATTCTGTGGAGTATTCCGAGCCAAGGCTTCAGTCACAGCCTGGGTTATGAGCGATGTAAGCTGAGCATCGGTGTATAGTCTTGTCTTTGGCGGCATGATTCTTCAATAAAAGAAATGAAGATACATGAGATTTTGTAGGAATTTGTAATTGTCACAGATGTTCATGTATAAAAGCGGCAATACATAACATCAATATAAAAATGGCAATTAATATAGGTTGAAACAGCAAGGAATATTTGATAGATAATATGAGTTCAAAGGTTACATCCCATGGATGTATTACAAAAAGGCGTCGGGAATTGTTACATCCGACCGAATTATAGAGTAGCGTTTAGATAGTTAATAAACTACAAGATAGATTACAAGGCAAGAACTACACTTGTCTTAACGTAGATTAATCTGCTCCATCATTTCAACGAGACGATCCACAGTATTGGCAAGTCTACTGGCCTGTCGGGCATTGTCTTCAGCCAAGGCCAGTCGTTGTACCAAACCGCCAACGTATTCCTCTGATACCCGTAAGCGTTGTTCACACTCTTCAAGCCTGTGTTTCAAAAGGGCGGTTTCCACGCTTATCTCCACCACTTTGTTGAAAAGAACGTCTACATTATTAATGGTGTTTTCGTGATCCTCGGTGACTTGTATGATGCGTTCGAGAGATGTAAGTCTCCAGTTCTCGTTGGTTTCTTGCAACACGACATCCACGGTGTGAAGTCGTTGCTCGTGTTGGTTCACCCTAGCAGCTAAGGCCGGCAAGGTGAAGTGAGTGGGGTACTGGCCAGCTCGAGGCAACCTGGCGTTCCTCCTAGCTACCCTTGGGTTCTGCGACCCGGATTGAGAGCGCGATGAATTAGGCGGTGTGTTTGCCATTTCTGAGACAAAGCGTTAGTAAGTAAGAGTGAGGCCTATATTCATATAGTTCCTATATAATATAGCCTATTGAGTGTCTAGCACAAACATGTTTAAGTCACGGTCCTCTCGAGGTCAGAGTCTTCTAGTGTACCATGTTCAGCCATAACTACTTTCAGATCTTACATCATCTTTGCTTAATTGTACATAGTTGATCAGGCTATGTTAATGTTTGTCCCTAACCTTGGATCTAGTACGAACCGAGTCACTCAATCGTTTGCAGAATCAACGATTAAGTTATACACTAAACACACAAACAATCAATACGCAATGAATATCAAACGAAACGTATTATATTGAATAATAATCGGTCAGATTACAGAGATTTCGACTAATTGCGTTTAGGGTTTCGTCAACCCTAAAACATAAAACATAAAACGTTTAAATACAAAACTGGCACCTGCGAGGTCGCACGCTACGTCGCAGGCCCAAGCCCATGCGACGTTGGCTACGTCGCAGGCCCATTCCTGACGTCGCACCTGCGACGTTACGCGCTACGTCACAGGAGTCAGGAAACGCAAACCTAAATACAAACTACGAGCTAGACCAACTGACAGACACTAAACATGTACTAACAAACTCCCCCGTGTCTTCAGCTTGGTCTTCAAAAATCTTCCTTAAACCCATCCCGCAGGAAACTGGCCGTCGGCATGAATTCCATTAGCTACGCAAACAGTAACAACATTGTAAAACTGCTGTGCTAAACGTCTGTTGAATTCATTCTTCTGACCAACACGAATCCGATTATCATAGAGTTTTCTTAAATCTTTTTCATGAAAATTAATCAAACTCATCGGATCATACAGTCTAAACGTTGCTTGCTTCAAATTCCATATACCTCCAACTTCTGGCCACGGTTCAGAATCTGGAACGAAAGTAATAACCGCTTCGCCAGTCTGTGGATCAAGTTCCCATTTTACAAGTCTTCTCAGAAAATAATAAGGAACTGATTCCAGAGGTATCTCAGTCAAACAGTTAGCAGGCGAATAGTGAACTTTAACCATAGGCTTCCTGGTGACTGGATCAATCTTCTTTTTCCACGTATACCGAGTTCCCAACGTCGGTTTCAATTTCGAATATGTCTTCGATAACACTTCCCGACGTAAATTTCTCTGAATGAACTCAGCATAATCATTCTCGAAAGGATTAATCAATTTAAGCTGAGCTAATCGATTAATCTCTCCTTTTGGCAACGTACTTAATCTATCAAAACGCATTCTGAAGTACTGAACTCCATCTTCTCTCTTAATCATAAACAGATTCCTCTGACACTTCCAGCTTTTAATAACACCGGTATAATTTCGACTAACCCGGTACACTTGACATTTAACTGGAATAGGAACTGGATTTCGTCCCTTAGGCCACCATTTCTTGTTTCTCTCTCTCTTTTCTTCAGCAGTTAATTTCTTCGCTGCTGAGTCCGGTGCCTGTGTCTCTGAAGCTGGAGTTGCAGCAGAACTTGATTCTCCATGTTGAGCTTTATCAGGACTCTCGTCTTCACTTGAATCAGATTCTATAATTGGTGCACCATCGTAAGCTTCCCCAGATTGTGCATCATCATACGTTTCATCTGCATTCAACTGCTCTTCTTCAATCGAAACATCCTCATTCATCTCAAAAACATTCTCTGTTTCTTCCTCAGAGCCAACTCCACTGGCCATCCTCTGAATAAATGATAAGTCAGCGAATGAGTAGTCAACTGCCAGCGGTCTCAGTTGCCCTGGAATATCATCAACACAAAAATAATCCAAACGAGAAATATTTTCATTAACATTTTCAATTACAGGGTTGGGATTTACAGACGCAGGTTCACTTGACTCTAAAGTGGGTATCCCAGACCCATACTCCCCCGAGGCAAGTAACCTGCCTTCCAAAACATTAACCCTAAGCTTCGTTTCCTCAAGCTCCTTAGATTGAACCTCGATCAACGCAGCTTGTTCAGCAATCTTCTCATCCTGAGCCTCCAGCTTTTGCTTCATCTGCTGCATATCTTCCATTATCTTTTGCATGAAAGCTGGAGTCGGTTGAATCTCAAAATCAGGTTGCTGCTATGGATTGACTGGAGCTCTGGCTGATGAAGAACGACGAACACGACGACGAGGACGATAAGTTTCATCAGCAGAATCATCACCGTCTCGTGTACGTTTCCCAGTATCCCTTGGAGGTACATACTTGCGTCCTGCCCGGATCCGACGCTGAATTCTTAGATATCTGAATGAATCGGAAAGCCTGATACGTTCCATCTCAGAGGGATGCGGAACAGTACCATCCTAATGCTCAGGCGTCGGACCCCCATCCTGAGGACCTACATTGGCCGGTTCTTCAGAATCAGAACTCTCGACCGTGTCGTGAGATGCTGGATTGTCTGTGTCAACGTGCCCAAACTGCTCGATGTTGTCCAAAATAGCATCCACATGCTCCCCCGCAGCCTGAACAGGAACATTCATAAGCGGTTGTTGCGGTTGCTGTGGTGCTGGAATATCCATATACTGAGGATCTGGGGGCGGTACATAATTTTCATCCACAATAGCACCGAATAAGGGAACATCCCTTGGTGCCTCGACCCCTTTCTCATACCCTGCACAAATAGTGAAAATCCGACTCATCATCGGTGAAATCTTTAGCGGCTGATCGATATCACCCTATGCCTGAAGATCCGGATGATGACGATTGATGTGCAACTGTACAAATCTCGGATATAAAATCCATTTCTGATCCCCGGCATTCGCATTATCAACCATAGCCTTGAAGATAAATCCCGAGAAGTTGAACGGCTTGTTGTATACTAACGCTAACATAGCAGAAGCCAGACTTCGGCTCATCGCATCCGTTCCACCTTTCCGATTCCCCAAGCAAACAATGATCACATGCATCAAATATCTCCAGACACGTGTGAGATTCGCTTTTCTATACTGATCAGAGGGAATCCCGGGATATCCTATCCGTTGCATAGCTCCGGTAACGAAAATATAATCAAAACCGACAGGCATATCCGGTTGATCATTCAGCTGTAAAAGTTCCCGAATACTCTGTTCTGTAATAGTGATCTCCGTACCCAGAACGGTAGAGACCGATCGTCTAACGTCGTTATCAGTAACAACAGTCGCATTTCTCCAAAAAGGGTTGATCAGATTTCCAAACGCCATAGTGTTATCGGAAATGGCGTGGAATACCCTTGAAAGTCTCAAAAACGCGATCATCTGACGATACGGTGTAGCTTTATCAGAAGTGTCAGTAAGGTAAGCAGCCGTATTGTGACGAGCTTCGAAAATCAAAGCCATATCTGCAAGAACAGAAACAGATTGCAACTCGAAAAAGATTAGAAAAATAATGTCACATTTTTTTACAAACTTCCTGGAACTAGCGACGTAGCCACTTACGTCGCATTAACACAGAGCGACGTAGAACTGTACGTCGCCAAAAATCAAAATAAATTGAAAAGCGACGTAAGGCCGGACGTCGCAGAAAATTCGAGCGACGTCAAGAGGGACGTCGCATTTTGCAATTTATTGTGAATTTAATCACTTTATTTAAAATAGCGACGTAGAGTGGTACGTCGCATCGGACGTCGCAGTAAAAGCGACGTAGGGAAGGGCGACGTAGGAAATTAATTATAATTAATTAAAGCGACGTAGGCCACGACGTCGCAGCGTACGTCGCACTGACGAACAGGCGTCCCCAACCCAGAAACCCTAACCCTCGAATTTAGGGGTTTTCAAAATCAAACGCACTACAAGGTGCGGCTAACGATGGTGATCACGAAAACATAATTTATAACCAGTAATTTCCACGATAGACCATCTAATTTATCCCAAAACCGAAACCCTTTTAACCCGTAATACATACATAGCAATTAAACATAATATACACGGTGAAAAATGGTAAAATCGGTACCTAAGTGTGCGGAATAACTAGTAGATCAAAACTACGTAAGTGAATCGGAATGAAAACGGCTACAAATCACGAAAATTGCTCGAAAATTGCTACGTCGCAAATCGCCAATGCTACGTCGCAGGGTACGTCGCACGTGAATAGTGAATAGTGTGACATGTTACGTCGCAGTTGAGACTATATATAGTCTAACCCTACATGCGACGTAGACTGGGACGTCGCAGGCGACGTAGAGTGGGACGTCGCATATAACAATTTTGATCCAATTTTGAATTTTTCAAACCGTTTACTCGTTATTTTAGCAAATAATTTCCAAATAACTCGTGACTTGGGAAAAATAACTCAGAATAAAAATAAAGCATAAAACTAAAAAATCTTTTTGGTATTTTCTTTAATTTTACAAAAAGTAAAAAATGAACAAAATAAAAATACTAACACTCTATTTTTGGTGACGGAGTTGAGTTGTCTGATTAGGGATCATATCGGAATAACATGCATTTATTAGGAATAGTAAGTGTTATTTCGATCATCAGTATATTTGTCCACTTTAAATTTACGTGGCACATTTAAAACATTTTTTATAAAAATTATTTCAAGACAATTATTGGTATTGTTTGTCCACCTAAACACGTTACATCCGTGTCTGTGAGTTAACCTTTTATTGTTAGTATGAATATTTCACCATGGTCCCCACCATAGATATACCCCTATAACTTAGACATGAACATAGTTTCCAAATTTAGAAAGAATATAAGAGAATCAATTTTAAGAATCAAGCCAGCGGTGATAGGTCTGTACTTGCGTACAACAGAGCAACATAACTTGATTCAGGTGTAAGCAAAACCAAACGCAGTCAAACCAAATTTGTGGCAACCTTGTTTAGTATCTTAAATTTAAGACTTTGCAAGTGCATTGACTCACGTTTGCTTAGTTTTGAGAGTAAGCTTAATTGAGACCAGGTCTGCACTTACGTACAACAAAGGAATCAATCAGCTAACTCCCCCAAGAGATCTCAGATATACGATCTAAAAATAGAAGTATGTCAAGCTACGCTAAGGAATTAAGACTTAGAGTCGTACATCACAAGGTGTTTACCACATGATCATAGACATGTATTTAAATGACTTCTTAATATCTCAGAGACCGGTGTGTACCATGCCTACCAATACATCGTATGATGAAGATAATTTAGATAAAAACTGTTTTAAGTGTGTCAGATAAACCTACTGACACATCCAAGATAAACCTTAAAATTCAATTTTGTGCATGTCACCCGATGTACTATCATATCCCAAGTTGTTTACAGACACAACTTCAACGTCTATTTTAAAAATGTAGCAACCTTGCGTTTTCTTTAATACTAAAGAGTATAAAGAGTGGCTGTTGCGATTTTTTTTTTTTTTTTTTTTTAAATTGAATTTAAAAACTTAAAAATCCAAGTCACAAATCATTTCTTTGACTGAAAGAACCTTAAACCTATCAGATTGACCAGTTCAATAAAACGTGATCGCAAAAAGGCTTTTGTGAAAAGGTCCGCACACTGCTTAAGGGTCTCTATATGTACGACATCTATAAGGTGTTTCTCAAAGCAATCCCGTATGAAGTGGAACCTAAGTTCAATATGTTTGGTCTTAGAGTGCTGTACGGGATTGTGAGTTATAGATATAGCAGCTGTATTATCAATGTAAATAGGAGTCATAGAGAGATTGAACCCGTAATCACGCAGCTGATGCTGAATCCAGAGAACCTGAGAACAGCAACTTGCAGCAGCAACATACTCGGCTTCAGCTGTTGAAATAGCAACCGCAGTCTGCTTTTTGCACTGCCAAGAAACTAAGCGCGATCCAAGGAACTGACATCCTCCAGTAGTTGACTTCATATCTATCTTGCAGCCACCAAGATCCGAATCCGAATAGGCAGTTAACTCGAATTTTTTCTCGTTTGAATACCATAGACCCAGAGATGGCCTAAAAGCGAGATATCCAAAAATGCGTTTTACTGCCTTCATATGAGACACCTTCGGATTTGCTTGAAATCGTGAGCAGAGAGAAACAGCAAACACTATATCTGGTCTTGAGGCAGTCAGGTACATGAGAGAGCCTATCATTGAGCGATAGTCTTTCTCCTTGCAATCTTCATCGTCCTCATTAGGTCCAAGATTATGTCTTGCTTCAATTGGAGTGCCGTAGTGTTTACAGTTAAGCAATTCATATCGCTTTAACATGTCAGTGACATATTTTGACTGGTGGATATAAATTCCATTGTCAGATTGCTCAACCTGTAGTCCCAGAAAGAACGTGAGTTCCCCCATAGCACTCATTTCAAACTCAGATTTCATCAGTCTTTCAAAATCCTTGCACAACTGATCATTAGTTGATCCAAAAATTATGTCGTCCACATAGACCTGCACAAGTGTGACACCCCCAAATTTAATGATTTGCGGAAGCTTGATTTGGGTGTCACTAATCAATATACAAAGCACAAAGATAATAATGAACGACCACTATATGCGTCGTTTTAAACTTGTATTAATAAAGTGAACGTTTACATCAAAAATAATATAGCACTAGCTCGGTTCCTGAAATTGAGAGATTACATGGCATAATTACTTTTACAAAATATAATAATGCAGTCCAATCTCTAATTGTATGTATGCTGACTCGAGCTAGAAATCCCTGCTTGTGCAGTCAACCTACTGCTGGGTACCTGTGATATATACTAAAATGGGTCAGCGAAAACGCTGGTGAGCTCACAGGTTTGTAAGTCAATGTATAATTGTCAGAACCGCAAGATTTATAATGAATTTAAAATGCAATTAAGCAAAATAAAAGTTATACTGTCCATGAGCACATAGTCTGAGCTTAACTGATTTGTCAGGCCCAATTAAGGAAACCTAACTGATTTGCCTCCTACGAGTGCCTAATCAACACTCGTCTTCCCAAATGCTAATACATCCGTTTGACCGATTAGTGCGTGCTAACCCGGATGAGGATTGTCAATCCCATATGATATCATATACTAACATTCACGCTATAAAATACTAGAGACTATGCTTATGGAGGACTTTAAAATGATTAGCTTGAAACTCATGTAGTATTTGGTGTTTGTCACTTGCGTTCTACTTGTAAAACAAAATGATGCAGTAATATCACACCCCTGGTAAAAGTAGTGAAAATGGGGCTATGAAACTCACCTGATTCCTGATGTGTTTAACTTAATAAACTTGAAGTAATTAGCAGTGTGTTGGTGTCCAAAGACTTGAAACCTGAATGTGTCCACGACACTTGAATTGTTATTAATTGTATTGGTATCTCGAAAGACTACCATTGAAATTGTTTGTCTAACTTAATGTCCAAATTTCCCCGATTTGGTTGATTGTATTGTTACAAGTTACTACGACTTGTTTGATTGAATTGACACAAGTTACAACGACTTGTTTGAATAAATTGATACAAGTTACAACGACTTGTTTGATTTTGAAGTATGTTTTGAAAACGCGTACGGACCGTTGGTGATTTGTTGAAAATAAAAGTGTTATTGTTGTCGTCTTGTTTTTGAAGTGTTACACTTGAAATACAAGTCCCATTATGTTCTAAAAGTCATATTGCATAAGCATTTGAAGTTGTATGAGCTCGACACTTTGTAAAAATTAGAGTTTTCAAGATTCTGTTTTTAGCGACGTAGCCTGCGACGTAGGCTGCGACGTAAGAGTTTTGCGACGTAAAGGGTTACGTCGCTAAGGTCAACAGTGCTAAGTCAATAGCGACGTAGGGTGCTACGTCGCTTATGCGACGTAGGTTTGTTTTTGCGACGTTAAGGTCTGCGTCGCTATGTGCGACGTTCGCAAGTCAATGCGACGTAGTAGGCTGCGTCGCTGTATGCGACGTTGGGGATATAATGCGACGTAGGTCGCTACGTCGCATCTGCTCCAGACCAAATGCGACGTACGGGGTCTGATCGGAGTTTCAACTCCAAAAACGCGTTTTCCGGCCATCGATCGGCCTAATATTTTTACCCAACCCATTTTAGGACATTACAAGGTTATACAAACAACTAGCAAGTTATAAAACTTAAAAACGAGAGTTTTCGGAGTTGTGTCGGAAACTTACAAATCGCCGAAATGAAATTCCGGAAAGGTAGGATTGTAGATCGTCGCGAGGTGGTCGTTTATTGTAAAACGGGTTTGAAGATCCGAGGTCGTTTGAGGTGTTTATTTTGCGATTTTGATGATTTTTGTTTGGTGGTTTGTTTGAGAGAAAATAGAGGAGAGAGAGATAGAGTTGAAAGAAATGAGAAGAAAGAAAGGTGGGAGGTGGGGTTATCCCCACTTTTCAGTTTTCGCCCCGCGTCCCGTGCGGTGTTCGTTTGCTCCGTCGTTAAAACGTTAAATAATTATTTTATATATTAGTTGTTACTTTTAAAAATACAATTTATTACGTTATATTTTATTTAAATATTTTACTAACCACTTAATATTTGAATTATAAAAGGTAAGTTAATTTGTTTGCGCGTTTTACATTTCAAGTTGTGTAACTTTCTGATTGTACGGCATGAATGAATACGAAGTATTATAAAAATAATACATTTGTCATAAAAACGTTATTTAGTAAAAGTTGATCACCAACGTCCGTATTTATTGTATCGAAATTTATTCGATTTGAAACTCGTACGATTTTAAACAAATCGCATAATTGTAGATATATATTCAACAATATATGTGATAATTGATACATTAATTAGCCTAACACAGAACTAATTACATGTATTAAAACCTGATTAGGAACTAAATTCTAGTCCTAACTTGACGGTTGTCACATTCTCCCCCTGTTAGAAGAATTTCGTCCCGAAATTTATGTTGAAGTCGTGTTTGACGTTGAATCAGTGAAGAGTTGAGGATACTTGAGTCGCATCTGGTCTTCCCGTTCCCAGGTAAATTCCGGACCGCGCCGCGAATTCCACCTAACCTTGACAATGGGAATACGACTTTGTTTAAGTTGTTTGACCTCACGGTCCATGATTTCAGCGGGTTCCTCAACAAAGTGAAGTTTCTCGTCAACTCGAATTTCATCGAGTGGAATGATAAGTGTCTCATCAGACAGACACTTCTTCAGATTTGAAACATGAAATGTGGGATGCACGCTGCTGAGCTCAGATGGCAGCTGCAATCGATAAGCCACTGGACCAATCCTTTCGAGGATCTCGAATGGTCCAATGTATCTGGGATTCAACTTCCCTCGTTTGCCAAACCGGATTACACCTTTCCAGGGCGATACTTTGAGTAGAACTCGATCCCCAACCTGGAACTCGAGTGGTTTGCGTCTCACGTCAGCATAACTTTTCTGACGATCACGCGCGGCTTTGAGCTTGTTTTGAATTTCTACGATCCTCTCGGTTGTTTCGTGTATGATTTCTGGACCCGTGAGTTGGCTATCCCCAACTTCGGTCCAACAGATAGGTGAACGGCACTTACGACCGTACAGTGCCTCGAAGGGAGCAGCTTTGATGCTGGTATGATAACTGTTGTTGTACGAGAACTCGCACAATGGTAGATGTTTTTCCCAGTTTACACCGAAGTCTACTACGCAGGCCCGTAGCATATCTTCCAGTGTTTGAATGGTTCGTTCACTTTGGCCGTCTGTTTGAGGATGGTATGCGGTACTCATATCAAGTCGAGTACCCAGAGATTTTTGAAGTGATTGCCAAAATTGTGAAGTGAAACGACTATCTCTATCGGAGATAATGGAGATTGGAACACCGTGTTTGGTCACGATTTCTTTCAGATAAATGTTGGTGAGGCGTTCCATTTTGTCGGATTCCTTGATTGCTAGGAAGTGAGCAGACTTTGTGAGACGATCCACGATCACCCAAATGGAATCGCAGCCGTTTGAGGATCTGGGTAGTTTGGTTATGAAGTCCATGGTAATTTGTTCCCATTTCCATTCAGGAAGACTGGGTTGTTGAAGTAAACCAGAAGGTTTTTGATATTCGATTTTGACTTTGGAGCAAGTAAGGCACTTGCTGACATAGGTGGCGATTTCAGATTTCATGTTTGGCCACCAGTAAAAGTCCTTGATACCGTGGTACATTTTATCGGATCCCGGATGGATAGAGTATTTGGACTTGTGAGCTTCATCCATCACCAAGTCTCGCAGGTTCCCGAATTTAGGCAACCAGATTCGGTTTGAGAAATACCTAATCCCGTTAGGTCTGATTTCAAGCTGTTTATCCATGCCCCGCAAGGCTTCGTCTTTGACATGTTCGGGTTTTAAGGCTTCGAGTTGAGCAGTGAGAATTTGAATGTTTAAATTGTTGTGAATGGTCATACTGAGGGCTCGAACCCGAAGTGGTTTTACTCGCTCTTTTCGACTGAGGGCATCAGCAACAACATTTGCTTTGCCTGGATGATATTTGAGTTCACAGTCGTAATCGGTAAGCAACTCGACCCATCGACGTTGCCTCATGTTGAGATCCTTCTGATCGAATATGTGTTGAAGGCTTTTATGGTCGGTGAAAATTGTACATCTGGTACCGTAAAGGTAATGTCTCCAGATCTTGAGGGCAAAAACGACAGCTCCTAGCTCGAGGTCGTGGGTGGTGTAATTCTTTTCATGAATCTTGAGCTGTCGGGAAGCATAAGCTATGACTTTGTCTCGTTGCATGAGCACACAACCGAGACCTTGATGAGAAGCATCGCAGTATACCACGAAATCATCGGTGCCTTCGGGTAATGATAGGATAGGAGCACTGCAAAGCTTTTGCTTTAAGAGTTGAAATGCCGACTCTTGTTTCTCAGTCCAGTCAAACTTTTTGTCTTTCTGGGTCAGAGTCGTGAGTGGTATGGCTATCTTGGAGAAATTTTCAATGAAGCGTCGATAGTACCCGGCAAGTCCCAAAAACTGCCGTACTTCGGTTGGAGTGGTTGGCGATTGCCAATCTTTGATAGCCTCGATTTTTGACGGGTCAACGTGAATCCCCTGACTGTCAATCACGTGGCCAAGGAATTGAACGGTTTTGATCCAGAACTCACACTTAGAGAACTTGGCATAGAGCTCCTCGTGTTTAAGCAGTTCAAGGATGGTTTTGAGGTGTTGCGCGTGTTCTTCTTTGTTTCGTGAATATATAAGGATGTCGTCGATGAAGACAATGACAAATTTGTCAAGATAAGGCTTGCACACCCGATTCATAAGATCCATGAATACCGCCGGTGCGTTGGTTAGGCCGAATGGCATCACTTGGAATTCGTAATGCCCGTAACGGGTTCTGAAAGCGGTTTTTGGAATATCGGCATCGCGAACACGCAATTGATGATAACCGGATCGGAGATCAATCTTTGAATAACAACTCGACCCTTGCAGTTGGTCGAACAAATCATCGATTCGAGGAAGTGGATACCGGTTTTTGACAGTTAACTTGTTCAACTCTCGATAGTCGATACACATTCGAAAGGAACCATCTTTCTTCTTAACGAATAGGACCGGAGCTCCCCAAGGTGAAGAACTCGGCCTGATAAACCCTCGTTCCAGGAGTTCCTGTAACTGGGTGGACAACTCCTGAAGTTCGGATGGAGCTAAACGGTATGGTGCTCGGGCCACAGGCGCAGCACCTGGTACAAGATCGATTGAGAACTCAACCTGTCTTGGTGGTGGTAGACCAGGTAGTTCTTCAGGAAAGACTTCTGGAAAGTCTCGAACAATTGGAACATCCTCAAGTCGCTTCTCCTCCGACTTTTTCTCCATGATGTGCGCGAGGATTGCAGGATAACCCTTTCTCAGAAATTTTCGGGTTTTTAAACAAGATATGAGGTTGAGCCTCGTCCCTCCGGTCTCCCCCTGTATGACTAGGGTTCTACCGACAGTGAGAGGTATGCGAACAATTTTGTCATAGCAGATGATTTCGGCGCGATGTTTGGATAACCAGTCCATGCCTACGATGACATCGAAACTTCCTATCTCAATAGGCATAAGATCTATGGGGAAGGTTTCGTCGGCTAGATTTAAAGTGCAATTAGGTATCACACTATCGGTTTCTATCAGCTTGCCATTTGCTAGCTCTACGGTGTACTTAACGTCTAAAGCAACAGGTGTAATGTCAAGTAGAGGGCAAAATTCATCGGAAATAAAACTCCTATCGGCACCAGTATCAAACAGAATGGAAGCAGTTAAATTGTTGAGGAGGAACATACCCGTGACCACATTCGGGTCCAGACGGGCGTCCCCTGAGTTGATCACGAAAGCAGTACTTTTGGCGTTGTTGTTGTTGCGGGAGTTGTTGTTGTTGTTGCCCTTATTCTTCAACTTTGGGCAAGAATCCCTGAAGTGTCCTGGGTTTCCACATTCATAGCAGGACCTAGGTTGTCGGGTATTTCTGTCAGAGGGGTTGTTGTTGGATTTGGGAGCTCGGCAATCTTTAGTCAAATGCCCTTGCCTCCTGCAGTTGTTGCAAGGAGTACCACACTGACCAAAATGGTGGTAGTTACACTTGGGACAATAAGGTCTGTCCCCGGTGTAGTTGCGGGTGGTTTCAGAGTTGGTGTTGTAGACTTGGATGGCGTTGTTTTTCTTGTTGGAGTTGTGGTGGTGTTCAGTGGATTTGCGTTTGTTGTTGTTGGAGGATGAGGTGTTGGAGGTCTCACGGCTGACAACTAGGGCCATGAGTTCGTGGGCCAATCGAATGGCACTCTCAGTAGTGGTTGGTTTGGATGAGGCGACGTTTCCCTGGATGTTCTCAGGAAGTCCGCGGATGTATTTCTTGATGCCCTTACTTTCTGGTTCGACCAAACCCGGGCATAATAAGGCAAACTGCTGGAACTTGGTGGTATAATCAGCAACATCATTTCCCTGCACTTCCAGATGCCAGAATTCTTCCTCCAGCCTATGCAATTCTTCTTCAGGACAGTACTTCTCTGTCAGTTTCTTCTTCAGTTCGGCCCAAGGAAGTCGGTTTGCAACCTCAAGGCCTACAGAGTTTGCGTGGGTTTTCCACCACGTGGATGCACCTTCTTGAAAGGTGTAAACAGCGAATTTGACCTTGTTGTTCTCAGTGCAGTCGCAGAGACTGAAAACAGATTCCATGCGCTCAATCCAACGGATCAAGCCAATGGCACCTTCCGTGCCCTTGAAGTATAGTGGTTTACAGCTAAGGAAATCCTTATAGGAGCAGGGTTTGGGTGGTGGAGTATTGGTTGCGGTGTCCTCACTGGTGGGTGGTGTTCGGGTAGCCAAGGCTTCAGTCACACTGCGGGCAATTATTCCCGCGATCTCAGCTTCGCTAAGGGTAATTTGACGACGTGGAGGCATGATGCTGAGTAAGAAAGAACAAGGAAATAAAATAAGATACTAGTCCGAGTATGATGAACTAGTGGTGTGTTTGTCATTCCGAGACAAAACGTTTGAAAGAAAGAGGCCTATATTCATATAATATAATATAATATAGCCTAAAGTTGTAATGAGGTCTATTCATGTAAATATATGTATATCACATAATAACCTATTGAGTGTCTAGCACAGAAGTGTTTTTGAGTCCCGTTTCTCTCGAGGTCAGAGTCAACTAATGCATTCCTGTTCAACATAACTCTTTCAGATTTCACATCATCTTTCTTTAATTATACATAGTTGATCAGGCTATGTTAAATTAAAGTTGTATGATGTAATCCCTGAACTAGTCATAACTAATAAGGAATACTGCCTAACGGTCATAGTCTAGGCCCACTAAATGCAACCTAGTTCACTATAACCTTAGGCTCTGATACCAATCTGTGACACCCCCAAATTTAATGATTTGCGGAAGCTTGATTTGGGTGTCACTAATCAATATACAAAGCACAAAGATAATAATGAACGACCACTATATGCGTCGTTTTAAACTTGTATTAATAAAGTGAACGTTTACATCAAAAATAATATAGCACTAGCTCGGTTCCTGAAATTGAGAGATTACATGGCATAATTACTTTTACAAAATATAATAATGCAGTCCAATCTCTAATTGTATGTATGCTGACTCGAGCTAGAAATCCCTGCTTGTGCAGTCAACCTACTGCTGGGTACCTGTGATATATACTAAAATGGGTCAGCGAAAACGCTGGTGAGCTCACAGGTTTGTAAGTCAATGTATAATTGTCAGAACCGCAAGATTTATAATGAATTTAAAATGCAATTAAGCAAAATAAAAGTTATACTGTCCATGAGCACATAGTCTGAGCTTAACTGATTTGTCAGGCCCAATTAAGGAAACCTAACTGATTTGCCTCCTACGAGTGCCTAATCAACACTCGTCTTCCCAAATGCTAATACATCCGTTTGACCGATTAGTGCGTGCTAACCCGGATGAGGATTGTCAATCCCATATGATATCATATACTAACATTCACGCTATAAAATACTAGAGACTATGCTTATGGAGGACTTTAAAATGATTAGCTTGAAACTCATGTAGTATTTGGTGTTTGTCACTTGCGTTCTACTTGTAAAACAAAATGATGCAGTAATATCACACCCCTGGTAAAAGTAGTGAAAATGGGGCTATGAAACTCACCTGATTCCTGATGTGTTTAACTTAATAAACTTGAAGTAATTAGCAGTGTGTTGGTGTCCAAAGACTTGAAACCTGAATGTGTCCACGACACTTGAATTGTTATTAATTGTATTGGTATCTCGAAAGACTACCATTGAAATTGTTTGTCTAACTTAATGTCCAAATTTCCCCGATTTGGTTGATTGTATTGTTACAAGTTACTACGACTTGTTTGATTGAATTGACACAAGTTACAACGACTTGTTTGAATAAATTGATACAAGTTACAACGACTTGTTTGATTTTGAAGTATGTTTTGAAAACGCGTACGGACCGTTGGTGATTTGTTGAAAATAAAAGTGTTATTGTTGTCGTCTTGTTTTTGAAGTGTTACACTTGAAATACAAGTCCCATTATGTTCTAAAAGTCATATTGCATAAGCATTTGAAGTTGTATGAGCTCGACACTTTGTAAAAATTAGAGTTTTCAAGATTCTGTTTTTAGCGACGTAGCCTGCGACGTAGGCTGCGACGTAAGAGTTTTGCGACGTAAAGGGTTACGTCGCTAAGGTCAACAGTGCTAAGTCAATAGCGACGTAGGGTGCTACGTCGCTTATGCGACGTAGGTTTGTTTTTGCGACGTTAAGGTCTGCGTCGCTATGTGCGACGTTCGCAAGTCAATGCGACGTAGTAGGCTGCGTCGCTGTATGCGACGTTGGGGATATAATGCGACGTAGGTCGCTACGTCGCATCTGCTCCAGACCAAATGCGACGTACGGGGTCTGATCGGAGTTTCAACTCCAAAAACGCGTTTTCCGGCCATCGATCGGCCTAATATTTTTACCCAACCCATTTTAGGACATTACAAGGTTATACAAACAACTAGCAAGTTATAAAACTTAAAAACGAGAGTTTTCGGAGTTGTGTCGGAAACTTACAAATCGCCGAAATGAAATTCCGGAAAGGTAGGATTGTAGATCGTCGCGAGGTGGTCGTTTATTGTAAAACGGGTTTGAAGATCCGAGGTCGTTTGAGGTGTTTATTTTGCGATTTTGATGATTTTTGTTTGGTGGTTTGTTTGAGAGAAAATAGAGGAGAGAGAGATAGAGTTGAAAGAAATGAGAAGAAAGAAAGGTGGGAGGTGGGGTTATCCCCACTTTTCAGTTTTCGCCCCGCGTCCCGTGCGGTGTTCGTTTGCTCCGTCGTTAAAACGTTAAATAATTATTTTATATATTAGTTGTTACTTTTAAAAATACAATTTATTACGTTATATTTTATTTAAATATTTTACTAACCACTTAATATTTGAATTATAAAAGGTAAGTTAATTTGTTTGCGCGTTTTACATTTCAAGTTGTGTAACTTTCTGATTGTACGGCATGAATGAATACGAAGTATTATAAAAATAATACATTTGTCATAAAAACGTTATTTAGTAAAAGTTGATCACCAACGTCCGTATTTATTGTATCGAAATTTATTCGATTTGAAACTCGTACGATTTTAAACAAATCGCATAATTGTAGATATATATTCAACAATATATGTGATAATTGATACATTAATTAGCCTAACACAGAACTAATTACATGTATTAAAACCTGATTAGGAACTAAATTCTAGTCCTAACTTGACGGTTGTCACAACAAGTAACAAATCTGCTCCTTCCCGTTTGATGAAAAGCGTGCTATCAATCTGTCCTCTGTCAAAATCATTCTTCAGCAAGTACTTGGCAAGTCGCTCATACCAAAGTCGAGGAGATTGATGAAGACCATACAAAGCTTTCTTAAGTTTGCAAACATGATTAGGATGCTTTGGGTCTTCAAAACCGGGAGGTTGACACACATAAATCACTGCGTCGACATCTCCATAAAGAAAGGCACACTTCACATCAAGTTGATACACACGGAATCCTTTAAAAGAAGCATAGGCTAGAAAAATCCGAATTGATTCCAAACGAGCAACAGGAGCGAAAACTTCATCATAGTCAATACCTTCTAATTGACTATATCCTTGAACTACCAGACGGGCTTTATTTCGAATAACCGCCCCACGATCATCCATTTTGTTACGGTAAACCCAACGAGTACCCGTCAAGTGAGCACCCTTGGGTAGAGGAACAATTTCCCAAACATTCATCTTGTTTATTTGCTGTAGTTCCTCCTGCATAGCCTCAACCCAAGATGGATCCTTTAAGGCTTGTTCAACCTTTTTAGGTTCAATTTGAGACAAATGACATGAATCGATATGAGCAATAAGTCCCAAAAGTTGCTGAGCTGAAGTCTGCTTTGCTTGTTGTCGCGTTTGAACAGATGCATGAGGATCACCAATGATATTATCAATGGGGTGATCCTTATGTATACGAGTTTCTGGTATGGCACCTGGTACGAGATCCACACCTAGATTGTTCAAATCTCCCTCAGTTTCAGTAGTAGTAGCAGACTCAGGAATTACTAACTCTTCTTCTTCTCCTTCATCTTCAGGAGAAAACAGGTGAGAGTAGGCCATTGTTTCTTCCATTTCATCTTCTTCTTGAGGTTCCTCTAAAGGAGGCATGTTTGGATCATATGGAAGCTCCTTTGTGTAGTTATAAACTGTTTTAGAAGGAGCAGCCGAAGATGATGGAGTAGGAGATGGTGTTGATGGTGGTGATTTGGTAGTTGTTTGTGGTTGTGTGGGTGGTTGTGTGGGTGGTTGTGTGGGTGTAGGTGTAGTTTGTGGAGGCGTAGGATTAGTCGGTGGAGGTGCGGGTGTTGCATTGGGATTTGGGTTGGATGGTTTATTATTAACAGGTGTATCTTGAGTAAGATCAAGCTCATGAAGTATAGAAACCAATTCTTCTGTTTCATCTTCTTCCGGAATATTGAAAGAGTTGAAGAGGTTTCCATAGTTGAAAAACCAATCCGGACCCGTTCCTTGAGGAGGTTCCGTATACCTTAAACATTTCACTTCAAAATGTTCCTCAATCTGATTCGTTGATTTGTTAAAGACTCTTTTGTTCGGAGAGTTGACTGAATATCCAAGAAAAATCCCTTCAACAGCTTTATCACCAAACTTAGAGACCTTATCTTTTGTTATCATGATCAGACATGGACACCCAAATGGTTCTAGGAACTGCAGATTTGGCTTACGGTTATTGAAAAGTTCATAACACGTTTTGTTCTTTTTCTTAACCGTGAGTACTCTGTTGAGAACATAACAGGCAGTATTTACTGCCTCAGCCCAGAAGATGATTGGTAACTTGGAGTCAGCTAACATAGTCCGAGCTGTCTCGATGATTGTCCTGTTCTTTCTTTCTGCAACTCCATTCTGTTGTGGAGTTCTTGGAGCACTAAATTGATGCTCAATACCTCTTGTAGCACAAAACAATTCGAGAGTTGAGTTCTTGAATTCAGTTCCATTGTCGCTTCGTATCCTTTTCACCTTTAAGTTGCACAGATTTGCCAACTTGTCCAACAAATACACCAGAATCTCAGGAGTTTCCCCCTTTGTGGTCAAAAAATAAACCCACGAAAACCTTGAGTAGTCATCAGTAACTACCAAGCAGTAAAACCGACCACCAATGCTCTTTGTAGAAACTGGACCGAAAAGATCCATATGCAGTAGTTCCAATGGAGCATTTATGGAATTCACCTGCTTAGACTTATGGGACTTCTTACGTAGCTTTCCTTTTTGGCAGGAGATACAGTCATCCTTTAAAGCAAATGACTGTTTCGGAACTCCTAGCACTAGGTCATTTTTGGTCAAGAAATTCATTTTTCGGAAATGAATATGTCCCATTCGTCTGTGCCAAAGCAGTGATTCCTTTTCAGAAGCCTTAGACAAGAGACACGTATACTCGTTCGAGGTCTCAACAGTTCTCATGTTCAAAATGTATGTGTCATTCTTTCTTGGTGCTCTCAGTAACACCCATTCTTCCGGAATGACATACCCAGGCTTCAGTATCACACACTCTGTCTTTGTGAACGCAGTTGTATAATCCTTATCACAGACCTGTGAAACACTTAGCAAGTTGTGCGTAAGCTGTTCCACGTAGTTCACATTTTCAAAACTAACATTGCCGTTAGTTAACGTTCCTCTTCCAGAAATGGTTCCCCCAGTATCTCCAGCAAAGGCAACATATCCTCCTGCGTATGGTTTAATATCCACAAGAAGAGATACATCGCCTGTCATATGTCACGAGCAGCCGCTATCCAAATACCATTCACTATCTTTAACACGTTCTGACTGCTGCAACACACAAACGAAGGAGATTAGTGAGAAACGGTGACCCAAGCCTTTACAGACTTAGGTCGACCGTGGTCATCAACAATAATCACGTCAGATAGGATTTTATCTATAAACAAATTAGAATTTTTATCTGATGTGTTATTGTTGACGACTGAAGAGTCAACATCAGACTCTTTACGTTTCCAAACTTTTGAAGATTCGGAATTGGTAATCGAAGTAATGTTGGGCTTTTGAATTGGCAAAGATTTTTGCTCAACATTACTTGGTTTCGAAACAGGCTTGGGAGAGTTTGAGTAACGCCTAGGTGGAGATTTAGAAAAAGAGTTTCTATAAACTGATGTCCTAGGCATCTCTCTCCCATATTGCTGATTTGACAGCTTTGGACATTCACGGATTAAATGTCCTTGTTTCTTGCAGTAGAAACAAGAACGAGTCTCAACAAAAGGTTGAGGCTGAGGAATTACCACAGGAGGTGGAGAAACATTTCTAGAACATGAACATTGAGTACACGTCTTAGAAAATGTTTGCTTTGGTTGAGAGGTTGAAGTTGAAGGTTTATCATACGAAACTCTTTCATTTACTATTTTATTTTGCAAAATCTTTACAGGTGACTGTAAAGTTTGTTGTTTCGAATTAAAAACCTTGGCTTTTCCCTTATTTGGTTGAACCTTAATTTCAGGTTCAACCTTTGAAATCACCTTTTCAGGTTTAACAGCAACCTTCTTAACCTCAGGATACTCCTGATCCGTAATGTCCTCAATCTCAACAATCTCCTCAATAATAACAGGAGATTCATTCTTTAACTCAACACTCTCCTTAACACTAACAGGAGATTCATGCACAGACTTAACAAACGTTGGCAATGGGTACTCTGGCCGCATGGTTTTCTCCTTTGCCGGTTTGTTATGTTTGGTCTCTTTAGCATCTTTAGCTTTTAAACCATAAAGCTTGGACCAATCAACTGGAATCTCTTCAAAGCCTTCCTTAACAGGCAGGGGACAGTGAGTAGTAGGAGGAGGGACTGAGTTGTATCCCAATCCCTCATTCTTTTTCCCTTTAGTCCCGTGCTTACTAAGAATTTCATTAAAGACAACCGTTGAGGAATTTGAACCTAAGATTTTACTCTTATAATTCTCATACTCATCTTTTAAATCTGTAAGTTCTTTCTTTAGCAGCTCAATTTCAACAAGATAGCTTTTAATGGCATCTTCTTGACTAAAAACCTTAGATTTATATTTTTGAGTATCTAACCGATGAGCCTCAAGATGTTTTTCATAAAGTTTCTCATTAACTTTTAAAAAATTATTTGAGTCGGTTAGATACCAGTTGTTTGTCCCTAACCTTGGATCTAGTACGAACCGAGTCACTCAATCGTTTGCGGAATCAACGATTAAGTTATACACTAAACACACAAACAATCAATACGCAATGAATATCAAACGAAACGTATTATATTGAATAATAATCGGTCAGATTACAGAGATTTCGACTAATTGCGTTTAGGGTTTCGTCATGTACCTCATTCACAATGTGAGCCATCAGACACTGTTGGTAATGCTGGGAGACAGGCGTCCAATCTTGACTTGTAGGCTCAAAAGCAATCAGGGCATTATCAGCAGGCCCTTTCTTAGAAACTTCCATTTCTTTGGCCTTTGGAGGAGTTGAAGGTGTTGTGAATCCCGATGCTGGCATTTTGGGTTTCTCGCACTCCCTGGCGAAGTGACCCAAATTTTGACAATTGTAACATCGGACCTTACTCTTGTCAAATCCGAAGCCAGTCTTTCCATCACCTTCCAAGCTTTTACGCCCTGTCCTCTGCAAGAACTTTTGAATTCTTCGGGTGATCATCGCTACATTCCAAGTTAAATCCATTTGCTCCAGATCATCTTCATCAAGCTGAGCATAGTCTTCCTTAGTCAGCTCCAAAGTAAGATTTGGTTGAGTAACCAAATCCTTGTATGAGCTTAAGAAAGCTGTGTAAATGGCAGCTTGCTCCTGAATAGCAGGTGAGACTTGAACCTGTTGTTGATTTGAAGAAGGTCCAGTCATGAAAACAGAATGAATCCCATCGGAAGCAGAAGAAGAAGTTGATGGAGCATTTGTATTTGTCACGAAGGCGACTCCAGATCCATAAGTCTTTCCAGAGTTGATCTGAACACCATACACACTAGGATTCTGAACAGCAGCACCAGACCTAGTTTCTTTCTTCTTAATCTCCATCGCGTGAGCTTGAAGATCCCCTATCAACGTATCCAAAGACATGTTTGCAAGTTCTTCATTTTCTTTTAAAAATTGAACTTTAACATCCCAAGAACTTGGCAACACATCCAGTAGCTTCTTATTTACTTCAATTGAAGGAAAAGTATAACCCCCTTCAAACAACTCACCAACTAACCGTGAGTACCTAGTGAATAAAGAAGTCATGTCTTCATTAGGAAGGATGTCAAAGATATCGTACTGTTTCTTAATCAGTTCGAGCTTGGCTTCCTTGTACTTATCATTTCCTCCACAACGAGTTTCAATTGCCTTCCACAGATCAAAGGCTGTTTCATGAGTTCTGAAAAGCCAAAGAACATCATTGGTTAGACACATTTTAATCATTGAAAAAGATTTTCTTTTAGTATCAAAATCTTTCTTCTCCTCGGGAGACATCGCTTTATAGGTCTTAGCAGGACGAATACCACGGTATTCTCCTTCAGCTAATGGAGGTACATAACGCTCACGTAATGGTCCCCATAATTCTGGACAATGAAAATCAATGTATTGCTCAACTCTGTCTCTCCAGTACACGTAATCCATGTCCGCAGTAAATAGTGGAGGCTTATTACTTGAACCTATGTCATTACTTTGTTTAATCATTTCTCTCAGTCCTCTAATATCCTCTTTATCAGCTGCCATTTTAATTACTTAATCGAAAAAACAAATTTCTGATATTAGCGACGTAGATGGGTACGTCGCACAAAGATTATGCGACGTAGATAAGTACGTCGCAAAAACAAAGGATTCAATTAAGAATCAGATTTATGCGACGTTGAGAGGTACGTCGCAGATGACGTCGCAGAGGACGTCGCAGAATCACACTATGCGACGTTGAGAGGTACGTCGCAGATGACGTCGCAACAGTACGTCGCACAGACTAATTAAAGTCCAAATTACTACGTCGCACGCGACGTCGCAGCTGACGTCGCAGGTAACGTCGCAAAATGCGCTGAGCAGCAGCCACAAACCCTAAAAACGAATTTTTAACCCTAAAACGAAAACCACGAATGTTGAATGACGGAAACCTTCAATAATCCCAGTAATACTGATCGAAAACCTGTAAAAACACAAAACAAACGTGATAAACACAAAAACACACGAATATCACGTCCTTTTAAATCCTAAACTCGATCCGAATCGCCAAAACGAGCACTTTCTGCTCTGATACCAGTTGTTTGTCCCTAACCTTGGATCTAGTACGAACCGAGTCACTCAATCGTTTGCGGAATCAACGATTAAGTTATACACTAAACACACAAACATTCAATACGCAATGAATATCAAACGAAACGTATTATATTGAATAATAATCGGTCAGATTACAGAGATTTCGACTAATTGCGTTTAGGGTTTCGTCAACCCTAAAACAGAAAACATAAAACGTTTAAATACAAAACTGGCACCTGCGACGTCGCACGCTACGTCGCAGGCCCAAGCCCATGCGATGTTGGCTACGTCGCAGGCCCATTCCTGACGTCGCACCTGCGACGTTACGCGCTACGTCGCAGGAGTCAGGAAACGCAAACCTAAATACAAACTACGAGCTAGACCAACTGACAGACACTAAACATGTACTAACAGTTAAATTAAACTCGTATGATGTAATCACTGAACCAGTTATACCTAATAAGGAATACTGCCTAATGGTCATAGTCTAGGCCCACTAAATGCAACCTAGTTCACTATAACCTAAGGCTCTGATACCAATCTGTAACACCCCCAAATTTAATGATTTGCGGAAGCACGATTTGGGTGTTACTAATCAATAACAAAGCACAAAGATATATAGTAAACGACTCTATATGCGTCGTTTTAACAAAATATATTAATATTGAAATGATTACAACATTTAAAGCTTTACATAACTCGAGTTTAAATAAAATGAGATTTCAGTACATAAGTAGTTGTACAAAATATACTAATGCAAGAAAATCTCAATCGTCTGTATGCTGACTCGAGCTAAAAGTCCTGAAGCAGAAGCAACCTACTGCTTGGTACCTGCGATACATGCTAAATGGGTCAGCTAAAGCTGGCGAGCTCACAGGTTTGAAATCAAGTAATAAAGTATGAACTGCAAGATTTAAATAATGATTTGCATCCAACAAATGAAATGATAATAATCGTGTATACAGCCATGAGCACATAGTTGAGCTTAACTCGAGGGCCGGGTCCCCTATAGAGAAATCCGGGCGAGGTGCCTCCACGAATGCCTAATCAACATTCGTCTACCCAAATATTAGTACGTTCGTTTACCCGGTTAGTGCTTGCTAACCCGAACGAGGAGGGTCAATCCTATATGGTACCATATACTAATATTCACGCTACAACGTATTAACAACTATGCTGACGGAGGACTTTAAATGATTAGTTGTGAAAAACTCATGTTGTATATGAAAATGCTTGTATTTGCGTTCACATGTTAAAATTGAGCAATATATCACACCCCTGAGTAAAACAGTAAAAAGAGGGGCTATGAGACTCACCTGAGTCTGAAAGCGTTTAAATAAATGTAAGTTGATTAGCCGAGTGATGAAGTCCAAAGACTTGTAACCTGAGGGTGTCCACGACACGCGATGGTTATAAACATGATTGGGTATCTCAAAAGATAACCCTTGTAGTTGTTCATTCAACTAGAATGTCCAAATTTCCACCATTTGGTTGATATGTTTTAAGTATTTGAAAAGTGTACGGCCCGTTGGTGACGGATTTGAAATAATAAACTTTAAGTATTATTATCATGTTATGGATGTTTCGTACTTACAAGTGTGTCCCAATGTGTTTTATAAGTCGTATAGTATAAGTGTTTGAGGTTATATAGATTCGACACTTAGAGAAATTTTAGTTTGAAAACCTGCTGTTTTATGCGACACTTATATGCGTCACTTATCTGTTCTATGCGTCACTTATGGAGTGTCGGGTATCTGTGTCGGTATGAGGTCATGCGTCACTAAGCTAGTGTCGTGTATAATAGTATGCGTCACTTAAGGAGTGACGGGTCCGAAAGATGGCGACACTTAAGGAGTGTCGTATAAAATAATTATTTCCTGAATTTGGGCGTCACTTAAAGAGTGACGTGTGGTATAGCAACACTAAGGAAGTGTCGGGTTATGTAGTAAAGCGGCACTAAGGAAGTGTCGTAAAGTAGTGTCGGTTAACAAGGAGGGCGGCACTTGATTAGTGTCGTTATAGGCGACACTTATATTTTTGGCGTCACTAAGGGAGTGTCGCTAATCTAAATCCGGTTAAGTATTTCAGCGGCACTTAAGGAGTGTCGCTATAGGGGCGACACTTAGGCATAGCGACACTTACCTAGTGTCGCTAGCACTGTTTTTGGCACACTAGCGACACTTCAGACTGTTCGCCGGAAAATGAGCCAAAATCGAGTTTTCGAGTTTCCGATCGGTCCAATATTTTTACCCAACCCTTTTATGGACATTACAAGCATAAACAAACAACTAGAACGTGAAAACACTAGAAATCGAGAGATGTCGGAATTTGTCGGAAACTTACAAAGTGTCGGATGAAAAATCCGAAAAGATAGGATGATAGATCGTGATCTCGTAGTCGTTTTTCTCCAAAGCGGTGCTATGATCCGAGATCGTTTAGTGGTAGTATTTAGCGATTTGGTGGAGGTGGTGGTTGTTTAGCTTTTTAGAGAGAAAAGAGAAGAAAGAGAGAGAGAAAGAAAGAAAGAAATGAAAAAGAAATGAAGATGGTGGTGGTTTTGATGGAAGCCCCACCATTTTCAGTCTACGCGATGTGCTCCGTGCGGTGTTCGTTTTCTCCGTCTTTTAACGTTTTATAATTATTTTACATTTTAATTATAAGTTTTAAAATACAAATTTATTACGCGATATTTTATTTAAATGTTTTACTAATCAACTTATATTTGGGTTATAAAATGTAAATTAGTTTGCGTGTTAAATATTTTAAATTGTGTAAGTATTGTTTGTACGATACGAATTGTAATTTGAACATTATTAAAATAATATTTTTAACATAATAGTGTTACTTAATAACATTGGTCACCAACGCCCGTATTTATGGAATCGAAATACATTCGATTTAAATTGCGTACGATTTAATCAAATCGCATTTTCGTATATATTCAATAATATATATTTCGATACATTAATTAGCCTAATACAAAACTAATTACATGTATTAACAGAGAATTAGGCACTAATTACTAGTCCTAATTTGGCGGGTGTTACAACGTAAAAGGTTTTATCAGTTCCAGACTGTAAGAAATAAAGGGGAATAAATTAGATAGATATATATGTACGATCAGTGTTTATCTTTTATTTGTTCTAAAAATGTTCTAGAGAGTTAGAGAGAGTGGGAGAAAAAGAGAGAAAAACACAGGGATGATTTCTACTTCAATTCTCTTCTTTAATTCTTTGATTAAATCCTTCTAAGGTTCAATTCATGATCTTCTTCACCATCTTCATTCATATGTAAGTGATTTCTCTTTAGTTTTCAACTTAGTTTATAGTTATAATCGGTTTTAGTGAGTTTTATGAAATTAGTGAATTTAACTACGAAATTATGGTTTGAAATTGATAAAACTAGTGTTAGTTAATGTTTTGATTATGATTATAAACTATGTTTTAAGTTATAAGTGAGTAATTGAAGTATGTAGTTAGTTATTCAAAGTGGGGTTTTGATGGGTTTCATGAAAGTAACAATTATGATATGGAATTAGTGTTTAATATGTTTAATTGGAGCTAGTAAAGCTTATTAGTGAATGAATTAGTGTTAAAATGAGTTAAAGATTTATAAGTTAGTAATATGTTCATAAGGGTTTTGATGAATTAAGGTGATAGAGTATGATTACTAGTTATTTTGATATTGATTATTAGTGTCTAAGTGTATTATATGTTGTTATGTATAATATGATCAGGTGCTAAAGGAGTGAAGGCTTATGATGATCAAAATGGTGAAATCATCTAAGAGATTTTGGTGAGTGATACGGGGGTTAAACAGGTGGTTCGGTTGTGTAAGTACCGGCTAGCTTGCGGGCTAGAGGTTTGCACAACCAAGGAAGAAGTTAATTGTTTATGTTTGTTTGTTTATATTCTTTGTGTATGTTTGTTTATTTATATTTATTGCTTAATTTAGTTTGTTGTGTTAAATTATTTGTTATGTTTAATTGTTATGTGAATAAATGATACTTGGTAAGAAAAGTAGTGATTATCTCATTAGCTTGATGTTAGCCAAGTAATGAGTACGTCACTAGCTTAAAGGTAAAGGAAAAGAATTGGTTGTGTATGTACCAGATAGCTTCCGAGCTAGAGGTTTGCACAATCAATGGAAAAGTTATGTAATGAATAGTGTATGAATTGGTTGTGTGAGGTCCGGATAGCTTCCGAGCTAGAGGTTGCACAATCAAGTGGAAGTTGTTTGTTATATGACTTGTTGCTTATGTGTGCATTAAAGATTTTGCTAGAAGTTGTTCTTGATTAGTGTTTTAATTATTGTTGGTTAAATTATGTGGAACGATCATGTGTAAAGATTCATTGGCGATCAGGGAGCTAACTGTGGTTAGCATAGTGTTCAGTGTTCGGAGCTCAGTGATTTTGTGCTTATGTAATTGCATTGATATGTGTTAAGTGATGATATATGGATTGCTTGTTTAATTGCATGTGTACTCACTAAGCAGTTGTGCTTACCAGTTTTAGTGTTTATGTTGTAGGTTGATGTTTTGCTAGTGACACGTGGATAGAAATTTTATGTGAAGTTAGTGACGTGGATATGGAGCATGCTTGTGGTTAGAATATGCTTCATTCTCTTGAATAGTTGTTTTGATGATCAATTTTGTAAATTGCCCAATTTATGGTTTTAAAGAGTAAAATGTATAACGATTGATGTAGTTGTGTTTTAAAGAGTCAAAATATGTTGTGGGTTGGATTAGGTAAGTGATTGGTGTTAAATATGGTTGTTTTGGTTAAAAGGGTCGAGAGTGTCAAAATGGGTCAAATATGTGGTTGTGTGTGAAAAGAATTGTTTAGATCTTAAATGAAAGTGAATCAATGGTCAAATGTGTTCTCTAAGTTTGTTTTCAAGTGTCAATTGAGTGTGCCAAAGGGTTAAGTTAGAGACCATATGGTTTGGGATTTGATATGTTCACCAAAGTGGCCGAAATGGCACTAAATTGGCGACACGTCCAGATTTGTCGTTTTCGTGAATTTTGGAAAAGTGTCAAAAGGGAAAGTTTTATATTGTAATAGTGGATGTGTGTGCAAAATTTCAGATCCTAACTCATAACGAGTAAAAAGTTATGCGCGTTTGAATTTGGCTCAAAACATGAGTTTTGTAAAAATCTGCTACAGGGGTCTTGGAGGCGAGAGCTTAAAAATACAATTTCCTGGTTGGACTTCTCGACTCCAGGTAGAGGTCTTGGAGGCGAGAGCTGTCAGATTTTAGAAAATGAATTTTTAAGTGGTAATTAAGTGAAGTAAGGATGCAAGCAATTAATCGATGATAAACTAAGAGTATAAGGGATTGTTTGGATAAAACAAAGGTGTCATAAAAAAAAAATTCTTGAGTTTTGGGGCGTTTAAAGTTGGTATCAGAGCAATGGTTTAAGAGAGTTTGGTGATCCTTGATAGGATTGCTTAAACTTAAACCATTATGTGTTGTTTGATTTGTTATGATTATGATTATGCTAAATAGTTAATTTGATTTTGTGATGTAAATTGATATTGAAATACAGAGATGGATTGATAGAGGTAAGAGTAAATGTTTTTATGAAGTTAATAGTTGTAGTTTGTATGTACAAATAAGGTAGATAAGTAGTGAAGTAGTTTTTGATTATGTGTTTATTGTTAAATTGTTATTATTGTGTGTTAACTATTAATTGAGTTGTGTGTTATGTGTTTGTGTGGGAATCACACTAGAAAGCGATGATATGAGATAGCTTGAGAATGAAGTGTGTATAACATAATATTTCTATGCCTGATCACCGTAGTTATATTATGCTATTTCACACCGTAGTTATATTATGCTATTTCACATGGAATTGTTGGAGTTATCAAATATCAAAGTGATTTAGTGTGATTGTTAGGATAGAGTGTAAGAGAAGAAGTGTTTAAATTATGTGAATTACGTGTTAGATATTACAATAAGAAGAGATAATGGAGAAAGTAGGAGTAAAAGACTTGTATCTAGTGATACGTATTTCACTAAATTATGTGAAACTAATATGTAGGGGGTATATGATTAAGAGCTTGTAGAGTTAGTGTTGATAATGTACTTGGTGCTAGAAAATAGTGATAATGCGTTTAAATAGAACTAAGTGATATATGCTTTTATGTATGACGAGTGAATTAAGTGAAGTGTTCTAAGTATGATTAAGTGTTTGTGCATGAGTAGAGACAGTGTTAAGACTGAGTAGTATGAGTGCCATTCGTGAGGACACGAATGAAATAAAGTGGGGGAGAGTTGTAACACCCCGAATTTTCAGGAAACTAATTTCGTACGCAAATATATAATTATTATGAAGAATGGTTATTTAAATAATACGATATAATAGAAAACGTAAAGGGTTATCTCTGAACTAATAAATTGCAGGGTTGCTACTTATCTGACTACAAATTGCAAAATCTGAGATAAGTTTCATTCATTAGTACTATCACTTTCTAGCATTACCTGTTTATTTTATTTTGTTTCAGGATGGACGCTGTTGGTGCTGATCATGTAGCTGTGAGACCACGCCGATGATGCAGACCTCATAGACGCGGAGCACAGAGAGCGGCTATGTTGACCATCACTGAGGAGGACCTGACTGACGTCCCGATCTCTTATGAGGAGTCGCCCGATGAGAGGCCCTGATCACCTCAGCCAACCCCAGTACCTACTTTCGAGTATGGTATCACTACGGCTGACCCAGCTGCTTCGTGGGCCCTCTTCCGGACACTCTCCATCCAGCATGACGTCATGTACTCCATCTGTGAGCGGCTCGAGATTCAGAGACCTACTGACCATCCCTACAGGCTTGGGCCACATCCTGGACTATCTGGACCTCCATGGTCTTTCTTTCCTCCTGCAGATCCAACTGTTGTCTCTACTGCCGGGCAATCCACTGGTCCTACTGCTGCAGCTGCTGTCACTGATCCAGCATTGTCCCCAGGATCTGCATCACCAGATCGCAGCCTCACAGAGCAGCTTCTAGATATGGTTGATGTTCAGAGCTCTGTTACCCCCACTTCCACTGACGAGATTGTGAGCCAGGCTATGGCTGCTATGGACTTTTCCATCCCATCTCCGACCTCCGTCTTTGATAGGGATGCTGAGGATGAGTTTGATCCTGACACTAATGACCTACTTTATGACTTTTAGACATTATTATTAGTATTATTTAGCGTCTGTATTATAACTCTGTACTTACGCTTTAGACTTTCTATCGTGTTGAGATATTATGATGTGTGTTGATGTTGTTTGCAGAATTCAGCTTTGTGTGGAATGGATGATCTTAAATGAGCCTGGTCCTTAAAATCCAGCAATTCACACACATCACTCCTACACAAATCTGGTCTATTCCAGTAAACACAAATGGGGGAGTCTCTCTCTTCCTTTCTCCCCATCTTGATTTAAGTTTTATTATGCCTATGTTGTTGTGTTTAATTTTTATGCCTCATCCTAACTTATCACTAAGTGTGGGATTCCAGCCCAAATTAAACACTTAAGAAACATCAACCTATATGTACAAACTCTAAGTGTGGGATTTTACTAGTAAAATCTCTACTCAAGAGAACATTAGGGACAATGTTCCTCTAAGTGTGGGATGGTAGGTGTAACGCCCCCAAATTTAACAGTTTGCGGAAGCGATGTTTTGGGTGTTACTAATCAATAATCACAAGCACAAAGGATACAGTGAACGACTCTAAATGAGACGTTCGAAAAGTTATTACATTAATACATAAGTAGTTTCAAAATACAAGCTCGAGTTCGAGTAAATTCCTAGAGATTCTAGTACATAACAGTAAGTACAAAAGTAATGTATGAAAATCTCCAAGCTTGTAAATGCATGCTACTCGAGCTAAGTAAGCTTATCCTGCTGGGCATCCCTACTGATGCTGTGTACCTGAGAAGCATTACTAAAACGGTCAACCAAAAAGGTTGGTGAATCTCACAGGTTTGTAAGTAAGTAAACAGTTTGAACACACAAGTAGTATTTGTAAATCATAGCCAGCCAGTAAGTAACGATCACAGGTTATGCTCATCGTTAACTTAAGTTTTTAATAAGTGGTGGTCGCAGGATATGCAGACCGTTTGATACAATTGCCATGAGCCACCATAGTTGAAGCTTAACGTACAGTAAATATAGGTACCCCCTCATGAATGTAATCCAAAACATTCATACGGAACGAGTAAGAAACCCCCGTTTCTACAGGAACGGTTCGTGGTAGTGCTTGCTACCCCGGGCGGGGATTGTCAGTCCCATATGGATCCATATACTAAAACTCGCGCTTATCACATAACTAACAACTATGGTTCAGGAGGATTTCATTGGATTAGTCGTAAACTCATGCAGTTGGCGTATTCGTAATCTCATACAGTAAGTAAATCATGGCAGCAAGTAAGTTTTGTGTGTTCATGTAAAACAGTAATGCATCTCACCCCTGAGTATAAAACAGTAAAGTAGGGGCTGTAAGACTCACCTGAGTCTGGCAGACAATGCGGTAAGTAAGCAAGTAGTATTCCGAACTAGCAACCCTTAGCGTCCTAATACGCATAAGGTTTAGTAAGTAAATGGAATACTTGTAAAGTATCCATGCTAGTTGTTCCCAAACTAGTTAATGTCCATTAGTTTGTTTGTAAGTTTGTAATCGTTGGTAAATCGTAGTTTGTATAAAAGTTGTACGGTCCGTTTGTTATCGGTGTATAATAATAATTCCATCCATTATTATTATGTATTCATAGTAGTTGTACAGTTGTAAAGTATACTCGTATAATCGTTTGTTTGTATTACAACATGTATCGTTTGCGTAAGTTCCAATGGGCTTAAACCCCAAAGGGTACGAGTGAAACCTCGTAAGTATTCGAGTGTATGTTCGTATCGGATGTAATCCCGTGTAATGTACAAGTGTAAGTTCGTTGGAGTGTAATCTCCTAAGTATTTCCGAGTGTAATCTCGTACGCGTGTGTGAGTGAAATCTCATGTTCAGTTTAGTATAGACTTGTACGTATTCAAGTATCGTTGTATACTTTCAAAAGTATAGTGTTTTCATGTATAAGTAACGCCGAGTAAAGTACGTTTACGTTTTAAGTATATTCTATACTTGTATAAAATGTAAGTGTCAAACAGCTTGTTTTAGCGACACTAGCATGCGTCACTTATGTGTGGTGTGCGGCACTTAAGTAGTGTCGGTATTCAGTGTCTGTGTAACAATGTATGCGGCACTTAAGTAGTGTCGGTATTTGGATAGTGCGTCACTAAGTAAGTGACGTTAGTAAGTATTGTTTTTCATCAGTGCGTCATTATGATAGTGACGGTATTCAGTGTCGTAGTCAAACAGTGCGTCACTAATAAAGTGACGGTATTCAGTAAGTAAATCAGTTTGTGGGGCGACACTAAACAAGTGTCGGTATACGTATTTATGCGTCACTGGTGAAGTGACGGTGTGAGGGTTGAGTGACGTCATCAGTAGTAACCGGACGTCATTCGTTTCTACTGAAAGTTATAAGTTTTTACCGATAATAGCGACACTAGCGAAGTGTCGCAGTGTTTCTGCTGATGATAGCGGCACTTATGAAGTGTCGCCTTGTTTCGACCGAAGGTTATATGTTTGAGTCACTAAGGCGAAGTGTCGTATGTTACTACTGAAAGTTATATGATAGCGACACTTATGAAGTGTCGTACCGTTTCTGCCGAATCTTATATGGTAGCGTCACTATGGAGTGTCGTGTTGTTTCTGCCGAAGGTGTTATGATTGCGTCACTAGTGAAGTGACGGTATAGTGTTTTAGCGGCACTAATGAAGTGTCGCGTATAGACGGTTCGTGACCTATGCGTCACTCAGACGTAGTGACGCATAACTGGCGTGAGCCATGCGACACTAGCGTCTGGCCAGTTTTTGATTCGTGTCGAAAACGTATTTAGCGAGTTTCGTTCAAGTTGAAACTTTTACACAAGTTATATTATGTTATGTAGAGTTCATAAAAATTGTTGGATGTCGTTTTTAATGTTTGTAGTGTCGTTTTATTTAAAATGACCAAAACTGACATTTTCGTAAAAGTGTTCAAAAACGAGTTTAAGTTACATATTTGGACATCATTTAGCTAAGGGAACAATAATCTAGCAAAATAAAAGTAATCGGAAAAGTTTCGGGTCGCCGGAAAACTTACAAAGTTGTCGAAACGAAAATCCGAAAAGATGAGTTTGTAGCCCTCGTTCTCGTGATCACTTTTCTCCAAAACGAACCTAGTTTCTGAGGTGTTTTAGTGGTGTTTTTAGGGTGTTTTGTAGGCGGTTTTAGAGAGAGAGAGAGAATGCCGATTGAGAGAGAAAGAGAGAGTGATTGAGTGAGATTGTGTGTTTGGTTATGTTTGTGACCAAAGGGGTATGGGGGGTTGTCCCCTTTGACCTTGGGCCGGTTGGGTGGGGCCACCAAGGTGTGGTCTCACCAAGTTTTGCTTCCTCGCGTTTGCGCTCAGTGCTGTGTTCGTTTCCCCGGTCGTTTAAACGTAAAAATCATTTTATACGCGATTAAATATACGTTTAAAAAAAAATACGAAGTAATATCCGATTATTAAGTTGAAGTATTTTACCAAAATACTAGTTTTCAAGTTATAAAAATATAACTTAGTTTTGTTTTGTCGGTTGGTCGAGTTTTCGGAGAGTTCGGTGACGTTTTAATTAAAACGTACGTTTTCCGTTATATTATAAACATAATATAAAGTACTAGTCAAAGTAATTAAATAATTTCACATTATTTAATAAGTGTTTTACTAATGTCCGTAAGTTTGTACGATTGTTGTTTTATACTATATGTACGAATCGTATACGCGTATATATATATATTCCATCCATATATATATAATAAGTAAATAACGTATATAATCCTATTTCATATTATATACAAGTAATAAACACGTAATTAGGAAAATTTTAATTTGGTCCAAATTTTGGGGTTGTTACATTCTCCCCTTGTTAATAAAATTTCGTCCCGAAATTTGTTCGAAGTAGTAATCGGTAGTTCGATACTAATCAGGTAGCTACAATGTGTACTAGTAGCCTACAGTTGTAGGGTAGGTCCTACAGTGTTTGAAATCAAGTAGTTGTCAGGTGGTAACGTACCCTAATTTTTGTTGTCTGGAGGTAGTGGGCATTTGGCCTTGAGATGGCCAGCACTCCCACAGTTGAAGCAGAGTTTCGCCTTGGGAGAGTTAGTATTCTTAGGGTAGGACTTGCATCGACCGATGGGTAAGGTACACGGTCCTTCATGATGCCGAGTGCATTTAGAACAGAAAGGTTTCTTTCCCAAGTAGTTTCCTGCAGAGTTGAAGGGAGTAATCTTCACCCTTTTTGCTGGAGGGGGCGTACAGTCAGTGTCGGTATCCTCTTCAGTAGGAGTACTTTGTGAGGTTGGTGGTGAAGTAGGGTTTTCTAAAGCTATCAAACGTAGCTCGTACTCACGCATACGTATGTCATTTTGGAAAACAATTCGTCGTAGGTCATCAATGTCTTCCCGTGCTTCAGTTAGTTGTTTTCGCAGTGATTCAATAGTTTGGTTAAGGTGGTTGACTGATTCAGTAGTCAAGGTTTCATCAACTGATGCTTTTGCAGCAGTTAGAGCAACAGGAGAAGCAGGTGCTGTTGCTGATTCAACGAAAGGTTCGGTATCACCCTCGAGTTCGAGGAGGTAAGGAAACATTATTGGTTCCTCACTGAGCAGTTCATCATCCAAGGTAGGGTTGTTGACGGAGTGAGTTGTCATTTCCTACGAAATAATTATTCTATTTAAAAATTGTCACTAGTAAATGGTGTTCTATTGGATGACTTGTTCAAAGTAACGAACAATATATGAGTTCCCGGTCTCAACCAGTGTGAGATAATTGGGAAAAGAGTTTGTTATAAGTAGTCTATGTGTAATACAAGTTATATGTTCGGAATTCGTATAGTCGGTCGTTTCCTAATCCTATTGGGTACTTAGGATCAAAGAAAACACACAGAATACTAGACAGTTACACATAATCATTAAGCGAGAGATTTATGAGAAAAAAAAATAGCTTCGGGAAATCAAAGAATGAGCGTACCCGGGTTGAGTAAATCACAGAGTCTCGGATTTGGGTCATCCTCTCTAGCGTTAATTACGTAAGCTCTACCCCTCGTATTGTTGGTTCGGAGTTTCAGTTTTGGGCAATCCTTCCTGAAATGCCCGGTGCCATTGCACTCATAGCAGGTTTTGGGTGCAGGAATATCAGTACCAGTGGGGTTGGTTCGGCAGTCTTGGGCCAGGTGCCCGAATTTCTTGCATTTGGTGCAAGGACATGAGCCGTTATGATGGCGACTACATTTGGAGCAGTAAGGCTTGCTCCCCTTGTAAGCCTTTGAGTCATTGGTATTGACAATTGCAAGCTTCTTGTCAGGAATCGGGTTGGATGAGTGGGGACTCACTTCCCATTTACGTTTGTTACTCGCAGACGGGGTTGAAGTCGAGCCACGGCGGACAGAATTAGCCGTTAACTCATGAGCCATACGAATGGCGCTCTGAATTGTTCCCGGTTTGGACGAAGTAACTAAATCTTGAAGTCGTTCGGGAAGTCCATCAACGTACTTTTCGATCCTCTTGTATTCAGGATCAACCATGGATGGGCACAAAAGTGCCAGCTGGTGAAAGCGATTAGTGTAACCGGTGATGTCATCACCCTGCATCTTGTGATTCCAGAATTCCATTTCTAGCTGTTTCAACTCGTCTCTGGGACAGTACTCGCCCCTCAGCATATTCTTCAGTTCATCCCACTGTAGTTTGTAGGCCTCGGCAATGCTCACAGTCTGTGCATAAGTGTTCCACCAGGTAAGGGCGGTGTCAGAAAAAGTACTGGCGGCGAATTTAACTTTATCCTCTTCCTTGCAGTTGCAGATGAGGAACACTGATTCGATTTTCTCAGTCCAACGTATCAAACCGATTGCTCCTTCAGTACCTTGAAAGGTCAAGGGTTTGCAGTTATGGAAATCCTTGTAGGTGCAGGTTTTGGGTTGTGGTCCATTGTTAGCGGTATCTTCGCTACCAGGGGCTGAAGTCCGGGTAGCTAGAGCTTGAGCCACACTACGGGCAATTATACCCGCTACTTCGGCTTCAGTAAGAGTGATTTGTCGTCGAGGAGGCATGTTCCTTGAAACAATAATTAAAGAACATGTGAGGGTTTGAATAAGAATTATGACGGTGATGATTTAGTAAGTTCAAAGAAATTTCGTCAAAGGTTGAAATTTGTTCAAAGTTTGTGGGTTATAAATAGGTTTATACAGTTTCGAAATTTTTGAGAATTTTATAAAACATTTTGTAAGAAATTTTGTAACATGTTTGATAGAAATATATTTGTTATAAAATTTGATAGCAAGAGTTGGTTGTAAAATTTTGAAGTCTGATGGAGACTTGGGTTGAAAATGATTTTATTATGATACATCTAACGGTACGGTGGGGTACGTTGTAGAATTTTATAAACGTCGAATTAGGTAGGAATAGTAAGTGAAAACAAGGTCTCGATCTTCATATCGAAGAATGTTGGAGTAGCTATGGTTGTCAGTTATAACGGTGTGGAAGTCTTCGGACGTAAGTCGGTAGTCGTGAATTTATAAAAATTAAATAAGGATAGAATGACGAGAATCGAGTCGTCGTTTGTTTGATAAAATTTGAAAGTGAATTTCGTAGTAGTCGAGAGAGGGTATCGTATCGGGGAAAAAGGCCTATGTACATATATATATATATATATCACATAACCGCCTAGTTCGTGTCTAGCACAATCAAGTAGGAGTCCCGGTTCTCTCGAGGTCAGAGTCAGCTAATGCATTCCGGTTCAACATAACCCCTTTCAGAACTCACATCATCTTCATTTAATTGTACATAGGTGATCAGGCTATGTTAAATTAAACTTGTATGCTGTAATTCCTGAACCAGTTATACCTAATGAGGAATACTGCCTAACGGTCATAGTCTAGGCCCACTAAATGCAACCTAGTTCACTATAACCTTAGGCTCTGATACCAATCTGTAACACCCCCAAATTTAACAGTTTGCGGAAGCGATGTTTTGGGTGTTACTAATCAATAATCACAAGCACAAAGGATACAGTGAACGACTCTAAATGAGACGTCCGAAAAGTTATTACATTAATACATAAGTAGTTTCAAAATACAAGCTCGAGTTCGAGTAAATTCCTAGAGATTCTAGTACATAACAGTAAGTACAAAAGTAATGTATGAAAATCTCCAAGCTTGTAAATGCATGCGACTCGAGCTAAGTAAGCTTATCCTGCTGGGCATCCCTACTGATGCTGTGTACCTGAGAAGCATTACTAAAATGGTCAACCAAAAAGGTTGGTGAATCTCACAGGTTTGTAAGTAAGTAAACAGTTTGAACACACAAGTAGTATTTGTAAATCATAGCCAGCCAGTAAGTAACGATCACAGGTTATGCTCATCGATAACTTAAGTTTTTAATAAGTGGTGGTCGCAGGATATGCAGACCGTTTGATACAATTGCCATGAGCCACCATAGTTGAAGCTTAACGTACAGTAAATATAGGTACCCCCTCATGAATGTAATCCAAAACATTCATACGGAACGAGTAAGAAACGCCCGTTTCTACAGGAACGGTTCGTGGTAGTGCTTGCTACCCCGGGCGGGGATTGTCAGTCCCATATGGATCCATATACTAAAACTCGCGCTTATCACATAACTAACAACTATGGTTCAGGAGGATTTCATTGGATTAGTCGTAAACTCATGCAGTTGGCGTATTCGTAATCTCATACAGTAAGTAAATCATGGCAGCAAGTAAGTTTTGTGTGTTCATGTAAAACAGTAATGCATCTCACCCCTGAGTATAAAACAGTAAAGTAGGGGCTGTAAGACTCACCTGAGTCTGGCAGACAATGCGGTAAGTAAGCAAGTAGTATTCCGAACTAGCAACCCTTAGCGTCTTAATACGCATAAGGTTTAGTAAGTAAATGGAATACTTGTAAAGTATCCATGCTAGTTGTTCCCAAACTAGTTAATGTCCATTAGTTTGTTTGTAAGTTTGTAATCGTTTGTAAATCGTAGTTTGTATAAAAGTTGTACGGTCCGTTTGTTATCGGTGTATAATAATAATTCCATCCATTATTATTATGTATTCATAGTAGTTGTACAGTTGTAAAGTATACTCGTATAATCGTTTGTTTGTATTACAACATGTATCGTTTGCGTAAGTTCCAATGGGCTTAAACCCCAAAGGGTACGAGTGAAACCTCGTAAGTATTCGAGTGTATGTTCGTATCAGATGTAATCCCGTGTAATGTACAAGTGTAAGTTCGTTGGAGTGTAATCTCCTAAGTATTTCCGAGTGTAATCTCGTACGCGTGTGTGAGTGAAATCTCATGTTCAGTTTAGTATAGACTTGTACGTATTCAAGTATCGTTGTATACTTTCAAAAGTATAGTGTTTTCATGTATAAGTAACGCCGAGTAAAGTACGTTTACGTTTTAAGTATATTCTATACTTGTATAAAATGTAAGTGTCAAACAGCCTATTTTAGCGACACTAGCATGCGTCACTTATGTGTGGTGTGCGGCACTTAAGTAGTGTCGGTATTCAGTGTCTGTGTAACAATGTATGCGGCACTTAAGTAGTGTCGGTATTTGGATAGTGCGTCACTAAGTAAGTGACGTTAGTAAGTATTGTTTTTCATCAGTGCGTCATTATGATAGTGACTGTATTCAGTGTCGTAGTCAAACAGTGCGTCACTAATAAAGTGACGGTATTCAGTAAGTAAATCAGTTTGTGGGGCGACACTAAACAAGTGTCGGTATACGTATTTATGCGTCACTGGTGAAGTGACGGTGTGAGGGTTGAGTGACGTCATCAGTAGTAACCGGACGTCATTCGTTTCTACTGAAAGTTATAAGTTTTTACCGATAATAGCGACACTAGCGAAGTGTCGCAGTGTTTCTGCTGATGATAGCGGCACTTATGAAGTGTCGCCTTGTTTCGACCGAAGGTTATATGTTTGAGTCACTAAGGCGAAGTGTCGTATGTTACTACTGAAAGTTATATGATAGCGACACTTATGAAGTGTCGTACCGTTTCTGCCGAATCTTATATGGTAGCGTCACTATGGAGTGTCGTGTTGTTTCTGCCGAAGGTGTTATGATTGCGTCACTAGTGAAGTGACGGTATAGTGTTTTAGCGGCACTAATGAAGTGTCGTGTATAGACGGTTCGTGACCTATGCGTCACTCAGACGTAGTGACGCATAACTGGCGTGAGCCATGCGACACTAGCGTCTGGCCAGTTTTTGATTCGTGTCGAAAACGTATTTAGCGAGTTTCGTTCAAGTTGAAACTTTTACACAAGTTATATTATGTTATGTAGAGTTCATAAAAATTGTTGGATGTCGTTTTTAATGTTTGTAGTGTCGTTTTATTTAAAATGACCAAAACCGACATTTTCATAAAAGTGTTCAAAAACGAGTTTAAGTTACATATTTGGACATCATTTAGCTAGGGGAACAATAATCTAGCAAAATAAAAGTAATCGGAAAAGTTTCGGGTCGCCGGAAAACTTACAAAGTTGTCGAAACGAAAATCCGAAAAGATGAGTTTGTAGCCCTCGTTCTCGTGATCACTTTTCTCCAAAACGAACCTAGCTTCTGAGGTGTTTTAGTGGTGTTTTTAGGGTGTTTTGTAGGCGGTTTTAGAGAGAGAGAGAGAATGCCGATTGAGAGAGAAAGAGAGAGTGATTGAGTGAGATTGTGTGTTTGGTTATGTTTGTGACCAAAGGGATATGGGGGGTTGTCCCCTTTGACCTTGGGCCGGTTGGGTGGGGCCACCAAGGTGTGGTCTCACCAAGTTTTGCTTCCTCGCGTTTGCGCTCCGTGCTGTGTTCGTTTCCCCGGTCGTTTAAACGTAAAAATCATTTTATACGCCATTAAATATACGTTTAAAAAAAAATACGAAGTAATATCCGATTATTAAGTTGAAGTATTTTACCAAAATACTAGTTTTCAAGTTATAAAAATATAACTTAGTTTTGTTTTGTCGGTTGGTCGAGTTTTCGGAGAGTTCGGTGACGTTTTAATTAAAACGTACGTTTTCCGTTATATTATAAACATAATATAAAGTACTAGTCAAAGTAATTAAATAATTTCACATTATTTAATAAGTGTTTTACTAATGTCCGTAAGTTTGTACGATTGTTGTTTTATACTATATGTACGAATCGTATACGCGTATATATATATATTCCATCCATATATATATAATAAGTAAATAACGTATATAATCCTATTTCATATTATATACAAGTAATAAACACGTAATTAGGAAAATTTTAATTTGGTCCAAATTTTGGGGTTGTTACAGTAGGTATAAAATACCTTAGATAGTGATTTTTATGCCCAAAACAGCAAAACTCAACAAACTTTCTCTCAAATTTTTTCAAAAACGTCAAACTTTTTCAAGATTAAAGAGTTATACCGTCTGGTTAACTCAAAATTTTTTGAGTTTTAGTATTCCCGAGGAAAGTCATTTTCAAAATAAAAGTATGATATTTCTAAAAACCTAACGAAAATAAGGTGGAAATTTCTTAAGCAAAAATTGATAATCCAAAAGAGCGTGGCTAGGCACATACAACCCTTTGCAGTGAGGTATCTTGAGCCCTAAAGAATTCATCTTTAATTCTTCACTTTCATTTCTTGTGTGTGCCGATGCATGCATCTCTCAATTAGAACTTGTTCTTGACATGCGCTTCGAGACCATATTGGTATGTATCGTACGCGGTATAGGTGCAATTAGATGACCTCGACATTCCTTAGGATTTAACCCATTTCTTACATATCTCTTCAAGCCCAAAACCCTTTCCGATACTCATTTTCAGTATCGATGATCCGCTTAGAAAACCCTTTTGAGCCTAAACCTTTCATTTCATTAAACCCTAATTTTACCCTACTTCCCAAAAATATTTCCCAAACTTATCTTAGAATTTCTGAGGTTATGAGGAACATCTTTTAGAATATCCAATTCAGTTATCATACTCGTTCGTGTTCTCCAAATCAAGCCTCTTGAAAAAATGGTGCGGGAAAATTAGTACACAAGATAGACAAGAAGATAGTGGTGCGCGAAAATTAGCACACGGGAAAAACTCGAAATGATCAAAGATAAAATAAGGGATTTCTGAAGGACTCAAAATATAAAATCTCCTTGGAAATTATCTGACAAAGAAATTCTGAAGAAAACAAAAAGAAAAAGAAGAAAAATCAGAAAAGAAAAAAAATAGCTCCATCAATAAAGCTGAAAGCCTCAGAAGAATTGCTCTTCAAGAAACTCCGACAGAAGCTGAAACAGCTACCAAATCTCCGTTCTACTCCGTTCTAAATAAAGTTTTTCATGATCTCAGTGATTTTAGGATAAGCAAAAACCCTCACAAGCAAACATACCACCATCCATACCCTTAAACGCTCACCAAACACTACAACCCTCCGAATGTCCTGTGATAATTAGCACCGTCCTCACTTAAGTGGTGGAGATCCGATTCTCGATCAAGCCTATGACAATGAGTGCTGCATGACTGGATAATTGAGCGATTTAATTTGTTCTAAATTGATAGGAAACCCGATACACTTTGAGTGAATTGAGTGACCACCTTTAGTGAGATCGCCTAGTCATGTGTACTCCAAGATCGCGAGGATTGGAAGTATGCCCAAGAGAATCACTTCTTGTTTATGGAAGGATCATCTTATCTTTCTTCACGCTTTTAGAGTAACCTACTTATATGAGAAAATGCTGACTCTTGGGAATATTTCAACTCACCCCTAAAACATGACATAAAAATATATTTTTTTTAGAGAAATGAGTTGAATGTTGCTTGAGGACAAGCAACGTCTAAGTGTGGGATAACTTGATGTGAGGTAAAAAGTCATGTTTTAGTACGCATTATTCCTCACTTTTTGATCCAATCTTCATTGAAAACCTTTCAAAACATTGATTATTTACTAAAATTCACTAAAGTGGTTCAAATATGGACGTTGAGATAAAAATCACTGGAAACACTCAAATAAAACACAAAACACAGCATATTAAAACAAGCAGATTCCTCCGCTCTCACTTTCCTATCAAAACACACCTCCTAACTTCTACCATCTGTTATATAGGTAAAAACGAGAAGGAAACATCAAGAATAAAGTGAAACGGCCAAAGGACGGAGAAGACACTGAACTTACAAAGCGGAAAAAGTCTTTCCGGCAACGCCTGAGCTCTACACATCCAATTTCCATATGATTGGTAGCATTATAACGTAACGGAATTACGAAGCCGTGGGCGAAAGAATCAAGTCAAACGGAGGAATAACAAAAGAGATACAGGCGTTTTAAGCAACGAACAAAATCAGACGGAGACCGTATACGGCCCTGGAGACCGTATATGGCCATGACAAGACCGTATACGGCCCTCCTGCCCCAATTTGTTGATGGTTCATGCTTTGTACGCTTGTACGTGATGCTACGCGAGTTGTACGGCTGATTTCAGAGCTTGCCTATAAATAGTGGACTCCCCTCACATTTCAAAACACACCATTTTCACTTCTCATTTCTTCCTTACAATTTCTCTCTCACACACATCTCTCTATCTAGTTTCTCTCTCTAAGGGATTTCATCTCTCTAGAATTGAGCTAGTTAGAGAGATAGTTAGGTACAGGTAGCTTTTAGCTTTTGTACGGAGTTACTCCAAGACTTTGTTTTCGCGAAGATCTATCTGTAATAAATTCGTATCAGGTTCTATTTATATATCTCGTACTTTCCATTTTTTAACATGTGTTGCTTTGTTTATACTTGTGTAGGATTGTATGCTAGATATATAATGTTAGGCTAGACATTTCTTTGTGTTTACTATGATGCAGTTATGTTGGAGTAGTCAATATACTTATGCTATGCTGTTACTCTGTATGTGTTGCTTTAAACTGTGTATGAACTTATAAACTGAATCTCGAATGTTTATCTATCCAACTTATGATGTGGTTAGAAGCTTCCTGCTAGAACTTGACCAATTACTAGTGGTACGTTCTCTACCTATTCTATGCCTGATGATCAATGATCTCGACATGGCTGTGTTCTCTAGGTTGAAACATATCATAAGAGACACGGAGCGTAGGACTAGAGATAGATTAGATTCATGTTTATCTGTTAGGTATCTTTGAGAGAACTTTCGGGATATCTATGATCTGATTATTAGTTGTCTGCCATGATTAGGGTTATGATATTCTGTTATGTGATGTCCTATTGCATGTTCTTGTTTGATTGTTGCCTTAGGATTGATGCATGCTAGAATTATCCTCCTGATTTGTATCAGTAACTTTATAATTAGGGTTTTCAGATACAGAATAATGTTTTACACAGTAGATTAACATGCATAGAATAATTGTGATGATTTATATGTTTAATGTTGAACAATTCAACTGACCGTTAGCCCGACTATCCCAACTTGTTCTGCAGGATTATTCCTGTTCATGTTTTTGCTCAATCAACAATTCATGCTACGATACAGACGTCTCTGATGACTGTGACTGGGGACCAGGATTCGAGGATAGTTGTCGGTTGAATTGGTCTATACATTTAGGAGAACTTCCGGTATATTTGACATTCTATAACTGCTATCCATGTGACATATTATTTATCTGATTGCGGACAACTCTACGTTAGATATATAATAGGCTCGTAGTTATAGCTCATTAAGATATAGGATATCTGTGAGAGTAATGTGGCACCCTAGTTAATGTAACGGAAAAACCATAAAATGGCCAAATACTCGGTATAGTGCCGGAAACACCTGTTGGTGGAGTACAAACGTACGAAAGTCGTGGAAAGGTTGTAGGTACAATACTTTGATTACCTATGTTTCCATCCTCTCCAGATTAGTCATCACAACTAGTAGCCCTACCCTTTGACTACTCATCAACAACATTTATCGAAATCATAGTAAACACTCGCGTTATTCACTGTCGTCCGAGTCTCCGTACAAACTCCCTTTTCCTTTATCGTATTTTATTTACTTTATAATTAGTTATAAAAATAAAACCCCTTCAAAAGATTTTAAACCCTAGCTAGATTACAAAAGATAATTAAACTTCCTAGAATCCCATGCCCGTTGTAGTTTGAAGAACGACACCTGAGTCATACATACCGCTTACTGCCCTTTTAGGTCCGTTAGTAGTATACAGCTTAGGATTCCCCTGCTCTATAAATTTAAAACACCCTGCCGTGATTCCCTGTTGGCCGGATCAACGACCGGAGTAAAACCCAACCGACCGGATCACCTTTAATGTTGATAAACTATTGAAATATCCTATGGGTGAAGATCTTGGTCTTGTAGATTCTATGCAGGAAATAATTAAAGAACACTTGGAAGAGATTCTCGCAGTAAGCAGCATTAACCCCCTTCCGAATACCATCATTACAACAAGGAAAATCTGTGAAGAAGGTGCGGGATTATGCTCGGCTATCTCGAATACTTCCACCGCATCAAAAGAAGTGCTACTTCCTTTAAAAAATTCAAGCTTACAGCCCAACAGTTCTATCATTGCTGCACCACTTGGGCATGGCACTCCAGTCACTCTCTTGAGAAGAAACCCTAATTCTGAAGTTCATGAATCATCTCTCTCAAAGGAAGAAATTCTGAAGACTCTCAAAGAAATGGAGTCAATGCTTAAACCATCTGATTCGCAACTATCTGAAAGTTGTGAAAACTTGAATCCAGAGATCACTTTTAGCACATCTTCTTCAGCTCAATTCCGGAGATTTGCATTCACCGAGGATAATGACATAATAATCACTGAGGATAATGCGGTCTCTCAATCTTCTTAAGTAAAATACGAACTGAGAAAAGATGAGCTTTCCAACAATACAGAATGGGTTGAAATAGCGTCAGTCGACATTCCAGAATCACCTGCAGTTGAGTCAGAATATCAGACGAAATACGATGAGCTTAAAAGAGACGAGATTGCAAGGATGAAGCCTTCCACTGAAGAACCACCTGAATTGGAGCTGAAGGAACTTTCCTCACACCTTGAATACGCTTTTCTCGAAGGAACTTCACATTTACATGTTATCATATCAAAAGATCTGAAGCCCGAGGAGAAAGCAAAACTTATTAAGGTTCTTAAGTCACACAAGAAAGCGATTGCATGAAAGATCTCTGACATAGAAGGGATCTGATAAACGCTCAAAAGTACTATATTTTAGTAGTATTTTACCCCTATTCTTGGATGTTTCTATTGCATTTATTTAAGTTTAGATATTGATTTCGTTCATATTTGCAATTAGATGTGGAAATGGAGCGTTATGGAGAAAGGAACGGAAAACAGTCAATAAATGAGTTAAATGATGCATTTTTGAAGAATAAAGCAAAGCCGAAGGATGAAGAAAAAGTTAAAGAAGAAAAATAAAAATTCGGCTGAAAAGTCAATCCATACACCGTATGGATTTCCATACGCTGTATGGATTGAGGCGGTGGAAGCCCAGATGATGCGTAGCTGGGCCGGGCTTATTTTTCATCCATACGCCGTATGGAAATCCATACGCCGTATGGATCGATTTCTCAGAAAAGTATAAAACGCGTAATAAACCCTAAAAAAGGGAATTCGGCTATGGTTTTGAAGTTTTCGATTCCAGACGACTTTGTACGAATATTAGGGTTATTTTGGAGGCATAAAGAGCTAAGGTTGAGGGTAATTCACTTTATTCTCTTTATGATTCGTTATTTCGGTTTGTAATTACTTTGATTATTTCGATTTCATTGATGACTTTGGTATTGAATGATCTGAGTTTTATATTTTTGATGATGAATTGATTATTGAAAGTAGTTGTGTGATTAATTAAACTCGGATTATGATTATTGAACGATTGTTATTGCGTATTGAATAAGTTATTTAATTGAAAACTATTATATTGCTCGCGGATCCTTATTTATTGGTAACTGGTAATTATTATTGCTCAACGTGGTTGATAATGTTAATGAGATTGATTTCCTTTAATGTTATTAATTATTGATGGTTATAATATTAGGGTTTTAACCATTGCTAAATATGTTGAGTCTGATAGGTTGAGAAAGTAATAATTATACACTTTAAAATGAATAAGACAATAAGAGATTATTGGGCATTGTTGAGTCATGCCACTAGAGTTATTTTAATAAGTTGTGAATGTTTAATCCTCAATTTAGGGAAAAGCACACAATTAACCGATCATCTTGTGACATTGGACCAATGTTTAATGTTGGACCCTAAATTGTAGGAATTAGTTGGACTCGAAAAGTTGGCTAATTTACATTTAATTTGGAAGCTTTGATTAGTGACTAAATTGATATAAAAGAATTTACAATTAGATAATCAATACGTAATGAATCGGGATGTATGAATCTGAGTGAAGTTAATTATACAATTACTTATTCCTTCCTATTGTTTCCTATCTGTCATTTAATTTTAAGTATTTTATTGTTTTATTTATTATTTTAATTATTATGTTCGCACGGAACTAAAACGCCCCCCTTATTTACTGCTTTTCTATTTAATTAGTACTTTCTATTTATATAAATACCACTGTTCCCTGTGATCGACTCGGACTTACCAAGTCTATACTTACATTCGATCAGGTATTCTTGCCTGGTTATGTGAAAAGTATTTATTAGGTATTTCCATTTCTAAATTATAAAACGAGACGTTTCATAACACATCAAGCTTTTGGCGCCGCTGCCGGGGAACGGTTGCGTTGTTGATTTAAATAGGAATTATTAATTGTAAAATTTTGTATTTGGAAAATTGGTTAAATTGATTTTTGTAAAGTTGTTTAATTAGTTTACTTAATTATAACAATGGGTTTTTGTTAATAAAACTGGTTGAAACGAATTACTTTTTATTTGGTTAAATTTCTAAATAATTAGTTTTCAACCGGCGGATGGAAATCCATCCGCCGGTTGGAGTTCTTTCTGTCAAATTTTGTATATGTTATTAATTATTAGATATTTTGTGTTAACTAACTTACTTTTCGTTAATAGTGTTTGTATTTCAGATTTAATTGTTATTTAGGTTTATAATCCAATGGCTAGGAGTTACGAGAGTGACGCGAATGATAACAATTTGGTTAAGGTTGCTGATTCTGCTAATTCAGGTCCGAGCTCCACCGACACAGTTCCTTCTACCACCTATTTGGGCCGTAAGCCCGTTCCTGTCATTTCATCTTGCCAGGGTTTGTTAGATGCTATCGAGGAATTCAGAGAGGATGTTCCTTTTATGGTTGAGTTGTTGAAGAAATCTACACTGGATTTCACTGATAACCAGTCTGTTATGATTCAGGATGTGTTTGAGGGTGCAGAGATAGAGATTAAGTATGGGTTTATCCGACAGTATTATAATGCACTGGCTGAATTAGGGGAATCATTAGATTTGAGGATTGATGAAGAAAAGAAATTTTTCGCTGCTCAGAAGAAGAGATGCATTGAGATTTATGAGGTTTTGATTCATTATTCTTTTCCTTTTCAACTAATCAGGCATCATGTCTTCATCGTATGTTGACGGTAGTTTATCAGATGACCGGACATCCTAGTTCCGAGGCAGATAAGGAGTTTACGAGTGGTTTGCGAGATTTGATTAGATTGATGCAGTCAGACGACCACCTTAGAGACCCGACACCTCACCATTTCCTAGTAACTCATACTCTTCATTACTACCTTCATAGGATGTTAACAAAAGTGGATGATCTTGCCAAGGAGGAAGCAAAGAGACTACACCCAGATTTTATCCATCCTCACAGTGAAATTGATTTGGTTAGTTATTTGGCAATTCACTTAGATGTTCTGATTGACATGAGTAAGGTTTTAACCTGTAACACCCGCCAAATTAGGACTAGTAATTAGTGCCTAATCATATGTTAATACATGTAATTAGTTCCTTGTTAGGCTAATTAATGTATCTAATTATATATATTGTTGGATATATATACGAAAATGCGATTTGGTTAAATCGTACGCAATTTAAATCGAATGTATTTCGATTCTATTTTATATGGACGTTGGTGACAAAAATTTTATTAAATAACGGTTTATGTCAAAAATATTATTATTATAATATTTCGTATCGTACAATCAGGAATTACATAATTTAAAACGTAAAACGGGCAAACCAAATAAAATAAATTACAACTTATAACTCAAAATAAAGTGATTAGTAAAATAATTAAACAAACTATCGCGTAAAAATTCGTAATCTAAAACTTATAATTAAAACGTAAAATAATTATTTAACATCTAAACGACGGAGCAAACGAACACCACACGGAACGCGGGGCGAAAAACTGGAAATGGGGATAACCCCACCTCCACCTCCTCTCTTCTTTCATTTATTTCCTTTCCTCTCTCTCTCCTTCATCTTTTTCTCTCAAACTTTCATCACCAAAACTCACTAAAAATCGCAAATAGCAACATCAAACGACCTTGGATCTCATTATCACTTTGGAAGAAAACGACCACCGCGACACGATCTATCATCCTATCTTTTCGGATTTCTCATCCGACAATTTGTAAGTTTCCGACAAATCCCGAAATCTCTCGTTTTTAAGTGTTTTCACTTTCTAGTAGTTTGTAACAACTTATAATGTCCCTATAAGGGTTGGGTAAAAGTTTTGGACCGAACGGAAACCGAAAAACTCATTTTCGACACATTTTCCGGCCAACAGACCGCTACGTCGCATTTGGCCCAGAATTTATGCGACGTCAGCTTCTACGTCGCAAAACCCCTCGTGACGTCGCATAGTGCGACGTCAGTCACAACGTCGCATTAAATTGCGACGTCGCATATAGCGACGTCAGCCTTAACGTCGCCAATACCTCACTACGTCGCCTTTAGCGACGTAAGCCCCTACGTCGCAGAAATTAACCAACGCCGCATTAGCGACGCAGCACCCTACGTCGCATTAAATTGCGAAACGTCGCCTTTAGCGACGTCATACTCAACGTCGCAGTCCTACCTGCGACGTCGCACCCAACGTCGCACAAACCAGAACCTCAAAAACACAGATTTTTACTAAGTGTCGAGACTCGAAATTTATCACTCGATTTTACCCAAATTCAGATCCAGATGCGTTTTTCGTCAAAGCAATATAGTAGAAATAAAAATTTTCCAAGCTGACCTGGCAGCTCGACCCCAGCCAGGGGCTCTGCCCCTTGGACCCCGCCAGGGGCTGCCGCCCCTTGGACCCCGCTACCAAGGGCGCTGCCCCCGGACCCCCGTACTTTGATTTCATAACGGCTTCTAAAACACAATCAAAACACATTTTTCAAGTAAAACGCCACGAAATCAAAATAGTAATAATTGAGATTATTATTACAAATCCGTCACCAACGGGCCGTACATTTTTCAAACACTTAAACGTATCAACCAAATAGTGGAGATTTGGACATTATAGTTGGATGAACAACTACTGGGGTGATCTTTTGAGATACCCAATCATATTTATAACCATCGCGTGTCGTGGACACCCTCAGGTTACAAGTCTTTGGACTTCATTTCGGCTAATCAACTTACGTTTGTTTAAACGCTTACAGACTCAGGTGAGTCTCATAGCCCCTCTTTTTACTGTTTTACTCAGGGGTGTGATATACTGCTCAAACTTTTAACATGTGAACGCAAGTACCAAACTTTTCATATACTACATGAGTTTTTCGAAACTAATCATTTGAAAGTCCTCCGTCAGCATAGTTGTTAATACGTTGTTATTGATTAGTAACACCCAAATCAAGCTTCCGCAAATCATCAAATTTGGGGGTGTTACAGATTGGTATCAGAGACTAAGGTTATAGTGAACTAGGTTGCATTTAGTGAGCCTAGACTATGACCATTAGGCAGTATTCCTTATTAGGTATAACTGGTTCAACGATTACATCATACGAGTTTAATTTAACATAGCCTGATCAACTATGTACAATTAAGCAAAGATGATGAAAGACCTGAAAGTAGTTATGGCTGAACAGGGTACAATAGAAGACTCTGACCTCGAGAGAACCGAGACTTAAACATGTTTATGCTAGACACTCAATAGGCTATATTATATAGGAACTATATGAATATAGGCCTCAATCTTACTAACGCTTTGTCTCAGAAATGGCAAACATCCCATCAAATTCATCTCGCTCTCAATCCGGGTCGCAGAACCCAAGGGTAGCAAGGAGGAACAACAGGTTGCCTCGAGCTGGCCCGTATCCCACTCACATCGCCTTACCGGCTTTAGCTGCTAGGGTAAATCAACACGAGCAGCGACTTCGCACCATGGATGTCGTGTTGCAGGAAACAAATGAAAACTGGCGACTTACGTCTCTTGAACGCATAGAACAGGTCTCCGACGACCTTGAAACCACAAACAACAACATGGATGTCCTTCGCAACCAAATTATAGAAATAAGGGTGGAAAATGCCCTTCTACAACAAAGGATGGAAGAATGTGAGCAACGCTCACATGAAGCAGAAGAGTATGCGCGCGGAATAACACAACGACTTGCGCTAGCAGAAGACAACGCCCGACAAGCTAGCAGGCTTGCAAACACTGTGGACCGTCTTGTCACGATGATGGAACAAATTAATCTACGTCAAGACTAGTGTAGTCTTTGTCTTGTAATCTATCCTGTAATCTAGTAACTATCTACGCGCTACTCTATAATTCAGTCGGATGTAACAATTCCCGACATCTTTTGTAATACATCTGTAGGATGTAACCTTTGAACTCGTATTAGCTATCAAATATTTCTTGTTGCTCAACTCATATTAATTGCCATAATTCTTTTTCATATTGATGTTATGTATTACCACCTTTATACATGTACATCTGAAATAAATACAATTTTCTTACAAAATCTCATGTATCTTCATTTCTTTTATTGAAGAATCATGCCGCCAAAGACACGACCTTACACAGATGCTCAGATCACGTCACTCATAACCCAGGCTGTTACTGAAGCCTTGGCTCGGAATACCCCACCCAACTCCACAAGAAACAGCGATACCGCTGGAACCTCTGCCGTTAAACCTTGTTCTTACAAGGACTTTCAAAGCTGTAAACCCTCGAGTTTCAAGGGTTCTGAAGGAGCCATCGGACTGATCAGATGGTTCGAGAAAATGGAAACTGTTTTTCGTGTCAGTAAATGCGCGGAGAACGACAAAGTAAACTTCGCCACCTGCTCTCTTGAAGATGATGCCCACTCTTGGTGGAATTCATATACCCAATCAGTGGGTGCTGACATTGCCTACCAACTCACTTGGGAGGAATTGAAGGCAAAACTCACTGCCAAATACTGCTCGATCGCCAAACTCCAAAAGCTAGATGAGGAGTTTTGGAATTTGAAGGTTCAGGGTGGTGACATCGATGGTTATACCACCAGGTTTCAACAACTAGCTGCCCTCCGCCCAGCTATGGTTAGCACTGAACCTGATAAAATCAGGAAGTACACCCTTGGTCTCCCTGATCCTGTTCGGGGACACGTCATCTCTTCCAAACCAACCACCATTGACGGTGCAATCTCATTGGCCCAAGACCTGATGTCTATGAGCCAAGATTCTGAACCACCCACTTCATCCTCCCAAAACAACAAACGCAAGTGGTCTGACTACCACAACAACCACTCCAACCAACAAAACAAGAAACCCGACACCATCAAGGCTTACAACACCACCACTGACATCATCCGGGGTTACACGGGGAGCAAACCATATTGTCCCAAGTGCAGCCGTCACCATGAGGGTTCCTGTGGTCCCTTTTGCAACAACTGCAAGAGGTACGGCCACCTCACCAAAGATTGCCGCTCACCTGCCAACAACAATTCCAACAACAACACCAGACCACCCAAAGTATGCTTTGAGTGTGGGAAACCTGGGCATTTCAGGGACTCGTGCCCAAAACTGAAGAACAACAACAACAACAACCGCAACAACAACAACAACAACACTCGCAGCAGAGCTTTCGTCATCAAATCTGGGGACGCCCGCCAGGACCCGAATGTGGTCTCGGGTATGTTCCTCCTCAACAACTTAACTGCTTCTGTTCTATTTGATACTGGTGCTGATAGAAGCTTTATCTCCGATGATTTTTGCCCATTACTTGACATCACTCCTGTTGCCTTAGATGTTAAGTACACTGTAGAGCTAGCCAATGGAAAACTTGTAGAAACCACCAGTGTGATACCTAATTGCACTTTAAACCTAGCTGACGAAATCTTTTCGATCGACCTTATACCCATTGAAATCGGAAGTTTCGACGTCATTATTGGAATGGACTGGTTGTCCAAACATCGAGCTGAAATCATTTGTCACGATAAGATCGTCCGTATCCCACTCGCCGTCGGTGGAACCTTGATCATACAGGGGGAGACCGGTGGGACGGGACTCAATATAATCTCCTGCTTAAAAACCCGAAAATTTCTGAGAAAGGGTTACCCTGCCATACTCGCACACATCACCGAGAAGAAGTCGGAGGAGAAACGACTTGAGGATGTGCCGATTGTTAGAGACTTTCCCGAAGTCTTTCCGGAAGAACTACCTGGTCTACCTCCATCTAGACAGGTTGAGTTCTCAATCGATCTCGTGCTGGGTGCCGCACCGGTGGCCCGCGCACCATACCGTTTAGCCCCATCCAAACTTCAGGAGTTGTCCTCTCAGTTACAAGAACTTCTGGATCGAGGATTCATTAGACCGAGTTCTTCACCTTGGGGAGCTCCGGTCTTATTTGTTAAGAAGAAGGACGGTTCATTCCGAATGTGCATCGACTATCGAGAGTTGAATAAATTGACCGTCAAGAACCGTTATCCACTTCCTCGCATTGATGATCTATTCGACCAACTTCAGGGTTCAAGTTTCTACTCAAAAATCGACCTGCGATCAGGTTATCATCAGTTACGAGTTCGCGACACCGATATTCCAAAAACTGCTTTCAGAACTCGTTACGGGCACTACGAATTCCAAGTGATGCCCTTTGGTCTAACCAACGCACCGGCTGTATTCATGGACCTCATGAACCGGGTGTGCAAACCTTACCTCGATAAGTTTGTCATTGTCTTTATCGATGACATACTCATTTACTCGCGCAACGAGCAAGAACATGCGCAACACCTCAGAACCATCCTTGAACTACTTAGACACGAGGAGCTTTATGCTAAATTCTCTAAGTGTGAGTTCTGGATCCAAACCGTTCAATTTCTTGGGCACGTGATCGACAGTCAGGGAATTCACGTGGACCCATCAAAAATCGAAGCTATCAAAGACTGGCAAGCACCCACCTCTGCAACTGAAGTACGACAATTCTTGGGTCTTGCTGGGTACTATCGGCGATTTATCGAAAATTTCTCTAAAATAGCTCAGCCACTCACGGTACTGACACAGAAGGACAAAAGGTTCGATTGGACCGAGAAACAAGAGTCAGCGTTCCAACTTCTGAAACAAAAGCTTTGCAGTGCTCCAATTCTATCACTACCCGAAGGCACCGATGACTTCGTGGTATACTGCGATGCTTCTCACCAAGGTCTCGGTTGCGTGCTGATGCAACGAGACAAGGTCATTGCTTATGCCTCACGACAGCTGAAAATTCACGAAAAGAACTACACCACTCACGATCTCGAACTTGGAGCTGTTGTTTTTGCTCTCAAAATCTGGAGACATTATCTCTACGGCACTAAGTGCACTATCTTTACCGACCACAAAAGTCTCCAACATATCTTCGATCAAAGGGATCTCAATATGAGGCTACGTCGTTTGGTCGAGTTGCTTACCGATTACGATTGTGAGATCAAGTACCATCCAGGGAAGGCTAATGTTGTAGCTGATGCCCTCAGTCGAAAGGAACGACCTAAACCACTTCGAGTCCGAGCCCTCAGTATGACCATTCATAACGATCTTACCATTCAAATTCATACAGCTCAGATCGAAGCCCTGAAAGCTGAAAACATCAAAAATGAAGCCTTGCGGGGCATTGACAAACAATTCGAAATCAGACCTAACGGGATTAGGTGCTTCTCAAACCGAATCTGGTTGCCTAGTTTTGGGAACCTCCGAGACATGGTGATGGACGAGGCTCACAAGTCTAAATATTCTATTCATCCGGGATCCGATAAGATGTACCACGGCATCAAGGAATTTTATTGGTGGCCAAACATGAAAGCCGAAATCGCCACTTATGTCAGCAAGTGTCTTACTTGCTCGAAAGTCAAAACCGAACATCAGAAACCTCCTGGTTTACTCCAACAACCTGAAATCCCTGAATGGAAATGGGATCAAATTGCCATGGATTTCATAACCAAACTACCCAAGTCGTCGAACGGTTGCGATACCATTTGGGTGATCGTTGACCGCCTCACCAAATCTGCTCATTTCCTGGCAATCAAGGAAAGCGATAAAATGGAACGCCTCACACAGATATACATCAAGGAAATCGTTTCCCATCACGGTGTTCCAATCTCGATCATCTCTGACAGAGATGCCCGTTTCACCTCTCACTTTTGGCAATCACTTCAAAAAGCTTTGGGTACCCGTCTCGATATGAGTACCGCGTATCATCCTCAAACCGATGGCCAAAGTGAACGAACCATTCAAACACTGGAAGACATGCTACGAGCCTGCGTAGTTGATTTCGGTACAAACTGGGAAAAACATCTACCGTTGTGCGAATTTTCGTACAATAACAGTTATCACGCCAGCATTAAGGCTGCACCCTTTGAGGCACTGTACGGTCGTAAGTGCCGATCACCGATCTGTTGGACTGAAGTGGGAGATAGTCAACTCACTGGTCCTGAACTCATTCACGCCACCACTGAGAAAATTGTGGAAATCCAAAACAGACTCAAAACCGCACGTGATCGTCAGAAAAGTTATGCTGACGTGAGACGCAAACCACTCGAGTTCCAAGTTGGGGATCGAGTTCTCTTAAAAGTATCGCCCTGGAAAGGCGTCATCCGTTTTGGCAAACGCGGGAAGTTAAATCCCAGATACATCGGGCCTTTTGAGATCCTCGAAAGAATTGGTCCTGTAGCTTATCGATTGCAGCTGCCATCCGAACTTAGCAGCGTGCACCCTACTTTTCATGTCTCAAACTTGAAGAAGTGTCTGTCTGATGAGACACTTATTATTCCACTAGATGAAATTCGTGTTGACGATAAACTTCACTTCGTTGAGGAACCCGCTGAAATCATGGACCGTGAGGTCAAACAACTGAAACAAAGTCGTATTCCCATCGTCAAGGTCAGATGGAATTCGCGGCGTGGTCCGGAATTCACCTGGGAACGGGAAGACCAAATGCGACTCAAATATCCTCAACTCTTCACTGATTCCACATCAAACCCGACCTCGAACTAAATTTCGGGACGAAATTCTTCTAACAGGGGGAGAATGTAACACCCGCCAAATTAGGACTAGTAATTAGTGCCTAATCATATGTTAATACATGTAATTAGTTCCTTGTTAGGCTAATTAATGTATCTAATTATATATATTGTTGGATATATATACGAAAATGCGATTTGGTTAAATCGTACGCAATTTAAATCGAATGTATTTCGATTCTATTTTATATGGACGTTGGTGACAAAAATTTTATTAAATAACGGTTTATGTCAAAAATATTATTATTATAATATTTCGTATCGTACAATCAGGAATTACATAATTTAAAACGTAAAACGGGCAAACCAAATAAAATAAATTACAACTTATAACTCAAAATAAAGTGATTAGTAAAATAATTAAACAAACTATCGCGTAAAAATTCGTAATCTAAAACTTATAATTAAAATGTAAAATAATTATTTAACATCTAAACGACGGAGCAAACGAACACCACACGGAACGCGGGGCGAAAAACTGGAAATGGGGATAACCCCACCTCCACCTCCTCTCTTCTTTCATTTATTTCCTTTCCTCTCTCTCTCCTTCATCTTTTTCTCTCAAACTTTCATCACCAAAACTCACTAAAAATCGCAAATAGCAACATCAAACGACCTTGGATCTCATTATCACTTTGGAAGAAAACGACCACCGCGACACGATCTATCATCCTATCTTTTCGGATTTCTCATCCGACAATTTGTAAGTTTCCGACAAATCCCGAAATCTCTCGTTTTTAAGTGTTTTCACTTTCTAGTAGTTTGTAACAACTTATAATGTCCCTATAAGGGTTGGGTAAAAGTTTTGGACCGAACGGAAACCGAAAAACTCATTTTCGACACATTTTCCGGCCAACAGACCGCTACGTCGCATTTGGCCCAGAATTTATGCGACGTCAGCTTCTACGTCGCAAAACCCCTCGTGACGTCGCATAGTGCGACGTCAGTCACAACGTCGCATTAAATTGCGACGTCGCATATAGCGACGTCAGCCTTAACGTCGCCAATACCTCACTACGTCGCCTTTAGCGACGTAAGCCCCTACGTCGCAGAAATTAACCAACGCCGCATTAGCGACGCAGCACCCTACGTCGCATTAAATTGCGAAACGTCGCCTTTAGCGACGTCATACTCAACGTCGCAGTCCTACCTGCGACGTCGCACCCAACGTCGCACAAACCAGAACCTCAAAAACACAGATTTTTACTAAGTGTCGAGACTCGAAATTTATCACTCGATTTTACCCAAATTCAGATCCAGATGCGTTTTTCGTCAAAGCAATATAGTAGAAATAAAAATTTTCCAAGCTGACCTGGCAGCTCGACCCCAGCCAGGGGCTCTGCCCCTTGGACCCCGCCAGGGGCTGCCGCCCCTTGGACCCCGCTACCAGGGGCGCTGCCCCCGGACCCCCGTACTTTGATTTCATAACGGCTTCTAAAACACAATCAAAACACATTTTTCAAGTAAAACGCCACGAAATCAAAATAGTAATAATTGAGATTATTATTACAAATCCGTCACCAACGGGCCGTACATTTTTCAAACACTTAAACGTATCAACCAAATAGTGGAGATTTGGACATTATAGGTGGATGAACAACTACTGGGGTGATCTTTTGAGATACCCAATCATATTTATAACCATCGCGTGTCGTGGACACCCTCAGGTTACAAGTCTTTGGACTTCATTTCGGCTAATCAACTTACGTTTGTTTAAACGCTTACAGACTCAGGTGAGTCTCATAGCCCCTCTTTTTACTGTTTTACTCAGGGGTGTGATATACTGCTCAAACTTTTAACATGTGAACGCAAGTACCAAACTTTTCATATACTACATGAGTTTTTCGAAACTAATCATTTGAAAGTCCTCCGTCAGCATAGTTGTTAATACGTTGTAGCGTGAATATTAGTATATGGTACCATATAGGATTGACCCTCCTCGTCCGGGTTAGCAAGCACTAACCGGGTAAACGGACGTACTAATATTTGGGAAGACGAATGTTGATTAGGCATTCGTGGAGGCACCTCGCCCGGAATTCTCTATAGGGGACCCGGCCCTCGAGTTAAGCTCAACTATGTGCTCATGGCTGTATACACGATGATTATCATTAAATTGCTGGATGCAATTCATTATTTAATTGCTGGATGCAATTCATTATTTAAATCTTGCGGTTCATACGATATTACTTGATTTCAAACCTGTGAGCTCACCAGCTTTATAGCTGACCTTTTAGCATATATCGCAGGTACCCAGCAGTAGGATGTTTCTGCTTCAGGACTTAGCTCGAGTCAGCATACAGACGATTGAGATTTTCTTGCATTAGTATATTTTGTATAAGTACTTATGTACTGAAATCTCATTTTATTTAACTCGAGCTATGTAAAGCTTTAAATGTTGTAAACATTTCAGTTATCAATATATTTTGTTAAAACGACGCATATAGAGTCGTTTGCTATTTATCTTTGTGCTTTGTTATTGATTAGTAACACCCAAATCAAGCTTCCGCAAATCATCAAATTTGGGGGTGTTACATAACCCCTTGGGAGCATTTCCAACATGGAATGGTGGAGATTTACACTAAGCTGGTTGATATTTTCAAACATTCGGGGCTAGACTTCAGCAACAGACAAGAGAAAGTTCTTCAAAAGGTTGAAAGAAGGATTAGGGTTTTGAAAAAGGATCCACTGATGAGCAAGCATCATGAGATAGTAGAAACTTTGTTAGAGTTTATGAGTGAGTTAGAGGAGAATAACCCCGACCGTGAGTACAAGTTGGAAGATGATAAATTGGTGTTGGCACCTGAGGGAGTGAATAATAGGGCAATAAATGAAATCAGTTGGGACTTGGTTTATCTTCAACCCGTGGCTACTGAACACTTGGCTAATTTTCCATGTTTTGGTCATGGAGTTGAGAATGTCATTGCACAAGTCACTGAGCGTTTCCTTGCTCTCTATCCTATGCATTAGTTTCCCATTCTTCTACCACGTTTATGTCATTGGATTTATTGTTATTTTGTTTTCCTAGAATTTATTCATTTATGTTGCATGTTTGAATGATTTGAACTTATTACTATTGTATGAATGTTAAGATTTTTCTTTGTGTGGTGTGAATTTTTATTTTGTTGATTTGTAGATTGTTAATTTATTTTGTTTGTGTATAGTTTGGAATTATGAAGATTTTGAAGTCGTGATTCTCCTTCAGGTTTGGTATTTAATGATATTAAATAAGTGATGAATTTAGGTTAAAAAGTGGTATGAAAATCGATTTTGAAAAAATTTATGATTTTCAATCCATACGCCGTATGGATATCCATACGCCGTATGGATTGAAGTTGGGCCGCGGGCCGCGTTGACTGGGTTTAAATTGTTTGACATGGGCCTTTTTAATCCATACACCGTATGGATCAAAAGGTGCATAAACCGCAGGCAGCCTCTTTCTTCTCCATTTTTAAAAACCTAACACTCACAACCACCACCACCTACGGCTGATAACAACAACCACCAAACCACCACTTCCGGCCATGCATTCTTCCCCATTTTTATATTTTCGTGTTCCACGCGCTCTCCTCTACAAGGTATAACTTTCGATTTTAATTTTCGTTGATTACTGTTTGCAATTGAAAGTTAGGGTTTATGTATGTGATTTGGGTATTTCGAATTTGAGTATGATTATAGGCATTTACTGATTGAATTATGTTCTTGTTAACATATATTATGCAATGCCATGCTCCTTTTTGTAATGTATTACATATATTGTGTGATTCGATTTATCCGTGTTTGTTTAAAGAATGTGAATATGATGTGTACTCAATTTTGCTATGTTTTGATTTAATACTTGTTAATTTTCTGGATACATGATGATTAATGCAAATGTTTGTTTGGTAAACGAATGTTTGTGATTACGGTTGTGATAAAATTGTCGTTGTTCTATTTTGTGATTATGATAATTCAAGTTGAATATTATTAATGATTGCTAGTTATTGAGACTAATTATTAGTGATGGTAAAAAGTAATTATTTTATTGTTCATTTTGGTACCAAATTATTATAGTTCACTTTGAATCGACAATTGCCATGATTATTAATCAAGTACTTATTAGCAATTTGAGTAATTTTGTTTCGAGATGCAAATTAGGATTATGAAATTGATTGTTGCGGTAGTTTTTAGGCTAAACCTTTATGGTGGATTATTCCATTTTTAGCAGAAATGCTGCCGAAATTTTTAGTGACCTTTTTGCATTAACTGATTATTTGAATTATTAACAATTGTTTTGTTTAGTAAATAGAATGGCTAGCAGGAGAGCTCGAGGTGGTCAGACTCTGGGGAATCCAATGATCAGACCCTACAGATATCTCAATTTTCATGATTCATACCCTAAGACCACCAGATATCAGTTTAGAGAGCGTCTGACAGCTAATATTGGCCAGTCGATTGAGGTTTTTGATGCTATAAATTGGAACGTTTTAGAGCATGTCATTACTAGAGAAGGGTTTACTAATGGTGCTGAGGCTATTAGGAATTTGCTTGCGACCCCATACGTACTTGCGGATGGCAACATTGGGTTTGTTTCATACGCTTGGTCTCGGTTGTTCAGTATCAGGGAGGATATCTACAGAGAGTTGGTTGTAGAGTTTTATAGCACATTCAGGTTCGATCACAGGTCAACTCGTTGGACTGAGGATTCTATTTACTTTCAGCTGGGGGGACAGCCTAGACAGATGTCGTTGATTCAGTTTGCTCTTGGGATTGGGTTATATGAGCCGAACGAGCTTGATAGTCCCCACTTTCTAGATCATATTTCTGCAGGTGCTGTGAAGAAGCTCACTGATTTGGAGATTAAGCAGGAGTGGCAATTTATTGCCCAGGGTAGTTATGGTAGTTCGACACCTTCTTATACGCGTATTCGTGACCCCCGTCATCGACTCATCCACAGATTGTTGACTTACACCATCGTTGGTCGTAAGGAGGGGCCTGATAAAGTTTCTAGGTCTGACTTGTTTTATTTGAGCTCGATTATCAGGAAGCGGTTAGTGAATGTGCCCTGGAGATTGGCAAAGTGGATGTCCAAGAGAGCCACTGGTACTAGAGATGGGAGCAGTTTGTGTGGAGGTCAGTTTGTGACTAGATTAGCTAGGTATTTCAGGCTAGAGACTCAGGATGAGCTTGGGACATGTACGATTGTTCAGCCTGGCATGGGTTGGTTGACTGCACGACGGTTGGAGGCTTTTGTTCTTATTGAGCCGTGTAGTATTTATGGTGGTGCTGCAGATATGTATTATTGGGTTCCTACCACTGCTGTGGGGCAGACTTTGCAGCCTAGGCAGGGTAGAGGTAGAGGAGATACTAGTGGGAGTGATGCAGGTAGAGGTATGGCTCAAAGCTGTAACAGAGGATATGCTGCTGAGTTTGACCGTTTATCGCAGCAGATAGATCAGATGTCCCTGCGCCACACTCAGAGGTTTGATCAGCTAGATCTTATGCAGAGGCAGCACTTTCATCAGACCAGTGCTCATTTGGATTACCAGGACAACCTCTTTTCTCAGCTGTTTAGTCATCATGAGATGCCATATCAGCCCTTTGCTTACTAGATGCCGCAGGAGTTTATGCCACCACCACCATCAGCAGACCATCCAGGATCATCATATCAGTACCGGATCCAGGAGGATGACAACGATTAGGATGTTGTTCAACCTATGTGGTTTATGATTCCAGACACTATTTCTATTTTTATTATTATTATGACTGATTTTATTTGTAGGATTTTTAATTATGTTGGATTGGTAGCTTTTGGTTTGGTTGTTTTTATTTAGGATGTTTATATTTGGTATTGTTTAATCTTGTGTGTTGATTGATCCCTCAGAATTGTGTTGTGAGTACGTGTTATGCTGGCAGTAAGTTCAGCGCAACAAATTGAATCGAGAGGATGTGGGAATTTCATATCATCCTTGTCATGACCATTAAGCACACTATTCCAGGGGAGTTTTTCTGTTTTATTTCTTTTCTCTTTTTCCCGTTTTAGCAATTCATTATTTGTACAATGAGGGCATTGTACAGCTTTAAGTGGGGGATGGGAGAGAAAAGAGTTGACTTTCCACGTAATTGTCCTATTAAATAAGTAGATTATATGGTAATTTGTTTAGCTGTTATCTCATTAAGATACGTAACTATGAGGTTATAAGTTGCCCATTTTTCAACGAAATTTTTAAATTTAAAATTTTGTTTTTCTAGAGATAATTATTTTGTAACAATGTAGGTTAATTTAAAATTTTTGTACGCTTTTAATTAAATATTAAATTGTGGAGAATGTTATTTAGTTTCATTATATGATGTATTGATAGGCGATCTATGTGAGAATTCTTGAGCTTTTAAGAAATGAAAATAAAGGAGTGGATGTTACTTTTAGATGAACTTTAGTTATGTATGACGTATGTCTTAATTTTCATATTAATAATGTGCGATATGTCATATTTTTGGAAATTTAATTGACATCATTTGGGGATATACTAGGTGTTGTTTCCTCTGTTGTACGAAAGTACAGACCTGGTCTCCGCCAGTATATTTAATGAAAAAGAGCAAAAGAGTTTAATAACTCAAGATATTAAAATGTAGTCAAATTAAGTCGCTTTGTTGTACTAAGGTACAGACCTATCACCAATGGTTTGACTAAAAAATTTATATTGCTAAACCAAAATCAAGTTATGTCGCTTTGTTGTGTTAAGGCACAGACCTGTCACCTATGTCTTGATTTGAAAAATGATTGTTTTGATTAAAATTTCAAAATATGTAATATTTGGCATGTTATGAGTATGAGAGTATATAGCTTTTGGGAGTTTAAGGGAACATATACATGAATAATAATAAATTGAGCTCAATTATTTAAATATAGATTGTTTAAGTGGATAACAATATCAGTAATCATTATGAACTATTTGATGTTTTAAGAATAATAACATTATGTGTAGATTATTTTTGTAATTTCATAGTTTCTTAATAATTGTTTTTAAAATTAACAGATTTTTAAATTTAAATGTTTGAGTTGAAGAAGGGTAATGTTGTGTAATTCCTTTGTTAGTTATTTAGATTAATGGAGATGACTATTTTCTTAAGAATTTGATTTTTGAATCGATAGTCTACTTAAGGACAAGTAGGATTTAAGTGGGGGATGTTTGATAAACGCTCAAGAGTACTATATTTTAGTAGTATTTTACCCCTATTCTTGGATGTTTCTATTGCATTTAATTAAGTTTAGATATTGATTTCGTTCATATTTGCAATTAGATGTGGAAATGGAGCGTTATGAAGTAAGGAACGGAAAACAGTCAATAAACGAGTTAAATGATGCATTTTTGAAGAATAAAGCAAAGCCGAAGGATGAAGAAAAAGTTAAAGAAGAAAAATAAAAATTTGGCTGAAAAGTCAATCCATACGCCGTATGGATTTCCATACGCCGTATGGATTGAGGCAGTGGAAGCCCATATGACACGTAGCTGGGCCGGGCTTATTTTTCATCCATACGCCGTATGGAAATCCATACGTCGTATGGATCGATTTCTCAGAAAAGTATAGTGATAAACGCTCAAAAGTACTATATTTTAGTAGTATTTTACCCCAATTCTTGGATGCTTCTATTGCATTTATTTAAGAATAGATATTGATTTCGTTCATATTTGCAATTAGATGTGGAAATGGAGCGTTTATGAAGAAAGAAATGGAAAACAGTCAATAAACGAGCTAAATGATGCATATCTGAAGAATAAAGTGAAGCCGAAGTTGATGAAAAGAATAAATCAACAAAAATGAAGAAACCGGGTGGAAATTGCATCCATACGCCATATAGAAATCCATAAGCCGTATGGATTGCAGCGGTGGAGGCCCAGGTTACGCGGACTTGGGCTGGGCTTGAAATCAATCCATACGCCGTATGGATCAAAATCACAGGAACTATAAATTCGCGATTTTAACCCTAAAATCAGTGTGTTCAAGTTGTTTTCATTTCCAGTCGATAAAATACGATTAGTAGGGTTTAGTTACGAATTATTTTGGTATTTTGGAGGCACGAAAGCTCAAGATCAAGGGTAGTTCGTTTTAGTTCTTCATGATTCGTCCTTATAATTCGTTATAACTTCTTTATTTGATTTCATTGATGAATTTGTTATTGAATAATCTGAGTTTTTACTGTTTTATGATGAATTGAATATCCAAAGTGATTGTGTAATTGATTGAACTCGGATTATGATTGTTGAACGATTATTATTGCGTATTGGCTAAGTTATTTAATTGAAAACGGTTATATTACTCGTGAATCCTTGTTTATTGGTAACTGGTAGTTATTAGTTCTCAACGTGGTTAATAAGATTGATGAGATTGATTTACTTTGATTTTATTAATTATTGATGGTTACGATCTTAGGGTTTTAACTATTGCTAAATAGATTGAGTTTGATAGGTTGAGAAAGTAATAATTATTCACTTTAAAATGAACGAGACAATAAGTTAATTATTGGGTATTGTTGAGTCATACCAATAGAGTTAATTATAATTAGTTGTGAATGTTTAATGCATGATTTAGGGAAATGCACACAATTGACTGATCATCTTGTGACATTGGAACCAGTGTTTGTAAGTCCCTAGTTCTTAGGATCGATAACGAGGTTATCTTTAGGAATTAAGGCGCGAAATTCCTCAATACTTGGTTCACGGATTGTGAACGAATTGTTTCGCAAGATAATAGCGAATTGATTAATGTTTTGCTTTGTATTGATTATAACAAATGTTAATCTATCAATATGTCGCACCCCCAAAACACGTGGCAGCGGAAACATGAGTTGTCATGGGGGCGCCGACCAAATCAAATATCATTACACAAAGATTAAAGCAAACGACCTCTATATGAGACGTTTGAAAACATTACATTCCATAAGTTTAAATTGTTTACAACCGTTATACAAAACAATGGAGTTCGCATACAATGTGTAGATTACATAACTACTAACTATAGTAAAATGCAATCTAAGTCCCTTGATTTTGAAAGCAATGCGACTCGAGCTACACTATCCATAAGCTTCCTACTGCGGCGGGTTACCTGAGAAATACATACTAAAAGGTCAACATAAAGTTGGTGAGTTCATAGGTTTGTAAACAATCGTTTAGTTATGATCCACAAGATTTCAAGTTGTATCATTCACAAATGACAGTTAAAAGTATCGTTAGCCAACGATAAGTAAAAGTATTGCAAAATGCAATATAAGTATACCATTTACATGAGTCTCATAGTCAAGCTTAACGTTGTTTGCCTCCGGTAAGTGTACTAATCCGAATACACCTCTAAATCACAAGTAATACTGCGCCCGTGGGTTGGCTAGCGCGACTAGCCCGGACGAGGTTTGTCAAACCCTGATGGTACCACCCAATAATACTCACGCACAAATTTTAATGACTATGATGGGGTAGAGGACTTTAGTGGATTATTCAGGTCTCATGCAATCCGTATAAAAAGTTGTTATAGTACTTGTGATCATAAAAGCAGTGGTGTTGTAAATGTATCGTTAACAAACGATGAGTAAATGAGTTGCAAGTGTATCGTTAACAAACGATAAGTAAATATGTTGCAAGTGTATCGTTAACAAACGATAAGTAAATATGTTGCAAGTGTATCGTTAACAAACGATAAGTAAATATGTTATTGCACGAATGCAAAAATGAGTATAAATCAGTTGTAGTATGTATTCTCCCCCAAAAGTAGTTGTAAAACAGTAAAAAGGGGGGCTATGAAACTCACCAGAGTTAGGCAGGTAGCAAGCAATAATCAAATAGCAAGCAAAGTCCAAGGTGCAACCTTCTAACGTCCTAAACGTATAAGGTTGTGTAAGTAGATGTCTTATAAGACCATCTAGAGTGATTGTATAAGTGGGGGTCAATGTCCACTTAAGCCAATCGTGTAGGTGGAGGGTTAATGTCCACCTAAAGCTAGTTCATCAACTAGTATGTCCAAATAAGTTGTTCAAGTTTGTTTATCAAAAACGTGTACGACCCGTTGGTGAAAGTTTGTAATAATAATTCGTTAAGACATTATTATTAGGATGATGTTATACTTACATATGTATAGTATGTTTCATGAGTTATAACGTTGCATTGTATAAGTATTAACGTTACTTGAAGTTTAACACTTAGTGAGAAAACTAGTTTTTAAGGATTCTGTTTCATGCGACACTTCATGCGTCACTTGCTAGTTATGGGCGGCACTTAGAAAGTGCCGCATAAAATGCGTTTTCAGATTTAAATAGCGTCACTTAAGAAGTGTCGGATACGGGGCGTCACTAAGGCATGGCGGCACTAAGGGTAAGTGTCGCTAATATAATAGTTCAGTCACTTCAGGCGTCACTTAGGTAGTGTCGGGTAAGGTGATTAAGCGTCACTTAAGTAGTGTCGTACATAAGCATTTTCAGATAATAAGGGCATCACTATGAGAGTGTCGTTAAAAATAAAGTAGCGTCACTACAAGCGTCACTTGCCAAGTGTCGCTAGAATTTCAGGGATCATGCGTCACTTAAGTCTGTCTCAATTTGCTAAGTCCAAAAACGTGGTCAACTATGACGGTTTGACCCGAACCTTTTACTCAAGTTATATTCCAGTAAATAAAGGTTATAAAAGTTATTATTTCATATTGTAGTCGTTTCGAGATGTCGGTTTTAAGTTTACACCTTAAACTTCAAGATTCAATGTTTTCGGTTTATGTCGGGTCATTACGCCAACTGATTTCACCTATCTATAATCCAAATCAAACTTCCAAATTTTTACCAACTGATTTACTAAGTGTCTTGTCCAACATATAACAATTTCAGCTATTTTAATGTCCATTAACATAGTTAAATAAAGCCGCGCAACAACCGAACACATTTTATCGAAAGACTTCCAGGTCAGTCTTATAAATCGGCTCGTAGAGAAAAATGAGAGCGTTTCTGGAAAAAGTGTAAAACACGAAAGTTGTAGATCTTTTCGATACGCAAATTTAAAAAAAAAATACATCTTCTAACTCTCAGTATTTGATTTTATACGAATATTTTCGTGAACTGTCGATTTTTAGGCAGATTCATGCATGTTCATGTGTTTGCTTTAAAAACGATTTTTAACAACAAGTTTGGACATATTCAAGTTAATGAAGCTATAAAACATGTAAATGAGCATATTACAAGTATTTGAAAAGAGTTATGAAGTTCTTACAAGAGGTGTAGACGAAGAGGAAGAGATATGGATGTCGTAAGCTTGTTTTCTTGTGTTTTCTTGCAAATCGAAGTGGTGGTTGATGACGGCCTTATGGTGGCTCTAAGGTGGTGCTGTGGTGGTGTGGGGATGTGTTTGGGCTGGCCTCTGGCCGAAATTGAGAGAGAGGGAGGAGGGTGGAGAGAGTATTGGGTGAAAAGTGAAGTTGGAGTGTAAAGGGGTGAAGTGAGGAAATGATGCTTTTGCATGTATGCATGAATTCTTAGTGGGTTTAGGGATTTGAGGCACATGGGATCACATGGGGCGAGGGGGGGGGGCGGCGGCCTAGGGGGTCCCACCCGAGGGTATTTTGGTCATTTTCTTGTTCTCACTTAATTAGTTACGTTTTTCGTTCGTTTTCGACACGTATATGTTCGTTAATTAATTTAAGCTCACGTTTTTAGTATAACTTAAGTCTTGATAAGTTTACTTGAGATACTTGTTCTAAATACCCTAAAACATTTATAAAAATGTTCCGTTAGATTATCGGCCTCGATTTGCGTGTTTGTTCTACGACGGTTTAATCGCGTAACGTTATTTTGAGTCGTTTTAATTAACGATATATTTTGGGTAAATTTCCATTGAAGTATTATTTAAAATACTAAATTTATGTTGCCAAATTAATTATTGACGTTTATTTGGTTGTCGAACTAAATTCGCGCGTTACCGTTGCGGTTGAGACGTTTTAATCGAAACGTCTAGGTTTTTCGTGTATTATTTTAACAAAATAATAAATAATAATAAATAACTTCTAAAAATAGATTAAAGTTATTTAGAGAAATGTTTTCACCAACGTCGTATTTAAACTGTGTCGGACTCCGTCCGGTTGTTATGCACAATTTCACCAAATTGCGTAAGCGTAATTACAACTAATTACGTAAGCGTAATATATATCAATTACGGGAGTGTATATTCACATAAATATACAAATAGTTACAAGTAATTACAACTATTTAGCCTAATATTAAACTAAACACACGTAATTAGGGTTTCAAGTAGGATTATCAGTAACCCTAAATCGTCGGGTGTCACATTCTCCCCCTGTTAAGAGAATTTCATCCCGAAATTAGTTTGTTGCCGCAGTCTGTGGGGTATCTAAGAATAGATGTGGGTGTTTCAGTCGCATTTGGTCTTCCCGTTCCCAGGTGAATTCAGGACCACGCCTAGAATTCCACCGGACTTTAACGATGGGAATATGACTCTGTTTCAAGCGTTTGACCTCACGGTCCATGATTTCTATCGGTTCCTCGATGAAATGGAGTTTATCATCGATATGGATTTCGTCGGGAGGGATAACAAGTGTCTCATCAGACAGACATTTCTTTAGGTTAGAAATGTGGAATGTGTTGTGCACGCTACTAAGTTGAGGGGGTAGCTGCAGTCGATATGCCACCGGACCAATCCTTTCAAGAATTTCAAAAGGTCCGATGTATCTAGGGTTTAGTTTGCCGCGTTTACCAAAACGAATGACACCTTTCCAAGGTGACACTTTTAGAAGTACTTTGTCCCCGACCTGAAATTCGAGGGGTTTGCGTCTCACGTCAGCGTAACTCTTCTGACGGCCACGTGCGGCTTTCAGCCGGTTTTGAATGGTCACGATTTTCTCGGTCGTTTCATGGATGATTTCAGGACCAGTGAGTTGGCTATCGCCGATTTCGGTCCAACAAATGGGTGATCGGCACTTTCTACCATAAAGTGCCTCGAAGGGTGCAGCATCAATGCTGGTGTGATAACTGTTGTTGTAGGAGAACTCACACAAAGGTAAGTGGTTTTCCCAAGAGTTTCCGAAGTCAATAACGCATGCTCGCAGCATGTCTTCTAGGGTTTGGATGGTTCGTTCACTTTGACCATCGGTTTGCGGATGATAGGCAGTACTCAGATCAAGTCGAGTACCGAGAGCTCTATGAAGCGTTTTCCAGAATCGAGAGGTGAAGCGGCTATCTCTATCGGAGATGATCGAAATGGGTATGCCGTGTCGTGCTATAACCTCTTTGATGTAGATGCGAGCCAATCGCTCCATCTTGTAGTTTTCTTTGATGGCTAGGAAATGGGCGGATTTCGTGAGACGATCTACGATCACCCAAATGGTATCGCAACCGCTCGGTGTTTTTGGTAGCTTGTTTATGAAGTCCATGGTTATGTTTTCCCATTTCCATTGAGGTATCTCAGGTTGTTGAAGTAACCCAGAAGGTTTCTGGTATTCGGCCTTAACCTTGGCACAGGTTAGACACTTACTAACATACGTGGCTATGTCAGCTTTCATGTTGGGCCACCAATACCGTTGTTTGACGTCATGATACATCTTGTCAGAACCAGGATGAATGGAGTATCGGGATTTGTGAGCTTCATCCATGACCAAATCTCGTGGGTTCCCAAAGTTAGGTAACCAAATTCGGTTAGAGAAGTATCGGGTCCCATCGGGTTTGATTTCGAATTGTTTTTCCATGCCTCGCAAGGTTTCGTTTTTGATGTTTTTCTCGTTGAGTGCTTCGAGTTGAGTGGAATGGATTTGAGAAATGAATTCGTTGTGGATGGTTAAACCAAGGGCTTAAACTCGAAGGGGTTTCACTCGTTCTTTTCTACTTAGGGCATCGGCAACAACGTTAGCTTTGCCCGGGTGGTATCGGATTTCGCAGTCGTAGTCGCTAAGTAACTCGACCCAGCGACGTTGTCTCATGTTTAGGTCCTTCTGATCAAAGATATGTTGAAGGCTTTTGTGGTCGGTAAAGATTGTACATTTGGTACCATACAGGTAATGTCTCCATATTTTGAGCGCAAAGACAACGGCTCCTAATTCGAGATCGTGGGTAGTATAGTTTTTCTCATGGATTTTCAGTTGCCGAGAGGCATAAGCGATGACTTTATCACGTTGCATTAACACACAACCTAGTCCTTGGTGTGAGGCGTCGCAGTAAACTACGAAATCATCTGTGCCTTCGGGTAAGGACAGGATTGGTGCACTGCAGAGTTTCTGTTTAAGGAGTTGGAAAGCCGACTCCTGTTTGTCGGTCCAATCGAATTTCTTATCTTTCTGAGTCAAGGAGGTTAATGGTTGAGCAATTCGGAAAAGTTCTCTATGAATCGCCGGTAATATCCAGCGAGACCTAAGAATAGTCGGACCTCGGTTGGAGTAGTTGGTGCTTTCCAGCACTTGATGGCCTCGATTTTTGCTGGATCAACACGTATCCCTTGGCTGTCAATGACATGCCCTAGGAACTGTACTGTTTGCATCCAGAACTCACACTTGGAGTACTTGGCGTATAGCTCCTCGTGTTTGAGTAATTCCAAGATAGTTTTCAGGTGTTGGCCATGTTCTGTTTCGTTGCGAGAGTAGATTAGAATGTCGTCAATGAAGACGATGACAAACTTATCCAGGTAAGGTTTGCACACCCGATTCATAAGATCCATGAATACAGCCGGTGCGTTGGTTAGACCAAAAGGCATCACTTGGAATTCGTAATGCCCGTAGCGGGTTCGGAATGCGGTTTTTGGAATGTCGGCGTCTCGAACGCGAAGTTGGTGATAACCAGACCGAAGGTCGATCTTTGAGTAAAAGCTCGAACCTCACAGTTGGTCAAAAAGGTCATCGATTCTAAGAAGTGGGTATCGATTCTCGATGGTTGATTTATTTAGTTCTCGGTCTACCGGTCTCCCCTTGTTTGATCAAAGTTTCACCGGTAATGATGGGAACACTAGCGGTTTTCTAGAGACCATTCCTTTAGGAACAGTGTTTGGACAATCGGTCTATGCTTATGATGATATGGATAATCGATTTTGACGGTTATGAGATCTATGTGGGAAATGTTCGCTTGCGATGGTGTAAAATCAGTCGATAAATTTCTATGATAATAGTTTGCTTGGAACTATTAAGTCCGTTGAAAACTTGAGTAATTCAAAATATGTTGGAAAAATCTGGTTGTCAATAAGACGTTGAAAATTTCTGTCTAGCCAATATAATTGAACGTTAGAAGTTGTAAATAGTTCCGGGTAGTTGTTTGGTGAAAATTCTTTGAAAACTTGAATCGGTAGAAATCTGTTGAAAAATCTCTTGAAAACTCTTGTTATTGTAAAGTGTTGAAAGTTTTAGTTGATTCTTATAGTGGTGTCTCCTTAAACGAAAGGGGGACAAAAGAATGAATTTGATCTTAGTATGAGAGCTAAGATTGTCACATTCATGATTAAGAGCAATATGTGGCTTCATAGTACGACGGTAAATCAGTACAATGTAATATGATTTGTAACTAATAAGGCGCAAGGTTAATAGGTTGATAGTTTATAGAATTCAAAGTTTACAAAACATGCCGGGCATCGTTACCTCCGGACGAATACATAAGTCTTATACAAAATGTGATGGGGTTTTATACACCCATCGATAGATCATCGAGCTAACACTAGCTATGTTCACCGTTGTTCGAGTCTACTTCTAATCTATTCTAAGTCCAGGTCGTGTGGATAGTAACGTGCTTCGAGCATGTCACTGTATCGCGGGAGTGCAGAGTGGAGTAAGATATTGTTTGTTGAGTGTTGGCACATCCCTTTGATCCACGTTTTTGTTATTTGCTTAAAATGAGTGGCCACTTCCTTCCAGTAGTGAATCCTATCCCTGATTCGGTCGGGAATAGACCTTTTCAGAATCCTCAATTCTTGCTCGTAGGTCTTACACCTAAGCTTGAGCTCCCAATTGCGGCCATCTAAATCTTCGGCCTGATCTCTCACTCTTTCGTATTCCTCGATGCCAATCATTCCGAAATTGGGTTGCTCATTTTCCTCCATAATGATTTCTCCCATTGGTGCTATTTCCTCATCGAGGTATGTGTACTGAATCTGTTCTTCGCAGATTAGGTCGTCGTCTGACGAGTAGTCGTTCTTAGGGGAGTTTGCCATCTCTTTCAGGAGGGCGTTCTATTAAGACAATGAATCAACAATAAGAAGGTTTAGTCAATGTCGTAGTTTCAAAGAGTAGTCACAAAAATGACCGGGTAGTGTTTTCAAAGTAGTCAACCATGACTATGTTGTTTTGAAATGAACAAATGCTTGGTGAAGGTGATTAGATAGTTGATAGGTTCATAGTTGCGGGTAGTCCATGCAGTAGTGATTAGAATGTTCAAGTCATAGTTTGAAATAGTTTGAAATAGTTTATAGATTTAGTCGTTGTAAGTATCCCTCGCAATACTAATCCAGTGATGTTTGGAACATGCAAAGTTGCGAATCAAGTTATGAGTAAATCGTTTGACAAACGTGTCAAAATGGTGACCAAACATGATCAAGTAGTAAGTCTCGTGTTTGAAAGAATTGTTGACATACAAGTCAAAGAGTGATCAATCATGATCAAGTAAAGAGTTGAGTGGATTGTTGAAGTTCATTCAATTGTTGGAAAAATCATTTCCGATAAGTAGGTGTGTGTGTTCCTCTAGTCGTGTGTAGCACGCATGCCTTATGGGTCTACGATATAAGTGGGAATGATGAGTGCGTACTAACAGGAGTAAGTTCGTTTAGGTGACGGAGTATCGCATGGTCTAAGTTCTATATCGTTTTCCCCGAGTGATTTAGTTGTGAGCGGAAAGAAGAAAGTGAAATAGGTGTCACTTGTTTGGGTGGCGAATCCAAAGGTGGATTCTCCCCAAGTGAGTTCGATTTGATTATATCGTTGCCCGATTCGGTTGAGCGAGTGGTACCGCGAAAGTCTCCACAGTGGTAAGTAAGGTTTGTGTTTTGTGTTCGATGTCACGCGACATAGTTGTGGGAGTGGTTGCCATATAGAGTGGCAAGGAGTTTAATATACGGGAAGTTGAGGTCATATATATAGCAATATAATAACCTAGCACATAAGCACGTATAAAGTTGGTCCCGTTCTATCCTCGGTTCGCGTTGTCTACCGCACCCTCGTTTACTATAACCATTTCAGGTCTTGCATCGATTCTCCTTTAATTGTACATAGTTGATCAAGCTATGTTAAATTAAATTCAAATGATGCAATTGCTGAACCAGACATACCAAAAGAGGAATACTACCCTAACGGTCATAGTCTAGGTCACTAATGCAATCCTAGTTTGCTATAACCTTAGGCTCTGATACCAATCTGTCGCACCCCCAAAACACGTGGCAGCGGAAACATGAGTTGTCATGGGGGCGCCGACCAAATCAAATATCATTACACAAAGATTAAAGCAAACGACCTCTATATGAGACGTTTGAAAACATTACATTCCATAAGTTTAAATTGTTTACAACCGTTATACAAAACAATGGAGTTCGCATACAATGTGTAGATTACATAACTACTAACTATAGTAAAATGCAATCTAAGTCCCTTGATTTTGAAAGCAATGCGACTCGAGCTACACTATCCATAAGCTTCCTACTACGGCGGGTTACCTGAGAAATACATACTAAAAGGTCAACATAAAGTTGGTGAGTTCATAGGTTTGTAAACAATCGTTTAGTTATGATCCACAAGATTTCAAGTTGTATCATTCACAAATGACAGTTAAAAGTATCGTTAGCCAACGATAAGTAAAAGTATTGCAAAATGCAATATAAGTATACCATTTACATGAGTCTCATAGTCAAGCTTAACGTTGTTTGCCTCCGGTAAGTGTACTAATCCGAATACACCTCTAAATCACAAGTAATACTGCGCCCGTGGGTTGGCTAGCGCGACTAGCCCGGACGAGGTTTGTCAAACCCTGATGGTACCACCCAATAATACTCACGCACAAATTTTAATGACTATGATGGGGTAGAGGACTTTAGTGGATTATTCAGGTCTCATGCAATCCGTATAAAAAGTTGTTATAGTACTTGTGATCATAAAAGCAGTGGTGTTGTAAATGTATCGTTAACAAACGATGAATAAATGAGTTGCAAGTGTATCGTTAACAAACGATAAGTAAATATGTTGCAAGTGTATCGTTAACAAACGATAAGTAAATATGTTGCAAGTGTATCGTTAACAAACGATAAGTAAATATGTTATTGCACGAATGCAAAAATGAGTATAAATCAGTTGTAGTATGTATTCTCCCCCAAAAGTAGTTGTAAAACAGTAAAAAGGGGGGCTATGAAACTCACCAGAGTTAGGCAGGTAGCAAGCAATAATCAAATAGCAAGCAAAGTCCAAGGTGCAACCTTCTAACGTCCTAAACGTATAAGGTTGTGTAAGTAGATGTCTTATAAGACCATCTAGAGTGATTGTATAAGTGGGGGTCAATGTCCACTTAAGCCAATCGTGTAGGTGGAGGGTTAATGTCCACCTAAAGCTAGTTCATCAACTAGTATGTCCAAATAAGTTGTTCAAGTTTGTTTATCAAAAACGTGTACGACCCGTTGGTGAAAGTTTGTAATAATAATTCGTTAAGACATTATTATTAGGATGATGTTATACTTACATATGTATAGTATGTTTCATGAGTTATAACGTTGCATTGTATAAGTATTAACGTTACTTGAAGTTTAACACTTAGTGAGAAAACTAGTTTTTAAGGATTCTGTTTCATGCGACACTTCATGCGTCACTTGCTAGTTATAGGCGGCACTTAGAAAGTGCCGCATAAAATGCGTCTTCAGATTTAAATAGCGTCACTTAAGAAGTGTCGGATACGGGGCGTCACTAAGGCATGGCGGCACTAAGGGTAAGTGTCGCTAATATAATAGTTCAGTCACTTCAGGCGTCACTTAGGTAGTGTCGGGTAAGGTGATTAAGCGTCACTTAAGTAGTGTCGTACATAAGCATTTTCAGATAATAAGGGCGTCACTATGAGAGTGTCGTTAAAAATAAAGTAGCGTCACTACAAGCGTCACTTGCCAAGTGTCGCTAGAATTTCAGGGATCATGCGTCACTTAAGTCTGTCTCAATTTGCTAAGTCCAAAAACGTGGTCAACTATGACGGTTTGACCCGAACCTTTTACTCAAGTCATATTCCAGTAAATAAAGGTTATAAAAGTTATTATTTCATATTGTAGTCGTTTTGAGATGTCGGTTTTAAGTTTACACCTTAAACTTCAAGATTCAATGTTTTCGGTTTATGTCGGGTCATTACGCCAACTGATTTCACCTATCTATAATCCAAATCAAACTTCCAAATTTTTACCAACTGATTTACTAAGTGTCTTGTCCAACATATAACAATTTCAGCTATTTTAATGTCCATTAACATAGTTAAATAAAGCCGCGTAACAACCGAACACATTTTATCGAAAGACTTCCAGGTCAGTCTTATAAATCGGCTCGTAGAGAAAAATGAGAGCGTTTCTGGAAAAAGTGTAAAACACGAAAGTTGTAGATCTTTTCGATACGCAAATTTTAAAAAAAAAAATACATCTTCTAACTCTCAGTATTTGATTTTATACGAATATTTTCGTGAACTGTCGATTTTTAGGCAGATTCATGCATGTTCATGTGTTTGCTTTAAAAACGATTTTTAACAACAAGTTTGGACATATTCAAGTTAATGAAGCTATAAAACATGTAAATGAGCATATTACAAGTATTTGAAAAGAGTTATGAAGTTCTTACAAGAGGTGTAGACGAAGAGGAAGAGATATGGATGTCGTAAGCTTGTTTTCTTGTGCTTTCTTGCAAATCGAAGTGGTGGTTGATGACGGCCTTATGGTGGCTCTAAGGTGGTGCTGTGGTGGTGTGGGGATGTGTTTGGGCTGGCCTCTGGCCGAAATTGAGAGAGAGGGAGGAGGGTGGAGAGAGTATTGGGTGAAAAGTGAAGTTGGAGTGTAAAGGGGTGAAGTGAGGAAATGATGCTTTTGCATGTATGCATGAATTCTTAGTGGGTTTAGGGATTTGAGGCACATGGGATCACATGGGGCAGGGGGGGGGGGGGGGGGGGGGCGGCCTAGGGGGTCCCACCCAAGATTATTTTGGTCATTTTCTTGTTCTCACTTAATTAGTTACGTTTTTCGTTCGTTTTCGACACGTATATGTTCGTTAATTAATTTAAGCTCACGTTTTTAGTATAACTTAAGTCTTGATAAGTTTACTTGAGATACTTGTTCTAAATACCCTAAAACATTTATAAAAATGTTCCGTTAGATTATCGGCCTCGATTTGCGTGTTTGTTCTACGACGGTTTAATCGCGTAACGTTATTTTGAGTCGTTTTAATTAACGATATATTTTGGGTAAATTTCCATTGAAGTATTATTTAAAATACTAAATTTATGTTGCCAAATTAATTATTGACGTTTATTTGGTTGTCGAACTAAATTCGCGCGTTACCGTTGCGGTTGAGACGTTTTAATCGAAACGTCTAGGTTTTTCGTGTATTATTTTAACAAAATAATAAATAATAATAAATAACTTCTAAAAATAGATTAAAGTTATTTAGAGAAATGTTTTCACCAACGTCGTATTTAAACTGTGTCGGACTCCGTCCGGTTGTTATGCACAATTTCACCAAATTGCGTAAGCGTAATTACAACTAATTACGTAAGCGTAATATATATCAATTACGGGAGTGTATATTCACATAAATATACAAATAGTTACAAGTAATTACAACTATTTAGCCTAATATTAAACTAAACACACGTAATTAGGGTTTCAAGTAGGATTATCAGTAACCCTAAATCGTCGGGTGTCACACAATACCTAGCCTAACAATACTTAGAATCACGAAATAATGCTCTGGAAATCGAAATTGCAAAAGCTCTTATATTTAAACCCTAGATTTTGTATATATATGAATTCAGCCGACTCGACTCGCAGCCCGATGGGCTCTGCGATTCGACTGACTTCGCAGCCCAAAATGAAGCCCATTATGATCACGGTTCGTTGCCACCTCTGTGAGCCCAGATGTCGATTCGCAGAACTCAATCCTGCGACTTGAGATCTCATCTCGCAGTCAGACTTTAGTTTGCATTTTCATTCTCGATATTCGTCTAACACTTTATCTTACTAATATATTTAACGAATATTAACAACAAACTAATATCATATCAATTATTACAATTCAAAATCAATTGTACACACTTGATTACCATAATCACTAGTACTATTACAAGCTAGATCTGTTGTCACAAATACATGTCCTAACAGACTCCCCCTTGACAATAGCTCTAGCGTCTATGCTACAATGTCTTCAAGTTATCTTTGATCTTCATTTGTAAATTTTACTTCCAGCAAAAATCTTCAATTTGATACAAGTCTTAACCATCATTTGATAATCACGTGCTAAATCACCCCATGCTTCTGTCGTCAAGATTCTATTTTCATTCAACTTTATCAAATCTTTCTTCGACATGTTCATTAGGTGTCGATGGTCATAAACTCTGAAGGTTTCTCTTTCACCACCTTCAACCTCATCATCAGCTTTAACCATGACAGCTTCTCCATTCGCTGTATCCACATGCCATCTCTTCATATTACCCACAATATCTTGTGGCATAATCTTCAGTGGAATCTGCTGAACACACCTGGCAGCTGGATAAACTTTCTTTTTCCTTTTCCTTCCAGTCCTTTGACTTCTCTCTTGTAATTTCACAGTCTTCCCTTTTCTTGGCTTAATCTGCACGAACTTATTTGTACCAACTTCAGTTCTAATTATCTGTTCAACACGTTTGGCATAATCATCATTACTCGGATTATTTATCTCCAATCTAGCCAAGTCACGTATCTCATAACGTGGTAAGGAACTAAATACTGCAAGCTTTCGCTCAAAATATTGAACTCCATCAAACCTTTTAATAGCAAAAAAGATTCAGTTCAGAGTCAAAGTACCATCCTATAATCCCTTTACGAGGAACACGTTTTCCCGTAATATCAACTTCTGAAACTCCAATCTTCTTCTTCTGTTTTGGAAGTTTCCTAAGAAAAACAGCAGGATTCTTGGTAGGAATCAAAGTTTCATCATTTTCAGAATCAGTTGAGTCATCGATTTCTTCATCTACATCGACAACTGTTGGACCTTGATCATTTTCAATAATAACTTCTGTCCTAGATGGGCTCACATGATGTTCATCAATATTTGCATCTGGATCTACACCAAAGTCTTACACAATCTCAGGTACAGCAGTCCAATCTTCAGGTAGTAAAAATTCTCCTTCTTCAAGATCATAGTCGATATCTTCATCAACTTCATCAAGAATATCACTTCCAGAGTCACTTAATTCTAGCATTTCCATACCTACACAAATCAAATTAATAATATAAATTCTTTCATTGATTTCCCTGAATCAATCTAAGAATCTCTTTATTTATCTCAATTGTGTGATATAACCATATTATATAACTTATAAAATTTTATTGATTACCCTGAATCAACCAAAAAATTTCTTAAATCTTATTAAAATACATAACAAATATTAATTAAATTTAAATTCTAATGCATTGTGAATAATCACCAAGCATTTAAATTTACTATAATTATCTTATATAATTTCTAAGATTTAATTGAACTATCAATCTAACTTTTAAATTATATATCATTTTTCTAGTAAAAATATTACATATTTAACTTGTCAGTTATAAAACTCTCAAGTCTAAAATGTCTAAGTTAAAATAAATTTTGACCGCTGATATAAATCAGAACACGCCGCACGACTACTCAATGAGTCGGAAGTCTTTCGATCACTAATTTATTTAACTTTTCAAAATCAACTAACTTAAATAATTTATAATATATTTAACTTGTAATAATAATCTCAAGCTGAATATATTACCAAAAATATTAAGTTACAATTATTCAGTTACAATTATAATATACAATCATAATTCGACTAAATTCTAAGTACAAATAACTACATAAGTCTAAGCTGTCTTACCAGCTTCACCTTTACCAGTAGCACTTGTACCAACACCATCACCAGCAGACATAGACTCCCCCTGAGTAGTAGCTCGCTCACTAGTCTTTGAAGGACCAGTTGGCTCACTCTCTTTCTGTGCACTAGGATCATCATCTTCATCTCGTCTCTGCTTCTTCCTTAGCTCATCTTCTCTGCAGTCCTCATGATATGCCAGAATCTCCCCCTGAGACGGCTTGTCCTTCGTCAACTCTAGCACTAAGCACTCAAGTCGATCAAGCTTTCTCAGGTTATCCTCAGCATCTACAAGCAACATCTTATGTGCCTTCAGCAGAGCAGTATAAGCCAAACCTTGCTCAGTAAACTCCTTCGCAAGAATAACATTTTGAGCTTCAAGAGTCTGAACTCGAGACTCCAAGCTAGAAATCCTCATAGAAGCTTTCACTGGCGGTGGCGTTTGTTGTGTAGTTTGAGCAGCAGTAGATTGTCCTACTTGATGGACCATCTTATCAAACGCATCACTCAACATGCCAGCTGCAATACGAGCAGCCTTGTTTGTCGTAAACCGACCAGTCATACCAGACACCTATATACAACTTAAATTAGTAACAGTAACAGAATTAACTGTCTCAATCTCTAATTAAGTTCTACTGCAATACAATACTCATATCTCTAACATGCTCTGAGGTTTCAGATATACGAGCAGTCGATCGTTGCATCGTAGGTCTTGACCTAGCAGGTTGTCGTTCCCTAGCAACTGTTATAGAAAAGATCTATCTCAGTCTCTATGTCACAACTTACAACCTACTATTAATATCAAAATAAATAACCTGGCATGTATCCAATCGAAAGCTCAGGTGTAGATGTCCTAACACGCTTAAGACGTGTAGTCCTGAGAGGTGGAACCTCTACATCATCATCCTCATCAACAAGCTTTCGCTTTCCACGCTCAGTCGGTTCTAAAACCTTCAGCGCATCATCATCTGTGGTTTCCTCAGAATCTGAATCAGATGCTGTATCACCATCTTTCCTAAAAGGAACGGATAGACCAGCACCACTCTGACCTTGTAAACCCTCAGGTTGAAAAACCTCTAGGTCAACAACTTCAGTATCCTATTCATGAGTAAGCACATATAATGATAAGAAAGATAATACATTTTAACAATTGAATTATTATATATATAACAAATATTACCTTAAACTGTTCAATCGCAACCAAAACTGGATCATGAGCGTCATCGTTCTGTACTAAGACGTCATGTAAAACCTCAGCAGCTAGCTCAGGAATAATCTGCTCCCCTTGTTGTGCAGCCTGATGTATCACATCTTCAATGAGCTCTTGTTGCTCAGCTGCTTCTGGAACTGGAGCTGGGGGTTGTTGTTGAGCTTGCTGTTGCTGTTGAGCTTGAGCTTGAGGTTGAGCTCCTGCATCCATCTGTAACAACCGCCAAATTAGGACTAGTAATTAGTGCCTAATTCTCTGTAAATACATGTAATTAGTTCTGTGTTAGGCTAATTAATGTAACAAAATATATATTTGTGAATATATACGAATACGCGATTGGAATTGATCGTTCACAATTTTTAAATCGAATGTAATTCGATTCGGTAAATACGGACGTTGGTGAAACATTTTAATTTAAGCATGAAACATTTCTTAAAAACATTATGACATTCGGAATAGCCTTTTAATAATACTCTCAAACTGTCCCATTTCGTACAATTAAAATTTCGCGACTCAAAGACAAAACACATGAAAATATTTAAAGACGTGACGAAATAATGCGATTAAATTATTTAACAAAGATTAGTATTTTTAAATGAATAATTACGCGAAAAATAAATATTTAACGTTTAAACAACGGAGAAAACGAACACCACACGGGGCGTGATGACGGGGACCGAAAATGGGAGGTTAAACCTCCCACTCTCTCTCTTTTCCCTCACTTTCTCCACCTCTTTCTCTTTCTTCCTCTTCTTTTCTCTCAACTACCAAACCACCACCATCACTAAAAATCGCTAAATAACACCACGAAACGACCACAAAATATATAGCCCGTTTGGAGAAAAGTGACCACGACAACACGATCTACCTTCCTATCTTTTTGGATTTCTCATCCGACACTTTGTAAGTTTCCGACAAATCCCGACATCTCTCGTTTTTGATCATTTTTACTTGTTTATGGTTTATAATGGCTTGTTATGTCCATTTTTGGGTTGGGTAAAAGATTTGGACCCAACGGAAACCGGGAAACTCTTTTTCGACTAAATTTTCGGCCATCAGGCCGCAACGTCGCACCTGGCCAGGGGCCTCTGCGACGTCGCGACCTACGTCGCACAAAAATCTCAACGTCGCACTAGCGACGCAGCCCATTACGTCGCATTAACTTGCGGATGTCGCACGTAGCGACGTAGACTTTAACGTCGCAAACCGAACTAACGTCGCACTTAGCGACGCAACACCCTACGTCGAATTGAATTGCGAAGGTCGCATAATGCGACGCACATGCCCACGTCGCACCTTACGTCGCTTGCGACGTCGCACCCAACGTCGCACAAATCAGATCCTCAAAAACACAGATTTTTACTAAGTGTCGAGACTCGAAATTTATCACTCGATTTTACCCAAATTCAGATCCCAGATGCGTTTTTCACCAAAGCAATATAGTAGAAATAAAAATTTTTCGAGCTGACCTGGCATCTCGACCCCAGCCAGGGGCCAGCCCCTTGGACCCCGCCAGGGGCGCTGCCCCCGGACCCCCGTACTTAGATTCCGTAAGCACATTTCTCACCAAGTGTCAAACTTGTACAATTTCAAATACTTATACAATACGAATTATCGAACATAATAAAACATACTTTTCAAGTGCAATCACTCTAAATCGCGTTATAGGTGATAAAACTTTAATCATAACGAATCACCAACAGGCCGAACACTTTATTACAAACAATAACGAACCAACATTTGGACAACGGGTTGTATGGACAACTAACCTAGATGGTCTTGCGAGACATCTACTTACTTAACCTTACATGTTTAGGCATTTAAAGGTTACGGGTTCGGAGAAGCTACACGCTACTTACAGTTTTCAACTGCTTACTACTAGACTCAGGTGAGTCTTACGGCCCCACTTTTACTGTTTTTCTCATTAGGGGAGATACATGCTACTGCTTTTACTTGAACACAAGTACTAAACTGCTTATTATACCAAACAGACTTGCATGAGTTATTTATTTACGGAAGTCTCTCAATCATATATCGTTAGTTATGGACTTAAGCGTGAACAGTAGTTAATGGATCCATTAGGGAAATGACCCTCCCTGCCCGGGGTAGTAGCGCTACCACGTACTGATTTACACGTAGAAACGGGTGACTATTATTTCGTTACTTACGCTTGCTCAGTTTCGAGCATGTCGCGGGAGCAACACTTATTATGAATGGGTTAAGCTTCGATTATGAGCCTCATGGCAACGGTATACACATTTATTACTTTTATTTGCTGGTTTGCAAATACGTGATTTACGCCTGCGGGCACAACTGATAAAACCTTGTGTTCAAAAACTGATATTACTTACAAACCTGTGAGATTCACCAACATTCGTGTTGACGTATTCTCAGGTACTCATATGGAGTAGGATTTCTCCAGGACATAGCCAGAGTCGCATGATTTCAACTAAACTGCATTTAACGGAGATTCTCAGCATTATCTTTTGTACATGTTGATTATGTAATAGAATCTCCCGCCATACGCGTGGACTCTAGGGAACTATTTTTGTATACGAAAACATTAAGTTTTCAAACATATATTTCTATGAAATCGTTTTACGACGTCTCATTTAGAGGTGGTTTACTGTATATCTTGTGCTTTGTATATTGATTAGTAACACCCAAGTATGCTTCCGCAAATCATTAAATTTGGGGGTGTTACACCATCCAACCAATGTTTGGTGGAGCAACATAATCAGCATCTAGAAGATGCCCAAAAAGATCAGCAGCCTCCGGTTTGATGTCATCTTTACGCTTGGATAAAAGAAAACAAGCGTTGTAACCTCTTAAACCTATCGTCTCAACATGAAAATCAGCTTGATAAGCAGGTAGGTTTGGAACTTGATTTTGAATCAGAAGCATGCAAAATCGGGGATAAAGAATAAACTGTGTTCGCACAGTTCCTGTAATTTGTCCGATGAAAGAATTGAAGATGTAGGAAGAGAAACTGTATGGTTTATTGTAAACAAGTGACAGGACAGCAGACATAAGCTCCGGACTGAGCTCATCTAATCCTGATTTCTTGTTCCCAAAGCCAGAAACAATAACCGTAAACAAGAATCTCCACTGTCCTAGAACAAACGCCTTGACAAACTGGCGTCCTCTCCTGGGTCCAGAATATCCAGTACGACCCAAAGCACCCTCAATGAAATCAGCAGAATAAGGATGAATACCTGCATCTTGTTCTTCAGTCCCTAAACGTAAAAGCTGTCTAAGATCAGCTGCAGTAAAAGAGATAGGATGCTGATTCACCGTTGTACGAATCGTTGGAGGATTCGCAGCAACATCATATGTAATATTTCTCCAAAACTGAGTAAGTAAATCTCTGTTCAGTGGAGGTGACTCTGTAATAGCAAATCGAATTCTCGATCTTGCTAGATAAGTCAGAATCTGCTCAAAGCGCTCAGCACCACGCTCATTCGGATCTAGGTTCACAAGAATGTTGTGACCCTTCTCGAAAGATCTTTTCGCCATATCTGTAATACAAAATTAAACAAATAGCAAGAAGATTAACTAAACAAACATCAATTCATTTAAACTTTTACGTATTATGATCAAAAGATCATCAAACGTCTAAGTCTACTATTTACTAATAACTTAATTCACTGAATCTTAATTGAACTATTAATAATTATTAACTTTTCAATTATATTCTATAAATTATATATAAAGTTTGTTAGTTAAAACACAATTTAAGTTACCATACCGCCGACAAATATCAGAACACGCTATTCAACTACTGTATGAGTCGAAAGACTTTCGACATGAAATAACTGAAATTGTTAACGTTAACACAATTTTAACTTATAAACACAAGTTCGTAAGTCTAAAAGTGTAAAAACAAGTAACTTGTTAATTATTTGTAATCAAATGATTCGCAAATCGAAAACAAGTTATTATAGCAAAAATTATAAAATTTTCTTAATTTTACAAAGTCAACTGAAGTCAACCGCGTTTATTCAGTTCTCAAAGTCAAACAAAGTAAATTAAATAAATCGTTCAACTCGGTTCGCAGAATTTCCACGAGTTGAATTCGAGTCGCTCAAGTCAAACGAAATCAAACGAAGTCAAGTTCATTTCATTTCAGTTAACTAAAGTCAACCAACAAGTCGATTCGGTTCGTTAAGCTGAAACCACTCGACTCGGTTCATTGGAGCGGGCTACGAAGCGAGATTAGATCTCGGGTCGTAGGACGAACGGTTTAACGAGATCAATCTTTAAAACGATAATTAAACATGTTTCGAAGCAATTAAACACTGAATACATGTTCCATTATCATCGATTAATCATTAGAAACATTGTTTAGGTTTTCTAAATCACTAATTTGTATGAAATCCGTGAAAACTAAACCGAAACATTCGAAAACATAAACCGATTGATATCTTACTAATCACACAGTGAAATAGTTTGAAACTTACGTCAAAAGATGCATAATACAAAGATGAATAAGTTCCACGGATCGAAAATTCCCTCCTCGTTCTAAAAAATTAAAAATCAACCGAAAATACCGTTTGGTTCGTTTCGCCCGCAGTCGAGTCGCAGAGGATCTAGGTTCGGTTCGTGAGGAATGTGGAAAATGTGAGTCGGTTCGTTGAGTGATCTCCTTTTATACCCCTTTTTTAAATTTCGCACACGTAAACTCATTTCGCAAATTTGACTGGTCAAACGTGCAATCTAAATTTAAAACTACGAAATAAAAATCAAGTATAAAATAAGACTCATTTATTTTCACAAGTCTAAAATAAAAATATTTTTCACTTGTAATTGTAACGTTTGTTCAACAATAAATAGAGACAATTATTCAGCATAATTTAATTCCAAAGGGTAAAGTCTAATAAATACAAAAACTTTAATTAAACATAATGATAAAAAATAAAATAAAATAAAATAAGATAAAAACACAATTATATAAAATTTGGCATCAAGTACCATTTTATTAATCACTTGAGCAAAAACAAAATACATAAACAAAATGAATAAGAATTTATCTGCCTAGGGATCATATTAGTAAAAATAAGCAATTAATTATATATTTAAAAGTCTAAGCATATTGGTAGTATTCATACCTCATGAAATTCAAATAAATTACTATAAAATTACAACTAAATTTATCATTTATACATTTATATTTATAAAACTATATCTTAAGTACCTTTATCCACATAGCATAATTAATAAATGTATTACTCACATAAAGTGAATATTTTAATTATAGACAGTTCAGAACGATTACCGGTATTATGATCCACATAAACAAATTATATTCAATTTTCTAAGCAAACACTTTATTGTTAGTATGAATATTATCAAGTGCTTCCTATTATATGACATACTGAAGAATTTCAAGTAAAACTCATAACACTGCATCATTAAATTTCAAGGTAGCGGTTACTAAATGATGTATCTTTTCGAAACATATAACATACACTTGAATTTTAAGGTTAGACAAATATCAAACATACTTTGAATATGCTATATTATCCAAGTCTGTACTTAGTACAACAGAGGATCCCTTCTAGCATAATTGAAAATACATTTGAGAATATTAAATTAATTAAAGGTTTCAGATCTGTACTCAGTACAACAAAGTTACCAGTAATTAAGTTAATATCCATATTGCTACTATTTGTCAATTAAAATTAAAATGCATGATAACAGTGTATGGCAATACCATCATTCAACAATTAAGACTAATGTCATACATCATAGAATAGTAACACAAGATAATAAACAAGTAGTTAATTAACTTCTTAAGACTTAGAAAATGTCACATAATTTGCCTACAAGTACATCATATAATGGATCCATCTAAAGTTTTCACTAAAAATAGACAAATTATAACTTGTGGATATAGGTGTATAATTAAATAAATATAAACACATACCTGATAGAACCGCTGTAGTTCTAAAGCAACTTTATTTAAATCTACTACCATATCATACTTAGGACTTAAGCTCATTATTCTGAAGCTTATTCTCCTAATGTACTATCATTTCCCTTGTTTTTGCAGATAAAAACTTAAAAAGTTTTAAGCATTAATAAAGGCGATTCCCCTTAGGTAACAAGCAAATGAATGCCATACGCCTTTTTTTTTTTTTTTTTTTTTTTAATACGTAGAAATACTAACTATTACAAAAATACCCTTGGAAGACTAATCACTCTGGATTTCTCATTCCGTTTAGTTGAACCAACGTCTCAAATCTTGCTCTGTCGAACGCCTTTATGTAGAGGTCTGCTAAGTTATCCGCAGTCGGAACATTAACTAATCATATCATTTTCTTTTCAGCACAATCTCTAATAAAATGATGTCGAATATCAATATGCTTAGTTTAATGTGCTTCACCGGATTATTGGTGATCGACATAGTAGATTCGTTATCAATCATCATAGGAGTATTGGTTATATTTAACCTGTAATCCCGCAGTTGCTGTTGAATCCACAGAACTTGAGAGCAACAGCTGCCAGCTGCAACATACTCAGCTTCACATGTAGAAATGTCTACCGAAGTTTGCTTCTTGCACTGCCAGGATACTAATCTACCTCCAAGGAATTGACATCCTCCGGTCATAGATTTCCTATTCTGATTGCATCCTCCATAATCCGAATCAGTATAAGCTACGAGATCTAAGTCTCCATCAATCGGATACCAAAGACCCAGCTTAGGTTTCCCTTTGAGGTAACGAAAGATTCGTTTAACAGCTTGCATGTGTGACTCTTTTGGATTAGCCTGATATCTTGCGTATAAACAAACAGCAAACATTATGTCAGGCCTAGAGGCAGTTAAATAGATTAGTGATCCGATCATGGCTCTATAAAGAGTTGGATCCACATCGCTATCACTCGATGTATCTGGACCTAGTCCATGTTTGACTGGAATTGGAGTATTGTAGACCTTACGTTCATCCATCTTAAAGCGTTCTAATAGCTCATATGTATATTTAGATTGATGAATAAAGAATCCATCATTCTTTTGATCAACTTGTAATCCTAAGAAGAAATTTAACTCTCCCATTGCAGACATTTCAAACCTTTTTCTCATGACTTTCTCGAATTCTTGACACATCTTTTCATCAGACGATCCAAAGATAATGTCATCAACATAAACTTGCACGAGAAGAAAGTCTTTCTTCTTCCATTTCACAAACAGTGTACTATCAATTGATCCTCTTGTAAATCCATTCTCAAGTAGATACGTTGATAGTGTTCCATACCATGCCCTAGGTGCTTGATGTAATCCATATAGAGCCTTATTCAAACGATATACTCTATCTGGATACTCAGGATCAGCAAACCCTAGCGGTTGTGAAACATACACCAATTCTTCCACTTTGCCATACAAAAAGGCACTCTTAACATCCAACTGATACACTTTTATACCATAATATGATGCGAATGCTAAGAACACTCTAATTGCTTCTAGCCTAGCAACTGGTGCAAACACTTCATTGTAATCTATACCTTCTTGTTGATTAAAACCTTGAACCACTAGACGAGCTTTATTGCGAGTAACGATTCCCTTATCATCTCTTTTGAACTTAAATACTCATCTAGTTTCAATTGGATATTCTCCCTTTGGTAGGTCAACCAACTCCCATACTTGTAATTTTGTGAACTGAGATAGTTCCTCTTGCATTGCTTCTACCCACGAGCTTTCTTTTAAAGCCATTTGAACATTTTTAGGCTCGACTTGTGAGATAAAACATGAATATAGACATTGATTAGGAATCCCTGTCTCTTTCAATGCAGTATACAAGCTTTGGTATTCTAAATTTTCAGACGTACTAGCTTTTGATTGAGTCCTTGTTTGAACCGGAGTATTAATATCACCGATGATGTTTTCAACGGGATGATTCTTACTCATTCTAGTTGAAGCAACAGGCTCAACCGGAATCTCATCTTCTAAGTTAGTACCGATTTCTTCAAGAACACTGTGTTGTTCAGGAATGTCTTCCAAATCTGGTACACCCTCTCTAGATAGCTGTGAGTTATCAATACCCATAGATATTCTTAACTCTCTCAGTGGTGTGAGAATTTCATCCACTAATTTGCCAGTCAGCTCTTCTTCACTTAGAGGTGTATCTACTTTGGATTTTTGAGATCCACTAGTAGATGATTGATTTGGATCAACATTTGTCTTGATTCCAGAATTCGGAACACTCGATGTTGAAGTATGGCCAGTATCCACATCTTCAGACACTAAATGTTCAGCTATCTCTGAATCACTGACATAGTCACTAATAGGAACTTTAAATGATGCAAAAAGATCAGAATAATCAAATTGCCAATCTAAGCCCTTATGAACATCCGGTGAATAGCTCGTAACTTCAATGTTATAAACTACTTCCAAACGTCCTGTGACTTTATTAAAGACTCTCTTATTTGGCGAATTGGGCATATAACCTTGGAAAAATCCTTCGTCAGCCTTCTCACCAAATTTTGCTTGATGTCCAGTCTTTAATATGGTGCATGAAACTCCAAAAGGTTCAAACCCTTTTAAGTTAGGTTTCTTATTGTTCAAAAGCTCATAACAAGTCTTGTTATGTCTCTTCACCGTAAGAACTCTATTGAGAACATAACATGCTGTATTCACTGCTTCTGCCCAAAAGATGACTAGAAGCTTTGAATCAGCAATCATTGTTCTTGCAGCTTCAATCAACGTCCTATTTTTCCTTTCAGCTACACCATTCTGTTGAGGTTCATAAGGTGCACTGAATTGATGTAATATCCCTTTGCTTAAGCAATAGATATTCAACGTTGAATTCTTAAATTCTGTTCCATTGTCACTACGAATACGCTTCACTCTCTTTTTATAGACATTCTCTACTAGATCAAAGAACTCAATTAGAATTCCTGGAGTTTCATCCTTTGATCCCAAAAAGAAAACCCACGAGAATCTAGAATAATCATCTGTGACAACCAAACAGTACCATTTGCCACCTAGACTTCTCTTGCTTATAGGGCCGAAGAGATCCATATGTAGCAATTCAAATGGCGAGGAGATTGAGTTTAGTCTTAGATCTGTGTGGTTTCTTATGCAGCTTTCCTTTCATGCAAGGAACACACTTATCTTCAGACTCGAAACGTTTTTGTGGTACACCTAGAACCAAACCATTTTTGGTTATGTAATTCATCTTTCTCCAGTTCAGATGTGTCATTCTCCTATGCCATAATAATGCGTCTGTTTCCGAAGCCTTGGATAGTAAACAAGTAGACACCATTGAAGAGTTAGGAACACCCATGTTGATAGCATAGATGTCCTTCTTCCTTGGCGCCCTCATTAATATCCATTCATCAGGAATTTTGAAACCTGGCTTCAAGACTAAGGCCTCCTTTTCATTAAAATAAACTGGATGACCTTTATCACAGACTTAGGAAACACTCACTAGGTTGTGAGTTAGTTCTTCAACATAGTTCACATCCTCAAGAGTCAAAGTTCCATTTGAAACTTTTCCTTTTCCCGAAATTACTCCTCCTTTATCTCCTGCAAAATTTACTTTTTGCTTGAGACTCTCCTTGAAGTCCTTCAGTAGAATTCGTTCTCCTGTCATGTGTCTTGAGCATCCACTGTCTACATACCACCAGCTATCCTTGTTCACAGCATGCTCTTGCACATAACACAAAACACGATCAGTTATCAAGAGGGACCCAAGCCATTACGGTCTTGGTTTGTCCCTTACCATCAACAAACTTAAGCTCTTTAAAATAACCATCCTTCCCATCAGGAGCTTTGGTTACTTTTGAAGATACTTGAGCTTGTGGACGATCAACCTTAAGAGGTGAATTTGAGGAAAACCTCCTAGGTGCTGAATTCTGAGCTCTATTATGTGTATTATAATTAAACCCATGTGATCACGAAGTAGAACCATTCTCAAAATGACTATGGCTTCTACCTTGAGTTCTAAACCTTGACGGTGTCATATCCCTAGGTTTATTAAAAGAATTATCGTTTAGAGGATATGGTCGCTTAGGCTTAGGTGGGGAGACACTATGATTACCTTATCTTTTAAGAATGTTAACAGGTTTATTACCTAACTTAGGTTTGGTATCTAACCTATCTACAATCGTACTAGAGTTAGTCGGTGTCTTTTCATCAATCACTAACTTATGTGATGCTTCCGGCTTCTTGTTTGGACAACACGAAGCAACATGTCCCTTTTGGCGACATTTAAAGCAAGACATCTGTTTTCGTGATTTACTATCTTTTGCTTTCTCATCCGGGGTGTTAGGCACTAAAGGTTTTGGTTTTTGTTCCTTATTAACCTTATCATCAGTCTCAGTATCATTAATCACTCCACCCGATACAAACTGTATTTTGGTGAAATGAGCAACCTTACTATTATCTGGTGATAGGTTCTTAACAACATCCTTCTGTGCCTCTAACTTTTCAGGGTCATTAGTTACTAAAATCTCAGGATTAGCATCTGTCATTTCAGAATCTATCGAGTTACTAGTGTAATTGGCATTAAAAGGATGAGGTACATCATTGTATCCTATCCCAGTCTTGTCCTTTACACTACGTTGAGCATCTAGCATTTTATCCATTTCTAAAGTTCTGTAGGACTCATCATCACTTGCTTTCTCATGAATCTCCGGCACCTTTATTTCAACATCAATAGGCATATAGCTATTGGACTCAGCAGCTATCTCTTGATCTTCAATCTCAGCCATGAGAGCTTCCTCAGACTGAGCTTGCCAATCATAAGATCCGTCCAACTGTTTCACAACTAAGGCTTTGGAAGCTAAGGTACTTCCCGAACCTTGTTTGCTATTGCCAATTTCAACCTTAGGTCTTTGACACTCACGAGCAAAGTGTCCATAACCTTGACAGTTGAAATACTTGATCTTGGTTTTATCAAACCCTGATCGATTTCCCACCACTTTTCTACCAGTTCTCTTCAAGAAATTTTTAACTCTCCTTGATAACATTGCAAGTCCTGGAGATCTATTTCCTCAAGATAATCAGGGTCTATCTGATCATAGTCTTCATCAAACATAATCGGATCATTGATTTTACCCTGAATGTAGTTTTCATAAGAAGCAACAAAGGATGCAAGAACAGATAACTGTTGCTCAGCAGATTTCACACTCATTGGCATCTTTTGATGTCCTTGAGTTGACTTCTCAGCAGGTGTACCTTTAGTTTCATTACCTGATGAGGTAAGAAGGCACACGTCATCCTTTATCATTTCACCATTTTCATCAGTATTACTAACTAAAAGTGCAGTGGTCGAACTAGATGAAGAAGTTGAGAGATTTATTTTCCCATGATACAGCCCAGGATTCTGAACCTGATCAGAATCAGTTTCTCTCGATTTCTTTGTGAAATCATAACCTTTTAGCTTGTCAATGACCTGCTCTAAGGTCATGGTTGCATACCTTTCATCGTTGTCTTTGAGCATTACACCCTACATTTCCCACTTAGACGGTAAACCCTCAATAAATTTGTCGGTTCTTTCAGTCTCAGTAGTAACAATATCATGGTTATCAAGCTCACTTAACAAGTGGTAGAATCTAGTGATATAAGCATCTAGATCTTCTCCTTTTAAAGCTTTTATAACAGTAAACTGTTTCTTAAGAAAATTCTTCCTGCTTGCCTTCACTTGAGGACTTCCCTCACATCTTTTCTCTAACGCTTCCCAGAGCGTTTTAGCAGTTTGAAAAGACTTGAGTTGATGGTTTATCTCCTTTGGTAAACTCATCTTAATTGCAGAATGGGATTTATTATCCAATTCATAATCCTTCTTTTGTTGATCGCTCATCCGGTTATAAGCAAGAGTAACTGTTGCATTATTAACCGTTTGAGTAGGTGCAGTGTATCCATTCTTGATACACATCCAGATCGACAAATTATGGAATCTACAGTAAGATTCAAATCTGTCCTTCCAGTTATAGTAATCTTCGATCTTCAACAACTTAGGTGGAACATTTGATTTTCCCACCTCATGTTCCATCTCGATCATTCTACTAAGATCAGACATCTTATTGTTTAAAAAATTAACAATCTCACGAAAATCAGTAAGTTCAGTTCGTATGAACTCGACTCGCAAAATAGAAACTCAGTTCGCAGAACGGAACTCGATTCGTAGGGTCAAACTCGGTTCGTGAAACTAAACTCAATTCGTGAAACCGAACTCGGTTCGTAGGATTGAACTCAGTTCATAGGATTTGAACTCGGTTCGTAGGCTTTGAACTCGGTTCGTAGGATCGGCTGAAAACCCCCAAAAAGAAAATTTTAGGTTTTTGATTGACTAAACCCTAAGATTTCGGTCGAATTCGAACCTAAACACTTCCAGAGACTGATTTTGATCTTCTTTACGCACTATTGCACGTACCAACAATCCTAAATCAACCGTTATTATCCAAAAACCTCGAACTTAATCGTATTTAGCCCGAAAGCTCTGATACCAATTGTAAGTCCCTAGTTCTTAGGATCGATAACGAGGTTATCTTTAGGTATTAAGGCACGGAATTCCTCAATACTTGGTTCACGGATTGTGAATGAATTGTTTCGCAAGATAATAGCGAATTGATTAATGTTTTGCTTTGTATTGATTATAACAAATGTTAATCTATCAATACCTAGCCTAACAATACTTAGAATCACGAAATAATGCTCTGGAAATCGAAATTGCAAAAGTTCTTATATTTAAACCCTAGATTTTGTATATATATGAATTCAGGAGACTCGACTCGCAGCCCGATGGGCTCTGCGAGTCGACTGACTTCGCAGCCCAAAATCAAGCCCATTATGATCTCGGTTCGTTGCCACCTCTGCGAGCCCAGATCTCGATGCGCAGAACTCAATCCTGCGACTTGAGATCTCATCTCGCAGTCAGACTTTAGTTTGCATTTTCATTCTCGATATTCGTCTAACACTTTATCTTACTAATATATTTAACGAATATTAACAACAAACTAATATCATATCAATTATTACAATTCAAAATCTGTACACACTTGATTACTATAATCACTAGTACTATTACAAGCTAGATCTGTTGTCACAAATACATGTCCCAACAGACTCCCCCTTGACAATAGCTCTAGCGTCTATGCTACAATGTCTTCAAGTTATCTTTGATCTTCATTTGTAAATTTTACTTCCAGCAAAAATTGTTGAGACATAGATTGTGACAACAGATCTAGCTTGAAATAGGACTGGTGTAATTATTATTATGTTTGTACATTGGTTTAGATTTGTAAATAAATATTTGTTTTGTTAGTAATATTCGTTAAACATATTATTGTGCTAAGTTAGACGAATGTTAAATACGAAATAAATATATAGACGTTTTATGCAAAGCGAGTCGAGATCTCAAGTCGCAGCGAGTTGAGCTGTGAGGTGAGACCTGAACTCGCGAGGCATTAGTCTGGCGAGCCGAGTCCTTTACTGGGCTTGGGCTGCGAGTTGGACCGAACTCGCAGGCCCATGCGAGCCGAGCCGGGACCAGACTATTTAATGTTTTTCATACGTGAAAAACATAACTTTTTTGGCATTCGATACTCTTGATCTGCGAACTCAGAAAACCAGAGAAAATAAACCTAACGGCTAGGCTTTGACGTATTATCGTTTAAAGCTAAGTATTAGTATACGCAATTACGAACTTACTCGTTATTAGTAAGATAACACCGTATTGAGGGATTCCGCACCTTAATACTACAGATAACGAAGTTATCGATCCTAGAACTAGGGACTTACATCTGGTATCAGAGCTTTCGGGCTAAATACGAGTGTGTTCGTGAGTTTTAGTGATATTGCGTTTTTGATTCGGGTTGTTTTTACGTGCTTTCTTGCAATACTAACGATCAAAATCACTCTCTGGACGTTTTAGGGTTTGTTTACGGTCGAAATTCACAGTTTCAGTCGTAAAAATACCTTAAACATTCGTTTTCGGGTTTAACAGCCGTTTCGCGAGTCGAGATTAGGTTTCCAGCTTCTCCTGCGAACCGATTTGAACTAGCGAGTCGAACTGAGACTTGCGAGTCGAACCGAGATCCCTTGCGAATCCAAATCACTTGCGAATCGACATATTCTGCGAGTCGAGCTGAGATTGCGAGTTGAGCTGAGTCTTGCGAGTTGAGTTTTAGGAATTCGCGAAACAGTTTTACTTTACGTTTTTTTTAAAGATGTCTGACTTAAGTAGAATGATCGAGATGGAACATGAGGTGGGAAAATCAAACGTTCCACCTAAGTTGTTGAAAATCGAAGATTACTATAACTGGAAGGACAGATTTGAATCTTACTGTAGATTCCATGATTTGTCAATCTGGATGTGTATCAAGAATGGATACACTGCACCTACTCAAACGGTTAATAATGCAACTGTTACTCTTGCTTATAACCGAATGAGCGATCAACAAAAGAAGGACTATGAATTGGAGAATAAATCCCATTCTGCTATTAAGATGAGTTTACCAAAGGAAATAAACCATCAACTCAAGTCTTTTCAAACTGTTAGAACGCTCTGGGAAGCGTTAGAGAAAAGATGTGAGGGAAGTCCTCAAGTGAAGGCAAGCAGGAAGAATCTTCTTAAGAAGCAGTTTACTGTTATAAAAGCTTTAAAAGGAGAAGATCTTGATGCTTACATCACTAGATTCTACCACTTGTTAAGTGAGCTTGACAACCATGAGATTGTTACTACTGAGACTGAAAGAACCGACAAATTTATTGAGGGTTTGCCGTCTAAGTGGGAAATGTATGGAGTAATGCTCAAAGACAACGATGAAAGGTATGCAACCATGACCTTAGTAAAGGTCATAGACAAGCTAAAAGGTTATGATTTCACAAAGAAATCGAGAGAAACTGATTCTGATCAGGTTCAAAATCCTGGGCTATATCATGGGAAAACTAATCTCTCGACTTCTTCATCTAGTTCGACCACTGCACTTTTAGTGGGTAATACTGATGAAAATGGTGAAATGATAACGGATGACGTGTGCCTTCTTACCTCATCAGGTAATGAATCTAAAGGTACACCTGCTGAGAAGTCAACTCAAGGACATCAAAAGATGCCAATGAGTGTGAAGTCTGCAGAGCAACAGTTATCTGTCCTAGCATCCTTTGTTGCGTCTTATGAAAACTACATTCAGGGTAAAATCAATGATCCGATTATGTTTGATGAAGATTATGATCAGATAGACCCTGATTATCTTGAGGAAATAGATCTCCAGGATCAACTTGCAATGTTATCAAGGAGAGTTAAAAATTTCTTGAAGAAAACTGGTAGGAAAGTGGTAGGAAATCGATCAGGGTTTGATAAAACCAAGATCAAGTGTTTCAAATGTCAAGGTTATGGACACTTTGCTCGTGAGTGTCAAAGACCTAAGGTTGAAACTGGCAATAGCAAACAAGGTTCGGGAAGTACCTTAGCTTCCAAAGCCTTAGTTGTGAAACAGTTGGATGGATCTTATGATTGGAAAGCTCAGTCTGAGGAAGCACTCATGGCTGAGATTGAAGATCAAGAGATAGCTACTGAGTCCAATAGCTATATACCCAGTGATGTTGAAATAAAGGTGCCGGAGATTCATGAGAAAGCAAGTGATGATGACGTGCTCTATATGGATTCAACTGCTAATATGAGTCCAGATGACTTTGTAGCACGCATGGCTGAAGTACAAACTGACAAGAAAAGGGTATGTTTGGATATTCTTACTCTTGCTGATGTTTGTTATTTAGTTACTGATCTACAGTCACAATTAAGCGTTTTAACTGTATCGAATCAGAATTTGTCATCCCAAGTGAGCATTTTTAATGATTCTAATAAGACTATAATATCTGAACTTGAACAAGCTAAAAGTGATGTCCTCAGGTTAAGTACATATAAGGTAGATCTTAAGAATAAGATTAAGTCTGACAGTTCTGATAAGATTGCCCTTAGAGATACCATAAATGAAAAGGCAATAATCATAGATGGTCTCTATATGAACATTGATGACTTAAATCGAACAATAGCTGATAGGGATAAAGAGTTAGTTGAGCTTAAGCATAAGTTAGTGGAACAAAATCGTAAGATTGAGTCCTACAGAACTTTAGAAATGGATAAAATGCTAGATGCTCAACGAAGTGTAAAGGACAAGACTGGGATAGGTTACAATGATGTACCTCATCCTTTTAATGCCAATTACACTAGTAACTCAATAGATTCTGAAATGACAGATGCTAATCCTTAAATTTCAGTAACTAATGATCAGCAAAAGTTAGAGGCACAGAAGGATGTTATTAAGAACCCTTCATCAGATAATAGCAAGGCTTCTCAGTTCACCAAAATACAGTTTGTATCGGGTGGAGTGATTAACGATGCTAAGACTGATGATAAGGTTAATAAGGAACAAATACTTGAACCTTTAGTGCCTAAAACTCCGAGTAGTAATGCAAAAGTTCCTAAATCACGCAAGCAGATGTCATGTTTCAAGTGTCACCAAAAGGGACACGTGGCTTCGTGTTGTCCTAACAAAAAGCCTGAAACACCACATAAGCTTGTGATTGATGAAAAGACACAAACCGACTCTAGTATGAATGTAGATAGGTTAGACACCAAACCTAAGTTAGGTAATAAATATGTTAACATTCTTAAAAGAGACGGTAAACATAGTGTCTCCCCACATAAACCTAAACGGCCATATACTCAAAGTGATAATTCTGTCTATAAGTCTAGGGATGTGACACCGTCGAGGTTTAGAACTCCAAGTAGAGGCCATAGTCATTATGAGAGTGGTACTACTTCGCGATCACATGAGTTTAATTATAATTATCATAATAGAACTCATAATTATGTGCCTAGGAGGTTATCCTCAAATTCACCTCTTAAGGCTGATCGTCCACAAACTCAAGCTACTTCGAAAGTAACCAAAGCTCCTGATGGGAAGGATGGTTATTTTAAAGAGCTTAAGTTTGTTGATTATAAGGGACAAACCAAGACCGTAATGGCTTGGGTCCCTCTTGACAACTGATCGTGTTTTGTGTTATGTGCAGGAGCATGCTGTGAACAAGGACAACTGGTGGTATGTAGACAGTGGATGCTCGAGGCACATGACCGGAGAAAGAAGTCTACTGAAGGACTTCAAGGAGAGTCTCAAGCAAAAACTAAATTTTGCAGGAGATAAAGGAGGAGTAATTTCGGGAAAAGGAAAAGTTTCAAATGGAACTTTGACTCTTGAGGATGTGAACTATGTTGAAGAACTAACTCACAACCTAGTGAGTGTTTCCCAAGTCTGTGATAAAGGTCATCCAGTTTATTTCAATGAAAAGGAGGCCTTAGTCCTGAAGCCAGGTTTCAAAATTCCTGATGAATGGATATTGATGAGGGCTCCAAGGAAGAAGGACATCTATGCTATCAACATGGGTGTTCCTAACTCTTCAATGGTGTCCACCTGTTTATTATCCAAGGCTTCGGGAACAGACGCATTGTTATGGCATAGGAGAATGGCACACCTAAACTGGAGAAAGATGAATTATATAACCAAAAATGGTTTGGTTCTAGGTGTACCACAAAAACGTTTCGAGTCTGAGGATAAGTGTGTTCCTTGCATGAAAGGAAAGCAGCACAAGAAACCACACAGACCTAAGACTGAAAACTCTATCTCCTCGCCATTTGAATTGCTACATATGGATCTCTTTGGCCCTATAAGCAAGAGAAGTATAGGTGGCAAATGGTACTGTTTGGTTGTCACAGATGATTATTCTAGATTCTCATGGGTATTCTTTTTGGGATCAAAGGATGAAACTCCAGGAATTCTAATTGAGTTCTTTGATCTAGTAGAGAATGTCTATAAAAAGAGGGTTAAGCGTATTCGTAGTGACAACGGAACAGAGTTCAAGAATTCAACGTTGAATATCTATTGCTTAAGCAAAGGGATATTACATCAATTCAGTGCACCTTATGAACCTCAACAGAATGGTGTTGCTGAAAGGAAAAATAGGACGTTGATTGAAGCTGCTAGAACAATGCTTGCTGATTCAAAGCTTCCGGTCATCTTTTGGGCAGAAGCAGTGAATACAACATGTTATGTTCTTAATAGGGTTCTTACGGTTAAGAGACATAACAAGACTTGTTATGAGCTTTTGAACAATAAGAAACCTAACTTAAAAGGGTTTGAACCCTTTGGAGTTTCATGCACCATATTAAAGACTGGACATCAAGCAAAATTTGGTGAGAAGGCTGACGAATGATTTTTCCTAGGTTATATGCCCAATTCGCCAAACAAGAGAGTCTTTAATAAAGTCACAGGACGTTTGGAGGTAGTTTATAATATTGAAGTTACGAGCTACTCACCGGATGTTCATAAGGGATTAGATTGGCAATTTGATTATTCTGATCTTTTTGCATCATTTAAAGTTCCTATTAGTGACTATGTCAGTGATTCAGAGATAGCTGAACATTTATTGTTTGAAGATGGGAATATTGGTCCCACTTCAACATCAAGTGTTAAGCAGTCTGGAATTAAGACTAATGTTGACTCAGATAAAGCTTCCACAAGTGAGTCACAACAACCTTCAGAGGATAAGTCTCAAGAAACAGAAGATCTTGATGATCTTACTACAAAGTTTGATGATATACTTACTCCTTTGAAACATTTAAGGATATCTTCTGCTCGTACGGAAGATGTACCTTCATTGGAAGAGATTGGTACTAACTTAGAAGATGAGATTCCGTTTGAGCCTGTTACTTCAACTAGAACGAGTAAGAATCATCCCGTTGAAAACATCATCGGTGATATTAATACTCCGGTTCAAACTAGGCATCAATCCAGAGCTAGTACGTCTGAGAATTTAGAATACCAAAGCTTGTATATTGCAATGAAAGAGACAGGGATTCCTAATCAATGTCTATATTCATGCTTTATCTCATAAGTCGAGCCTAAAAATGTTCAAATGGCTTTAAAAGAAAGCTCGTGGGTAGAAGCAATGCAAGAGGAACTATCACAGTTCTCTAAATTACAAGTATGGGAGTTGGTTGACCTACCAAAGGGAGAATATCCAATTGGAACTAGATGGGTATTTAAGTGCAAGAGAGATGATAAAGGAATCGTTACTCGCAATAAAGCTCGTCTGGTGGTTCAAGGTTTTGATCAACAAGAAGGTATTGACTACAATGAAGTGTTTGTACCAGTTCCTAGGCTAGAAGCAATTAGAGTATTCTTAGCATTAACATCATATTATGGTATAAAAGTGTATCAGTTGGATGTTAAGAGTGCCTTTTTGTATGGCAAAGTGGAAGAATTGGTGTATGTTTCACAACCGCCAGGGTTTGCTGATCCTGAGTATCCAGATAGAGTATATCGTTTGAATAAGGCTCTATATGGATTACATCAAGCACCTAGGGCATGGTATGGAACACTATCAACGTATCTACTTGAGAATGGATTTACAAGAGGATCGATTGATAGTACACTGTTTGTGAAGTGGAAAAAGAAAGACTTTCTTCTTGTGCAAGTTTATGTTGATGACATTATCTTTGGATCGTCTGATGATAAGATGTGTCAAGAATTTGAGAAAGTCATGAGGAAAAGGTTCGAAATGTCTGCAATGGGAGAGTTGAATTTCTTCTTAGGATTACAAGTTGATCAAAAGAAGGATGGATTCTTTATTCATCAATCTAAATATACATATGAGCTATTAGAACGCTTCAAGATGGATGAAAGTAAGGTCTACAATACTCCAATTCCAGTCAATCATGGACTAGGTCCAGATATATCAAGTGATGGCGATGTGGATCCAACTCTTTATAGAGCCATGATCGGATCACTAATGTATCTAACAGCCTCTAGGCCTGACATAATGTTTTGTGACACCCGTCAATTTAGGACTAGAATTTAGTGCCTAATCAAGTTTTAATACATGTAATTAGTTCTGTGTTAGGCTAATTAATGTATCAATTATCATATATATTGTTGAATATATATCTACACAATTATGCGGTTTGTTTAAATCGTACGAGTTTCAAATCGAATGAATTTCGATACAATAAACACGGACGTTGGTGAACAATTTTATTAAGTAATACAAATATTATTTAATAACTAAATGTTATTCAGAATATTATTTATTGTGACATTTCGTATCCAAGTTTTATTACACAATTAATGTATACGCAATTAAAAATACAAACGCGCAAACAAATAAAACGAAATTCATTTTAAATACCATAAATAGATAATTGGTAAAATATTACAATAAAACATTCTATAATGATTTGTAATTTAAAACGGACAATTAAATGAATAAAACAAATATTTAATGTTAAATGACGGAGAAAACGAACACCACGCGGAGCACGGGACGGAGACTGCGAGGTGAGGCTTTCACCTACACCCCACCTCTCCTTTCCTCTTTCTTTCATTTCCATTTTTCCATAAAACACACACTTACACCCAAAAACCTCTCAACCAAAAATCACCAAATTTTCGGATCTCGCAAAACCGAAAACAAAAACCATATTTTCGGAATCACCATTTCAAGGGGAACAAGAATTACAAAAGCTCTACCATCATTTTTGGCCTCCATCGTCTTCGATTTGCATTTGTAAGAAAAATTCTAAAAACTTAGATTTGTTTATTTTGATGTAATCTTTGGATGTTTTGATGTTTACACAACTTATATATGTCCAATACTAGGAAGATAACAAGGTTTTATAGTCTAAAAATGAGTTTGATTTGAGTTTTGGCCGGAAAAATCACGAACAGCCGATGTTTCTGGGCTGGTGTTCTTCAGTGCGACACAAGCCTTGTGTCGCATACTGTGTCGCATAAAACCTGTTATGTCGCACCTTGTGTCGTACCAAATCTTTAGTGTCGTAACTCATGCGACACAATATTGTGTCGCACTCTATGTCGCATATTATGTCGTATTTCTATACGACACAACCACTATGTCGCTATTAAATTAGCATTTCGTATCTGATGCGACACAATCCTTGTGTCGTATCCTTGTGTCACATGACGTCTGCGACACAACCCTTGTGTCGCATGACAAATTTTTATGTCGCATATTGTGTCGCAAAACACAGAAAAAAACCAGAATTTTGAAGTCAAAGTTACTGTTCAAAAAAGTCAAATTTACTGTAGCAGTACTGTAGCAGTACTGTAGCAAAGTCAACATTTTAGAATTATTATTATTACAAACCGTCACCAACGGGCCGTACACATTTTCAAAACTTACAAAACAGATTATTCAATCAACCAAGTCGTAGTAACTTGGATAATTTAGTCAATCAAGTCGTAGTAACTTGAAACAAAACAATTAATCAACCAAATCGTAGTAATTTGGACATATATAATTAAATAACAACTACAAAGGTAGTCTTTCGAGATACCGGTACAATTAATAACAATCAAGTGTCGTGGACACATTCAGGTTTCAAGTCTTTGGACATCAACTCATAGCTAATTACTTCAAGTTTATTAACTTAAACACTCCAAGACTCAGGTGAGTTTCATAGCCCCATTTTCACTGCTTTACAACTAGGGGTGTGATATTACTACTCGATTTTGTTTTACAAGTAGAACGCAAGTGCCAAACTTCAAATACTACATGAGTTTCAAGCTAATCAATTTAAAGTCCTCCATAAGCATAGTCTCTAGTATTTATAGCGTGAATGTTAGTATATGATATCATATGGGATTGACAATCCTCATCCGGGTTAGCACGCACTAACCGGTCAAACGGATGTATTAGCATTTGGGAAGACGAGTGTGGATTAGACACTCGTAGGAGGCATTTCAAGTTAGGTTTCCTTAATTGGGCCTGACAAATCAAGTTAAGCTCAGACTATGTGCTCATGGACAGTATAACTTTTATTTTGCTTAATTGCATTTTAAATTCAATATAAATCTTGCGGTTCTGACAACTATACATTGACATACAAACCTGTGAGCTCACCAGCGTTTTCGCTGACCCATTTTAGTATTTATCACAGGTACCCAGCAGTAGTTTGGCTGCACAAGCAGGAATTATTAGCTCGAGTCAGCATACATACAACTAGAGATTGGACTGCATTATTATATTTTGTAAAAGTAATTATGCTATGTAATCTCTCAATTTCAGAAACCGAGCTAATGTAACTATATTTTGATGTAAACATTTACTTTATCTATACAAGTTTAAAACGACGCATATAGTGGTCGTTCATTATATCTTATGTGCTTTGTATATTGATTAGTGACACCCAAATCAAGCTTCCGCAAATCATTAAATTTGGGGGTGTCACAGATTGGTATCAGAGCCTAAGGTTTTAGTGAACTAGGTTGCATTTAGTGGGCCTAGACTATGACCGTTAGGCAGTATTCCTTATTAGTCATGACTAGTTCAGGGATTACATCATACGACTTTAATTTAACATAGCCTGATCAACTATGTACAATTAAAGAAAGATGATGTGAAATCTGAAAGAGTTATGTTGAACAGGAATGCATTAGTTGACTCTGACCTCGAGAGAAACGGGACTCAAAACACGTCTGTGCTAGACACTCAATAGGTTATTATGTGATGTACATATATATATATATATACATAAGTAGACCTCATTACAACCTTAGGCTATATTATATTATATGAATATAGGCCTCTTTCTCTCTAACGCTTTGTCTCGAAATGACAAACACACCACTAGTTCACCATACTCGGACTAGTATCTTATTTCATTTCCTTGTTCTTTCTTACCCAGCATCATGCCTCCTCGTCGTCAAATTACCCTTAGCGAAGCTGAGATCGCGGGAATCATTGCCCGCAGTGTGACCGAAGCCTTGGCTACCCGAACACCACCTGGTAGCGAGGACACAGCAACCAATACTCCACCACCCAAACCTTGCTCCTATAAGGACTTTCTTAGCTGTAAACCACTATATTTCAAGGGCACGGAAGGTGCCATTGGCTTGATCCGTTGGATTGAGCGTATGGAATCTGTTTTCAGTCTCTGCGACTACACTGAGAACAACAAGGTCAAATTCGCTGCTTACACCTTTCAGGAAGGTGCACTCACGTGGTGGAAAACCCACGCAAACTCTGTAGGCCTTGAGGTTGCAAATCGGCTTCCTTGGGCCGAACTGAAGAAGAAACTGACAGAAAAATACTGTCCTGAAGAGGAATTGCACAGGCTGGAAGAAGAATTCTGGCATCTGGAGGTGCAGGGAAATGATGTTGCTGAATATACCACCAAGTTTCAGCAGTTTGCCTTATTATGCCCGGGTTTGGTCGAACCAGAAAGTAAGGGCATTAAGAAATACATTCGTGGACTTCCCGAGAACATCCAGGGCAACGTCGCCTCATCCAAACCAACTACTACTGAAAGTGCCATTCGATTGGCCCACGAACTCATGGCTCTAGTTGTCAACCGTGAGACTTCCAACACCTCATCCTCTAACAACAACAAACGCAAATCTACTGAGCACCACCACAACTCAAACAAGAAAAACAACGCCATCCAAGTCTACAACACCAACTCTGAATCCAACCGCAGCTACACCGGGGACAGACCTTATTGTCCCAAGTGTAACTATCACCACTTTGGTCAGTGCGGTACTCCTTGCAACAACTGCAGGAGGTACGGGCATTCGACTAAGGATTGCCGAGCCCCCAAATCCAACAACAGCCCCTCTGACAAAAATACCCGACAACCTAAGTCCTGCTACGAATGTGGAAACCCAGGACACTTTAGGGATTCTTGCCCAAAATTGAAGAACAAGGGCAACAACAACAACCACCGCAACAACAACAACAACACCAAAAGTAGCGCCTTCGTGATCAACTCAGGGGACGCCCGTCAGGACCCGAACGTGGTCACGGGTATGTTCCTCCTCAACAATTTAACTGCTTCCATACTGTTTGATACTGGTGCCGATAGAAGTTTTATTTTCGATGAATTTTGCCCTCTACTTGACATTACACCTGTTGCTTTAGACATTAAGTACACCGTAGAGCTAGCAAATGGCAAATTGATAGAAACCAATAGTGTGATGCCTAATTGCACTTTAAATCTAGCCGACGAAATCTTCTCCATAGATCTTATGCCTGTTGAGATAGGAAGTTTCGATGTCATTGTGGGCATGGACTGGTTATCCAAACATCGCGCCGAAATCATTTGCTACGAAAAAATTGTTCGCATACCTCTCACCGTCGGTAGAACCCTGATCATACAGGGGGAGACCGGTGGGACGAGGCTTAACATCATCTCTTGTCTTAAAACCCGGAAATTTCTGAGAAAGGGTTATCCATCAATCTTCGCGCACATCATGGAGAAAAAGTCGGAGGAGAAGCGACTTGAGGATGTTCCAATTGTTCGAGACTTTCCAGAAGTCTTTCCTGAGGAACTGCCTGGTCTACCACCACCAAGACAGGTTGAGTTCTCAATCGATCTTGTACCAGGTGCTGCGCCTGTGGCCCGAGCACCATACCGTTTAGCTCCATCCGAACTTCAGGAGTTATCCACCCAATTACAGGAACTACTGGAACGAGGATTTATCAGGCCGAGTTCTTCACCTTGGGGAGCTCCGGTCCTATTTGTTAAGAAGAAAGACGGTTCTTTTCGAATGTGTATCGACTACCGAGAGTTGAACAAGTTAACTGTCAAGAACCGGTATCCACTTCCTCGAATCGATGATTTGTTCGACCAACTTCAAGGATCGAGTTGTTATTCAAAGATTGATCTCCGATCCGGTTATCACCAATTACGTGTTCGCGATGCCGACATTCCAAAAACCGCTTTCCAAACCCGCTATGGGCACTATGAATTCCAAGTGATGCCCTTCGGTCTAAGCAATGCACCGGCGGTATTCATGGACCTTATGAATCGGGTGTGTAAACCTTACCTTGACAAGTTTGTCATTGTCTTTATCGATGACATACTCATTTATTCGCGCAACGAGCAAGAACATGCGCAACACCTCAAAACCATCCTTGAACTACTTAAACACGAGGAGCTATATGCAAAATTCTCTAAGTGTGAGTTCTGGATTCAAACAGTCCAATTCCTTGGTCACGTGATTGACAGTCAGGGGATTCACGTTGACCCATCAAAAATCGAGGCCGTCAAAGACTGGCAAGCACCCACCACTCCGACCGAAGTACGCCAATTTTTGGGTCTTGCCGGGTATTACCGACGATTCATTGAAAATTTCTCCAAGATAGCCTTACCACTCACGACTTTGACCCAGAAAGACAAAAAGTTTGACTGGACTGATAAACAAGAGTCGGCATTCCAACTCTTAAAACAAAAGCTTTGCAGTGCTCCTATCCTATCATTACCCGAAGGCACCGATGACTTCGTGGTTTACTGCGATGCTTCTCATCAAGGTCTCGGTTGTGTGCTCATGCAACGAGACAAAGTCATAGCTTATGCTTCCCGACAGCTCAAGATTCATGAAAAGAATTACACCACCCACGACCTCGAGCTAGGAGCTGTCGTTTTCGCTCTCAAAATCTGGAGACATTACCTTTACGGTACCAGATGCACAATTTTTACAGACCACAAGAGCCTTCAACACATATTCGATCAGAAGGATCTCAACATGAGGCAACGTCGGTGGGTCGAGTTGCTTACCGATTACGACTGCGAACTCAAATATCATCCAGGCAAAGCAAATGTTGTTGCTGACGCCCTCAGTCGAAAAGAGCGAGTGAAACCACTTCGGGTTCGAGCCCTCAGTATGACCATTCACAACAATTTAAACATTCAAATTCTCACTGCTCAACTCGAAGCCTTAAAACCCGAAAATGTCAAAGATGAAGCCTTGCGGGGCATGGATAAACAATTCGAAGTCAAACCTAACGGGATTAGGTATTTCTCAAACCGAATCTGGTTGCCTAAATTTGGAAACCTACGAGACTTGGTGATGGATGAAGCTCACAAGTCTAAATATTCTATCCATTCGGGATCTGATAAGATGTACCACGGTATCAAGGACTTCTACTGGTGGCCGAACATGAAAGCCGAAATCGCCACCTATGTCAGCAAGTGCCTTACTTGCTCCAAAGTCAAAATCGAATATCAAAAACCTTCTGGTTTACTTCAACAACCCAGTCTTCCTGAATGGAAATGGGAACAAATTGCCATGGACTTCATAACCAAACTACCCAAATCCTCGAACGGTTGCGATTCCATTTGGGTGATCGTGGATCGTCTCACAAAGTCTGCTCACTTCCTGGCAATCAAGGAATCCGACAAAATGGAACGCCTCACCAGAATTTATTTGAAGGAAATCGTAACCAAACACGGTGTTCCAATCTCAATTATCTCCGATAGGGTAGTCGTTTCACTTCACAATTTTGGCAATCACTTCAAAAATCCCTGGGTACTCGACTTGATATGAGTACCGCATACCATCCTCAAACAGACGGTCAAAGTGAACGAACCATTCAAACACTAGAAGACATGCTACGGGCCTGCGTAGTAGACTTCGGTGTAAACTGGGAAAAACATTTACCATTGTGCGAGTTCTCGTACAACAACAGTTATCATACCAGCATCAAAGCTGCACCCTTCGAGGCACTGTACGGTCGTAAGTGCCGGTCACCTATCTGTTGGACTGAAGTTGGGGATAGCCAACTCACAGGTCCAGAAATCATTCATGAGACGACCGAGAGAATCGTAGAAATTCAAAACAAGCTTAAGGCTGCGCGTGATCGTCAGAAAAGTTATGCTGACGTGAGACGCAAACCACTCGAGTTCCAAGTTGGGGATCGAGTTCTACTCAAAGTATCACCTTGGAAAGGCGTAATCCGATTTGGCAAACGAGGGAAGTTGAATCCCAGATACATTGGACCATTCGAGATCCTCGAAAGGATTGGTCCAGTGGCTTATCGATTGCAGCTGCCATCTGAACTCAGCAGCGTGCATCCCACATTTCATGTTTCAAATCTGAAGAAGTGTCTGTCTGATGAGACACTTATCATTCCACTCGATGAAATTCGAGTTGACGAGAAACTTCACTTTGTTGAGGAACCCGCCGAGATCATGGACCGTGAGGTCAAACAACTTAAACAAAGTCGTATTCCCATTGTCAAGGTTAGGTGGAATTTGCGGCGCGGTCCGAAATTCACCTGGGAACGAGAAGACCAAATGCAACTCAAGTATCCTCAACTCTTCACTGACTCAACATCAAACGCGACTTCAACATAAATTTCGGGACGAAATTCTTCTAACAGGGGGAGAATGTGACACCCGTCAATTTAGGACTAGAATTTAGTGCCTAATCAAGTTTTAATACATGTAATTAGTTCCGTGTTAGGCTAATTAATGTATCAATTATCATATATATTGTTGAATATATATCTACACAATTATGCGGTTTGTTTAAATCGTACGAGTTTCAAATCGAATGAATTTCGATACAATAAACACGGACGTTGGTGAACAATTTTATTAAGTAATACAAATATTATTTAATAACTAAATGTTATTCAGAATATTATTTATTGTGACATTTCGTATCCAAGTTTTATTACACAATTAATGTATACGCAATTAAAAATACAAACGCGCAAACAAATAAAACGAAATTCATTTTAAATACCATAAATAGATAATTGGTAAAATATTACAATAAAACATTCTATAATGATTTGTAATTTAAAACGGACAATTAAATGAATAAAACAAATATTTAATGTTAAATGACGGAGAAAACGAACACCACGCGGAGCACGGGACGGAGACTGCGAGGTGAGGCTTTCACCTACACCCCACCTCTCATTTCCTCTTTCTTTCATTTCCATTTTTCCATAAAACACACACTTACACCCAAAAACCTCTCAACCAAAAATCACCAAATTTTCGGATCTCGCAAAACCGAAAACAAAAACCATATTTTCGGAATCACCATTTCAAGGGGAACAAGAATTACAAAAGCTCTACCATCATTTTCGGCCTCCATCGTCTTCGATTTGCATTTGTAAGAAAAATTCTAAAAACTTAGATTTGTTTATTTTGATGTAATCTTTGGATGTTTTGATGTTTACACAACTTATATATGTCCAATACTAGGAAGATAACAAGGTTTTATAGTCTAAAAATGAGTTTGATTTGAGTTTTGGCCGGAAAAATCACGAACAGCCGATGTTTCTGGGCTGGTGTTCTTCAGTGCGACACAAGCCTTGTGTCGCATACTGTGTCGCATAAAACCTGTTATGTCGCACCTTGTGTCGTACCAAATCTTTAGTGTCGTAACTCATGCGACACAATATTGTGTCGCACTCTATGTCGCATATTATGTCGTATTTCTATACGACACAACCACTATGTCGCTATTAAATTAGCATTTCGTATCTGATGCGACACAATCCTTGTGTCGTATCCTTGTGTCGCATGACGTCTGCGACACAACCCTTGTGTCGCATGACAAATTTTTATGTCGCATATTGTGTCGCAAAACACAGAAAAAAACCAGAATTTTGAAGTCAAAGTTACTGTTCAAAAAAGTCAAATTTACTGTAGCAGTACTGTAGCAGTACTGTAGCAAAGTCAACATTTTAGAATTATTATTATTACAAACCGTCACCAACGGGCCGTACACATTTTCAAAACTTACAAAACAGATTATTCAATCAACCAAGTCGTAGTAACTTGGATAATTTAGTCAATCAAGTCGTAGTAACTTGAAACAAAACAATTAATCAACCAAATCGTAGTAATTTGGACATATATAATTAAATAACAACTACAAAGGTAGTCTTTCGAGATACCGGTACAATTAATAACAATCAAGTGTCGTGGACACATTCAGGTTTCAAGTCTTTGGACATCAACTCATAGCTAATTACTTCAAGTTTATTAACTTAAACACTCCAAGACTCAGGTGAGTTTCATAGCCCCATTTTCACTGCTTTACAACTAGGGGTGTGATATTACTACTCGATTTTGTTTTACAAGTAGAACGCAAGTGCCAAACTTCAAATACTACATGAGTTTCAAGCTAATCAATTTAAAGTCCTCCATAAGCATAATCTCTAGTATTTATAGCGTGAATGTTAGTATATGATATCATATGGGATTGACAATCCTCATCCGGGTTAGCACGCACTAACCGGTCAAACGGATGTATTAGCATTTGGGAAGACGAGTGTGGATTAGACACTCGTAGGAGGTATTTCAAGTTAGGTTTCCTTAATTGGGCCTGACAAATCAAGTTAAGCTCAGACTATGTGCTCATGGACAGTATAACTTTTATTTTGCTTAATTGCATTTTAAATTCAATATAAATCTTGCGGTTCTGACAACTATACATTGACATACAAACCTGTGAGCTCACCAGCGTTTTCGCTGACCCATTTTAGTATTTATCACAGGTACCCAGCAGTAGTTTGGCTGCACAAGCAGGAATTATTAGCTCGAGTCAGCATACATACAACTAGAGATTGGACTGCATTATTATATTTTGTAAAAGTAATTATGCTATGTAATCTCTCAATTTCAGGAACCGAGCTAATGTAACTATATTTTGATGTAAACATTTACTTTATCTATACAAGTTTAAAACGACGCATATAGTGGTCGTTCATTATATCTTATGTGCTTTGTATATTGATTAGTGATACCCAAATCAAGCTTCCGCAAATCATTAAATTTGGGGGTGTCACATGTTTGCTGTTTGTTTATGCGCAAGATATCAGGCTAATCCGAAAGAGTCACATATGCAAGCTGTTAGACAAATCTTTCGTTACCTCAAAGGGAAACCTAAGCTGGGTCTTTGGTATCCGATTGATGGAGACTTAGATCTCGTAGCTTATACTGATTCGGATTACGGAGGATGCAATCAGAATAGGAAATCTACGACCGGAGGATGTCAATTCCTAGGAGGTAGATTAGTATCCTGGCAGTGCAAGAAGCAAACCTCGGTAGCCATTTCTACATGTGAAGCTGAGTATGTTGCAGCTGGCAGCTGTTGCTCGCAAGTACTTTGGATTCAACAGCAACTGCGGGATTACGGGTTAAATTTAACCAATACTCCTATGATGATTGATAACGAATCTACTATGTCGATCACCAATAATCCGGTGAAGCACAGTAAAACTAAGCATATTGATATTCGACATCATTTTATTAGAGATTGTGCTGAGAAAAAGTTGATAAAGTTAGTTAAGGTACCATCATTGGATAACTTAGCAGACTTATACACAAAGGCGTTCGACAGAGCAAGATTTGAGACGTTGGTTCAACTAAACGGAATGAGAAATCCAGAGTGATTAGTCTTCCAATGGTATTTTTGTAATAGTTAGTATTTCTGTGTTCATTAAAACAAAAACAAAAACAAAAAAAAAAAAAGGGGGGGGGGGGGGGGGGGGGGGGCGTATGGCATTCATTTGCTTGTTACCTAAGGGGAATCGCCTTCATTTATGTTTTTATTTGCAAAAACTAAGGGAAATGATAGTACATTAGGAGAATAAGCTTCACAATAATAAGCTTAAGTCCTAAGTATGATATGGTGGTAGGTTCAAATAAAGTTGTTTTAGAACTACAGCGGTTCTATCAGGTATGTGTTTATATTTATTTGATTATACACCTATATCCACAAGTTATAATTTGTCTATTTTTAAGTGAAAACTTTAGATGGCTTCATCATATGATGTACTGGTAGGCAAATTATATGACATTTTCTAAGCCTTAAGAAGTTCATTAACTACTTGTTTATTAACTTGTGTTACTATTCTATGATGTATGATATTTAGTCTTAATTGTTGAATGCTGGTATTACCATACACTATTATCATGCATTTTAATTGAAATGACAAATAGTAGCAATATGGGTATTAACTTAATTACTGGTAACTTTGTTGTACTAAGTACAGAACTGAAACCTTTAATTAAATTAATATTCTCAAATATATTTTGAATTATGCTAGAAGGGATCTTCTATTGTACTACGTACAGACTTAGATAACATAGCATATTCAAAGTATGTCTGATATTTGTCTAACCTTAATAATTCAAGTGTATGTTATATGTTTCGAAAAGATACATCATTTAGTAACCGCTACCTTGAAATTTAATGATGCAGTGTTATGAGTTTTACTTGACATTCTTCAGTATGTCATATAATAGGAAGCACTTGATAATATTCATACTAACAATAAAGTGTTTGCTTAGAAAATTGAGTATAATTTGTTTATGTGGATCATAATACCGGTAATCGTCTTGGACTGTCTATAATGAAAATACTCACTTTATGTGAGTAATGCATTTATTAATTATGCTATGTGGATAAAGGTACCTAAGATATAGTTTTATAAATATAAATGTATAAATGATAAAAATAGTTGTAATTATATACTAATTTACTTGAATTTCATGAGGTATGTATACTACCAATCTGCTTAGACTTTTAAATAAATAATTAATTGCTTATTCTTACTAATATGATCCCTAAGCAGATAAAATCTTATTTACTTTGTATATGTACTTTGTTTTGAGTGATTAATAAAATGGTACTTGATACCAATGTTTACATAATTGTGTTTTTATCTTATTTTAGTTTATGTTTAATTTAAGTTTATGTGTTTATTAGGTTTTACCCTTCGGAATTAAATTATACCGAATATTTTTGAGTTGAACAAACGTAACAAATACAAGTGAAAAATAATTTTATTTTAGACTTGTACAAATAATGGGTTTTTAATTTATACTAAGTATTTAATTCGCATTTTTATTTATTCCTGCGAGTTGACTAAGTCAACTTGCGGATCCACTTGAAATCTCGCGAATCGGATACAAGGTATAAAGGGGGTCAAACGAGTCAAGCCAACCCACCGAACCCACAGACTTCGCGAGTTCACTAAAACTTTGCGAATCCGCTTACAGGCGAAACGAGGCGATATTTAGTTTTCGTTTGATTTCGATTTTACGAGTATGGGAACGAGTTTTTCAATCCGTAGACTTTATACATCTTCACTTTGCGCACATTTTGAGGTATATAACAACGGATTTCACTGTTTAAATTGCACGAAATCGAAGGTTTTATGAACTTAGCGTTTCGGTTTGAAGTTTAAACGATTCACATAGATTTAAAATGTTATTGGACTTGGATCTTTAGGGTTTATGTTAAACGAACATCAATGAACGTAAAACAATCGATAGATCATGTTAAAATTACAAGATTAATCGATTTTAAATTTAACCCTGCGTCGGCTGTTCATCAAACGAGTTGACACTTCGACACAACTCGCAGCGAGTTGACTAGCGAATCGACGTGATTAGCGAGTTCACTTTAATAGCGACTTGATAAATAAAGCGAGTTGATAAATAAAGCGAGTTGATAAGTGAAGCGAGTTGATAAGCGAAACGAGTTGACCTCGATTCGCTAGGCCAGTTTATGCGAGTCCAGTACTTAGATAAATTTTATTTTTAAGTAGTTATATAAATGTTAAGACTTTTTAAGTAATAACTTTTATATAATGGATTTAAATTAGACTTAAGACTTTTAGTTATAAGTTAAATTTTTATATACGACTTGAGACTATTTTGTAACAAGTTATATATAATTTCAATTTTAAACTAAGATGTTTGATGAATATCGATTCATAATACGTTATAGTTTAAAGATTTTTAATCGTGCATTAAAATTATATCTGTTGTTTATGTTTATTTTACAGATATGGCGAGAGCATTTGACAAGGGACACAATATACTTGTGGATCTGAACCTTGAAGCCAAGCGGGCTGATAGGGTTGCCGATATTCTTAGATTTCTTGCACGATCACGTATTCGATACGCCATTACGGCCAATCCTCCTATCTCTCAAGCGATACTGAACGATTTCTGGACGGATATAGTATATGACGAATCTGTCAACCCACCAGAGATCCGAGCAACGGTTAGCGGCCAACCTGTTACATTTTCGGCTGGAAATCTCCGTGAGATTTTGCAGCTAGGTACAGAAGAACAGGAGAATGGGGATGTTGAGTACCCCATGGATTTTATTGAGGGTGCTTTTGGCCGTATAGGTTACACAGGAGATAGACGCGGACGTCAGTTTCAGAAACCTCTGGTTATTGGTCAGTGGAGGTTTCTCTGGCATGTGATGAATATCGTTTTTGCAGCGAAGAAGGGTGGATTTGATGAGTTGAGCCCTGTTATTCTATCGGCTGCACTGTCACTGGTTTATAATAAACCATACAGTTTTTGTGATTATCGTTTTGGTGAGATTGCGAAACAGATATCGGGTTATGTTAGATCAAGGTTTTTGGTTTACCCGAGATTTTGCATGTTGATTATCTGTGCGCGTCTACCGGATTTGGCTATACCTGAACCACATCTAGTGGTTAATACGATTGATATCGAGGGTATAACGCCATGTTTATGCAGACGGTTAGGTGTAACAACCGGCAAATTAGGACTAGAATTAGTGCCTAATTCTTTGTTAATACATGTAATTAGTTCTGTGTTAGGCTAATTTATGTATCGAATCATATATATTGTTGAATATATACAAAAATGCGATTTGGTTAAATCGTGCGCAATTTAACTAGAATGTATTTCGATTCAATTTAATACGGACGTTGGTGACCAATTTTATTAAATAACATTGTTATGTCAAAAATATTATTATAATAATATTTCGTATTCACTCGTATTGTACAATCAGAAAGTTACACAATTTAAAATGTTAAAACGCGCAACTAAATAAAATAACGTACACTTTATAACTCAAATATAAATTGAATTGTAAAACATTTAAATAAAATATTGCGTAATAAATTGTATTTTAAAAACGCACATTTAATTGTTAAAATAGTTATTTAACGTCTAAACGACGGAGCAAACGAACACCACACGGAACGCGGGGCGAGAAAGATGAAAAGTGGGGATAAACCCCCACCTCCCATTTTCTTTCTTTCACTTTATCTATCTCTTTCTCTCTCTCTTCCCTCTTTTCTTTCCTTCTCTCTAATCACCACCATCCACCACCAACTTCACCAATTCGCAAAATACTACATCAAAACGAGCTTGGATCACACCCCTCCTTTGGAAGAAAACGTTCACCACTTTCCGATCTACAACGCTATCTTTTCGGATTTTTGATCCGACACTTTGTAAGTTTCCGACAAATCCCGATATCTCTCGTTTTCGATCATTTTTACTAGTTTATGGTTTAAATAGGCTTAATATGTTCATATGAGGGTTGGGTAAAAGAATCGGACCAAACGGAAACCCGAAAACATGTTTTTGGCTCGAAATCCGTCGAACAGCCTTAAGTGTCGCAGGAATGCCAAAAACAGTACATGCGTCACTTAAGTGCCGCTATCACACATATACCGTCACTTCGGTAGTGACGCATACATATAACTTTCGGCAGAAACCATGCGACACTTCATAAGTGTCGCTATTATCCGTAGAAACTCATCACCTTCGGTAGAAACAAGTGACGTCCGGTTACTACCGATGACGTCACTCGAACCGTATACCGTCACTTCCATAGTGACGCATATACAACTTAGCGACACTTCTCTAGTGCCGCCCTATATGTTACCCGACACTACTTAACGTCACTCCCTTAGTGCCGCCATACTATTTTACACGACACTTCTTTAGTGTCGCTATATTGCTCGTCACTCCTTAAGTGACGCCCAAATGTCAGAAAATCATTACTTTATACGACACTGCTTGAGTGCCGCGATGTTACGGAACCCGTCACTTCTGAAGTGACGCAAAAGATGATACACGACACTATCTCAGCGACGCATACCCTTGCACTGACACCAATACCCGACACTTCATAAGTGACGCATAGAACATGTAAGTGACGCATATAGTGTCGCATAAAACAGCAGGTTTTCTAACTAAAATTTCACTAAGTGTCGAACTTTTACAACCTCAAATCCTTATACGATACGACTTATAAAACACTTTGGGACACTTTTGTAAGTGCAAAACATCAATAATTTGATAATAATACTTAAAGTTTAATATTTCAAACTCGTCACCAACGGGTCGTACACTTTTATACAAACGATAACGAACCAACATTCGGACATTGGGTTGTATGAACAACTAGCCTAGATGATCTTGCGAGACATCTACTTACTTGACATTACGTGTTTAGGCATTTGGAGGTTACGGGTTCGGAGAACCAACTGTCGATATTACTTACTCGTTTATTGATATAAACGCACTTGCAAAGACTCAGGTGAGTCTTACGGCCCCACTTTTACTGTTTTAACTTATTGGGGGAGATACATGCTACTGATTTTCTTGAACACAAGTACTAAACTGTTTACTATACCAAACGGAATTGCATGAGTTAATTACTATTTACTGAAGTCTCTCCATCATATATCGTTAGTTATGTACTTAAGCGCGAACAGTAGTTAATGGATCCATTAGGGAAATGACCCTCCCCGCCCGGGGTAGTAGCGCTACCACGAACCGTTATGTATAAACGGGCGACTATTATTTCGTTTACTTATGTTTGCTCAATTTCGAGCATGTCACGGGAGCAACTGATTATTTACGGGTTAAGCTTCGATTATGAGCCTCATGGCAACGGTATAACTTGATTACTTTACTTTTGCGAGATTTGAAAATACTTGATATACGCCTACGGGCACTACTGATGAAATCTTGTGTTCAAACTGATTATTTACTGATAAACCTGTGAGATTCACCAACCTTTTGGTTGACCCTTTTTAGCATGTATTCTCAGGTACACTTACGGAGTAGGATCACTCCAGGATTACTAGCTAGAGTCGCATGATTTCCAAACTGCATTTAACGGAGATTCTTTGGCATTATCTTTTGTAACCATGGTTATGTAATAGAATCTCCCGCCACATACGCGGACTCTAGGCTTACATATTTTTGTAAAGAAAACTATATGTTTTCAAACGATTTAATTATGAAATGTAATTATTTTACAAAACGTCTCATTTAGAGGTCGTTTGCTGTATATCTTGTGCTTTGTATATTGATTAGTAACACCCAAGTATGCTTCCGCAAATCATTAAATTTGGGGGTGTTACAGATTGGTATCAGAGCCTAAGGTTATAGTGAACTAGGTTGCATTTAGTGGGCCTAGACTATGACCATTAGGCAGTATTCCCTTACTAGGCATGATTGGTTCAGGAATTACATCATACGACTTTAATTTAACATAGCCTGATCAACTATGTACAATTAAGGAAAGGTGATGTAATGTCTGAAATGATTATGTCGAACGGGGATACGTTAGTTGACTCTGACCACGAGAGAACCGAACCATTACTTGATACGTGCTAGACACTAGGCTGGATATGATATGTTTATATATATGAGCCTCGTCTTACTTACACTCTGCCACAGGAATGGCAAACACACCACCTAATCCATCACACTCTCACTCACGTGGGTCACGGAACCCACGAGTAACCAGGAGGAACACAAGGTCACCTCGAACCAGCCCTTATCCTGTACATAACTCTCAGAACTCGGCACATCTCACGTTGCCAGTATTGGCTACCCAATTCCGCCGTCAGGAGCAAAGACTCGAAAATCTTGAACTGGAACAACACCGAATGACTTACCTGCTTCGTCAAGCTCTCGACCGCATATCACAACTACAGCGAGAACAAGAGGATACCAACCTCTCTGTAAGCATAATTCAGGATTCCATGACCGCCGAATTAGGTGCGGATGAACTTCTAAGAAACCGATTAGAAGAATGTGAACAGCGTTCACAGGAGACTGCGGATCACTCTCGAACACTAGCACAACGACTGGCCTTGGTTGAAGACAACGCCAGGCAAACCAACCGACTAGCAGAAACCGTGGACCGCCTTGTCGCGCTGATGGAACAAATTAATCTACATTAAGATTAGTGTAGTTTTTGTCTTGTAATCTATCTCGTAATCTAGGGACTATCTAGCACTACTCTATAAACTAGTCGGATGTAACCATTCCCGACACCTTTTGTAATATCTCTGTAGGATGTAACTTTTGAACTCACTTTATCTATCAAATATCCTTTGTTATCTCAACTCACATTAATTGTCATTTTCCATGTTGATGTTATGTATTACTGCTTTTATACATGTACATCTGTGACAATTACCAGCTCATACAAAATCTCATGTATCTTCATTTCTTTTATTGAAGAACCATGCCGCCAAAGACACGACCATACACCGATGCCCAGATTACCTCCCTTATAACCCAGGCTGTTACTGAAGCCTTGGCTCGGAATACTCCACCAAATTCCTCGAGAAACATCGATGCCGCTGAAACCTCTGCTGCTAAACCTTGTTCTTACAAGGACTTCCAGAACTGCAAACCTCTAAACTTTGCAGGTACCGAGGGAGCTATCGGTCTAATACGCTGGATCGAGAAAGTTGAATCAGTATTTCTTATCTGCAACTGTGCGGAGGGGGACAAAGTTAAGTTCTCTGTTAGTACTTTTACTGACACCGCACTCACGTGGTGGAACACCTATGCCCAAACTGTGGGCGTTGCCATTGCTTACAAACTCCCGTGGGAGGAGTTGAAGGAGATGTTAAGGGGTGAGTATTGCCCCAGGGACGAACTGAAACAACTAGAGCTTGAATTCTGGAACCATAAGATGCAAGGTGATGATATCACCGGTTACACCAACCGTTTCCACCAACTGGCACTTCTGTGCCCAACCATGGTCGATCCTGAGTATAAGAGGATCGAGAAATACGTTGATGGACTGCCCGAAAAACTCCAGGACCTGGTGACTTCATCCAAACCAGGTACTATCCAGAATGCCATCCGTATGGCCCATGAACTCACGGCAAACGCTGTCCGCCGTAACACAACCTCAGCCCCACCTGCAAACAACAAACGAAAGTGGGAAGGAAACCCCAACTCATCCAACCAAATCACCAACCGAAAGCCTGAGCCCCTTAGGGCTTATTCATCTGGCACTTCTGAAAGGAAAGGGTACGTTGGAAGCAGGCCCTACTGTCCCAAATGCAATCGTCACCACGACGGTTCCTGCCCTTGCACAAACTGCAAACGCTTTGGGCATCTGGCCAAGGATTGTCGAAACACCAGTGCCCCGAAGACTTGTTATGGGTGCAGAAGTCCTGGGCATTTTCAGAATAATTGCCCTAAGCAGAGAAACAACAACAACAACAGCAACAAACGGAACAACAACCCTGCTCGTAGCAGAGCATTTGTCATCAAAGCTGGGGAAGCTAGGGAAGACCCGAATGTTGTAACGGGTACGTTTCTTCTCAACGATCTTACTGCTTCAGTATTATTTGATACCGGTGTTGATAAAAGTTTCATATCTGATGAGTTTTGCCCACTACTTAATATCACCCCTTCGGCCTTAGATGTTAAGTACAATGTAGAGCTCGCAAATGGTAAACTCATAGAAACCAGTAGTGTGATACCTAATTGCACTTTAAACCTCGCAAACGAAACCTTCTCAATCGATCTAATGCCTGTTGAACTAGGAAGTTTTGATGTCATCGTGGGTATGGACTGGTTGTCCAAGCACCGGGCCGAAATTGTTTGCCATGATAAAATTGTCCGAATTCCTCTCGCCGCCGGTAGTACCTTGATCATAATGGGGAGACTGGTGGGTCGAGACTAAACTTAATCTCCTGTTTAAAAACCCGAAAATTTCTGAGAAAGGGTTACCCAGCAATACTCGCGCACATCACGGAGAAAAAGTCGGAGGAGAAGCGACTTGAAGATGTGCCAATCGTTAGAGACTTTTCCGAAGTCTTTCCAGAAGAACTACCTGGTTTACCTCCACCTAGACAGGTTGAGTTCTCGATTGATCTCGTGCCGGGTGCCGCACCGGTGGCCCGAGCACCTTACCGCCTAGCCTCATCCGAACTTCAGGAGTTGTCCACCCAGTTACAGGAACTCCTGGATAGAGGATTCATAAGACCGAGTTCTTCACCTTGGGGAGCTCCGATCTTATTTGTCAAAAAGAAAGACGGTTCATTCAGAATGTGCATTGACTACCGAGAGTTGAACAAACTAACCGTCAAGAACCGATACCCACTCCCCCGAATCGATGATCTGTTCGATCAACTTCAGGGATCAAGCTGTTATTCAAAGATTGATCTTCGATCAGGTTATCATCAGTTGCGTGTTCGCGATGCTGACATCCCAAAAACCGCATTCAGAACCCGTTACGGGCACTACGAATTCCAAGTAATGCCCTTTGGCCTAACCAACGCACCGGCTGTATTCATGGACCTTATGAATCGGGTGTGCAAACCTTACCTCGACAAGTTTGTCATTGTTTTTATCGATGACATCCTTATCTATTCGCGAAACGAACAGGAACACGCACAACACCTCAGAACCATCCTAGAACTACTTAGACACGAGGAGCTTTACGCCAAATTCTCTAAGTGTGAGTTCTGGATAAACACCGTTCAATTCCTTGGACACGTTATCGACAGTCAGGGAATTCAGGTAGACCCATCGAAAATCGAAGCAATCAAGAACTGGAAAGCACCAACCACTATGTGACACCCCCAAATTTAATGATTTGCGGAAGCTTGATTTGGGTGTCACTAATCAATATACAAAGCACATAAGATATAATGAACGACCACTATATGCGTCGTTTTAAACTTGTATAAATAAAGTAAATGTTTACATCAAAATATAGTTACATTAGCTCGGTTCCTGAAATTGAGAGATTACATAGCATAATTACTTTTACAAAATATAATAATGCAGTCCAATCTCTAGTTGTATGTATGCTGACTCGAGCTAATAATTCCTGCTTGTGCAGCCAAACTACTGCTGGGTACCTGTGATAAATACTAAAATGGGTCAGCGAAAACGCTGGTGAGCTCACAGGTTTGTATGTCAATGTATAGTTGTCAGAACCGCAAGATTTATATTGAATTTAAAATGCAATTAAGCAAAATAAAAGTTATACTGTCCATGAGCACATAGTCTGAGCTTAACTTGATTTGTCAGGCCCAATTAAGGAAACCTAACTTGAAATGCCTCCTACGAGTGCCTAATCAACACTCGTCTTCCCAAATGCTAATACATCCGTTTGACCGGTTAGTGCGTGCTAACCCGGATGAGGATTGTCAATCCCATATGATATCATATACTAACATTCACGCTATAAAATACTAGAGACTATGCTTATGGAGGACTTTAAATTGATTAGCTTGAAACTCATGTAGTATTTGCAGCTTGGCACTTGCGTTCTACTTGTAAAACAAAATCGAGTAGTAATATCACACCCCTAGTTGTAAAGCAGTGAAAATGGGGCTATGAAACTCACCTGGTTCTTGAAGTGTTTAACTTAATAAACTTGAAGTAATTAGCTGTGAGTTGGTGTCCAAAGGCTTGAAACCTGAATGTGTCCACGACACTTAACTTGTCATTAATTGTATTGGTATCCCGAAAGACTACCATTTGAATTGTTTGTCTAACTTAATGTCCAAATTACCCCGATTTGGTTGATTGTTTTGTTACAAGTTACTACGACTTGTTTGAATAAATTGATACAAGTTACGACGACTTGTTTGATTGAATTATCTAAGTTACTATGACTTAGTTGATTTAATTGTGTACTGGAAAGTGTGTACGGCCCGTTGGTGCCGGTTGTAACAATAGTTCTAAAATGTTATTATATTGTTGCTACAGTGAACTGCTACAGTAAAATTTGACTTTTCTACAGTAACTTTGACTTCGAAAATTTTGAGTTTTGAAGATTCTGTTTTGTGCGACGTAGCCTGCGACGCAGGCTGCGACGTAAGGTTTTTTTTTTTTTTTGCGACGAAAAGGGTTGCGTCGCCAAAGTCAACAGTGCTAAATCAATAGCGACGTAGGGTGCTACGTCGCTTATGCGACGTAGGTTCGGTTTGCGACGTTAAGGTCTGCGTCGCTATGTGCGACATTCGCAAGTCAATGCGACGTAATAGGCTGCGTCGCTATATGCGACGTTGGGGATATAGTGCGACGTAGGTCGCTGCGTCGCTATATGCGACGTTGGGGCTATAGTGCGACGTAGGTCGCTGCGTCGCATTTGCTCCAGGCCAAATGCGACGTACGGGGTCTGATCGGAGTTTCAACTTCAAAAACGCATTTTCCGGCCATCGATCGGCCTAATATTTTTACCCAACCCATTTTAGGACATTACAAGGTTATACAAACAACTAGCAAGTTATAAAACTTAAAAACGAGAGTTTTCGGAGTTGTGTCGGAAACTTACAAATCGCCGAAATGAAATTCCGGGAAGATAGGATTGTAGATCGTGAAGAGGTGAGTCTTTTGTCCCAAAGCGTCTTGAAGATCCGAGGTCGTTTAACGTGTTTATTTTGTGAATTTGTGATGGTGTGGTGATTTGCAAATTAGAGAGAAAAGGAGAAGAGAGAGAAGGGAAAGAAATGAAATGAAAGGAATGGAGGTGGAAATGGGGTTTAAATACCCATTTCAGTCTCTGTTTTCGTGTCCCGCGCGGTGTTCGTTTTCCCGATTGTTACATCATTAATTATTTAATTTATAAGTTAAATTTTTCGTTTTAAATTGCAAATAATGATTTAATTGTTTTGTTGAAGTATTTTACTAAATATTTAATAATTACATTATAAAAGATGAATTGTATCGTTTTGTTTGCGCAATTACATTTTATTCGCGTTTATATTAATTGTGTGATAAACTTGGATACTAAATATTATTAACATAATATTTTTAAATACGATAACGTTATTAATCATCCTTGTATTACTTAAATAAATTGTTCACCAACATCCGTATTTAATGTATCGAAGTTCATTCGATTTGAAACTCGTACGATTTAAACAAACCGCATCATTGTGTAGATATATATTCAACAATATATATAATAATTGATACATTAGTTATCCTAACACAGAACTAATTACATGTATTAATACTTGTTTAGGCACTAAATTCTAGTCCTAAATTGACGGTTGTCATATTCTCCCCCTGTTAGAAGAATTTCGTCCCGAAATTTATGTTGAAGTCGTGTTTGAGGTGGAGTCATTGAAAAGTTGAGGATACTTGAGTCGCATTTGGTCTTCCCGTTCCCAGGTGAATTCCGGGCCGCGCCGCGAATTCCACCTAACTTTGACGATGGGAATACGACTTTGTTTAAGTTGTTTGACCTCACGGTCCATGATTTCGGCGGGCTCCTCAACGAAGTGAAGTTTTTCGTCAACTCGAATTTCATCGAGTGGAATGATAAGTGTCTCATCAGACAGACACTTCTTCAAATTTGAAACATGAAATGTGGGATGCACGCTGCTGAGTTCAGATGGCAGCTGCAATCGATAAGCCACTGGACCAATCCTTTCGAGGATCTCGAATGGTCCAATGTATCTGGGATTCAACTTCCCTCGTTTGCCAAATCGGATTACGCCTTTCCAAGGCGATACTTTGAGTAGAACTCGATCCCCAACTTGGAACTCGAGTGGTTTGCGTCTCACGTCAGCATAACTTTTCTGACGATCACGCGCAGCCTTAAGCTTGTTTTGAATTTCTACGATTCTCTCGGTCGTCTCATGAATGATTTCTGGACCTGTGAGTTGGCTATCCCCAACTTCAGTCCAACAGATAGGTGACCGGCACTTACGACCGTACAGTGCCTCGAAGGGTGCAGCTTTGATGCTGGTATGATAACTGTTGTTGTACGAGAACTCGCACAATGGTAAATGTTTTTCCCAGTTTACACCGAAGTCTACTACGCAGGCCCGTAGCATGTCTTCTAGTGTTTGAATGGTTCGTTCACTTTGACCGTCTGTTTGAGGATGGTATGCGGTACTCATATCAAGTCGAGTACCCAGGGATTTTTGAAGTGATTGCCAAAATTGTGAAGTGAAACGACTACCCTATCGGAGATAATTGAGATTGGAACACCGTGTTTGGTTACGATTTCCTTCAAATAAATTCTGGTGAGGCGTTCCATTTTGTCGGATTCCTTGATTGCCAGGAAGTGAGCAGACTTTGTGAGACGATCCACGATCACCCAAATGGAATCGCAACCGTTCGAGGATTTGGGTAGTTTGGTTATGAAGTCCATGGCAATTTGTTCCCATTTCCATTCAGGAAGACTGGGTTGTTGAAGTAAACCAGAAGGTTTTTGATATTCGATTTTGACTTTGGAGCAAGTAAGGCACTTGCTGACATAGGTGGCGATTTCAGCTTTCATGTTCGGCCACCAGTAGAAGTCCTTGATACCGTGGTACATTTTATCGGATCCCGGATGGATAGAATATTTGGACTTGTGAGCTTCATCCATCACCAAGTCTCGTAGGTTCCCAAATTTAGGCAACCAGATTCGGTTTGAGAAATACCTAATCCCGTTAGGTCTGATTTCGAATTGTTTATCCATGCCCCGCAAGGCTTCATCTTTGACATTTTCGGGTTTTAAGGCTTCGAGTTGAGCAGTGAGGATTTGAATGTTTAAATTGTTGTGAATGGTCATACTGAGGGCTCGAACCCGAAGTGGTTTCTGTTGGTGCATTTTGTGTGTCAGTCAGTTGGTCAAACTATTGTAATTGTCAAAGTCAATTAGTCTGCGTATGTATAGTGTTTAGCGTGTCAACAAAATGTAATTATATAGAATGGTGACATTGTAATTGGGCCTGCGACGACATGGGCTACGTCGCATTGGGCCTGGCCTGCGACGTTGGGCTTAACGTCGCAGGGTCCAATAGGTCGACTATAAATAGAGAGTTAGAATTCGTTTTATAGGTTGATCAAACCCTAGAGTGAGAGGAGCCGTGAGAGAGTGAAGAGAGCAGAGAAATCGTTTTGTAATCTTTATACGTTCAAGTGTGAATATATACAAAACGTTATATAATTGTTTGTGTGTTCGTGATTGATATATTGATTGTTTATTATTCCGCATTTACAATCAATCAAACGATCTGATTAGATCCAAGGCAAACAAGGGACTATCAACTGGTATCAGAGCCGTAGAATCAAGGATTCGTCGGTTTCGGATCGTTATTTTGAACGTTTTTGGTTTGATTCGCAAAGGTTTAATTGATTAATCTTCGTTTCTGAGTTAGTTTGCTTGAAGAAATCGATTTCTGGAATTGTTTTTGGGTTATTTCGACGTTTGGATTTCGAAATTTCGTTAGGGTTTCGAAAATTTTCGATTTTTGGGGTTTTTGGTCGCTGCAGCCCGATTGTGCGACGTCACCTGCGACGTCGCTAAGTTTTGCGACGTTACCTGCGACGTCAGCTGCGACGTCGCGTGCGACGTAGTAATTTGGACTTTAATTAGTCTGTGCGACGTACTCTGCGACGTACCTCTCTACGTCGCATAGTGTGATTCTGCGACGTCGCTAGCCTCTGCGACGTTGGACTGCGACGTAGGACGCTACGTCGCATTTTCGATTCTTAATTGAGTCATCGGACTTCTGCGACGTACCGTTGCGACGTTGCGATTTTTCTCCGACATTAACCTCGTTCTAGATTCGTAAAAAAAAAAAAAAAAAAAAAGTTTTTTGGCGGGAATCTCCGGAAAAATTTTGCGTTTTCAAATTTTTTCCATAGGCTTAAAACTGTTCAATTTTAGTCTGGAAAAAGTTTCATTTTACCCGGCCAGTTTTTGACGTTTTCGGACGAAATTTTGGCGGGAAAAAACGCGAAAATTTTTGTAATTTCAAATTTTGTTTTTAGGCTTAGAATAGCTTCATTTTAGTGTCGGAAAAGTTTCGCTGTACTCGGATATTTTTTGAAATTTTTGAATTCGATTTTGGAGGGAAAATTCGGATATGGCTTTTGGTGCGAAAATGCTTCCTTCTACATCTTTGTTCTATAGTGATTTTGCGAGTTGGAAGATTCAGTTATGCAATTTCATTGATTACAAAGATCCAAATCTGTTCAATTGGTTTAACACCATTGATCGATATGAGCAACCAAGACTCGATGGGGTGCTTAAATCAAGAGCACAAATGTCAGTCAAGGAACGAGCAGAGTTTGATAAAGACAATAGACTGTATGAGATGATTACCAAGTGCTTGCCAGAAGTTGTGATTAATAAATTTAAAGATCAAGCAACTTCTGTAGGATTATGGGATGCTCTTATAGCGGGTTACGATCAAAAGGAAAAGAAGTCAGAGGCTAATATTCAAGTTCCTAGTCTAAATGATACTTCCAGATCTACTTCCAACTCAGCAGCATCTACTTCTACTAGCACTTCATTTGCTTCTGATACTTCTCATACTGCTCATACTGCTCATACAGCTCCTTCAAAGGCTACTGAGGATCATGCTACAATCTTTGCAGCTTTCCTCAATTCTTATGAGACTTTTCTTTCCAAGAAGGCTAGTACTTTGCAGCTCACTGAGGAAGACTTTGAACAGATCGATTCTGATGATTTGGAGTATATGGACATCAAATGGAGCATGGCAATGATAACCCAAAGGACAAAGAAATTTCTTCAGAGAACGGGTAGAAAAGACCTGGATGATGATGGTGATACAGGTCTTGGTTTTAATAAAAGCAAAGTGAAATGCAAGAACTGTCAGATTCATGGGCACTTTGCTAAGGAGTGTGAGAAAGTAAAATATCCTTCATCTGGATTCACTACTCCTACAGTTCCAACGACTCCAGAGAAGAATACAACATCACAGGCTATGAAGGTGTATTCTCAGGAAATGTTTGATTTTAGTGCACTTCAAGGAGAGGTTCAACACAGTGCGCTTTTGGCAAAGATACATGCGGTACATGATGAACCTAAGGTACCCATAAACTGTGTTTCTTGTTTAACATTGACTGAATCTCTTAAGAATTATCAATATGACAATTTAGAGTTGCGAGAAAAAGTTGTTAAACTCACCGAGTCAAACAAGTTTTTGAAAGCTAATGAATTTCTTTATGAAAAGGAAGTTGAGGCTCATAAGTTTGACACTGAGAAATATAAAGCTAAAGTTTTCAGTCAACAAGATGCTATTAATAGCTATCTTAAAGAAATTGAACTTTTGAATAAAGAACTTTCTGAGCTAAAGTCTGAGTCTGACAATTTTAAAAAGGGGATCACGAATTACTCAAATTCTCATAAACTCTTCGATGAAATGGTTGACAAGATGAGGACAGATAAAAGTAAAGCGGGACTTGGGTATCCACCTCCCACTAACTATTATCCTAAGCCTGTTAAGGAAGGGATTGAAGAGGTAGTAGCTGACTACTCGTCTTGGTCAGCTACCAAAGATAAAGAAGCTAAGCCTAAGAGGCAGGGAAAGGAGAAAACCAATCGGACAGAGTATCCTTTGCCCACTTTTGTTAAGTCTGATAATTCACCTTCAGTTAGTGTTGAGGAGGTCGTTGAGGTAGAAGATATACCTGAAGAGTCTACCATTAAGGTTGAGAAAATAAATGTCAAACCTGAAAATTTCATCATTACAACTGAAAATGATGATTATTTTAAATGCAAAGGCAAAGCTAAGGTTGACAATGAATCCTCAAAAGTTGTAGTTGATAAATCTGAAAAGAATAAACCTTCAAAAACAACTAACTCAACCTCAGGAACATCTACTTCAACATGTTCTCCTAAGAGTGCATGTTCAACAAATGTTCCTGGTCATAGACCTTCCGTGTATTGTCCTCCACCGAAACGATTTGAGGGAACTCATTGGAATCAATCTTTTGTGGAACGACGTTCTTGTTTCCATTGTGGACAACAAGGACATATAATTAGGGATTGTCGGTTATTATCCCTAGATAGGTTTGGTAGAGGGATGCCAAGAACTTCCTCCTTTAGGAATTCTTATTCAAAATCGTTTTCTAGGCGTGCTTCGTATTCGCCTATATCAAGATATGCATCCTCTTCTCCAAAACCCGTGGCTAGAGTAAACAAAGTTGTGTCTAGTAAACCTCAAGTTCAACAGCACAACATTGTTGAAAACAACTCATCTGAACCTACAAAGGTTTGGAAACCCAAATCCACAAACAACGCATCAATGAAATCTTCTGAGTTTTTAAAATATCATAAACTCATTGATGTGATGGTTATGGATGACCATGGACAACCCAAGTCTATCAAGGCTTGGGTGTCCCATAAGTACTAACGTTTAATTGTTTGTGGTGGTGCAGTCAGGTTATTGAAAGCTAACATTTTTAGTGACTGCATGGATGTGGATATTGTTGGAAGAATGCGATGATGAATTGTGATTGGATGAGTTTATTGAAGTTTCGAGGTGGTAAAAGCGTTAAAAGGATTTGATTTGACTTGATATGTGATTTTGAAACTTTTATTTTAAATTAAATTATTAGTGCAACAGCCATTCTTTATACTTTTTAGTATTAAAAAAATGCAATGTTGCGAAATTTATTCAATTAAAAAAAAACACAAAAATATGTTTAATGTTTAAGGGGAGTATTTTTTGGATTGGATATAAGAATTTGCTGTTAAGGGGGAGTAATTCTGAATATTAAAAATTCTGATTATTTAATTCAGAAATGTGAATAGCAAGATTCTTAAGTCTTGAAAAGATGTTGGATTGTGTGTTTGTAAAACAACTTGGGATATGATAGTACATCGGGTGATATGCATAAAAATGGAAATTTTAAGGTTTATGTTTGATGTATCAGTAGGTTTATCTGGTATATTTAACACATCTTCTATAAACATTGGCTTCATTGTATGATGTATCGGTAGGCATGGTACACACCGGTTCGTGAGTGAGTAAGAAGTAATAATAAAACTTGTCTATTACTTTGTGAAAAATGTTATATGATGTATGACATAAGTCTTAATTGATAAATGGAAGTACTATCATACACTGTCATAATTATGTAAATGTAAAATGGGCATATAGTGATAATATGATTATTTGCCTAACTAATGGTGACTATTGTTGTACTCACGTACAGACCTGAATCCATTAGTTATGCAAATAGTCTCAAACTTGTTATGTTCATACTAAGGGACCCTCTGTTGTACTTTGTACAGATCTGGGGCCACTAGTATCTTCATAGTCGGTTTGATGTATGCCTAAATATAAATATCAAGTGTATGTTACGAGAAAACCGAGATAAACTTGGTCTTGTAATCTCTACCTTGTGTGAATATGCAGTGTTTGTTTTACTGAAGTTTATCAGTATATCATATAATAGGTTTCTCAAAATTAATATTCATACTAACAATAAAGGTTAGCTCACAGATACGGATGTAACATGTTTAAGTGGACAAACAATACCGATGATCGTCTTGAACTAATTTTTATAAAAGGTGCTTTAAATATGTCAAGTAAATTTAAAGTGGACAAATATACTGATGATCGAAATAACACTTACTATTTGCTAATAATTGCATGTTGTCCTGATATGATCCCTAAGCAGACTTAAAACAATCCGATCCCCAAATTTATTTTAATCTTTGTTATTTACTTTTCATTTATAAAGAAAAATACAAAAAGATTTTATTTCTATGTTATTTTCTTCAAACATCACATATCTTGTTAAAGTCAATTATTGAAGATGTAAAGGATGTCGGTTATTCTCCAAAGATTGTGAAGATAATTCTATCGGAGAAGCTGCTGATGATTGAGAAATGGTCACTGAGTTTGAAGATCTTATTGTATGATAAATTTGTGTCAGTCACATGAATTTGGACACCAAGATTTCTTTGAAGACCATGCTATCTCAAAGGGGGAGTTTCTGATTGTCAAAGACATGAAAGAGTTTGTTGATGAAGACTAATTGAAGACTTATTTGACCAAGCTACTGACAAGGGGGAGTTTGTTGGTGCATTTTGTGTGTCAGTCAGTTGGTCAAACTATTGTAATTGTCAAAGTCAATTAGTCTGCGTATGTATAGTGTTTAGCGTGTCAACAAAATGTAATTATATAGAATGGTGACATTGTAATTGGGCCTGCGACGACATGGGCTACGTCGCATTGGGCCTGGCCTGCGACGTTGGGCTTAACGTCGCAGGGTCCAATAGGTCGACTATAAATAGAGAGTTAGAATTCGTTTTATAGGTTGATCAAACCCTAGAGTGAGAGGAGCCGTGAGAGAGTGAAGAGAGCAGAGAAATCGTTTTGTAATCTTTATACGTTCAAGTGTGAATATATACAAAACGTTATATAATTGTTTGTGTGTTCGTGATTGATATATTGATTGTTTATTATTCCGCATTTACAATCAATCAAACGATCTGATTAGATCCAAGGCAAACAAGGGACTATCAGTTTCACTCGCTCTTTTCGACTGAGGGCGTCAGCAACAACATTTGCTTTGCCTGGATGATATTTGAGTTCGCAGTCGTAATCGGTAAGCAACTCGACCCATCGACGTTGCCTCATGTTGAGATCCTTCTGATCGAATATGTGTTGAAGGCTTTTATGGTCGGTAAAGATTGTACATCTGGTACCGTAAAGGTAATGTCTCCAGATTTTGAGGGCAAAAACGACAGCTCCTAGCTGGAGGTCGTGGGTGGTGTAATTCTTTTCATGAATCTTGAGCTGTCGGGAAGCATAAGCTATGGCTTTGTCTCGTTGCATAAGCACACAACCGAGACCTTGATGTGAAGCATCGCAGTATACCACGAAGTCATCGGTGCCTTCGGGTAATGAGAGGATAGGAGCACTGCAAAGCTTTTGTTTTAAGAGTTGGAATGCCGATTCTTGTTTATCAGTCCAGTCAAACTTTTTGTCTTTCTGGGTCAGAGTCGTAAGTGGTATGGCTATCTTGGAGAAATTTTCAATGAATCGTCGATAGTATCCGGCCAGTCCTAGAAACTGCCGTACTTCGGTCGGAGTGGTTGGCGATTGCCAGTCTTTGATAGCCTCGATTTTTGACGGGTCGACGTGAATCCCTTGACTGTCAATCACGTGACCAAGGAATTGAACGGTTTTGATCCAGAACTCACACTTAGAGAACTTGGCATAGAGCTCCTCGTGTTTAAGTAGTTCAAGGATGGTTCTGAGGTGTTGCGCATGCTCTTCTTTGCTTCGTGAATATATGAGGATGTCATCGATGAAGATAATGACAAACTTATCAAGGTAAGGTTTACACACCCGATTCATAAGGTCCATGAATACAGCCGGTGCATTGGTTAGGCCGAATGGCATCACTTGGAATTCGTAATGCCCGTAACGGGTTCTGAAAGCGGTTTTTGGAATGTCGGCATCGCGAACACCCAATTGGTGATAACCGGATCGGAGATCAATCTTTGAATAACAACTCGACCCTTGAAGTTGGTCGAACAAATCATCGATTCGAGGAAGTGGATACCGGTTCTTGACAGTTAACTTGTTCAACTCTCGATAGTCGATACACATTCGAAAAGAACCGTCTTTCTTCTTGACAAATAGGACCGGAGCTCCCCAAGGTGAAGAACTCGGCCTGATGAATCCTCGTTCCAGGAGTTCCTGTAACTGGGTGGACAGCTCCTGAAGTTCGGATGGAGCTAAACGGTATGGTGCTCGAGCCACAGGCGCAGCACCTGGTACAAGATCGATTGAGAACTCAACCTGTCTTGGTGGTGGTAGACCAGGTAGTTCTTCAGGAAAGACTTCTGGAAAGTCTCGGACGATTGGAACATCCTCAAGTCGCTTCTCCTCTGACTTTTTCTCCATGATGTGCGCGAGGATTGATGGATAACCCTTTCTCAGAAATTTCCAGGTTTTAAGACAAGATATGATGTTAAGCCTCGTCCCTCCGGTCTCCCCCTGTATGACTAGGGTTCTACCGACAGTGAGAGGTATGCGAACAATTTTGTCATAGCAGATGATTTCGGCACGATGTTTGGATAACCAGTCCATGCCTACGATGACATCGAAACTTCCTATCTCAACAGGCATAAGATCTATGGAGAAGGTTTCGTCGGCTAGATTTAAGGTGCAATTAGGTATCACACTATTGGTTTCTATCAATTTGCCATTTGCTAGCTCTACGGTGTACTTAACGTCTAAAGCAACAGGTGTAATGTCAAGTAGAGGGCAAAATTCATCGGAAATAAAACTCCTATCGGCACCAGTATCAAACAGAATGGAAGCAGTTAAATTGTTGAGGAGGAACATACCCGTGACCACATTCGGGTCCTGACGGGCGTCCCCTGAGTTGATTACGAAGGCGCTACTTTTGGTGTTGGTGTTGCTGCGGTGGTTGTTGTTGTTGTTGCCCTTATTCTTCAATTTTGGGCAAGAATCCCTGAAGTGTCCTGGGTTTCCACATTCATAACAGGACTTAGGTTGTCGGGTATTTTTGTCAGAGGGGCTGTTGTTGGATTTGGGGGCTCGACAATCCTTAGTCGAATGCCCGTACCTCCTGCAGTTGTTGCAAGGAGTACCGCACTGACCAAAGTGGTGATAGTTACACTTGGGACAATAAGGTCTGTCCCCGGTGTAGCTGCGGTTGGATTCGGAGTTGGTGTTGTAGACTTGGATGGCGTTGTTTTTCTTGTTTGAGTTGTGGTGGTGTTCAGTGGATTTGCGTTTGTTGTTGTTGAAGGATGAGGTGTTGGAGGTCTCACGGCTGACAACTAGAGCCATGAGTTCGTGGGCCAATCGAATGGCACTCTCAGTAGTAGTTGGTTTGGATGAGGCGACGTTTCCCTGAATGTTCTCGGGAAGTCCACGAATGTATTTCTTAATGCCCTTACTTTCTGGTTCGACCAAACCCGGGCATAATAGGGCAAACTGCTGAAACTTGGTGGTATATTCAGCAACATCATTTCCCTGCACCGTCAAGTGCCAGAATTCTTCCTCCAGCCTGTGTAATTCCTCTTCAGGACAGTACTTTTCTGTCAGCTTCTTCTTCAGTTCGGCCCAAGGAAGTCGATTTGCAACCTCAAGGCCTACAGAGTTTGCGTGGGTTTTCCACCACGTGAGTGCACCTTCCTGAAAGGTGTATGCAGCGAATTTGACCTTGTTGTTCTCAGTGCAGTCGCAGAGACTGAAAACAGATTCCATACGCTCAATCCAACGGATCAAGCCAATGGCACCTTCCGTGCCCTTGAAGTATAGCGGTTTACAGCTGAGAAAGTCTTTATAGGAGCAGGGTTTGGGTGGTGGAGTATTGGTTGCTGTGTCTTCGCTACCGGGTGGTGTTCGGGTAGCCAAGGCTTCGGTCACACTGCGGGCAATTATTCCCGCGATCTCAGCTTCGCTAAGGGTAATTTGACGACGAGGAGGCATGATGCTGAGTAAGAAAGAACAAGGAAATGAAATAAGATACTAGTCCGAGTATGATGAACTAGTGGTGTGTTTGTCATTTCGAGACAAAGCGTTAGAGAGAAAGAGGCCTATATTCATATAATATAATATAGCCTAAAGTTGTAATGAGGTCTACTTATGTAAATATATATATATCACATAATAACCTATTGAGTGTCTAGCACAGATGTATTTTGAGTCCCGTTTCTTTCGAGGTCAGAGTCAACTAATGTATCCTGTTCAGCCATAACTTCCTTCAGATCTTACATCATCTTTATTTAATTGTACATAGTTGATCAGGCTATGTTAAATTAAATTCGTATGCTGTAATCTCTGAACTGGTTATACCTAATAGGGAATACTGCCTAACGGTCATAGTCTAGGTCTACTAAATGCAACCTAGTTCACTATAACCTTAGGCTCTGATACCAATCTGTGACACCCCCAAATTTAATGATTTGCGGAAGCTTGATTTGGGTGTCATTAATCAATATACAAAGCACATAAGATATAATGAACGACCACTATATGCGTCGTTTTAAACTTGTATAAATAAAGTAAATGTTTACATCAAAATATAGTTACATTAGCTCGGTTCCTGAAATTGAGAGATTACATAGCATAATTACTTTTACAAAATATAATAATGCAGTCCAATCTCTAGTTGTATGTATGCTGACTCGAGCTAATAATTCCTGCTTGTGCAGCCAAACTACTGCTGGGTACCTGTGATAAATACTAAAATGGGTCAGCGAAAACGCTGGTGAGCTCACAGGTTTGTATGTCAATGTATAGTTGTCAGAACCGCAAGATTTATATTGAATTTAAAATGCAATTAAGCAAAATAAAAGTTATACTGTCCATGAGCACATAGTCTGAGCTTAACTTGATTTGTCAGGCCCAATTAAGGAAACCTAACTTGAAATGCCTCCTACGAGTGCCTAATCAACACTCGTCTTTCCAAATGCTAATACATCCGTTTGACCGGTTAGTGCGTGCTAACCCGGATGAGGATTGTCAATCCCATATGATATCATATACTAACATTCACGCTATAAAATACTAGAGACTATGCTTATGGAGGACTTTAAATTGATTAGCTTGAAACTCATGTAGTATTTGCAGCTTGGCACTTGCGTTCTACTTGTAAAACAAAATCGAGTAGTAATATCACACCCCTAGTTGTAAAGCAGTGAAAATGGGGCTATGAAACTCACCTGGTTCTTGAAGTGTTTAACTTAATAAACTTGAAGTAATTAGCTGTGAGTTGGTGTCCAAAGGCTTGAAACCTGAATGTGTCCACGACACTTAACTTGTCATTAATTGTATTGGTATCCCAAAAGACTACCATTTGAATTGTTTGTCTAACTTAATGTCCAAATTACCCCGATTTGGTTGATTGTTTTGTTACAAGTTACTACGACTTGTTTGAATAAATTGATACAAGTTACGACGACTTGTTTGATTGAATTATCTAAGTTACTATGACTTAGTTGATTTAATTGTGTACTTGAAAGTGTGTACGGCCCGTTGGTGCCGGTTGTAACAATAGTTCTAAAATGTTATTATATTGTTGCTACAGTGAACTGCTACAGTAAAATTTGACTTTTCTACAGTAACTTTGACTTCGAAAATTTTGAGTTTTGAAGATTCTGTTTTGTGCGACGTAGCCTGCGACGCAGGCTGCGACGTAAGGTTTTTTTTTTTTTGCGACGAAAAGGGTTGCGTCGCCAAAGTCAACAGTGCTAAATCAATAGCGACGTAGGGTGCTACGTCGCTTATGCGACGTAGGTTCGGTTTGCGACGTTAAGGTCTGCGTCGCTATGTGCGACATTCGCAAGTCAATGCGACGTAATAGGCTGCGTCGCTATATGCGACGTTGGGGATATAGTGCGACGTAGGTCGCTGCGTCGTTATATGCGACGTTGGGGCTATAGTGCGACGTAGGTCGCTGCGTCGCATTTGCTCCAGGCCAAATGCGACGTACGGGGTCTGATCGGAGTTTCAACTTCAAAAACGCATTTTCCGGCCATCGATCGGCCTAATATTTTTACCCAACCCATTTTAGGACATTACAAGGTTATACAAACAACTAGCAAGTTATAAAACTTAAAAACGAGAGTTTTCGGAGTTGTGTCGGAAACTTACAAATCGCCGAAATGAAATTCCGGGAAGATAGGATTGTAGATCGTGAAGAGGTGAGTCTTTTGTCCCAAAGAGTCTTGAAGATCCGAGGTCGTTTAACGTGTTTATTTTGTGAATTTGTGATGGTGTGGTGATTTGCAAATTAGAGAGAAAAGGAGAAGAGAGAGAAGAGAAAGAAATGAAATGAAAGGAATGGAGGTGGAAATGGGGTTTAAATACCCATTTCAGTCTCTGTTTTCGTGTCCCGCGCGGTGTTCGTTTTCCCGATTGTTACATCATTAATTATTTAATTTATAAGTTAAATTTTTCGTTTTAAATTGCAAATAATGATTTAATTGTTTTGTTGAAGTATTTTACTAAATATTTAATAATTACATTATAAAAGATGAATTGTATCGTTTTGTTTGCGCAATTACATTTTATTCGCGTTTATATTAATTGTGTGATAAACTTGGATACTAAATATTATTGACATAATATTTTTAAATACGATAACGTTATTAATCATCCTTGTATTACTTAAATAAGTTGTTCACCAACGTCCGTATTTAATGTATCGAAGTTCATTCGATTTGAAACTCGTACGATTTAAACAAACCGCATCATTGTGTAGATATATATTCAACAATATATATAATAATTGATACATTAGTTAGCCTAACACAGAACTAATTACATGTATTAATACTTGTTTAGGCACTAAATTCTAGTCCTAAATTGACGGTTGTCACACACTCCCACCGAGGTACGCCAATTCTTGGGATTGGCCGGTTACTACTGCCGCTTCATCGAAAACTTTTCAACAATTGCCAAACCCCTCACCGTGCTGACTCAGAAGGAAAAGAAATTCGATTGGACCGAGAAACAAGAGTCGGCATTTCAACTGTTGAAATCCAAGCTTTGCAGTGCACCCATTCTATCACTACCCGAAGGCACCGATGACTTCGTGGTATACTGCGATGCTTCTCACCAAGGTCTCGGTTGCGTGCTGATGCAACGAGACAAGGTCATTGCTTATGCCTCCAGACAACTTAAAGTTCACGAGAAAAACTACACAACTCACGACCTCGAGCTAGGGGCCGTGGTGTTTGCTTTAAAAATCTGGAGACATTATCTTTATGGTACCCGCAGCACTGTATTCACCGACCACAAGAGCCTCCAACACATTTTCAACCAGAAAGATCTTAACATGAGGCAATGTAGATGGGTTGAATTACTCACCGATTACGACTGTGAGATCAAATATCATCCGGGCAAAGCAAACGTGGTTGCTGATGCTCTCAGCCGTAAGGAACGAACAAAACCACTCCGAGTCCGGGCACTCAGTATTACCATTCATAACGACCTCACCACCCAAATACACCTTGCCCAACTCGAAGCCCTGAAACCTGATAACTTCAAGAACGAGGCCTTGCGAGGCATGGATAAACAATTCGAGATCAGACCCAACGGAGTTAGGTATTTCTCTAACCGAATCTGGTTGCCTAATTTCGGGAACCTTCGGGACTTGGTGATGGATGAAACTCACAAGTCCAAATATTCTATCCACCCGGGATCCGACAAAATGTATCACGGCATCAAAGAGTTTTACCGGTGGCCGAATATGAAAGCTGACATTGCTTTGTACGTCAGCAAATGCTTAACTTGTTCCAAGGTCAAGGCCGAGCACCAAAGACCTTCTGGATTGCTCCAACAACCTGAAATTCCTCAATGGAAATGGGAGCAAATTACCATGGATTTCATAACCAAACTACCTAAATCGGCGAGCGGTTGCGATACCATTTGGGTGATCATCGATCGTCTCACTAAATCGGCTCATTTCTTGGCAATCAGAGAAACCGACAAAATGGAACGCCTTACACAAATTTACATCAAAGAAATCGTTTGCCAACATGGTGTCCCTCTCTCGATTATCTCTGACAGGGATGCCTGTTTCACATCTCGCTTCTGGCAATCACTCCAAAAATCATTGGGTACCCGCCTCGATATGAGTACCGCGTACCATCCTCAGACCGATGGCCAGAGCGAACGAACTATTCAGACACTGGAAGACATGCTACGAGCCTGCGTAGTTGATTCTGGTACAAATTGGGAAAGACATTTACCGTTGTGCGAGTTCTCGTACAACAACAGCTATCACGCCAGCATTAAAGCTGCACCTTTTGAGGCACTGTACGGTCGTAAGTGCCGATCACCGATCTGTTGGACTGAAGTGGGAGAGAGTCAACTCACTGGTCCTGAACTCATACATGAAACCACAGAGAAAATCGTTGAAATCCAAAACCGACTCAAAGCCGCGCGTGATCGTCAGAAGAGCTATGCTGACGTGAGGCGCAAGCCATTCGAGTTCCAAGTTGGGGATCGAGTACTTTTAAAAGTATCGCCTTGGAAAGGCGTAATCCGATTCGGCAAACGCGGAAAATTAAACCCCAGGTACATTGGACCTTTTGAGATCCTCGAGAAGATAGGTCCAGTGGCATATCGACTGCAGCTGCCCTCTGAACTCAGCAGCGTGCACCCTACCTTTCACATTTCTAACTTAAAGAAATGTCTGTCTGACGAGACACTTATTATACCCCTTGACGAGATCCGCATCGATGACAAACTACATTTCGTTGAGGAACCCGTCGAAATTATGGACCGTGAGGTCAAACAACTGAAACAAAGTCGTATTCCAATCGTCAAAGTCAGGTGGAATTCGCGGCGCGGTCCGGAATTCACTTGGGAACGGGAAGACCAAATACGACTCAAGTATCCTCACTTATTCACCGATTCTACCCCTAACGTGACTTCGACTTAAATTTCGGGACGAAATTCTTTTAACAGGGGGAGAATGTAACAACCGGCAAATTAGGACTAGAATTAGTGCCTAATTCTTTGTTAATACATGTAATTAGTTATGTGTTAGGCTAATTTATGTATCGAATCATATATATTGTTGAATATATACAAAAATGCGATTTGGTTAAATCGTGCGCAATTTAACTCGAATGTATTTCGATTCAATTTAATACGGACGTTGGTGACCAATTTTATTAAATAACATTGTTATGTCAAAAATATTATTATAATAATATTTCGTATTCACTCGTATTGTACAATCAGAAAGTTACACAATTTAAAATGTTAAAACGCGCAACTAAATAAAATAACGTACACTTTATAACTCAAATATAAATTGAATTGTAAAACATTTAAATAAAATATTGCGTAATAAATTGTATTTTAAAAACGCACCTTTAATAGTTAAAATAGTTATTTAACGTCTAAACGACGGAGCAAACGAACACCACACGGAACGCGGGGCGAGAAAGATGAAAAGTGGGGATAAACCCCCACCTCCCATTTTCTTTCTTTCACTTTATCTATCTCTTTCTCTCTCTCTTCCCTCTTTTCTTTCCTTCTCTCTAATCACCACCATCCACCACCAACTTCACCAATTCGCAAAATACTACATCATAACGAGCTTGGATCACACCCCTCCTTTGGAAGAAAACGTTCACCACTTTCCGATCTACAACGCTATCTTTTCGGATTTTTGATCCGACACTTTGTAAGTTTCTGACAAATCCCGACATCTCTCGTTTTCGATCATTTTTACTAGTTTATGGTTTAAATAGGCTTAATATGTTCATATGAGGGTTGGGTAAAAGAATCGGACCAAACGGAAACCCGAAAACATGTTTTTGGCTCGAAATCCGTCGAACAGCCTTAAGTGTCGCAGGAATGCCAAAAACAGTACATGCGTCACTTAAGTGCCGCTATCACACATATACCGTCACTTCGGTAGTGACGCATACATATAACTTTCGGCAGAAACCATGCGACACTTCATAAGTGTCGCTATTATCCGTAGAAACTCATCACCTTCGGTAGAAACAAGTGACGTCCGGTTACTACCGATGACGTCACTCGAACCTTATACCGTCACTTCCATAGTGACGCATATACAACTTAGCGACACTTCTCTAGTGCCGCCCTATATGTTACCCGACACTACTTAACGTCACTCCCTTAGTGCCTCCATACTATTTTACACGACACTTCTTTAGTGTCGCTATATTGCACGTCACTCCTTAAGTGACGCCCAAATGTCAGAAAATCATTACTTTATACGACACTGCTTGAGTGCCGCGATGTTACGGAACCCGTCACTTCTGAAGTGACGCATAAGATGATACACGACACTATCTCAGCGACGCATACCCTTGCACTGACACCAATACCCGACACTTCATAAGTGACGCATAGAACATGTAAGTGACGCATATAGTGTCGCATAAAACAGCAGGTTTTCTAACTAAAATTTCACTAAGTGTCGAACTTTTACAACCTCAAATCCTTATACGATACGACTTATAAAACACTTTGGGACACTTTTGTAAGTGCAAAACATCAATAATTTGATAATAATACTTAAAGTTTATTATTTCAAACTCGTCACCAACGGGTCGTACACTTTTATACAAACGATAACGAACCAACATTCGGACATAGGGTTGTATGAACAACTAGCCTAGATGATCTTGCGAGACATCTACTTACTTGACATTACGTGTTTAGGCATTTGGAGGTTACGGGTTCGGAGAACCAACTGTCGATATTACTTACTCGTTTATTCATATAAACGCACTTGCAAAGACTCAGGTGAGTCTTACGGCCCCACTTTTACTGTTTTAACTTATTGGGGGAGATACATGCTACTGATTTTCTTGAACACAAGTACTAAACTGTTTACTATACCAAACGGAATTGCATGAGTTAATTACTATTTACTGAAGTCTCTCCATCATATATCGTTAGTTATGTACTTAAGCGCGAACAGTAGTTAATGGATCCATTAGGGAAATGACCCTCCCCGCCCGGGGTAGTAGCGCTACCACGAACCGTTATGTATAAACGGGCGACTATTATTTCGTTTACTTATGCTTGCTCAATTTCGAGCATGTCACGGGAGCAACTGATTATTTACGGGTTAAGCTTCGATTATGAGCCTCATGGCAACGGTATAACTTGATTACTTTACTTTTGCGAGATTTGAAAATACTTGATATACGCCTACGGGCACTACTGATGAAATCTTGTGTTCAAACTGATTATTTACTGATAAACCTGTGAGATTCACCAACCTTTTGGTTGACCCTTTTTAGCATGTATTCTCAGGTACACTTACGGAGTAGGATCACTCCAGGATTACTAGCTAGAGTCGCATGATTTCCAAACTGCATTTAACGGAGATTCTTTGGCATTATCTTTTGTAACCATGGTTATGTAATAGAATCTCCCGCCACATACGCGGACTCTAGGCTTACATATTTTTGTAAAGAAAACTATATGTTTTCAAACGATTTAATTATGAAATGTAATTATTTTACAAAACGTCTCATTTAGAGGTCGTTTGCTGTATATCTTGTGCTTTGTATATTGATTAGTAACACCCAAGTATGCTTCCGCAAATCATTAAATTTGGGGGTGTTACATTAGGAAAGAGGGAGTGGTAAAACCTGAGGTAAGACCACTATTTGGGTATATTATTGACCCGAACTACGTTGCACCGCCAAATCATGGGTGGTTAGACGTTGCTCCTGCTGCTGCTCCTGCTGAAGCTGATGTGGTTCATCCTGAAGATCCACAAGAGCTTTTAGAGGATGTCTTGGAACAACCTGCAGCTGAGGAGGTTCAACCTGAAGATCCACAAGGGCTCCTTGAGGATGTTCTTATTCAGGTTGGTCAGGTTAATCAGCAAGTGAATCAAGAGGTTGCTTGTGACACCCCCAAATTTGATGATTTGCGGAAGCTCGATTTGGGTGTCACTAATCAATATACAAAGCACATAAGATACAATGAACGACCACTATATGCGTCGTTTTAAACTTGTATAGATAAAGTAAATGTTTACATCAAAAATATAGTTACATTAGCTCGATTCCTGAAATTGAGAGATTACATAGCATAATTACTTTTACAAAATATAATAATGCAATCAAATCTCTAGTTGTATGAATGCTGACTAGAGCTAATAATTCCTGCTTGTGCAGCCAACCTACTGCTGGGTACCTGTGATAAATACTAAAATGGGTCAGCGATAACGCTGGTGAGCTCACAGGTTTGTATGTCAATGTATAGTTGTAAGAACCGCAAGATTTATATTGAATTTAAAATGCAATTAAGCAAAATAAAAGTTATACTGTCCATGAGCACATAGTCTGAGCTTAACTTGAGCGCTAGGTCCAATTAAGGAAACCTAACTTGAAATGCCTCCTACGAGTGTCTAATCTACACTCGTCTTCCCAAATGCTAATACATCCGTTTGACCGGTTAGTGCGTGCTAACCCGGATGAGGATTGTCAATCCCATATGATATCATATACTAACATTCACGCTATAAATACTAGAGACTATGCTATGGAGGACTTTAAATTGATTAGCTTGAAACTCATGTAGTATTTGAAGTTTGGCACTTGCGTTCTACTTGTAAAACAAAATGAAGTAGTAATATCACACCCCTAGTAAAAGTAGTGAAAATGGGGCCATGAAACTCACCTGAGTCTTGAAGTGTTAATTTAATAAGCTCGAAGTAATTAGTTGTGAGTTGGTGTCCAAAGACTTGAAACCTGAATGTGTCCACGACACTTGAATTGTTATTAATTGTACAGATATCCCGAAGGGCTACCTTTGTAGTTGTTATGCAACTATGTATACATGTCCAAATTACTATGATTTGGTTGATTGAGTAGTTACAAGTTATTACGACTTGTTTGACTGACTTGATACAAGTTACAACGACTTGTTTGATTGAATTGATACAAGTTACAACGACTTGTTTGATTTTAAGAAAAGTTGTGAAAACTTGTACGGCCCGTTGGTGATCGATGAAATTTAAATATTTCAATGTTCTCATTATGATTTGACATGTTAACCTCGAAAAGTATGTCTCATAGTGTTTGAAAAGTCACATTGTATAGCGGGTTGAAGTTGTAATAGTTCGACACTTAGTGAAATTGTATTTTGAAATCCTGCTGTTTTATGCGACACAATCATGCGACACTAAATGGGTTATGCGACACAAGGGTTGTGTCGCATATGAGTGCGACACAATGTCCATACGACACAAGGGTTGTGTCGCATGGATGCGAAATGCTGATTCAACAGCGACATAGTGGTTGTGTCGTATGGGGTATGCGACATAGTCGTTATGTCGCAAGACTTGCGACACTAATTATCTGATACGACATAAGGTACGACACAATGAATTTTATGCGACACAAAAGCCAAAATGTGACACAACATGCGACACAAGGCTTGTGTCGCATGGAAGAACACCAGCCCAGAAAGTCCGGCTGTTCGCGATTTTTCCGACCAAAACCCAATTTAAACTCGTTTTTAAGCTATAAAACTGTGTTATATTCATGTATTTGGACATATATAGCTAGATATAACATTATTACACTAAAACAAACTCAAATTTGTTAGATCTAAGAGTTTTTATAAAAATCCTTACAATCGAGACTTGAAGAGGATGGAGTCCGAAAATGATGTTGGTGCTTTTGATAATCTTGTTCCACTTGTCAAGAGGATTCCGAAAATGTAAAATTCGTGTGTCGATTTGATGATTCCGAAATTTTGTGATTTTTGGTTTGGGAGTGTTTTGTTTTGTGTGTGTGTTTAGTTAGATGAAAATGAAGAAGATTGGGGGTGGGTGATGATGATGGCTGATTTTTGGAGGGTGGGGGCCCACCAAAGTGTGGGTCTCCATCTTTTTAAATTCCAGTACACGCGTCCCGCGCGATATTTGTTTTCCCGATTGTTTAAACGTTTAAACGATTTTATAAACGTTAAATTATAAATTTGTAAAACCCGAATATTTATTTAATATTTGACTTGAAGTATTTCACCAAATACTTAATACTTGAGTTATAATTTATAACTTCATTTGCTTTGTTTCGTTTGCGCGTTTAATATTTTATTCGCGTAGACTTTGTTTGTAACATACAAACTTGACTTGAAATTTTATCAAAATAATATTTTGATGTAATCGTATTATTAAATAATATTTCATTATTTAATTAATTTGTTCACCAACGTCCGAAATTAATTGTACCGAGATTCATTCGATTAGAAACTTGTACGATTTAAACAAACCGCATAATTGTAGATATATATTCAACAATATATATAATGATTCGTCGCATTAATTAGCCTAACACAGAACTAATTACATGTACTAAAACTTGATTAGGCACTAATCACTAGTCCTAATTTGACGGGTGTCACATTCTCCCCCTGTTAGAAGAATTTCGTCCCGAAATTTAAGTTGAAGTTGTATTTGAAGTTGAGTCATTGAAGAGTTGCGGATACTTGAGTCGCATTTGATCCTCTCGTTCCCAGGTGAATTCCGGACCACGCCGCGAACTCCACCTGACCTTGACAATTGGAATACGACTTTGTTTAAGTTGTTTGACCTCGCGGTCCATGATTTCTGCGGGTTCTTCAACAAAATGAAGCTTGTCGTCAACTCAAATCTCATCGAGTGGAATGATAAGTGTCTCATCAGACAGACACTTCTTCAGATTTGAAATATGAAATGTAGGATGCACGCTGCTGAGTTCAGATGGCAGCTGCAATCGATAAGCCACTGGACCAATCCTTTCGAGGATCTCGAATGGTCCAATGTATCTAGGATTCAACTTCCCTCGTTTGCCGAACCGGATTACGCCTTTCCAAGGCGATACTTTGAGTAGAACTCGATCCCCCACCTGGAACTCGAGTGGCTTGCGTCTCACATCAGCATAATTTTTCTGACGATCACGCGCGGCTTTGAGTTTGTTTTGAATTTCTACGATTCTCTCGGTCGTCTCGTGAATGATTTCTGGACCCGTGAGTTGGCTGTCCCCAACTTCAGTCCAACAGATAGGTGACCGGCACTTACGACCGTACAGTGCCTCGAAAGGTGCAGCTTTGATGCTGGTATGATAACTGTTGTTGTACGAGAACTCGCACAATGGTAGGTGTTTTTCCCAGTTTACACCGAAGTCTACTACGCAGGCCCGTAGCATGTCTTCCAGTGTTTGAATGGTTCGTTCACTTTGGCCGTCGGTTTGAGGATGGTATGCGGTACTCATATCAAGTCGAGTACCCAGAGATCTTTGAAGTGATTGCCAAAATTGTGAAGTGAAACGACTATCTCTATCGGAGATAATTGAGATTGGAACGCCGTGTTTGGTCACGATTTCCTTCAGGTAGATTCTGGTGAGGCGTTCCATTTTGTCGGATTCCTTGATTGCCAGGAAGTGAGCAGACTTTGTGAGACGATCCACGACCACCCAAATGGAATCGCAACCGTTCGAGGATTTGGGTAGTTTGGTTATGAAGTCCATGGAAATTTGTTCCCATTTCCATTCAGGAAGACTGGGTTGTTGAAGTAAACCAGAAGGTTTTTGATATTCGATTTTAACCTTGGAGCAAGTAAGGCACTTGCTGACATAGGTGGCGATTTCAGCTTTCATGTTCGGCCACCAGTAGATGTCCTTGATACCGTGGTACATTTTATCGGACCCCGGGTGGATAGAATATTTAGACTTGTGAGCTTCATCCATCACCAAGTCTCGTAGGTCCCCAAATTTAGGCAACCAGATTCGGTTTGAGAAATACCTAATTCCGTTAGGTCTGATTTCGAATTGTTTATCCATGCCTCGCAAGGCTTCATCTTTGACATTTTCGGGTTTTAAGGCTTCGAGTTGAGCAGTGAGAATTTGAATGTTTAAATTGTTGTGAATGGTTATACTGAGGGCTCGAACCCGAAGTGGTTTCACTCGCTCTTTTCGACTGAGGGCGTCAGCAACAACATTTGCTTTGCCTGGATGATATTTGAGTTCGCAGTCGTAATCGGTAAGCAACTCGACCCATCGACGTTGCCTCATGTTGAGATCCTTCTGATCGAATATGTGTTGAAGGCTTTTATGGTCGGTAAAGATTGTACATCTGGTACCATAAAGGTAATGTCTCCAGATTTTGAGGGCAAAAACGACAGCTCCTAATTCGAGGTCGTGGGTGGTGTAATTCTTTTCATGAATCTTGAGCTGTCGTGAAGCATAAGCTATGACTTTGTCTCGTTGCATAAGCACGCAACCGAGACCTTGATGAGAAGCATCGCAGTATACCACGAAGTCATCGGTGACCTCGGGTAATGATAGAATAGGAGCACTGCAAAGCTTTTGTTTTAAGAGTTGGAATGCCGACTCTTGTTTATCAGTCCAGTCAAACTTTGTCTTTCTGGGTCAGCATCGTGAGTGGTATGGCTATCTTGGAGAAATTTTCAATGAATCGTCGATAGTATCCGGCCAGTCCTAAAAATTGCCATACTTCGGTCGGAGTGGTTGGCGATTGCCAGTCTTTGATAGCCTCGATTTTTGACGGGTCGACGTGAATCCCCTGACTGTCAATCACGTGACCAAGGAATTGAACGGTTTTGATCCAGAACTCACACTTAGAGAACTTGGCATAGAGCTCCTCATGTTTAAGTAGTTCAAGGATGGTTTTGAGCTGTTGCGCGTGTTCTTCTTTGTTTCGTGAATATATGAGAATGTCATCGATAAAGACAATGACAAACTTATCAAGGTAAGGTTTCCACACCCGATTCATAAGGTCCATGAATACAGCCGGTGCATTGGTTAGGCCGAATGGCATCACTTGCAATTCGTAATGCCCGTAACGAGTTCTGAAAGCGGTTTTTGGAATGTCGGCATCGCGAACACGCAATTGGTGATAACCGGATCGGAGATCAATCTTTGAATAACAACTCGACCCTTGAAGTTGGTCGAACAAATCATCGATTCGAGGAAGTGGATACCGGTTCTTGACAGTTAACTTGTTCAACTCTCGGTAGTCGATACACATTCGAAAAGAACCGTCTTTCTTCTTGACAAATAGGACTGGAGCTCCCCAAGGGGAAGAACTCGGCCTGATAAATCCTCGTTCCAGGAGTTCCTGTAATTGGGTGGACAACTCCTGAAGTTCGGACGGAGCTAAACGGTATGGTGCTCGGGCCACAGGCGCAGCACCTGGTACTAGATCGATTGAGAACTCAACCTGTCTTGGCGGTGGTAGACCAGGTAGTTCTTCGGGAAAGACTTCTGGAAAGTCTCGAACAATCGGAACATCCTCAAGTCGCTTCGCCTCTGACTTTTTCTCCATGATGTGCGCGAGGATTGCTGGGTAACCCTTTCTCAGAAATTTCCGGGTTTTTAGGCAAGATATAATGTTAAGCCTCGTCCCACCGGTCTCCCCCTGTATGACCAAGGTTCTACCGACGGCGAGAGGTATGCGAACAATTTTATCATGGCAAATGATTTCGGCGCGATGTTTGGACAACCAGTCCATGCCTACGATGACATCGAAACTTCCTATCTCAACAGGCATAAGATCTATGGAGAAGATTTCGTCGGCTAGATTTAAAGTGCAATTAGGTATCACACTATTGGTTTCTATCAATTTGCCATTTGCTAGCTCTACGGTGTACTTAACGTCTAAAGCAACAGGTGTGATGTCAAGTAGAGGGCAAAATTCATCGGAAATAAAACTTCTATCGGCACCAGTATCAAACAGAATAGAAGCAGTTAAATTGTTGAGGAGGAACATACCCGTGACCACATTTGGGTCCTGACGGGCGTCCCCTGAGTTGATCACGAAGGCGCTACTTTTGACGTTGTTGTTGTTGCGGCTGTTGTTGTTGTTGTTGCCCTTATTCTTTAATTTTGGGCAAGTATCCCTAAAATGTCCTGGGTTTCCACATTCGTAGCAGGACTTAGGTTGTCGGGCATTTTTGTCAGAGGGGTTGTTGTTGGATTTAGGGGCTCGGCAATCCTTAGTCAAATGCCCGTACCTCCTGCAGTTGTTGCAAGGGGGATTGCACTGACCCAAATGGTGATAGTTGCACTTGGGACAATAAGGCCTGTCCCCGGTGTAGCTGCGGTTGGATTCAGAGTTGGTGGTGTAGACTTGGATGGCGTTGTTTTTCTTGTTGGAGTTGTGGTGGTGTTCAGTGGATTTGCGTTTGTTGTTGTTGGAGGATGAGGTGTTGGAGGTCTCACGGCTGACAACTAGGGCCATAAGTTCGTGGGCCAATCGAATGGCACTCTCAGTGGTGGTTGGTTTGGATGAAGCGGTGTTTCCCTGGATGTTCTCGGGGAGTCCACGAATGTATTTCTTAATGCCCTTACTTTCCGGTTCGACCAAACTCGGGCATAATAAAGCAAACTGCTGAAATTTGGTGGTATATTCAGCAACATCATTTCCCTGCACCTCCAGATGCCAGAATTCTTCTTCCAGCCTGTGCAATTCCTCTTCAGGACAGTATTTTTCTGTCAGTTTCTTCTTCAGTTCGGCCCAAGGAAGTCGATTTGCAACCTCAAGACCTACAGAGTTTGCGTGGGTTTTCCACCACGTGAGTGCACCTTCCTGAAAGGTGTAAGCAGCGAATTTGACCTTGTTGTTCTCAGTGCAATCGCAGAGACTGAAAACAGATTCCATGCGCTCAATCCAACGGATTAAGCCAATGGCACCTTCCGTGCCCTTGAAGTATAGCGGTTTACAGCTAAGAAAGTCCTTATAGGAGCAAGGTTTGGGTGGTGGAGTATTGGTTGCTGTGTCCTCGCTACCGGGTGGTGTTCGGGTAGCCAAGGCTTCGGTCACACTGCGGGCAATGATTCCCGCGATCTCAGCTTCGCTAAGGGTAATTTGACGACGAGGAGGCATGATGCTGAGTAAGAAAGAACAAGGAAATGAAATAAGATACTAGTCCGAGTGTGATGAACTAGTGATGTGTTTGTCATCCCAAGACAAAACGTTAGAGAGAAAGAGGCCTATATTCATATAATATAATATAGCCTAAAGTTGTAATGAGGTCTATTCATGTAAATATATGTATATCACATAATTACCTATTGAGTGTCTAGCACAGACGTGTTTTGAGTCCCGTTTCTCTCGAGGTCAGAGTCAACTAATGCATTCCTGTTCAACATAACTCTTTCAGATTTCACATCATCTTTCTTTAATTGTACATAGTTGATCAGGCTATGTTAAATTAAAGTCGTATGATGTAATCCCTGAACTAGTCATAACTAATAAGGAATACTGCCTAACGGTCATAGTCTAGGCCCACTAAATGCAACCTAGTTCACTATAACCTTAGGCTCTGATACCAATCTGTGACACCCCCAAATTTGATGATTTGCGGAAGCTCGATTTGGGTGTCACTAATCAATATACAAAGCACATAAGATACAATGAACGACCACTATATGCGTCGTTTTAAACTTGTATAGATAAAGTAAATGTTTACATCAAAATATAGTTACATTAGCTCGATTCCTGAAATTGAGAGATTACATAGCATAATTACTTTTACAAAATATAATAATGCAATCAAATCTCTAGTTGTATGAATGCTGACTCGAGCTAATAATTCCTGCTTGTGCAGCCAACCTACTGCTGGGTACCTGTGATAAATACTAAAATGGGTCAGCGATAACGCTGGTGAGCTCACAGGTTTGTATGTCAATGTATAGTTGTAAGAACCGCAAGATTTATATTGAATTTAAAATGCAATTAAGCAAAATAAAAGTTATACTGTCCATGAGCACATAGTCTGAGCTTAACTTGAGCGCTAGGTCCAATTAAGGAAACCTAACTTGAAATGCCTCCTACGAGTGTCTAATCTACACTCGTCTTCCCAAATGCTAATACATCCGTTTGACCGGTTAGTGCGTGCTAACCCGGATGAGGATTGTCAATCCCATATGATATCATATACTAACATTCACGCTATAAATACTAGAGACTATGCTATGGAGGACTTTAAATTGATTAGCTTGAAACTCATGTAGTATTTGAAGTTTGGCACTTGCGTTCTACTTGTAAAACAAAATGAAGTAGTAATATCACACCCCTAGTAAAAGTAGTGAAAATGGGGCCATGAAACTCACCTGAGTCTTGAAGTGTTAATTTAATAAGCTCGAAGTAATTAGTTGTGAGTTGGTGTCCAAAGACTTGAAACCTGAATGTGTCCACGACACTTGAATTGTTATTAATTGTACAGATATCCCGAAGGGCTACCTTTGTAGTTGTTATGCAACTATGTATACATGTCCAAATTACTATGATTTGGTTGATTGAGTAGTTACAAGTTATTACGACTTGTTTGACTGACTTGATACAAGTTACAACGACTTGTTTGATTGAATTGATACAAGTTACAACGACTTGTTTGATTTTTAGAAAAGTTGTGAAAACTTGTACGGCCCGTTGGTGATCGATGAAATTTAAATATTTCAATGTTCTCATTATGATTTGACATGTTAACCTCGAAAAGTATGTCTCATAGTGTTTGAAAAGTCACATTGTATAGCGGGTTGAAGTTGTAATAGTTCGACACTTAGTGAAATTGTATTTTGAAATCCTGCTGTTTTATGCGACACAATCATGCGACACTAAATGGGTTATGCGACACAAGGGTTGTGTCGCATATGAGTGCGACACAATGTCCATACGACACAAGGGTTGTGTCGCATGGATGCGAAATGCTGATTCAACAGCGACATAGTGGTTGTGTCGTATGGGGTATGCGACATAGTCGTTATGTCGCAAGACTTGCGACATTAATTATCTGATACGACATAAGGTACGACACAATGAATTGTAATTAACACAAAAGCCAAAATGCGACACAACATACGACACAAGGCTTGTGTCGCATGGATGAACACCAGCCCAGAAAGTCCGGCTGTTCGCGATTTTTCCGACCAAAACCCAATTTAAACTCGTTTTTAAGCTATAAAACTGTGTTATATTCATGTATTTGGACATATATAGCTAGATATAACATTATTACACTAAAACAAACTCAAATTTGTTAGATCTAAGAGTTTTTATAAAAATCCTTACAATCGAGACTTGAAGAGGATGGAGTCCGAAAATGATGTTGGTGCTTTTTGATAATCTTGTTCCACTTGTCAAGAGGATTCCGAAAATGTAAAATTCGTGTGTCGATTTGATGATTCCGAAATTTTGTGATTTTTGGTTTGGGAGTGTTTTGGTTTGTGTGTGTGTTTAGTTAGATGAAAATGAAGAAGATTGGGGGTGGGTGATGATGATGGCTGATTTTTGGAGGGTGGGGGCCCACCAAAGTGTGGGTCTCCATCTTTTTAAATTCCAGTACACGCGTCCCGCGCGATATTTGTTTTCCCGATTGTTTAAACGTTTAAACGATTTTATAAACGTTAAATTATAAATTTGTAAAACCCGAATATTTATTTAATATTTGACTTGAAGTATTTCACCAAATACTTAATACTTGAGTTATAATTTATAACTTCATTTGCTTTGTTTCGTTTGCGCGTTTAATATTTTATTCGCGTAGACTTTGTTTGTAACATACAAACTTGACTTGAAATTTTATCAAAATAATATTTTGATGTAATCGTATTATTAAATAATATTTCATTATTTAATTAAATTGTTCACCAACGTCCGAAATTAATTGTACCGAGATTCATTCGATTAGAAACTTGTACGATTTAAACAAACCGCATAATTGTAGATATATATTCAACAATATATATAATGATTCGTCGCATTAATTAGCCTAACACAGAACTAATTACATGTACTAAAACTTGATTAGGCACTAATCACTAGTCCTAATTTGACGGGTGTCACATTGCTGCACAAGTTGTGCAAGAGGTTTTGGTTCAGAATGATGATGCTACTGATCCCTTGCAACGGGATATTGATAGTTATTTTGCACCACCTGAGGTAATATTTATATAATAATATAAATGCTTAGTTGATAGATTGTTTTAATTAATCATAAATGCATAATATTATTATCTAATGATTATGATATTAGATATTTAGTTAATTGGATATTATTTTTGATTATAAAATATGAATATCATTCTATATACAGGAAGCTGAGATTGCAGACCCAGAGGTCACTAGACCTGAGGGTGAGCACAGACAGACTGGTAGTTCAGCAGTTTTACCTGCTAAGGTATTACAAGCTGAATAATTTTAAATATATATCGAACTAGTATGATCGAGTTTTATGCTAATCATAAATGTTTACTATACTATATATTTAGGAACCAGTTGGTCCATCTGGCAAGAATGATGGACATACAATTGACGATTCCAGTGATACCGAGGATGATCTTGTTGATCTATCTACGAGAATTCCGGCTGGAATGACTGAGCAACGATCAAGGCTTGAGGTTGATCCTGCTCAGAAGCTGAAGCTCAAGCGTAAAGTCAATGAACCAGATCCAGATTTCATTGTTCATGATTTGGATGCTGAGGAGACTGTTACTTAGTTGATGAAGCGTCCGAGAACGCTGACTATTAGAGAAGGTTAGTATTGATTATATAAGTAAAATAATCTTAACTTGTTGTTTATCAGGAGTTAAACTGAGACAGTTAATTCTGTATACAGTTGCTCAAGATACATCACATGTGGAGAAGGATACACCGGTGGTTTCTGAACAGATATCTGTACCGCTTCAGGTATGAGATATAAGTTCTATAACTATGAGTGTTATGCAATTAATTAGAGTTTGAGACAGAGTAATATGTAACAATAACTGATTTTAATTGTGTTTAACTTTACAGCATGAGGTTGCTAATTTAGTTCGTGCGGCAAAATTTCCGACGAATAAAGGAGCTAGATTTGCGGCAAACTTGCTTACGCAAGCTTTGTCTCAACCTCATACACCGCTGACCAGAGACTGGCATATTGAGTCTCTTACACCGCCTGGACCCAGAACGATACCTGTTACTCCGACGACTGATGCTGAAAGGATTACATCCTTAGAGTCTAGGGTAAAGGATTTAGAGAAGCTTACTTCTCAGATTCCAGAGCTGGTGTCGAATAATCTTCTTCTTGCTCAGCAGATACTCAAACAGAGTCAATCTTACAATCTGCTGATGAAGACTCATGAGAGTTTGCTTGCGGACTTCAATGTGCAGAGACTGAAGTTATCTTCTTTGGAGAGTTTGGTCTTGAGATCGCATTGAGGACAGTCTACTCAGGGGGAGATATGGGTATATCTGGAGTCTTGCAAAGAATATGAGCTGAAGAGGAAGAGAGATTCTGACAAAGACGATGATCCCAATGTACCAGAAGGTGGTGAGTAGACTGGTCCTTCAAAGACTGGTGAGCAAGCTACGATTTAGGGGGAGTCTGGTGGTCATCCTGGTGCTAGTGGTTCTAGAGCGGGTACAAGTGCAGATAAGACTGTACCGGGTGATACTGAAGCTGGTAAGATAGCTTAGTATTATCATAGTACTGTAATATTTGTAATAGTTTGTAGTGAACAAATGTAAACTTAATTTTATTGTGTAAATATATTCGGCTTAAGGTTATTATTATTTTAAGTAAAATATATTTGATGTAATTTAAGTTTATATGTTAAGATAAAATAGTGATCGAAAGTCTTCCGACTCATTGAGTAGTCGAGCGACGTGTTCCGATTAATTTCGGCGGTCAAAATTTTATAATAACATATGCATTTTAGATTTGATTATGGACTTAAGACCGTAAGGTATATAAGTAATTAACAAGTTAAAAATGTATTAGTATTAACTAGACAAATGATATATAATTTAAAGGTTAAATTGATAATGAATGAGATCAATTAACACTTGGAAATTATATAAGGTAATTAATAGTAAATTTAAATGTTTGGTGATTATTCACAATGCATTAGAATTTAAAATTAATTAATATTTGTTAAGTAGACTTAAGAGATTTTGGATTGATTCAGGGTAATCAATAAAAGATTTTATAAGTTATATGTAAATTGCGTTTATACAAAAGAATTAATAAAGAAATTCTTAGATTGATTCAGGGAAATCGATAAGAGAGTTTTAATTATTAATATTGATTTGTATTTGTGGTTTTCTCTTAGGATTGGAAATGCTTGATCTATCTGATTCGGAAGATGATATTTTTGATGAGATAGATGGAGAAATTCTTAGATTGATTCAGGGAAATCAATAAGAGAGTTTTAATTATTAATATTGATTTGATGATCTTGAGGATGGAGAATTTCTACCACCTACTGATTGGACTGCTGTACCTGAGATTGTGCAAGACATTGGTGTAGATCCAGATGCAAATATTGATGAACACCATGTGAGCCCATCTAGGACAGAGGTTATTATTGAAAATGAACAAGGTCCAATGGTTGTCGATGTAGATGAAGAAATCGATGACTCAACCAATTCTGAAAAAGATGAAACTTTGATTCCTACCAAGAATCCTGCTGTTTTTCTTAGGAAACTTCCAAAGCAGAAGAAGAAGATTGGAGTTTCAGAAGTTGATATTACGGGAAAACGTGTTCCTCGTAAAGGGATTGTTGGATGGTACTTTGACTCTGAGCTGAAGCTTTTTGCAATTAAAAGGTTTGATGGAGTTCAATATTTTGAGCGAAAGTTTGCAGTTTTTAGCTCTTTACCACGTTATGAGATACGTGACTTGGCTAGATTGGAGATTAATAATCCAAGTAATGATGATTATGCTAAACGTGTTGAACGAATTATTAGAACTGAAGTTGGTTCAAATAAGTTTGTTTAGATTAAGCCAAGAAAGGGAAAGACTCTGAAACTACAAGAGAAAAGTCAAAGAACTGGAAGAAGAAGAAGGAAAAAGATATATCCAGCTGTTAGATGCATACAGCAGATTCCACTGAAGACAATGCCACAGGATATTCTGGGAAATATGAAGAGTTGGCACGTGGATTCAGGAACTGGAGAAGCTGTTATGGTTGAAGCTGATGATGAGGTTGAAGGTGGTGAAAGAGAAATCTTCAGAGTTTATGATCATCGACACCTGATGAATATGTCGAGAAATGATCTGTTAAAGTTAAATGAGAACATAATTTTGACGACTATTGAATGGGCTGATTTAGCAAGAGATTATCATTTGATGGTTAAAACTTGTATCAAGATGAAGATTTACGCAGGTAGTAAGATTTACAAATGAAGACCAAAGACAGCGTGAAGATAAAGACGCTAGAGCTATTGTCAAGGGGGAGTCTGTTGAGACATAGATTGTGACAACAGATCTAGCTTGAAATAGGACTGGTGTAATTATTATTATGTTTGTACATTGGTTTAGATTTGTAAATAAATATTTGTTTTGTTAGTAATATTCGTTAAACATATTATTGTGCTAAGTTAGACGAATGTTAAATACGAAATAAATATATAGACGTTTTATGCAAAGCGAGTCGAGATCTCAAGTCGCAGCGAGTTGAGCTGTGAGGTGAGACCTGAACTCGCGAGGCATTAGTCTGGCGAGCCGAGTCCTTTACTGGGCTTGGGCTGCGAGTTGGACCGAACTCGCAGGCCCATGCGAGCCGAGCCGGGACCAGACTATTTAATGTTTTTCTTACGTGAAAAACATAACTTTTTTGGCATTCGATACTCTTGATCTGCGAACTCAGAAAACCAGAGAAAATAAACCTAACGGCTAGGCTTTGACGTATTATCGTTTAAAGCTAAGTATTAGTATACGCAATTACGAACTTACTCGTTATTAGTAAGATAACACCGTATTTAGGGATTCCGCACCTTAATACTACAGATAACGAAGTTATCGATCCTAGAACTAGGGACTTACAAAAATCTTCAATTTGATACAAGTATTAACCATCATTTGATAATCACGTGCTAAATCACCCCATGCTTCTGTCGTCAAGATTCTATTTTCATTCAACTTTATCAAATATTTCTTCGACATGTTCATTAGGTGTCGATGGTCATAAACTCTGAAGATTTCTCTTTCACCACCTTCAACCTCATCATCAGCTTTAACCATGACAGCTTCTCCATTCTCTGTATCCACAATTAGATAATCAATACGTAATGAATCGGGAAATATGAATCTGAGTGACATTAATTATACAATTACTTATTCCTTCCATTTAGTATTTATTATTATTTATTTATTGTTTTAAATTAAGTTTTAATTTAAGTTTAATTATTTTAAATTAATGTTTTCTAAAAATGTTCGCACGGAACTAAAACGCCCCCTTATTTACTGCTTTCTAGTTAATTGTTAATTTCTATTTATAATAAATCCGTCGTTCCCTGTGTTCGAATCGGACTTACGAAATCTATATTTTCATTCGATCGGGTATTCTTGCCTGGTTGCTTGAAAGTATTTATTAGGTATTTCTATTTATAAATTATAAAACAAGACGCGCTTTCATAGCACATCAAAAGGGAATTCGGCTGTGGTTTTGAAGTTTTCGATTCCAGACGACTTTGTACGAATATTAGGGTTATTTTGGAGGCATAAAGAGCTAAGGTTGAGGGTAATTCACTTTATTCTCTTTATGATTCGTTATTTCGGTTTGTAATTACTTTGATTATTTCGATTTCATTGATGACTTTGGTATTGAATGATCTGAGTTTTATATTTCGTGAATTGAATATTGAAAGTAGTTGTGTGATTAATTAAACTCGGATTATGATTATTGAACGATTGTTATTGCGTATTGAATAAGTTATTTAATTGAAAACTATTATATTGCTCGCGGATCCTTATTTATTGGTAACTGGTAATTATTATTGCTCAACGTGGTTGATAATGTTAATGAGATTGATTTCCTTTAATGTTATTAATTATTGATGGTTATAATTTTATGGTTTTGACCATTGCTAAATATGTTGAGTCTGATAGGTTGAGAAAGTAATAATTATACACTTTAAAATGAATAAGACAATAAGAGATTATTGGGCATTGTTGAGTCATGCCACTAGAGTTATTTTAATAAGTTGTGAATGTTTAATGCCCAATTTAGAGAAAATCACACAATTGACTGATCATCTTGTGACATTGGACCAATGTTTAATGTTGGACCCTAAATTGTAGGAATTAGTTGGACTCGGAAAGTTGGCTAATTTACATTTAATTTGGAAGCTTTGATTAGTGACTAAATTGATATAAAAGAAATTACAATTAGATAATCAATACGTAATGAATCGGGATGTATGAATCTGAGTGAAGTTAATTATACAATTACTTATTCCTTCCTATTGTTTCCTATCTGTCATTTAATTTTAAGTATTTTATTGTTTTATTTATTATTTTAATTATTATGTTCGCGCGGAACTAAAACGCCCTTCTTATTTACTGCTTTTCTAGTTAATTAGTACTTTCTATTTATATAAATACCACCGTTCCCTGTGATCGACTCGGACTTACGAAGTCTATACTTACATTCGATCAGGTATTCTTGCCTGGTTATGTGAAAAGTATTTATTAGGTATTTCCATTTCTAAATTATAAAACGAGACGTTTCACAACACATCAGGATCAGTCCAAATTACAGCACTCACAAGATCTAAATGGAAAACGACTTCAGACCTTCTGTTCAAAGGCAAAGGAGAGTCAACCCAAAGATTCTAGACGTGGTCAAAAAGGAGGTTATCAAACTCCTAGATGCTGGTTTGATTTACCCTATTTCAGATTCCCCATGGGTCAGCCTAGTTCAAGTCGTCCCAAAGAAAGGAGGCATGACAGTCATCGCTAACAAAGACAACGAGTTAATTCCTACACGAACTGTCACCGGTTGGAGGATGTGTATTGACTATCGGAAACTCAACGAAGCTACACGCAAAGATCACTTTCCTCTACCGTTCATCGATCAGATGCTTGAAAGATTATCACGGAATGAATTCTACTGCTTCCTTGATGGTTTCTCTAGCTATTTTCAGATACCTCTCGATCCGAAGGACCAGGAAAAGACAACGTTCACTTGTCCCTATATAACTTTCGCCTACCGACATATGCCATTTGGTCTATGTAATGCACCCGCAACATTTCAAAGATGCATGGTGGCAATATTCCACGACATGATTGAACAATGCATGGAAGTGTTCATGGACGATTTTTCAGTTTTCGGAGATTCGTTCACCACTTGTCTTTTCTAACTTGGATAGGATGCTTGCCTGATGCGAAGAATCAAACCTAGTCCTGAATTGGGAAAAATGTCATTTCATGGTAAAAGAAGGCATAGTTTTAGGACACCGCATATCTAAAGCTGGAATTGAAGTCGATAAAGCATAAGTCGAGACTATCTTAGAACTTCCACCACCCACATCTGTCAAAGCCATTCGAAGTTTTCTGGGACACGCCGGGTTCTACCATCGCTTTATCAAGGATTTCTCTAAGATATCTCGTCCTATGACTCATCTTCTCGAAAAAGATACTCCGTTTGTCTTTACAGATGAATGTCTCAAAGCCTTCGACTATCTGAGAGACCTGCTTGTGCATGCACCGATCATAGTTGCTCCAGATTGGGGTTTCCCATTTGAAATCATGTGCGACGAGTGATTTCACAGAAGGAGCAGTTCTGGGACAGCGGAAGGAGAAACAGTTTCCACCAATATACTACGCCAGCAAGACGCTCATTGACGCTCAAGAAAATTACATAACCACAGAGAAAGAGTTGCTAGCGGTAGTATTCACTTTTGATAAATTTCGTTCCTATCTAATCTTGTCCAAAACAATTGTCTATACAGATCACTCCGCTTTGAAATATCTTTTCAAAAAGCAAGATGCTAAACCTCGCCTTCTACGATGGATCCTACTCCTTCAAGAATTCGACATCGAAATCAGAGACAAAAAAGGAGCAGAAAACGTCGCTGCAGATCATCTTAGCCGATTGGAAAATCCTTCAATGGATAAGCTGCACGAGAAAGACATTTAAGACCAGTTTCCAGAAGAACAGCTCATGCACATTAATAAGTATTATCGAGGATCACAATCTACAAATGATCCTTGGTATGCTCACTTTGCCAACTATTTGGTGGGAAAAATAGTACCTAAAGGAATGCCAACCTCTCAAAGACAAAAGTTCTTCCGCGATATAAAATATTACTATTGGTACAGACCTTTCCTCCTTAAGGTCTGCCCTGATCAAATCATTCGAAGATGCGTCGATGGAGAAGAGGCAGAACATATCTTACACCAAAGCCATCACGGACCTACTAGAGGACATCATGGAGCAAATATGACCGCAAGATAAGTGTATGATGCCGGCTTTTTCTGGCCAACCATATTTCGAGACGCTTACGATCTGGTGAGATGCTGCGATATCTACTAAAGACAAGGCAATATAACAGCCCGGAATGAAATGCCACTTACAAACATCCAGGCCGTGGAGATCTTCGATATTTGGGGATTAGATTTCATGGGACCATTCCCTAAATCTAACGGTAAAGAATACATCTTGGTTGCAGTCGACTACGTCTCCAGGTGGACCGAAGCTCAAGCTCTTCCAACAAATGATGCCAAATTAGTGACCAAATTCCTCAAGAAGCTATTCAGTCGATTTGGAACTCTAAAAGCAATAATCAGTGATCGTTGTACACACTTTTTCAACGTTCAATTCATGAAAGTTCTGCAATAGTATGGTGTCACTCACAAGACGTCAACAGCTTATCACCCCCAAACTAATGGGCAAGCTGAGGCACAAATCGAGCTTTGAAAAGGATCTTGGAAAGAACTGTTGGTAATCACGGACACAAATGGGCTGAGAAATTAGATGATGCGTTGTGGGCACGAACCGCCTACAAAATGCCATTAGGAACCACACTGTATCGTCTAGTTTATGGCAAGGCATGACATTTACCAATTGAGCTGGAATACAAGGCATACTAGGCTTTGAAGAATTGCAACTTAGATATTTCTGCAGCTGGAGCAATCAGACGAATAAATTGCAGGGTTGCTACTTATCTGACTACAAATTGCAAAATCTGAGATAAGTTTCATTCATTAGTACTATCACTTTTTAGGCATTACCTGTTTATTTTATTTTGTTTCGGGATGGACGCTGTTGGTGCTGATCATGTAGCTGTGAGACCACACCGACGACGCAGACCTCGTAGACGTGGAGCACAGAGAGCGGCTATGCTGACCATCACTGACGAGGACCTGACTGACGTCCCGATCTCTTATGAGGAGTCGCCTGATGAGAGGCCCTCATCACCTCAGCCAGCCCCAGTACCTACTTTCGATTATGGTATCACTACAGCTGACCCAGCTGCTTCGTGGGCCCTTTTCCGGACACTCTCCATCAAGCATGACGTCATTTCCTCCATCTGTGAGCGCCTCGAGATTCCGAGACCTACTGACCATCCCTACAGGCTTGGGCCACATCCGGGACTATCTCGACCTCCATGGTCTTTCTTCCCTCCTGCAGATCCACCTGTTGTTTCCACTGCCGGGCCGTCCACTGGTCCTACTGCTGCAGCTGCTGTCACTGATCCATCATTGTCCCCAGGATCTGCATCACCAGATCGCAGCCTCACAGAGCAGCTTCTGGCTATGCTTGATGTTCAGAGCTCTGTTAACCCCACTTCCACTAACGAGATTGTGAGCCAGGCTATGGCTGCTATGGACTTTTCCATCCCATCTCCAACCTCCGTCTTTGATAGGGATGCTGAGGATGAGTTTGATCCTGACACTGATGACCTACTTTATGACTTTTAGACATTATTATTAGTATTATTTGGCATTTGTATTATAACTATGTACTTACGCTTTAGACTTTCTATCGTGTTGAGATATTATGATGTGTGTTGATGTTGTTTGCATAATTCAGCTTTGTGTGGAATGGATGATCTTAAACGAGCCTGGTCCTTAAAATCCAGCAATTCACACACATCACTCCAACACAAATCTGGTCTATTCCAGTAAACACAAATGGGGGAGTCTCTCTGTTCCTTTCTCCCCATCTTGATTTAAGTCTTATTATGCCTATGTTTTTGTGTTTAATTTTTATGTCTCATCCTAACTTATCACTAAGTATGGGATTCCAGCCCAAATTAAACACTTAAGAAACATCAACCTATATGTTCAAACTCTAAGTGTGGGATTTTACTAGTAAAATCTCTACTTAAGAGAACATTAGGGACAATGTTCCTCTATGTGTGGATGGTAGGTATAAAATACCTTAGTGATTTTTATGCCCAAAACAGCGAAACTCAACAAACTTTCTCTCAAATTTTTTCAAAAACGTCAAACTTTTTCAAGATTAAAGAGTTATACCCTCTGGTTAACTCAAAAAATTTTGAGTTTTAGTATTCCCGAGGAAAGTCATTTTCAAAATAAAAGTATGATATTTCTAAAAACCTAACAAAAATAAGGTGGAAATTTCTTAAGCAAAAATTGATAATCCAAAGGAGCGTGGCTAGGCACATACAACCCTTTGCAGTGAGGTATCTTGAGCCCTAAAGCATTCATCTTTAATTCTTCACTTTCATTTCTTGTGTGTGCCGATGCATGCATCTCTGAATTAGAACTTGCTCTTGACATGCGCTTTGAGAAAATATTGGTATGTACCGTACGCGGTATAGGTGCAATTAGATGACCTCGACATTCCTTAGGATTTAACCCATTCCTTACATATCTCTTCAAGCCCAAAACCCTTTCCGATACTCATTTTCAGTATCGATGATCCACTTAGAAAACCCTTTTGAGCCTAAACCTTTCATTTCATTAAACCCTAATTTTACCCTACTTCCCAAAAATATTTCCCAAACTTATCTTAGAATTTCTGAGGTTATAAGGAACATCTTTTAGAATATCTAATTCAGTTATCATACTCGTTCGTGTCCTCCAAATCAAGCCTCTCGAAAAAATGGTGCGGAAAAATTAGTACACAAGAGAGACAAGAAGATAGTGGTGCGGGAAAATTAACACACAGGAAAAACTCGAAATGATCAAAGATAAAAGAAGGGATTTCTGAAGGACTCAAAATAAAAAATCTCCTTGGAAATTCTCTGACAAAGAAATTCTGAAGAAAACAAAAAGAAAATGAAGAAAAATCAGAAATGAAAAAAAAATAGCTCCATCAATAAAGCTGAAAGCCTCAGAAGAATTGCTCTTCAAGAAAATCCGACAGAAGCTGAAACAGCTACCAAATCTCCATTCTACTCCGTTCTAAATAAAGTTTTTCATGATCTCAGTGATTTTAGGATAAGAAAAAACCCTCACAACCAAACATACCACCATCCATACCCTTAAACCCTCACCAAACACTACAACCCTCCAAATGTCCTGTGATAATTAGCACCGTCCTCACCTAAGTGGTGGAGATCCGATTCTCGATCAAGCCTATGACGATGAGTGCTGCATGACTGGCTAATTGAGCGATTTCATTTGTTCTAAATTGATAGGAAACCCGATACACATTGAGTGTATTGAGTGACCACCTTTAGTGAGATCGCCTAGTCATGTGTACTCCAAGATCGCGAGGATTAGAAGTATGCCTAAGAGAATCACTTATTGTTTATGGAATGATCATCTTATCTTTCTTCATGCTTTTAGAGTAACCTACTTATATGAGGAAATGCTGACTCTAGGGAATATTTCAACTCACCCCTAAAACATGACATAAAAATATTTTTTTCAGAGAAATGAGTTGAATGTTGCTTGAGGACAAGCAACGTCTAAGTGTGGGATAACTTGATGTGACATAAAAATTCATGTTTTAGTACGCATTATTCCTCACTTTTTGAGCCAATCTTCAGTGAAAACCTTTCAAAACATTGATTATTTACTAAAATTCACAAAAGTGGTTCAAATATGGACGTTGCGATAAAAATCACTGAAAACACTCAAATAAAACAAAAAACACAGCATATGAAAACAAGCCGATTCCTCCGCTCTCACTTTCCTATCAAAACACACCTCCTAACTTCTACCATCTGTTATATAGGTAAAAACGAGACGGAAAAATCAAGAATCAAGTGAAACGGCCAAAGGACGGAGAAGACACTGCACTTACAAAGCGGAAAAAGTCATTTCGGCAATGCCTGAGCTCTACACATCCAATTTCCATATTATTGATACCATTGGAATCGTAACGGAATTATGAAGCCGTGGGCGAAAGAATCAAGTCAAACGGAGGCATAACGAAGGAGATATAGGCTTTTTAAGCAACGAATGAAATCAGACGGAGACCGTATATGACCCTGGAGACCGTATATGGCCATGAAAAGACCGTATACGGCCCTTGGTACACCGTATTCGGCCCTACCAAGGTCGTATACAGCCCTCCTGCCCCAATTTGTTGATGGTTCGTGCTTTGTGCGCTTGTACATGATGCTACGCGAGTTGTACGGCTGATTTGAGAGCTTGCCTATAAATAGCGGACTCCCCTCACATTTCAAAACACACCATTTTCACTTCTCATTTCTTCCTTACACTTTCTCTCTCACACACATCTCTCTCTCTCTCTAGTTTCTCTCTCTAAGGGATTTCATCTCTCTTGAATTGAGCTAGTTAGAGAGATAGTTAGGTAGAGGTAGCTTTTAGCTTTTGTACGGAGTTACTCCAAGACTTTGTTTACGCGAAGATCTATCTGTAATAAATTCGTAGCAGGTTCTATTTATATCTCTCGTACTTTCCATTTTTGAACATGTGTTGCTTTGTTTATACTTGTTTAGGATTGTATGCTAGATATATAATGTTAGGCTAGACATTTCTTTGTGTTTACTATGATGTAGTTATGTTGGAGTAGTCAATATACTTATGCTATGCTGTTACTATGTCCGTGTTGCTTTAAACTGTGTATGAACTTATAAACTGAATCTCAAATGTTTATCTGTCCAACTTATGTTGTGGTTAGAAGCTTCCTGCTAGAACTTGGCCAATTACTAGTGGTACGTTCTCTACCTATTCTATGCCTGATGATCAATGAGCTCGACATGGCTATGTTCTCTAGGTTGAAACATATCATCAGAGACACGGAGCGTAGGACTAGAGATAGATTAGATTCATGTTTATCTGTTACGTATCTTTGAGAGAACTTTCGGGATATCTATGATCTGATTATTAGTTATCTGCCATGATTAGGGTTATGATATTATGTTATGTGATGTCCTATTGCATGTTCTTGTTTGATTGTTTCCTTAGGATTGATGCATGCTAGAATTATCCTTCTGATTTGTATCAGTAACTTTATAATTAGGGTTTTCAGATACGGAATAATGTTTTACACAGTAGATTAACATGCATAGAATAATTGTGATGATTTATATGTTTAATGTTGAACAATTCAACTGACTGTTAGCCCGACTATCCCAACTTGTTCCGTGGGATTATTCTTGTTCATGTTTTTGTTCAATCAACAATTCATGCCACGATACAGACATCTCTAATGACTGTGACTGGGGACAAGGATTCGAGGATAGTTGTCGGTTGAATTGGTCTATACATTTGGGAGAACTTCCGGTGTATTTGACATTCTATAACTGCTATCCATGTGACATATTATTTATCTGATTGCGGACAACTCTACGTTAGATATATAATAGGCTCATAGTTATAGCTCATTAGGATATAGGATATCTGTGAGAGTAATGTGGCACCCTAGTTAATGTAACGGAAAAACCGTAAAATGGCCAAATACTCAGTATAGTGCCGGAAACACCAGTTGGTGGAGTACAAACGTACGGAAGTCGCGGAAAGGTCGTAGGTACAATACTTTGCATTACCTATGTTACCAGCCTCTCCTGATTAATCATCACAACTAGTAGCCCTACCCTTTGACTACTCATCAACAACATTTATCGAAATCATAGTAAAAACTCGCGTTATTCACTGTCGTCCGAGTCTCCGTACAAACTCCCTTTTCTTTTATCGTATTTTATTTACTTTATAATTAGTTATAAAAACAAAACCCCTTCAAAAGATTTTAAAACCCTAGCTAGATTACAAAAGATAATTAAACTTCCTAGACTCCCATGCCCGTTGTAGTTTGAAGAACGACACCTGAATCATACATACCGCTTACTGCCCTTTTAGGTCCGTTAGTAGTATACAGCTTAGGATTCCCATGCTCTTTAAATTTAAAACACCCTGCCGTGATTCCCTGTTGGCCGGATTAACGACCGGAGTAAAACCCGACCGACCGCTGGGATCGCGACAGGAAACACGCTTACTTGCTGGCTAATTTATGTTGTGAAATAGATTTATTTAGGTTTTACAACCCACGTCCGGGCTAGTCGCGCTAGCCAAACGTTAAACGGGCGCATAATAATTCGTTCATAACAAGTGTTATGGATTAGGCACTTGCAGGGGTAACAACAAACATGGCAAGTTTCGAACGTATGAGCTCATGGCAATAGTATACACTAATATTTTTGCATTCGTGCAATACATTTACTTATCGTTGGCTAACGATAGAAACAAATCTTGTGTTTCATAACAATGCTTTTACAACTGTTACAAACCTATGAACTCACCAACTTTATGTTGACCTTTTAGTATGTATTTCTCAGGTAACCAGCCGCAGTAGGATGCTTTCGGAAGTATTAGCTCGAGTCACATATTTTCACAAACATAACAGAGATTAGATTGCATTACTATATTTTTGTATTATCAGTTACGTAGTAGAAATCTCTAGACATTTGATGCGAACTCCATGTATTTTGTAAACATTTTATTTTGGAAATGTAATTATTTTTAAAACGTCTATTTAGAGGTCGTTTGTTGTAACTTTGCGTGATAATATTTAATTAGTCGCGCCCCGACCCCTTACTTCCACTGCATCATGATTTGGGGGTGCGACAGATTGGTATCGGGGCCTAAGGTAAAAGCGAACTAGGATTGCATTAGTAACCTAGACTATAACCATTAGGTTAATATTCCTCATTAGGTATGACTGGTTCAACAATTACATCATTTAAATTTAATTTAACATAGCCTGATCAACTATGTACAATTAAAGGAGAATCGATGCAAAACCTGAAATGGTCATAGTGAACGGGAATGCCTTAGCAGACGTAGACCTATGATAGAAACGGGACCAACCCTTATACGTGCTTTATGTTCTAGGTTTTTATATGCATAAATATATATATATATATGTGTGTGTGTGTGTGTGTGTGTGTGTGTGTGTGTGTGTGTGTGTATATATATATATATATATATATATATAACCTTACGTATACGTACTTGTTTGTCACAGAAAATGGTAACTACTCCCACCGCAACTTCACCCTCTTCCTCCCGTTCTCGTTCAGGATCACGTACCACACGTGTGGCTAGGAGAACTACTAGCTCAACTCAAGCTAACCCCTATCCCAACTTTACCAACATTGGCAACGCCTCCAACCAAGCTCGTTATCGGGCCGATGCTCGACGATGGAGCTGGCTACCCGTTGCACTCGCTACCTGGAGGATCGAGGAAGTAATACAACTTCCTAATGATGGCGAAGAATCTTCCACCATGGACCTCTCCCCATATACACAAGAACTCACACACTGCACTGTCCCGGTGTTAGCCGCTAGACTACACCGCCATGGAAATTGAACAACATGAAACCCATTCAAACTAGATGCACCTGGCTTGCTGCTTTCTGAAATGAACACAAAGTACATCGTCACCATGGAAACATTGCTTTCTGGATTGAACGTAAAGTACATTGTGACTATGGAATAATGTTTTCTGAACTAAACACAAGTACACCGGAACTGTGGAAATAATGCTTTCTTATCTGAACGCAAAATACACAGTGACTGTGGAAATACTGTTTTCTAAAATGAACGAAAATATTACACTGTGAATAAATTAGGGATTTATTGGGACTTTAAAGTAAGGGCTGGTTTATATCATAGATGGATAATTACCGCGCTTAAATACAAACTTAGTTAAACAAGTCTAGGGCAACCTTTATGGAGCACTATAGGTACCGGCTAAGTACTTGGTGTAACGATGGAAACACCACCGGTGGAGTACAATGTGGAAACCACGGAAATGTCGTTGTTACTTCACTGTGTGGATTAATAGGGTTACTGTATAAGGCAAAGTAAGTACCGTCAGTCGGCTGAGTACTTGGTTAATGTAACACCCCGAATTATCATGAAATTAATTTCGTACGCGAATATATAATTATTATGAAGAATGGTTATTTAAATAATACGATATAATAAAAAACGTAAACGGTTTTATCAGTTACAAACTGTAGGAAATAAAGGGGAATAAATTAGATAGATATATATGTATGATCAGTGTTTATTTTTTATTTGTTCTAAAAATGTTCCAGAGAGTTAGAGAGAGTGGGAGAAAAAGAGAGAAAAACACAGGGACGATTTCAACTTCAATTCTCTTCTTTAATTCTTTGATTAAATCCTTCTAAGGTTCAATTCATGATCTTCTTCATCATCTTCATTCATATGTAAGTGATTTCTCTTTAGTTTTTAACTTAGTTTCTAGTTATAATGGGTTTTAGTGAGTTTTATGAAATTAGTGAATTTAACTACGAAATTAGGGTTTGAAATTGATAAAACTAGTGTTAGTTAATGTTTTGATTATGATTATAAACTATGTTTTAAGTTATAAGTGAGTAATTGAAGTATGTAGTTAGTTATTCAAAGTGGGGTTTGGATGAGTTTCATGAAAGTAACAATTATGAGATGGAATTAGTGTTTAATATGTTTAATTGGAGCTAGTAAAGCTTATTAATGAATGAATTTATTGATAAAATGAGTTAAAGATTTATAAGTTAGTAATATGTTCATAAGGGTTTTGATGAATTAAGGTGAATTCATTTAGTAAACTTCATAGTGTAAATAATAGTGTTGATAGAGTAACATTACTAGTTATTTTGATATTGGTTATTAGTGTCTAAGTGTATTATATGTTGTTATGTATAATATGAATAGGTGCTAAAGGAGTGGAGGCTTATGATGATCAAAATGGTGAAATCATCTAAGAGATTTTAGTGAGTGATACGGCGGTTAAACAGGTGGTTCGGTTGTGTAAGTACCGGCTAGCTTGCGGGCTAGAGGTTTGCACAACCAAGGAAGAAGTTAATTGTTTATGTTTTGTTGAAACATAGTTTGTGACAACAGATCTAGCTTGAAATAGGACTGGTGTAATTGTTATCATGTTTGTACAATTGGTTTAGATTTGTAAATGAATATTTGTTTTGTTATTAATATTCGTTAAATATATTAAACGTGTTAAAGTGTTAGACGAATATCGAAAATGAAATAAATAAGCTTGGCGAGTCGAGATCTTAAGTCGCAGGATTTGGTCTGGCGAGATGAGATCTGAACTCGCATGGGCCGCGAGTTGGACTGGACTCGCAGGCCCGAAGGCTGCGAGTCAAGACGTGATATATATATGTTTTTAATACGTGAAAAAAATAATGACTTTTGCTATTCATTCCTGACCTGTGAATTCAAGTATCCAGAGAAAACATAATCCTAGCGGCTAGGCTTTGACGTTTAATCGTTTAAAGCAAAGTATTAGTAAACCTAAAACGCGAACTTATTCGTTATAGTAAGATAAAGCGTATTGAGGAATTCCGCGCCTTAATACTATAGATAACAAAGTTATCGATCCTAAGAACTTGGGACTTACATATGGTATCAGAGCTTTCAGGCTAAATACGAGTAAGTTCTAGGTTTTTGGGTTCTTATCGCGTCTGATTTCAGATCGTTTTTACGTGCATTAGTACATAAAAACAATCAAAATCATTCTCAGGACGATTTAGGGTTTGTTTACGGTCGAAATTTCAAGTCTCAATCGTAAAAATACCAAAAATTTGCGTTTTCGGGGTTTTCAGCCGTTTCGCGAGTTGAGATTAGGGTTTCAGCTACATCTGCGAACCGAGTTGAACGTGCGAGTTGAACTGAGTTTCGCGAGTTGACTTTAGCTGCGAATCGAGATCCCTAGAAAATCAAGATCACTTGCGAATCGTCATCTGTCGCGATCCGAACTGAGATTGGCAAACCAAGTTTTGCGAATCGAGCTGAGATTGCGAGTTGAGTTGAGTTCCTGCGAATCGAGAGTTTCTGAATTTGCAAAGACAATTTGACTTTTGAATTCACGATGTCGGACCTGTTGAGACATAGATTGTGACAACAGATCTAGCTTGATATAGGACTAGTGTAATTATTATTACGTTTGTATATTGGTTTAGATTTGTAAATAAATATTTATTTTGTTAGTAATATTCGTTAAACATATTATTGTGTTAAGTTAGACGAATTATTAAATACGAAATAAATACATACTGTGCGAGTCGAGTTCTCAGGTCGCGAGATTAACGAGCTGAGATGAAAACTGAATTCGTGGAAGTCTGGCGAGCCGAGTTCCGAGTTGGGCTTGGGCTGCGAGTTGGACCGAACTCGCAGGCCCATGCGAGCCGAGCCGGACAGAACTATTTAAACGATTTTCCTTAGAAAATCGTTAACAACTTTTGCATATTCCAAACCTGCGATTCCAGCAAACCAGAGAAAAACATAACCTATCGACTAGGCTTTGACGATTCGTTGTTTAAAGCTAAGTCTAGTTAAACGCAATACGAACATATTCGTTGTTAGTAAGATAACACCGTATTGAGGGATTCCGCACCTTAATACTACAGATAACGAAGTTATCGATCCTAAAACTAGGGGACTTACATCTGGTATCAGAGCTTTCGGGCTAGATACGAGTGTGTTCGTGAGTTTTAGTTTATTGCGTTTTTGATTCGGGTCGTTTTTACGTGCATTATTGCAATACTAACGATCAAAATCATTCTCTGGAAGTTTTAGGGTTAGTTTACAGTCGAATTTCTCAGTTTCGTTCGTAAAAATACCTTAAAATTCGTTTTTCGGGTTTAACAGCCGTTTCGCGAGTCGAGATTAGGGTTCCAGCGTCGCCTGCGAACCGAGTTGAACTAGCGAGTCGAACTGAGGCTTGCAAGTCGAACCGAGATCTCTCGCGAATCGACATCACTTGCGAATCGACATCTTTTAGCAATCCGAACTGAGGCTTGCGAATCGACAAATTCTGCGAGTCGAGCTGAGATTGCGAGTTGAGCTGAGTCTTGCGAGTTGAGATTTCTGAATTCGCTGAAACAGTTTAATTTTACGTTTTTAAGATGTCTGACTTAAGTAGAATGATCGAAATGGACCACGAGGTGGGAAAGTCAAACGTTCCACCTAAGTTGTTAAGAATCGAGGATTACTACAATTGGAAGGACAGATTTGAATCTTACTGTAGATTCCATGATCTGTCTATCTGGATGTGTATCAAGAGTGGATACACCCCACCTACTCAAACTGTTCAAAATGCTACTGTAGTTCTTACCTATGCAAACATGAGTGATCAAGAGAAGGAAGCGTACAGAAATGAGAATAAATCACATTCTTGCATAAAGATGTGTCTTCCTAAATCCCTTGCTCATCAACTCAAGTCTTTTCATACTGCTAAAGCGCTCTGGGAAGCTTTAGAGAAAAGAGGTGAGGGAAGTCCACAGGTGAGAGCTGGCAAGAAGAGTCTTCTTAAAAAGCAGTTTACTATGTTTAAAGCTTTAAAAGGAGAAGATCTTGATGCCTATGTTACACGATTCTACCATCTGCTAAGTGAATTAGAATACCATGAAATTTTTGAAGAAGAAGTATCTAAAACCGACAAGTTCCTTGAGGGTTTGCCTTCTAAATGGGAAATGTATGGTGTTATGATTAAGGATAACGAAACTAGGTATTCTACTATGACCTTAGAGCAAGTCATTGACAAGCTGAAAGGTTATGATTTCTCCAAGAAGTCAAGAGATAGTGATTCTGATCAGGTTCAGAACCCTGGGCTGTATCATGGAAAGTCAAGTCTTTCGACTGCGTCATCGAGTTCGACCACTGCACTGTTAGTTGGTGATACTAATGAAAATGGAGAAATGATCACTGAAGATCTGTGCTTTATTTCCTCCTCTGGTGATGAGACAAAGGGAAAGAATTCTGAGAAGTCACCTCAAGAGCATCAGAAGATGCCGATGAGTGTGAAATCTGCTGAACAGCAACTGTCTGTTCTTGCTTCCTTTGTGGCATCATATGAGAACTACATAGAAGGAAAGATCAATGATCCTATTCTATTTGATGAGGATTATGAGCAGATAGATTCTGATTATCTTGAGGAACTGGAACTTCAAGATCAACTAGCGTTGATATCTAGAAAGGTGAAGAATTTCCTCAAGAAAACTGGTAGAAAGGTGTTGGGCAATAGATCAGGGTTTGATAAAACCAAGGTCAGATGCTTTAACTGTCAGGGTATTGGTCATTTTGCTAGAGAATGCCAAAGACCTAAAGTAGAAGCACAAGGAAAACAAGGTTCGGGAAGTACTCTTGCTTCCAAAGCCTTAGTGGTGAAGCAGTTGGATGGCTCGTATGATTGGCAAGCTCATTCTGAAGAAGCTTTGATGGCCGAGATCGAAGAAACAACTGCTGGATCAGTGTCCTACATGCCCACTGACATGGAACAGAGAGTAGAGGTGGCTGAGTCTGAAAAAAGGGCAAGTGATGATGATGTGCTATATATGGATTCAACTCCAGATATGAGTCCTGAAGAATTAGTGGCACGTATGGCTGAATTACAAACTGACAAGAAGAAGGTATGTTTAGATATTCTTAATCTTGCTGATGTTTGTTACTTAGTTACTGATTTACAGTCTCAGAATAGTGTCTTAACTGTGTCAAATAGTAATCTGTCATCACAATTAAATATGGATAAGGAATCTTATAAGACTGTTAGATCTGAACTTGATCAAGCTATTATGGATGTTCGTAGATTAAGTGATGATAAACAGGTCTTAAAAGATAAAATTAAGTCTGATGCGTTGGATAGAACAAAACTTAGAGATACCATAAGTGAAAAATCTGTTGTCATAGATGGTCTCTATATGAATATCAAAGACTTAAATGAGACGATTGCTAGTAAGGATCAGGAAATAGTGAACCTTAATTTAAGGTTAATTGAGCAAAACCGTAAACTTGAGAATTATAGGACATCTCAAATGGATAAAATGTTAGATGCTCAACGTAGTGTAAAGGACAAGACTGGGTTAGGTTACAATGATGTATCCCCGCCTTTTAATGCCAATTACACTCCTATTCCTGAGGACTCTGAGATGACTGAAGTTAATCCTGAGATTTTAGTAGCTGATAAACCTGAACAGTCAGAGGCACAGAAAGATGTTATTAAGAACGTATCATTAGATAATAGCAAGGCTTCTCAGTTCACCAAAATACATTTTGTATCGGGTGGAGTGATTAACGATGCTAAGATTAATGATAAAGTTGATAAGGAACAGCTTAAACCTTTAGTGCCTAAGACTCCGGATGAGAAAGCAAAAGTGAGCAAATCACGCAAGCAGATGTCATGTTTCAAATGTCATCAAAAAGGACACGTGGCTTCGTGTTGTCCTAACAAAAAGCCTGAAGCACCACATAAGCTTGTGATTGAGGAAAAGACACAGACCGACTCTGATATGACTGTAGACGGGTTAGATACCAAACCTAAGTTAGGTAATAAACCTGTGAACATTCTTAAAAGAGATGGTAAGCATAGTGTCTCCCCACCTAAACCTAAACGGTCATATACTCAAAGTGATAATTATGTCCATAAGTCTAGGGATGTGACACCGTCGAGGTTTAGAACTCCAAGTAGAGGCCATAGTCATTATGAAAGTGGCACTACTTCGCGATCACATGAGTTTAATTATAATTATCATAATAGAGCTCATACTTTTGTGCCTAAGAGGTTCTCCTCAAATTCACCTCTTAAGGCTGATCGTCCACAAACTCAAGCTACTTCGAAAGTAACCAAAGCTCCTGATGGGAAGAATGGTTATTTTAAAGAGCTTAAGTTTGTTGATGATAAGGGACAAACCAAGACCGTAATGGCTTGGGTCCCTCTTGATAACTGATCGTGTTTTGTGTTATGTGCAGGAGCATGCTGTGAACAAGGACAGTTGGTGGTATGTAGACAGTGGATGCTCGAGGCACATGACCGGTGAAAGAAGTCTACTGAAGGACTTCAAGGATAGTCTCAAGCAAAAAGTAAATTTTGCAGGAGATAAAGGAGGAGTAATTTCGGGAAAAGGAAAAGTTTCAAATGGAACTTTGACTCTTGAGGATGTGAACTATGTTGAAGAACTTACACACAACCTAGTGAGTGTTTCCCAAGTCTGTGATAAAGGTCATCCAGTTTATTTCAATGAAAAGGAGGCCTTAGTCCTGAAGCCAGGTTTTAAAATTCCTGATGAATGGATATTGATGAGGGCGCCAAGGAAGAAGGACATCTATGCTATCAACATGGGTGTTCCTAACTCTTCAATGGTGTCTACATGTTTATTGTCCAAGGCTTCGGAAACAGATGCTCTGTTATGGCATAGGAGAATGGCACATCTAAACTGGAGAAAGATGAATTATATAACCAAAAATGGTTTGGTTCTAGGTGTACCACAAAAACGTTTCGAGTCTGAGGATAAGTGTGTTCCTTGCATGAAAGGAAAGCAGCACAAGAAACCACACAGACCTAAGACTGAAAACTCTATCTCCTCGCCATTTGAATTGCTACATATGGATCTCTCCGGCCCTATAAGCAAGAGAAGTCTAGGTGGCAAATGGTACTGTTTGGTTGTCACAGATGACTATTCTAGATTCTCATGGGTATTCTTTTTGGGATCAAAGGATGAGACTCCTGGAATTCTAATTGAGTTCTTTGATCTAGTAGAGAATGTCTATAAAAAGAGAGTTAAGCGTATTCGTAGTGACAATGGAACAGAGTTTAAGAATTCAACGTTGAATATCTATTGCTTAAGCAAAGGGATATTACATCAATTCAGTGCACCTTATGAACCTCAACAGAATGGTGTTGCTGAAAGGAAGAATAGAACGTTGATTGAAGCTGCTAGAACAATGCTTGCTGATTCAAAGCTTCCGGTCATCTTTTGGGCAGAAGCAGTGAATACAGCATGTTATGTTCTTAATAGAGTTCTTACGGTTAAGAGACATAACAAGACTTGTTATGAGCTTTTGAACAATAAGAAACCTAACTTAAAAGGGTTTGAACCCTTTGGAGTTTCATGCACCATATTAAAGACTGGACATCAAGCAAAATTTGGTGAGAAGGCTGACGAAGGATTTTTCCTAGGTTATATGCCCAATTCGCCAAATAAGAGAGTCTTTAATAAAGTCACAGGACGTTTGGAGGTAGTTTATAATATTGAGGTTACAAGCTATTCACCGGATGTTCATAAGGGCTTAGATTGGCAATTTGATTATTCTGATCTTTTTGCATCATTTAAAGTTCCTATTAGTGACTATGTCAGTGATTCAGAGATAGCTGAACATTTAGTGTTTGAAGATGAGAATATTGGTCCCGCTTCAACATCGAGTGTTAAGCAGTCTGGAATCAAGACTACTGTTGACTCAGATAAAGCTTCCACAAGTGAGTCACAAAAACCTTCAGAGGATAAGTCTCTAGAAACAGAAGATCTTGATGATCTTCATACAAAGTTTGATGACATACTTACTCCTTTGAAACATCTAAGAATATCTTCAGCACGTACGGAAGATGTACCTGAATTGGAAGAAATTGGTACTAATTTGGAAGATGAGATACCAGTTGAACCAGTTACTACAACTAGAACGAGTAAGAATCATCCAGTTGAAAACATCATCGGTGATATTAATACTCCGGTTCAAACTAGGCATCAATCCAGAACTAATACGTCTGAGAATTCTGAATACCAAAGCTTGTATACTGCAATGAAAGAGACAGGGATTCCTAATCAATGTCTATATTCATGCTTTATCTCACAAGTCGAGCCTAAAAATGTTCAAATGGCTTTAAAAGAAAACTCGTGGGTAGAAGCAATGCAAGAAGAACTATCTCAGTTCTCTAAATTACAAGTATGGGAGTTGGTTGACCTACCAAAGGGAGAATATCCAATTGGAACTAGATGGGTATTTAAGTGTAAGAGAGATGATAAAGGTATCGTTACTCGCAATAAAGCTCGTCTAGTGGTTCAAGGTTTTAATCAACAAGAAGGTATTGATTACAATGAAGTGTTTGCACCAGTTGCTAGGCTAGAAGCAATTAGAGTATTCTTAGCATTCGCATCATATTATGGTATAAAAGTGTATCAGTTGGATGTTAAGAGTGCCTTTTTGTATGGCAAAGTGGAAGAATTGGTGTATGTTTCACAACCGCCAGGGTTTGCTAATCCTGAGTATCCAGATAGAGTATATCGTTTGAATAAGGCTCTATATGGATTACATCAAGCACCTAGGGCATGGTATGGAACACTATCAACGTATCTACTTGAGAATGGATTTACAAGAGGATCAATTGATAGTACACTATTTGTGAAGTGGAAAAAGAAAGACTTTCTTCTTGTACAAGTGTATGTTGATGACATTATCTTTGGATCGTCTGATGAAAAGATGTGTCAAGAATTTGAGAAAGTCATGAGAAAAAGGTTTGAAATGTCTGCAATGGGAGAGTTGAATTTCTTCTTTGGATTACAAGTTGATCAAAAGAAGGATGGATTCTTTATTCATCAATCTAAATATACATATGAGCTATTAGAACGTTTCAAGATGGATGAAAGTAAGGTCTACAATACTCCAATTCCAGTCAATCATGGATTAGGTCCAGATACATCGAGTGATAGCGATGTGGATCCAACTCTTTATAGAGCCATGATCGGATCACTAATGTATCTTACAGCCTCTAGGCCTGACATCATGTTTGCTGTTTGTTTATGCGCAAGATATCAGGCTAATCCGAAAGAGTCACACATGCAAGCTGTTAAACGAATCTTTCGTTACCTCAAAGGGAAACCTAAGCTGGGTCTTTGGTATCCGATTGATGGAGACTTAGATCTCGTAGCTTATACTGATTCGGATTATGGAGGATGCAATCAGAATAGGAAATCTACGACTGGAGGATGTCAATTCTTAGGAGGTAGATTAGTATCCTGGCAGTGCAAGAAGCAAACCTCGGTAGCCATTTCTACATGTGAAGCTGAGTATGTTGCAGCTGGCAGCTGTTGCTCGCAAGTTCTTTGGATTCAACAGCAACTGCGGGATTACGGGTTAAATATAACCAATACTCCTATGATGATTGATAACGAATCTACTATGTCGATCACCAATAATCCAGTAAAGCACAGTAAAACTAAGCATATTGATATTCGACATCATTTTATTAGAGATTGTGCTGAAAAGAAATTGATAAAGTTAGTTAAGGTTCCATCATTGGATAACTTAGCAGACTTATACACAAAGGCGTTCGACAGAGCAAGATTTGAGACGTTGGTTCAACTAAACGGAATGAGAAATCCAGAGTGATTAGTCTTCCAAGGGTATTCTTGTAATAGTTAGTATTTATGTGTTTATTATTAAAAAAAAAAAAAAAAAAAAAAAAAAAGGCGTATGGCATTCATTTGCTTGTTACCTAAGGGGAATCGCCTTCATTTAAGTTTTTATTTGCAAAAACTACGGGAAATGATAGTACATTAGGAGAATAAGCTTCACAATAATAAAGCTTAAGTCCTAAGTATGATATGGTAGTAGGTTCAAATAAAGTTGCTTTAGAACTACAGCGGTTCTATCAGGTATGTGTTTATATTTATTTGATTATACACCTATATCCACAAGTTATAATTTGTCTATTTTTAGTAAAATTTTAGATGGCTTCATCATATGATGTACTGGTAGGCAAATTATATGAAATTTTCTAAGTCTTAAGAATTTAATTAACTACTTGTTTATTATTTTGTGTAACTATTCTATGATGTATGACATTAAGTCTTAAATGTTGAATGATGGTATTACCATACACTGTTATCATGCATTTTAATTAAAGTGACAAATAGTAGCAATATGGGTATTAATTTAATTACTGGTAACTATGTTGTACTATGTACAGAACTGAAACCTTTAATTAAATTAATATTCTCAAATATATTTTGAATTATGCTAGAAGGAATCTTCTGTTGTACTACGTACAGACTTAGATAACATAGCATATTCAAAGTATGTTTGATATTTGTCTAACCGTAAAAATTCAAGTGTATGTTATATGTTTCGAAAAGATACATCATTTAGTAACCGCTACCTTGAAAATTTAATGATGCAGTGTTATGTGTTTTACTTGAATTCTTCAGTATGTCATATAATAGGAAGCACTTGATAATTCTCATACTAACAATAAAGAGTTTGCTTAGAAAATTGAGTATAATTTGTTTATGTGGATCATATACTGGTAATCGTCTTGAACTATCTATAATTAAAATATTCACTTTATGTGAGTAATGCATTATTAATTATGCTATGTGGATAAAGGTAACTAAGATATAGTTTCATAAATATAAATGTATAAATGATATATTTAGTTGTAATTTTATAGTAATTTATTTGAATTTCATGAGGTATGTATACTACCAATCTGCTTAAACTTTTTAAATATATCATGAATTGCTTATTCTTACTAATATGATCCCTAAGCAGATAAATTCTTATTCATTTTGTGTATGTATTTTATTTTGTTTCAAGTGTTTAATAAAATGGTACTTGATACCTATGATTATGTAATTTTGTTTTAGTTTTTAATTTTTGTGTTAATTATGTTTACCCTTCGGAATTAAATCATACTGAATGTTTTTGAGTTGAACAACGTGACAAATACAAGTGAAAATTAATTATAATTTAGACTTGTGAAAATATCGGGTTTTTATTTATACTTAGAATTAAAATTCGCGTTTTTTAATTATTTCTGCGAGTTGACTTCGACTTGCGAGTCCGCTTCAAATCTCGCGAATCGAATGTAAAGTATAAAGGTGGTCAAACGAGTCAGACCAACCCACCGAACCCACATACTTCGCGAGTTCAGTAAAGCTTGCGAATCCGTCAACAAGGCGAAACGAGGCGATTTATTGTTTTCGTTTGATTTCGATTCTTAGATTACGGGAACGAGTTATTCAATCCGAGGACTTTATACACCTTCATATTGCGAACATTTTGAGGTATAAACCAACGGATTTCACCGTGTAAATAACAAGAAATTGAAGTTTTTATAAAACTTAGGGTTTCGGGTTAAAAACTAAACGATTTGCGTCGATTACGATGTTATTGGACATAGATCTTTAGGGTTTATGTTAAACGAACATTAATGAACGTGAATCAATCGATAGATCATGTTAAAATTACAAGATTAATCGATTTTAAGTGTAACCTCGCGACGGCAGTTCATCGAACGAGTTGACATTTTGAATCAACTCGCAGCGAGTTGACTAGCGAATCCATGAGATTAGCGAGTTCACTTAAATAACTTTAGCGAGTTGATCAATGTAGCGAGTTTATAAGTTTAGCGAGTTCATAAGCAAAACGAGTTGACCTCACCTCGTTAGGCCAGTTTATGCGAGTCCAGTACTTAGAAAAATTTTATTTTTTAAAGTAGTGATATAAATGTTAAGACTTTTTAAGTAATAACTTTTATGAAATGGATTTGTGTTAATTCTTATATGATTATATCGAAAGTCTACTAATTTAAGAAGAAAATTAGTGGCGTGTCCTAATTTCACATTAGCGGTATAATTTTTAACGTTAACGACTTGAGATTTTTATTAAAATAACAAGTACCTAACGTGATTTAAATTAGACTTAAGACTTTTTAGTTATAAGTAAAATTTTTATATACGACTTGAGATTATTTTTGTATCAAGTTATATATAATTACAATTTTAAACTAAGATGTTTGATGAATCTCGATTCATAATACATAATAGTTTAAATATTTTTTATCGTGCATTAAATTATATCTGTTGTTTGTATTTATTACAGATATGGCTAGAGCATTTGATAAGGGTCACAACATCCTGGTTGATCTGAACCTTGAGGCCAAACGGGCTGACAGGGTTGCTGATATATTACGTTTTCTAGCACGATCAAGGATTAGATATGCTATTACGGCCAATCCTCCTATCTCACAGACTATACTGAACGATTTCTGGACGGATATTGTTTATGACGAATCTGTCACTCCGCCAGAGATTCGAGCTACAGTTGGTGGACAACCTGTTACCTTTTCAGCTGGTAATCTTCGTGAGATTTTGCAGCTAGGTACGGTAGAACAGGAGAACGGGGATATTGAGTATCCTATGGACTTTATTGAGGGTGCTATTGGACGTATGGGATATACAGGAGACAGGCGTGGACGTCAGTTCCAGAAGCCTCTGGTCATTGGTCAGTGGAGGTTTCTTTGGCACGTGATGAATATAGTCTTCGCAGCAAAGAAAGGTGGCTTTGATGAGTTGAGCCCTGCGATTCTATCGGCTGTACTGTCACTGGTTTACAATAAACCATACAGTTTTTGTGATTACATTTTTGGAGAGATAGCTAGACAGATATCGGGTTCTGTTAGATCTAGATTTATGATCTACCCGAGGTTTTGTATGCTTATCATACGTGCGCGTCTACCGAACTTGGTTATTCCTGAGCCGTTTTTATCGGTGAATACCATTGATCAACGTGGTTATAATGCCATGTTTATGCAGACGATTAGGAAGGAAGGAGTGGTGAAACCGGAAATTAGACCACTTTTTGGATATATTGTTGATCCGAACTACGTTGCACCGCCAAATCATGGGTGGTTGGACGTAGCTCCTGCTGCTGTTGTTGCTCCTGCTGTTGCTGATGTTGTACCTGCACCTGTAGCTGAGGAAGCTCAACCTGAAGATCCACAAGGGCTCCTTGAGGATGTTCTTATTCAGGCTGGTCAGGTGGATCAGCAGGTGAATCAAGAGGTTGCTGCACAGGTTGTGCAAGAAGTTTTGGAGCAGAATGATGATGAGACAAATCCTTTGCTTCAAGACATTGAGAGTTACTTGGCACCACCTGAGGTAATCTGTTACTTATGTAATAATATAGATGCTTAGTTGATAGATTGTTTTTATTGATCATAGATGCATAATATTATTATATAATGATTCTGATATTAGATATTTAGTAAATTGGATATTATTTCTGATTTTAAAAATATAAATATCATTATACGAACAGGAAGCTGAAGCTGAAGCTGCACATCCAGAAGTTATATTACTTGAGGATGAGCAGATACAGCTTGATAGATCAGTTGTTGTACCAACTGAGGATCCTGTTAGATCATCTAGAGGTCGTGATGGTGAGACGGCTTCAGATGAAGTTTCTGACAATACACCTTCTCCTCCTCCATCTGCTTCTGAAACGAAGAGGAAGGGTAAGAGTATTCTGGAGGAAGGTACTGAGGAAGTTGAGATTCCTTTGATGAAGCGTCCGAGAACGCTTACAATTCGAGAAGGTTAGTATTAATTAAAGTTAAATAATCTTAACTTGTTGTTTATCAGGAGTTGAACTGAGACAGTTAATTCTGTATACAGTTTCTCAGGATACACCACAGGTAGAGATGGTTGCACCGGTGGTTACGGAATCGATGTCTTTACCGCTTCAAGTATGAGATATAAATTCTATAACTATGAGTGTTATGCAATTAATTAGAGTTTGAGACAGAGTAATCTGTAACAATAACTGATTTTAATTGTGTTTAACTTTACAGCATGAGGTTGCTGATTTAGTTCGTGGAGCTAATTTTCCGACGAACAAAGCAGCTAGATTTGCGACAAGTTTGCTTACGCAAGCTTTGTCTCAACCTCATACACCGCTTACCAGAGACTGGCATATTGAGTCTCTTACACCGCCTGGACCCAGAACGATACCTGTTACTCCAACGACTGATGCAGAAAGGATTACATCCTTAGAGTCGAGGGTAAAGGATTTGGAGAAGCTTACTTCTCAGATTCCAGAGCTGGTGTCGAGCAATCTTCTTCTTTCACAACAGATTCTCAAGCAGAGTGAATCGTACAATCTGTTGATGAAGACTCATGAGACTTTGCTTGCGGACTTCAATGTACAGAGACTGAAGTTATCTTCTTTAGAGAGTCTGGTCTTGAGATCGCATTCAGGACAGCCTGCTCAGGGGGAGATATTGGTATATCTGGAGTCTTGCAGAGAGAATGAGTTGAAGAGAAAGAGAGATCAAGACAAGGACGATGATCCCAATGCACCGAGTGGTGAGCAGACTGGTCCTTCAAAGACTAGTGAGCAAGCTACTATTCAGGGGGAGTCTGGTGCTGGTGCTAGTGGTTCTGGAGCTGGTACAAATGCTGATAAGACTGCACAGGTTGATACAGAAGCTGGTAAGATAGCTTAGTATTAGCATAGTGTAGTAATTATTGGTAGTAATTTGTACAGAATAATTGTAACTTAATATTGTGATAATATATTCGGCTTGAGATTTGTAATTACAAGTTAAATGTATTAGATATTGTTAAGTTATTTGATTTTATAAATGTTAAGATAAAATAGTGATCGAAAGACTTCTGACTTATTGAGTAGTCGAGCGGCGTGTTCCGATTAATTTCGGCGGTCATAATTTTATAATAACATATGCATTTTAGATTTGATTATAGACTTAAGACCGTAAGGTTTATAAGTAATTAACAAGTTAAAAATGTATTCGTATTAACTAGACAAATGATATATAATTTAAAGGTTAAATTGATAATGAATGAGATCAATTAACACTTGGAAATTATATAAGGTAATTAATAGTAAATTTAAATGTTTGGTGATTATTCACAATGCATTAGAATTTAAAATTAATTAATATTTGTTAAGTAGACTTAAGAGATTTTAGATTGATTCAGGGTAATCAATAAAAGATTTTATAAGTTATATTTATATTGCGTTTATATGTTAGGTTAAAATATACAAAAGAATTAATAAAGAAATTCTTAGATTGGTTCAGGGAAATCAATAAAGAATTTGAATTATTAATATATTTGTATTTATGTTTTTCTCTAGGAATGGAAATGCTTAATCTATCAGATTCGGAAGATGATATTCTGGATGAGATAGATGAAGAGATTGATTATGATATTGAAGAAGGAGAGTTCAAACTTCCTGAAGATTGGACTGCAGTATTTGAATCAGTGATAGATGAAGGTGTTGATCTGGATGCAAATGTAGATGAACATGTTGTGAATCCATCAACGACTGAATTTGTTTTTGTAAATGAACAAGGAGAATCAGTTATTGATTTAGAAGCTTTTGAGAATGCTTCTGAAGATTCAGATACTGAAGTTGAAGAAATAGAGGACAAATACAAACATATGGTTGGTAATCCTATGTTTATCCAAGAAATGCTGAAAAAGAAAAAGGAAAATAAGCAACGCATTTTGAAAGAAGTTGATATTACTGGAAAGCGTGTACTTAAAACTGGCATTATTGGATGGTATTATGACTCTGACCTGAAGCTCTTCGCGATCAAAAGGTTTGACGGAGTTCAATATTTTGAGAAGAAGCTTACAGTGTTTAGTTCGTTGCCTCGATATGAGATTCGAGACTTGGCTAGATTAGATATGATAAATCCAAGTGATGATGACTATGCTAAGTATGTTGAGCGTATCATTAGGACTGAAGGATTATCTATGAAGTTCTCGAAGATTAAGCCAAGGAAAGGTAAAACAATAAAGCTGAACGAACTCAGTCAGAGAACTGGAAGAAGAAGAAGAAAGAAGGTTTATCCAGCGGTCAACTGTATTAAGCAAATACCTATGAAGACTATGCCTCAGAATATTTTGGGAAAATTGAAATATTGGGGGGTAGATGCTGGAACAGGAGAAGCCTTTATGATTGAAGCTGATGATGATTATCCTAATGGCGAAAAAGAAATTCTTCGTGTATATGATCACAGACATTTGATGAATTTATCAAAGGAAGATTTGATTATGTTATACAAGAACAAGATCATATCTACTGTTGGTTGGGGTGATTTAGCACGAGATTATCATAGGATGGTTAAAACATGCATCAAGCTTAAAATTTTTGCAGGAAGTAAGATTTACAAATGAAGACCAAAGACAGCGTGAAGATAAAGACGCTAGAGCTATTGTCAAGGGGGAGTCTGTTGAGACATAGATTGTGACAACAGATCTAGCTTGATATAGGACTAGTGTAATTATTATTACGTTTGTATATTGGTTTAGATTTGTAAATAAATATTTATTTTGTTAGTAATATTCGTTAAACATATTATTGTGTTAAGTTAGACGAATTATTAAATACGAAATAAATACATACTGTGCGAGTCGAGTTCTCAGGTCGCGAGATTAACGAGCTGAGATGAAAACTGAATTCGTGGAAGTCTGGCGAGCCGAGTTCCGAGTTGGGCTTGGGCTGCGAGTTGGACCGAACTCGCAGGCCCATGCGAGCCGAGCCGGACAGAACTATTTAAACGATTTTCCTTAGAAAATCGTTAACAACTTTTGCATATTCCAAACCTGCGATTCCAGCAAACCAGAGAAAAACATAACCTATCGACTAGGCTTTGACGATTCGTTGTTTAAAGCTAAGTCTAGTTAAACGCAATACGAACATATTCGTTGTTAGTAAGATAACACCGTATTGAGGGATTCCGCACCTTAATACTACAGATAACGAAGTTATCGATCCTAAAACTATGGGACTTACAGGACCTAAGTAAAATGATTGAGATGGACCACGAGGTTGGAAAATCTAATGTTCCGCCTAAATTGTTAAGACTTGAAGACTATTACAGTTGGAGAGATAGATTTGAATCTTACTGTAGATTTCATGATCTCTCAATCTGGATGTGTATTAAAACTGGATACACTGCACCTACTCAAACTGTTCAAAATGCGACTGTGGTCATTACCTATCAGAATATGAATGATCAACAAAAGGAGGACTTTAAAACTGAGAACAAGGCTCATTCTTGTATTAAGATGTGTCTTCCTAAAGAGATCAATCATCAGCTGAAGTCTTTTCACACTGCTAGAGAGCTCTGGGAAGCTCTTGAGAAAAGAGGTGAGGGTAGTCCACAAGTGAAAGCTGGCAAGAGGAATCTTCTCAAGAAGCAGTTTACTGTGTTTAAAGCTTTGAAAGGAGAAGATCTTGATGCATATGTTACCCGTTTCTACCATTTACTGAGTGAGCTTGAAAACCATGAGATTGTTACTATTGAGATAGAGAAAACCGACAAGTTCATTGAGGGTTTGCCTTCTAAGTGGCAAATGCATGGTGTTATGCTCAAGGATAATGAAACAAGATATGCTACGATGACCTTAGAGCAGGTTATTGACAAGCTCAGAGGTTATGATTTCACCAAAAAGTCAAGAGATACTGATTCTGATCAGGTTCAGAATCCTGAGCTATATCATGGAAAAACAACTCTTTCGACTTCCTCCTCCAGTTCGACCACTGCTTTGTTAGTTGGTGATATTGGTGAAAATGGTGAAATGATAACTGAGGATATGTGTTTTCTTTCCTCATCTGGTAGTGAACCAAAAGGAAAAGGTACTGAGAAGTCACCTCAAGAGCATCAGAAGATGCCTATGAGTGTGAAATCTGCTGAACAGCAATTGTCTGTTCTTGCTTCCTTTGTTGCTTCATATGAGAACTACATTCAGAGTAAAATCAATGATCCGATTCTTTTAGATGAAGATTATGATCAAATCGACTATGATTATCTTGAAGAAATAGATCTCCAGGAGGATCAACTGGCTATGTTATCAAGGAGAGTGAAAAATTTCTTAAAGAAGAATGCTAGAAAGGTAGTTGGCAACTGATCAGGGTTTGATAAAACCAAGATCAAGTGTTTCAACTGTCACGGTATTGGACACTTTGCTCATGATTGCCAAAGACCTAAGGTAGAAGCTGGTAGTGGAAAACAAGGTTCGGGAAGTAATCTTGCTTCCAAAGCCTTGGTGGTAAAGCAGTTAGATGGATCTTATGAATGGAAAGCTCAGTCTGAAGAAGCTTTGATGGCTGAGATTGAAGATCAAGTGGGAACTGCTAAATCTATGTCCTACATGCCTACTGATGTAGAACAACGAGTAGAGGTGCCTAAGTCTGAAGTGAATGCAAGTGATGATGACGTGCTGTACATGGATTCAACTGCTGATATGAGTCCAGATGACTTTGTAGCACGTATGGCTGAAGTACAAACATACAAGAAAAGGGTATGTTTGGATATTCTTACTCTTGCTGATGTTTGTTATTTAGTTACAGATTTACAATCTTAGATTAGTGTTTTAACTGTGTCAAATAGCAATTTGTCATCCCAATTGAATGTGGATAAAGAATCTTATAAGACTGTTAGATCTGAACTTGACCAAGCTCTCATGGATGTGCATAGGTTAAGTGATGATAAACAGGCCTTAAAAGATAAAAATAAGTCTGATACTTCTGATAGAATAGCTCTAAGAGATACCATAAATGGAAAATCAGTTATCATAGATGGTCTCTATATGAACATTAAAGACTTAAATGAAACAATTGTTAGTAAGGATCGGGAGATAGTGAATCTTAATTTGAAGTTAGTTGAGCAAAATCGTAAGCTTGAGACTTTTAGAACATCTCAATTGGATGAAATACTTGATGCTCAACGTAGTGTAAAGGACAAGACTGGGATAGGATACAATGATGTATCTCCTCCTTTTAATGCCACTTACACTCCGATTCCTGAAGATTCTGAAATGACAGATGCTAATCCTGAGAAAGTAGTAACTAACAAGCCTGAACAGTAAGAGGCACAGAAGATTTCTGTTAAGAATCTGTTATCTGATAATAGTAAGATTTCACATCTCACCAAAATACGGTTTGTATCGGGTGGAATGGTTAATGATACTAAGACTGATGATAAGGTTTATAAGGAGAAAACATTTGATCCTTTAGTGCCTAAGACTCCCAATGCTAAGGTTGATCAGAATGATAATGCAAAAGTTGGTAAGTCACGTAAACAGAGGTCTTGCTTCAAATGTCACCTGAACGGACATGTGGCTTATTGTTGTCCTAACAAGAAGTTGGAAGCATCATCTAAGTTAGTGATTAATGAACAGACACAGACCAATTCTAATTCAGTTATGGACAGGTTAGGTACCAAACCGGGATTAGGTACCAAACCTGTAAATATCTTAAAAAGAGATGGTACTCATAGTGTCTCTCCACCTCCTAAACGGCCTTATTCTCAATCTGAAAATGTTTTAAATAGATCTAGAGAGAAGACACCATCGAGATTTAGGACCCTAAGTAGAAACCACAGTCAGTTTGAGAGTGGTTCTACTTCACGTGCACAAGGACAAAGTTATGTGCCTAGGAGATTTTCTACTCACTCTCCTCATAGGCAAAAGACTTCTGATCATCAACAGCCTCAAATTCCTGTGAAAGTAACCAAGACTCCTAATGAGAACAGTTATGGTTATTTCAAGGAAGTTCATATTGTTGATGATAAGGGACAAACCAAGACCGTAATGGCTTGGGTCCCTCTTGAAAACTAATTGTGTACAACTTGTTATGTGCAGGAGCAGACTGTGAACAAGGACAGTTGGTGGTATGTAGACAGTGGATGCTCAAGACATATGACATGAGAGAGAAGTCTACTGAAGGACTTCAAAGAGAGTCTAAAGCAGAGAGTTAACTTTGCTGGAGACAAAGGAGGTGTAATTACAGGAAAAGGAAAAGTTTCTAATGGAACTTTGACTCTTGAGGATGTGAACTATGTTGAAGAACTAACTCACGACCTAGTGAGTGTTTCCCAAGTCTGTGATCAAGGTCATCATGTATATTTTAATGAAAAGGAAGCCTTAGTCCTGAAGCCAGGAGTTACAATACCTGATGATTGGATATTGATTAGGGCACCAAGGAAGAAGGACATTTATGCAATAAACATGGGTGTTCCTAGTTCTTCAATGGTGTCTACATGTTTATTATCCAAGGCTTCAGAAGCAGACGCTTTATTATGGCATAGGAGAATGGCACACCTGAACTGGAGAAAAATGAACTACATAACCAAGAATGGATTAGTTCTGGGTGTACCACTAAAATGTTTCGAGTCTGAAGATAAGTGTGTTCCTTGTATGAAAGGAAAGCAGCATAAGAAACCACACAGATCTAAGACTGAAAACTCTATCTCTTCACCATTTGAGTTGCTATGTAACACCCCCAAATTTAATGATTTGCGGAAACATACTTGGGTGTTACTAATCAATATACAAAGCACAAGATATACAGTAAACGACCTCTAAATGAGACGTTGTAAAACGATTTCATAGAAATAAATGTTTGAAAACTTAATGTTTTCGCATACAAAAGGTAGTTCCCTAGAGTCCACGCGTATGGCGGGAGATTCTATTACATAATCAACATGTACAAAAGATGATGCTGAGAATCTCCGTTAATGCAGTTTAGTTGAAATCATGCGACTCTATCTATGTCCTGAAGTAATCCTACTCCGTCTGTGTACCTGAGAATACATGCTAAAAGGGTCAACACGAATGTTGGTGAATCTCACAGGTTTGTAAGTAATATCAGTTTTGAACATAAGATTTCATCAGTAGTGCCCGCAGGCGTAAATCAAGTATTTGCAAATCCCGCAAATGTAAAGTAAGTAAGTTATACCATTACCATGAGGCTCATAATCCAAGCTTAACCCGTAAGTAATAATTTGCTCCCGTGATATGCTCGTAACTGAGCAAGCATAAGTAAAGAATAATAGTCGCCCGTTTATACAGAACGGTTCGTGGTAGCGCTACTACCCCGGGCGGGGAGGGTCATTTCCATAATGGATCCATTAACTAGTGTTCGCGCCTAAGTCCATAACTAACGATATATGATGGAGAGACTTCAGTAGAAAGTAAGTAACTCATGCAATCCCGTATAGTAAAATGAATAGTTCGTACTTGTGTTCAAGAAAAGTGAGCAATGTATCTCACCCCGTATATAAAACAGTAAAAGTGGGGCTGTAAGACTCACCTGAGCCTTTGCAAGTTACGTTTATACAATAAACGAGTAAGTAATATCAATCCGTAGGTTCTCCGAACCCGAAATCCTTCAAATGCCTAAACACATAAGGTCATGTAAGTAGATGTCTCGCAAGACCACCTAGAATTGTTGTACACAACTAGTATGCCCATTGTTTGTTTAAGTGATCGTAATCGTTTGTTTTTAGAAAACATATTTGGTCCGTTGGTGACGGTTGGTATTTGTAATTTCAAGTATTATAATTGTGTTTGAAACATTTTGTAATGGAACGACGGGGGTCCGGGGGCAGCGCCCCTGGTTGCGGGGTTCCAAGGGGTGGCAACCCCTTAGCGGGGTCCAAGGGGCAGAGCCCCTAGTCAGGGTATAGCTGCCGAGTCCGCTCGGAGGGAAAAATTCATATTTACTACCTTGTTTTAGTGAAAATATCTTAAGAATTCTGTTTTTTTTTCAAGGTTCTGTTTTATGCGATGTAGCATGCGACGTGGCATGCGACGTTGGGTGCGACGTGAGTGTCTGTGTCTCATTATCCGACATTCGTAATTCAATGCGACGTTAAGCGTTGCATCGTTACATGCGACGTTATTCGGGTTTGCGACTTAAGTTTCGGCGTCGCTATATGCGACGTTCACAAGTAAGTGCGACGGAGAGGCTTGCGTCGCTATATGCGACGTTGAGATTTGGTGCGATGTTGGGGTTTTGTGCGACGTAGACCACTACGTCGCAAAGATGAACACCAGCCCAGAACCCAGCGACTGATGCATTTTTCCGGCCAAAATCGCAAATCCAACACATTTCTAGGCTGTAAAATCGTGTTCTAATCCTTTATTTAGGCATAACTAAGTTGTGTACATAATATAACATCAAAACATAACATTAAATTGAGTAGATCTAAGATTTTAGGAATTTTCTTACAAATGCAAATCGAGGTAAATCGAGGCCGAAAATGATGGTGTTGCTTTTGTTAATCTTGTTCCTTGCTTGATGATGATTCCGAAAATATAAACTTTTGTTGGATGGTTTGTAGATCCGAAATTTGATGGGGATTTGAGAGAGTTTTTAGGGTTTGTGTGTGTGTGTTTAGGTGAAAATGAAAGGGAAAAGTGAGGGGTGGTGGGGTGTAGGTGAAAGCCTCATCTCACAGACCCCGCTCCGTGCTCCGTGCTGTGTTCGTTTCCCCGTCATTTAAGCGTTAAATATTTATTCTACGCGTTAATTATTCATTTTAAATTACGAATTATTGTTTAATAATTTAATTGAATTATTTTGTCAAATCTTCAAATAAATTTGTTTATTTTTGTTTTTAAATTTCGCGTCAACTATTTTAATCGTGTAGACGTTTATTTGTACGATATAATATACACTTGAAATATTGTCAAAATAATATTTGGAAATGATCGCGTTATTTGAACAAAATGTTTCCCCAACGTCCGTATTTATTGAACCGAATTACATTCGATTTATATTGTGTACGATTTAATCCAATCGCGTATTCATATATATTCAACAATATATATTTCGATAAATATATTAGCCTAACACAGAACTAATTACATGTATTAATCATAGAATTAGGCACTAAATACTAGTCCCAAATTGGGTGGTTGTTATATGCTCCCCCTGTTAAGAGAATTTCATCCCGAAATTTAAGTCGAAGTCGCGTTCGATGTAGAATCAGTGAATAAGTGAGGATACTTGAGTCGCATTTGGTCCTCCCGTTCCCAAGTGAATTCCGGTCCACGCCGTGAATTCCACCTGACTTTGACGATGGGAATACGACTTTGTTTTAGTTGCTTGACCTCAAAGTCCATAATTTCGGAGGGTTCCTCAACGAAGTGAAGTTTGTTATCGATGCGAATCTCATCAAGTAGTATGATAAGTATCTCGTCGGACAGACATTTCTTTAAGTTAGAAATGTGAAATGTAGGGTGCACGCTGTCGAGTTCGGATGGCAGCTACAGTCGATATGCCACGGGGCCAATCCGTTCGAGGATCTCAAAAGGCCCAATGTACCTGGGATTTAATCTCCCGCGTTTACCGAACCGGATTACGCCTTTCCAAGGCGATACTTTCAAGAGTACTAGATCCCCAACCTGGAACTCGAGTGGTTTGCGTCTCACGTCTGCATAACTTTTCTGACGATCACGTGCTGCTTTGAGTCGGTTTTGGATTTCAACAATTTTCTAGGTGGTTTCGTGTATGAGTTCAGGACTTGTGAGTTGACTATCTCCCACTTCAGTCCAACAGATCGGTGATCGGCACTTACGACCGTACAGTGCCTCAAAAGGTGCAGCCTTGATGCTGGCGTGATAGCTGTTATTGTACGAAAACTCGCACAATGGTAGATGTCTTTCCCAATTTGTACCGAAATCAACTACGCAGGCTCGTAGCATATCTTCCAGTGTCTGAATAGTTCGTTCGCTTTGGCCATCGGTCAGAGGGTGGTACGCGGTACTCATATCGAGACGGGTACCCAGTGATTTTTGGAGTGATTGCCAGAAGCGAGATGAGAAACGAGCATCCCTGTCAGAGATAATCGAGATAGGGACACAGTGTCGGCAAACGATTTCTTTGATGTAGATTTGTGTGAGGCGTTCCATTTTACCGGTTTCTCTGATTGCCAAGAAATGAGCTGATTTGGTGAGACGATCGACGATCACCCAAATGGTATCGCAATCGCTCGACGACTTAGGGAGTTTTGTTATGAAATCCATGGCAATCTGTTCCCATTTCCATTCAGGTATGTCGGGTTGTTGGAGTAAGCCGGAAGGTTTCTGGTATTCTGCTTTGACTTTTGAACAAGTAAGACACTTGCTGACGTACGTGGCAATTTCAGCTTTCTTGTTCGGCCACCAATAAAACTTTTGATGCCGTGATACATTTTGTCGGATCCCGAGTGGATAGAATATTTGGACTTGTGAGCTTCATCCATCACCAAGTCCCGCAGATTCCCGAAATTAGGCAACAAGATTCGGTTGGTGAAGTACCTAACTCCGTTTGGTTTAATTTCGAATTGTTTGTCCATGCCTCGTAAGGCCTCGTTTTTGACATTATCAGGTTTGAGAGCTTCGAGTTGAGCGGTGAGAATCTGAATATTCAAATCGTTGTGAATGGTCATACTGAGGGCCCGGACTCGAAGTGGTTTTGTTCGTTCCTTACGACTAAGAGCATCGGCAACCACGTTTGCCTTGCCCGGATGATATTTGATCTCACAGTCGTAATCGGTGAGTAACTCAACCCATCTACGTTGCCTCATGTTAAGATCTTTTTGGTCAAAAATGTGTTGAAGACTTTTGTGGTCGGTGAATACGGTACTTTAGGTACCATAAAGGTAATGTCTCCAGATTTTGAGAGCGAATACCACGGCCCCTAACTCGAGGTCGTGAGTTGTGTAGTTCTTCTCATTAACTTTAAGTTGTCGGGAGGCGTAAGCAATAACCTTGTCTCGTTGCATCAACACGCAACCGAGACCTTGGTGAGAAGCATCGCAGTATACCACGAAGTCATCGGTGCCTTCGGGTAGGGATAGAATGGGTGCACTGCAAAGCTTGAGTTTCAACAGCTGAAATGCTGACTCTTGTTTATCGGTCCAATCGAACTTCTTTTCCTTCTGAGTCAGTACCGTGAGTGGTTGTGCTATTTTTGAGAAGTTTTCAATGAACAGGCGATAGTATCCCGCCAATCCCAAGAATTGGCGTACCTCGGTGGGAGTGGTTGGCGCTTTCCAGTTATTGATTGCCTCGATTTTTGATGGGTCTACATGAATTCCCTGGCTGTCAATCACGTGTCCAAGGAATTGAACGGTTTTTATCCAGAACTCACACTTAGAGAATTTGGCGTAAAGCTCCTCGTGTCTAAGTATTTCCAGAATGGTTTTGAGATGTTGCGCATGCTCTTGTTCGTTGCGCGAATAGATGAGGAGGTCATCAATGAAGACGATGACAAACTTGTCGAGATAGGGTTTACACACCCGATTCATAAGGTCCATGAATACAGCCGGTGCGTTGGTTAGACCGAATGGCATCACTTAGAATTCATAATGCCCATAACGGGTTCTGAATGCGGTTTTTGGGATGTCGGCATCGCGAACACGCAATTGATGATAACCTGATCGAAGATCAATCTTTGAATAACAGCTTGATCCTTGAAGTTGATCGAAAAGGTCATCGATTCGGGGAAGTGGGTATCGGTTCTTGACGGTAAGTTTATTCAACTCTCGGTAGTCAATACACATTCGAAATGAACCGTCTTTCTTTTTGACAAACAAGACCGGAGCTCCCTAATGTGAAGAACTCGGTCTGATGAATCCTCTATCCAGGAGTTTCTGTAACTGAGTGGACAGCTCCTGAAGTTCGGATGGGGCTAGGCGGTACGGTGCTCGGGCCACCGGTGCAGCACCCGGCACGAGATCAATCGAGAACTCAACCTGTCTAGGTGGAGGTAGACCAGGCAGTTCTTCCGGAAAGACCTCGGGAAAGTCTCTAACGATTGGCACATCTTCAAGTCACTTCTCCTCCGACTTTTTCTCCGTGATGTGTGCGAGAATTGCTGGGTAATCCTTTCTCAGAAATTTTTGGGTTTTCAAACATGAGATTACGCTTAGTCTCGACCCACCGGTCTCCCCCTGTATGATCAAGGTTCTACCGACGGCGAGAGCAATGCGGATGATTTTATCATAACAAACTATTTCGGCCCAATGCTTGGACAACCAGTCCATACCCACGATGACGTCGAAACTTCCTAGTTCAACAGGCATAAGATCGATTGAGAAGATTTCGTCGGCCAGGTTTAGAGTGCAATTAGGTATCACACTATCGGTTTCTATGAGTTTACCATTTGCAAGCTCTACGGTGTACTTAACATCTAAGGCCACGGGGGTGATGTCAAGTAGTAGGCAAAACTCATCAGAAATATAGCTCCTATCAGCACCAGAATCAAATAGAATGGAAGCAGATAAGTTGTTGAGGAGGAACATACCCGAGACCACATTCGGGTCTTGACGGGCGTCCCCTGAGTTAATGACGAAAGCTCTGCTTCGTGCGTTGTTGTTGTTGTTGTTGTTTTTCAGCTTGGGGTAATTGCTCTTGAAATGCCCAGAATTTCCGAACCCAAAGCAGGTCTTCGGTACATTTGTGTTGGGGGTAGGAATGATGGCTCGGCAATCCTTGGTTAGGTGCCCGAACCGTTTACAGTTGGTGCAAGGGCAGGAACCGTCGTGATGACGATTGCATTTAGGACAGTAGGGTTTGTTCCCGATGTACCCTTTCTTTTATGTAGTCCCCGATGAGTAAGCCTTAACAGACTCAGACTTTTTGTTGGTGATTTGGTTGGATGAGTTGGGGTTTCCTTCCTATTTGCGTTTGTGGTTTGCAGATGGGGTTGATGTTGTGCCACGGCGGACAGAGTTTGTCGTCAGTTCATGGGCCATACGGATGGCGCTCTGAATAGTACCCGGTTTGGATGAAGTCACCATGTCTTGAAGTCTGTCAGGAAGTCCATCGACATATTTCTCGAATCCTCTTGTACTCAGGATCGACCATGGTTGGGCACAGAAGTGCCAGTTGGTGAAAGCGGTTGGTGTACCCCGTTATGTCATCGCCTTCATTTTGTGGTTCCAGAATTCCACTTCCAGTTGTTTCAATTCGTCTCTGGGGCAGTACTCGCCCCTCAGCATCTTCTTCAACTCCTCCCACGGGAGTTTGTAAGCATTAGCAATACCCACAGTCTGGGCATAGGTGTTCCACCAGGTGAGAGCGGTGTCAGAGAAAGTACTGACGGAGAACTTGACCTTGTCTTCCTCCGTGCAGTTGCAGATAAGGAATACAGATTCGATTTTCTCGATCCAGCGTACCAGACCGATCGCTCCTTCGGTATCCACAAAGCTCAAGGGTTTGCAGTTCTGAAAGTCCTTGTAAGATCAGGGTCTGGGTTGTGGCCCATTAGTAGCTGTATCTTCGCTACTAGGAGTTGGTGTTCGGGTGGCCAAGGCTTGTGCCACGCTGCGGGCAATCAGACCTGCAATTTCGGCTTCACTAAGGGTGATTTGTCAGCGAGGTGGCATGATGCTGAACAAGAAAAGAACAAGGAAAAGAAATAAGATAATTGCATGAAGTTTCTGATATATCACAAGTGTATATGATTAGATACACGATAACAGTACGAGGTGATAATCACATTCCATTTAGATAATCGAGTTGGATACACGGTACAAGTTTTTCCATAAGGTTACAGAACAGTAGTAGTACAAAAGTGCCGGGAATTGTTACATCCGGTCAAATTACATAGGTCCTAATTTAGTAGTTACCTGGTTACCAGTTACAGACTGATCTAATCTTGATGCAGATTAATCCGCTCCATCAGCGCGACAAGGCGGTCCATAGAAATAAATGTTTGAAAACTTAATGTTTTCGCATACAAAAGGTAGTTCCCTAGAGTCCACGCGTATGGCGGGAGATTCTATTACATAATCAACATGTACAAAAGATAATGCTGAGAATCTCCGTTAATGCAGTTTAGTTGAAATCATGCGACTCTATCTATGTCCTGAAGTAATCCTACTCCGTCTGTGTACCTGAGAATACATGCTAAAAGGGTCAACACGAATGTTGGTGAATCTCACAGGTTTGTAAGTAATATCAGTTTTGAACACAAGATTTCATCAGTAGTGCCCGCAGGCGTAAATCAAGTATTTGCAAATCCAGCAAATGTAAAGTAAGTAAGTTATACCGTTGCCATGAGGCTCATAATCGAAGCTTAACCCGTAAGTAATAATTTGCTCCCGTGACATGCTCGTAACTGAGCAAGCATAAGTAACGAATAATAGTCGCCCGTTTATACAGAACGGTTCGTGGTAGCGCTGCTACCCCGGGCTGGGAGGGTCATTTCCATAATGGATCCATTAACTAGTGTTCGCGCTTAAGTCCATAACTAACGATATATGATGGAGAGACTTCAGTAGAAAGTAAGCAACTCATGCAATCCGTATAGTAAAATGAATAGTTCGTACTTGTGTTCAAGAAAAGTAAGCAATGTATCTCACCCCGTATATAAAACAATAAAAGTGGGGCTGTAAGACTCACCTGAGCCTTTGCAAGTTACGTTTATACAATAAACGAGTAAGTAATATCAATCCATAGGTTCTCCGAACCCGAAATCCTTCAAATGCCTAAACACATAAGGTCATGTAAGTAGATGTCTCGCAAGACCACCTAGAATTGTTGTACACAACTAGTATGCCCGATGTTTGTTTAAGTGATCGTAATCGTTTGTTTTTAGAAAACATGTTTGGTCCGTTGGTGACGGTTAGTATTTGTAATTTCAAGGTATTATAATTGTGTTTGAAACATTTTGTAATGGAACGACGGGGATCCGGGGGCAGCACCCCTGGTTGCGGGGTTCCAAGGGGTGGCAACCCCTTAGTGGGGTCCAAGGGGCAGAGCCCCTAGTCGGGGTCGAATTCTGTTTTTTTTTTTTTTTAATCTCTTAAGAATTCATATTTACTACCTTGTTTTAGTGAAAATCTCGGAGGGAAAAATTCATATTTACTACCTTGTTTTAGTGAAAATCTCTTAAGAATTCTGTTTTTTTTTTCAAGGTTCTGTTTTATGCGACGTAGCATGCGACGTGGCATGCGACGTTGGGTGCGACGTGAGTGTCTGCGTCGCATTATGCGACATTCGCAATTCAATGCGATGTTAAGCGTTGCGTCGCTACATGCGACGTTATTCGAGTTTGCAACGTAAGTTTCGGCGTCGCTATATGCGACGTTCACAAGTAAGTGCGACGGAGAGGCTTGCGTCGCTATATGCGACGTTGAGATTTGGTGCGATGTTGGGGTTTTGTGCGACGTAGGCCACTACGTCGCAAAGATGAACACCAGCCCAGAACCCAGTGACTGATGCGTTTTTCCGGCCAAAATCGCAAATCCAACACATTTCTAGGCTGTAAAATCGTGTTCTAATCCTTCATTTAGGCATAACTAAGTTGTGTACACAATATAACATCAAAACATAACATTAAATTGAGTAGATCTAAGATTTTAGGAATTTTCTTATAAATGCAAATCGAGGTAAATCGAGGCCGAAAATGATGATGTTGCTTTTGTTAATCTTGTTCCTTGCTTGATGATGATTCCGAAAATATAACTTTTGTTGGATGGTTTGTAGATCCAAAATTTGATGGGGATTTGAGAGAGTTTTTAGGGTTTGTATGTGTGTGTTTAGGTGAAAATGAAAGGCAAAAGTGAGGGGTGGTGGGGTGTAGGTGAAAGCCTCATCTCACAGACCCCGCTCCGTGCTCCGTGCGGTGTTCGTTTTTGTAACATCCTCGAATTGGACCTAGTTGTTTTATATTATTTCTTGATTTAAATAAGTATTTAAATGTGTTTGGAAATAATATTGTTTGAAATACTTGAAATAATTGGAATAGGAGTTAAATATTCCAATGTGATAAGTGAAATATTAATTGTTGTAAATTAATATAGTTGTCGGTACTATAAAATGTTTGGACTCGCAAATGGTTTTCGGGTTCCAGCAATAGATTGAGATGGGATATTAAATTATACCCGTATATTGAAGGCGGTTCGTGAGGCCGACTTATATATATATCCTTTCCTATTTAGGAAAGTTATTTATTTTCATTTAGAAACTCATAGAAACTCTCTGAAAACTTCCAAATCAATCCAGAAATCAAATCAGGAAGTTGTGATTCTCGTGAATCTTCATAATCATCAGATTACCATCGTTAGATTCTTCAATCAGTAAGTATTCTTGAGTATTTAAGAATTTGATTTTTTGATTGAATTTGGGTAAATTGATGATTTGAGAGATTTGGATGTTAGAAACAGGTTATAAGTGTTACATATTGATTATGTGATGATATTTGAGGTTTATAACCGTTTAAAAACGAGTTTTTGGTGTTTTGGGGATTAAACCCGCGAGTTAGGGTTTCTGCTGTTCGTGCTGGGCTGGGACGAGGCCAGAAGCCGGCGGCTTCTTTGGCCAAGCCGGCGGCTTGTTCTTGTTAGCCGAAGCCGGCGGCTTCATAAGCCAAGCCGGCGGCTTGTGATGTTTTGTAGGAAACCGGCGGGTATAAACCCGACCCGGCGGGTAGTGTAAGCTTTAAAACTAAGTTTAGTTCTGTTACCACATTTGGTAATTGACCCGGCGGTTTGGAAGGTGAAGCCGGCGGGTGGTGGTTTGAAGCCGGCGGCTTCATAGAGAAGCCGGCGGCTTGATAGGCTGGTGTCACATTTTTTGTTTGATTTTTTATAAGTAATGTGATTGTTATTTGATATATGTTCAGGTTCATATATGATAATAGTTATGTTGTAATAACTAATATATGATTAGGAACTAGTAATATTCATATTTTTATGTTAAGTTCCTAATAGTATGGATTGATATAAGTTATGTATTGATATGGATTACTAACTTATATTTGATTGTAAATTCTAAGATGTGGAGAAGACTCAGTGATATTAGACTACTGAGTGGAGGCCTGAGGTGTCGGTGAGTGGATCTGTAACCTCAGTGTGATTTAGTTGTAATGATTTGATTTACAACAAGTAATTTATAGCATTACTTTTATATGATGCATCTGTTGAAATGTTTGCCATGATAGTCTGGCATGTTGCTTATTTAGCTAATTTGTGCTAATATGTAAGATTCAGAGGTCAACTTGATTTGATGGTTGGGCTTGTTGTTGTTGTTGTAGACGACAGGAGATCTCGAAAGCTTGAAATGTTGGCTTAGAGATCTAGGTCGTGTGTGATCAACAACAAGTTATCGGTAGTGCTGTACGGGCCAATACAGTTGAACTATAAGTGTTCTTGGGTGCCAAACCGGTATATGGTTGCTCAGGGACCACCGATCCTCTTGACGTTGCTTGAATGACATTGAGTGAATGTCGGCTAGTTAATTGATTGACTCAGTGATTTATATTCTGTTTATTGTGTTTTATGTAAACATATTGTTGTGCTGAGTTGGACTGTTGTTATAGTCCCATTCACTTAGCGTTGTGCTAACCCCACCACAGTTCTTCCTGCAGGTTAAAATAGATGGGACATATTGGGCAGGGCAGGAAGTGTTTGGAATTGAAGGAATGTTTGACAGGCTTTTACTCTGATGTTATTTTGATAACTAAAGAGATGTTTTGAATTATATAACACCGAGTTTGTTGAAATGTCATGTAATAAGTTTGAAAAAGTTTATTGACATTTTGAGTACATTGGTAGTATGTTTTAAATATACGCTTCCGAGTCGCAATTATTATATTATTGTTTATGTTGAAATGAGGGGTGTTATAGTTTTCCCCGTCATTTAAGCGTTAAATATTTATTCTACGCGTTAATTATTCATTTTAAATTACGAATCATTGTTTAATAATTTAATTGAATTATTTTGTCAAATCTTCAAATAAATTTGTTTATTTTTGTTTTTAAATTTCGCGTCAACTATTTTAATCGTGTAGACGTTTATTTGTACGATATAATATACACTTGAAATATTTTCAAAATAATATTTGGAAATGATCGCGTTATTTGAACAAGATGTTTCACCAACGTCCGTATTTATTGAACCGAATTACATTCGATTTATATTGTGTACGATTTAATCCAATCGTGTATTCGTATATATTCAATAATATATATTTCGATACATATATTAGCCTAACACAGAACTAATTACATGTATTAATCATAGACATAGGCACTAAATACTAGTCCCAAATTGGGTGGTTGTTACATGCTACACATGGACCTCTACGGCCATATAAGCAATAGAAGTCTAGGTGGCAAATGGTACTGTTTGGTTATCACAGATGATTATTCTAGATTCTCATGAGTATTCTTTTTGGGATCTAAGGATGAAACTCCAGGAATTCTAATTGAGTTCTTTGATCTGGTAGAGAATGTCTATAAAAAGAGAGTGAAGCGTATTCGTAGTGACAATGGAACGTAATTCAAAAATTCAACGTTGAATATCTATTGCTTAAGCAAAGGGATAATTCATCAATTCAGTGCACCTTATGAACCTCAACAGAATGGTGTAGCTGAAAGGAAGAATAGAACGTTGATTGAAGCTGCTAGAACAATGCTTGCTGATTCAAAGCTTCCGGTTATCTTTTGGGCAGAAGCGGTGAACACAACATGTTATGTTCTAAATAGAGTTCTTACGGTTAAAAAGCAGAACAAGACTTGTTATGAGCTTTTGAATAATAAGAAACGTAACTTAAAAGGGTTTGAACCCTTTGGAGTTTCATGCACAATATTAAAGACCGGACATCAAGCTAAATTTGGTGAGAAGGCTAACGAAGGATTTTTCCTAGGTTATATGCCCAATTCGCCAAACAAGAGAGTCTTTAATAAAGTCACAGGACGTTTGGAGGTAGTTTATAACATTGAAGTTACGAGCTACACACCGGATGTACATAAGGGCTTAGATTGGCAATTTGATTATTCTGATCTTTTTGCATCATTTAAAGTTCCTATTAGTGACTATGTCAGTGATTCAGAGATAGCTGAACATTTATTGTCCGAAGATATGGATACTGGCCATACTTCAACATCGAGTGTTCCGAACTCTGGAATTAAGACAAATGTTGATCCAAATCAACCATCTACTAGTGGATCTCAAAAATCTAAAGTAGATATACCTCTAAATGAAGAAGAGCTGACCGAAAAATTAGTGGAAGAAATCCTCACTCCACTGAAAGAGTTCAGGATATCTATGGGTATTGATAACTCACAGCTATCTAGATAGGGTGTACCGGATTTGGAAGACACTACTGAACAACATAGTGTTTATGAGGAAATTGGTACTAACTTAGGAGATGAGATTCCAGTTGAGCATGTTGCTTCAACTAGAACGAGTAAGAATCATCCCATTGAAAACATCATCGGTGATATTAATACTCCGGTTCAAACAAGGACTCAATCAAAAGCTAGTACGTCTGAAAAATTAGAATACCAAAGCTTGTATACTGCATTGAAAGAGACAGGGATTCCTAATCAATGTTTACATTCATGCTTTATCTCACAAGTTGAGCCTAAAAATGTTCAAATGGCTCTAAAAGAAAGCTCGTGGGTAGAAGCAATGCAAGAAGAACTATCTCAGTTCTCAAAATTACAAGTTTGGGAGTTGGTTGACCTTCCAAAAGGAGAATATCCAATTGGAACTAGATGGGTATTTAAGTGTAAGAGAGATGATAAGGGAATCGTTATTCGCAATAAAGCTCGTCTAGTGGTTCAAGGTTTTAATCAACAAGAGGGTATAGATTACAACAAAGTGTTTGCACCAGTTGCTAGGCTAGAAGCAATTAGGGTGTTCTTAGCATTTGCATCATTTTATGGTATAAAGGTTTAGCAGTTGGATGTCAAGAGTGCCTTCTTGTATGGCAAAGTGGAAGAATTGGTGTATGTTTCACAACCACCAGGGTTAGCTGATCCTGAGTTTCCAGATAGAGTATATCGATTGAATAAGGCTCTATATGGATTACATCAAGCACCAAGGTTGTGGTATGGAACACTATCAATGTATCTACTTGAGAATGGATTTATAAGAGGATCGATTGATAGTACACTTTTTGTAAAGTGGAAAAAGAAAGACTTTCTTTCTCGTGCAAGTTTATGTTGATGACATTATCTTTGGATCATCTGATGAAAAGATGTGTCAAGAATTTGAGAAAGTAATGAGAAAAAGGTTTGAAATGTCTGCAATGGGAGAGTTGATATTCTTTTTAGGATTACAAGTTGACTAAAAGAAGGACGGATTCTTTATTCGTCAATCTAAATATACACATGAGCTATTGGAACGCTTTAAGATGGATGAAAGTAAGGTCTACAATACTCCTATTCCAGTCAATCATGGACTAGGTCCAGATACATCGAGTGATAGCAATGTGGATGCCTCTAGGCCTGACATAATGTTTGATGTTTGTCTATGCGCAAGATATCAGGCTAATCCGAAAGAGTCACACATGCAAGCTGTTCAACGAATATTTCGTTACCTCAAAGGGAAACCTAAGCTGGGACTTTGGTATCCGATTGATGGAAACTTAGATCTCGTAGCTTATACTGATTCGGATTATGGAGGATGCAATCAGAATAGGAAATCTACAACCAGAGGATGTCAATTCCTAGGAGGTAGATTAGTATCCTGGCAGTGCAAGAAGCAAACCTCGGTAGCCATTTCTACATGTGAAGCTGATTATGTTGCAGCTGGCAGCTGTTGCTCTCAAGTACTTTGGATTCAACAGCAACTGCGGGATTACGGGTTAAATATAACCAATACTCCTATGATGATTGATAATGAATCAACTATGTCGATCACTAATAATCCGGTGAAGCACAGTAAAACTAAGCATATTGATATTCGACATCACTTTATTAGAGACTGTGCTGAGAAGAAAATGATAAGGTTAGTTAAGGTTCCGACTTCGGATAACTTAGCAGACTTATACACAAAGGCGTTCGACAGAGCAAAATTTGAGACGTTGGTTCAACTGAACGGAATGAGAAATCCAGAGTGATTAGTCTTCCATGGGTATTTTTGTAATAGTTAGTACTTTTATGTATTATTAAAAAATAAATAAAAAAATGGGGGTGTATGGCATTCATTTGCTTGTTACCTAAGGGGATTCATTTGCGTATGGCATTCGCCTTCATTACAGAATATAAATATCATATTCTTTAAAATCTTTTAAGTTTTTATCTGCAAAAACTATAGGAAATGATAGTACATTAGGAGGATAAGCTTCATAATAATAAGCTTACATCCTAAGTATGATGTGTTAGTAGATTCAACTAAAGCTACATTAAAACTGCAGCTGTTTTATCATGTACGTATCTATATTTATTTGATTATACACCTCTTTCCACAAGTTATAATTTGTTTGTTTTAAATGTCTAGACAAATTCATCATATGATATACTGGTAGGCAAGTTATACAAACATTTCTAAGTGTTAAGAAGTAATAATTTCTTTGATTATTATCTAGTGTATCTATTATATGGTGTATGACATAAGTCTTAAATTGTTGAATGATAGTATTCACGTACATTGTAATTACAAAGCTATAAAAGGACAAACAGTTATAATATGGGTATTAGCTTAACTAAAGGTAACTTTGTTGTACTATGTATAGACCTGGAGCCATTAGTTAAGATAATATTCTCAAGTATATTTTGTTTATACTAAGGGTTTCTTTGTTGTACTATGTACAGATCTGCGACCACTAGTATCTTCAAGGTATGTTTTATATTTGTCTAAATTCAAAATTCAAGTGTATGCTACATTATGTAATCAATACCTTATCTTAAAAATCAGTGTTATGTGGTTTACTAAAATTCTTCAATATATCATATATTAGAGACCACTTGATAATATTCATACTAACAATAAAGGTGTTGCTTAGAAATGTGAGTGTAATTTGTTTATGTGGATCATAATATCGGTAATCGTCTTGAACTGTTTCTATTAAAATATTTTCACTTTAAGTGAATCATGTATTTTTCAATTATGCTATGTGGATAAAGGTATCTAAGATATAATTCTATAAATATAAGTAGATTTATGATAAAATATGTTGTGATTTTATTGTAATTTATTTGAATTTCATGAGGTATGTATACTAACAATCTACTTATGCCTTTTAATAAAACTAAATAGTTTGTTCTTTCTAATATGATCCCTAAGCAGATAAATTCTTTTTCAGTTATTTTATATATTTTCTTTTTTTTTTGTTTTGTTCAAATGTTTAATAAAATGGTACTTGATACCACTGTTTGTATATGATTATGTTTTTATCTTATTTTATTTTTAGCTTTATGTTTGAATAAAGTTTTTTTTGTGTTTATTAGATTTTACCCTTTGGAATTAAATTATACTGAATAATTTCTACTTTGAGTTGAACAAACGTAACAAATACAAGTGAAATATAATTTTATTTTAGACTTTTATAAATAATGGGTTTTTAATTTATACTTAGCATTTAATTCGCGTTTTTATTTAATTCTGTGAGTTTGAGTAGTCACACCTGCGGATTCACTTTAAACTTCGCGAATTGAGTCAACAGTATAAAAGGGCTGCGGATCGAGCAGTCAAACCATGGAACCCACTTCATTCGCGAGTTCACTTCACTCTTGCGAATCGACTTGGCGATTAAAAGCGATTTTCACTTTTCGCTTTATTTTGATTTTAAGAATACGGGAACGAGTTTTTCACTCCGTGGGTTTTATACATCTTCATATTGCGAACATTTTGAGGTATAATACAACGGATTTCACCGTGTAATTAACGAGAAATCGATAGTTTTTATAAACTTAGGGTTTCGGTTTGAGTATTGAACGATTCATATAGATTTACGGTGTTATTGGACATGAATCCGTAGGATTAATGTTAAATAAACTTAAATGAATGTGAATGTATCGATTGATCGTGTTAAAATTAACAAAATCATTGATTTTATGATTAAACTCGCGACGGCAGTTTATGAAGCGAGTTGAGTTCCAGATTGAACTCGCAACGAGTTGAGTTTGAACTGTAGCGGATCGAGTTTGATTAGCGGATCGACTTGCGAGTTGACCTGCGGATTGACTTGATTAGCGAGTTCAATAGGATGCGGATTCAGTTGCGAGTTGACTAGCGAATCGACTATTGCTCGATTCGCATGTCATTACTTTGCGAGTCCAGGACTTAGAAAATTTTTGTTTTAAAAGTTAATATATAAATGTTAAGACTTTTTGAGTAATAACTTGTATATATTGGACTTGTATTAAAATATATATTTATATCGAAAGTCTAGCGATTCAAAAAGTAATCGAGACTTGTATTAAAATATATATTTATATCGAAAGTCTAGCGATTCAAAAAGTAATCGACTGGCGTGTCCTAATTTTAAGTTAGCGGTATAATATATATATATATTTGTTTTATAAAACTTTAACGACTTGAGAATTTAAATTTACAAGTAACTAACGAAATTACATATTAAACTTATGATCCTATTTGGTATAAGTTATATATGTGTTTATTATGTTAACAACTAAGATGTTAGATGATCGTTTTGATTCATAAAACATTATAGTTTATAATTTACTAACGTGCATTAATTGATTTTGTCATTTGTGTTACTTTTACAGATATGGCGAGACAATTCGATAAGGGTCACAATATTCTTGTGGATCTTGATCTATCAGCACGCGGGGCAAACAGAGTAGCTCAAGTGCTAACGTTCTTTGCACATTCTCGTGTGAGATATGCACTTACAGAGTCTCCACCTATTTCTGAGATGATACTGAATGATTTTTGGACGGATATTCAATATGATCAGACCATTAGTCCACCAGTTATACGTGCATCGGTGAACCAGCAACCGATTGTTTTTGCTGCTTCTGACCTTCGTCAGATTTTACATCTGGGTACAGTTGACCAAGAAGATGGTCCGACTGTGTACTCTAGTGATTTCATTGAGGGCGCGTTAGGACGCATGGGCTATACGGGTGAAAGGAGAGGACGACAATTCCTCAAGGCCCTGGTTATTGGGCAATGGAGATTCTTCTGGCATGTTATTGTCACTATTTTTGGACCGAATAAGGGCGGTTTTGATGAGTTGAGCCCTGCTCTTGTATCGGCGGTACTGTCACTGGTTTACAATAAACCATACATTTTTTGTGATTTTCTTTTTGCGGAGTTGGTGAAGCAGGTTTTGGGTAACGTTAGATCACGTTTCTTGATCTACCCGAGATTCTGCATGATGATCATTCGTCATCATCTTCCTGCTTTAGTTGTTCCTGAGCCGCACTTACACGTGGATACGATTGCGCTCAGAGGATACAACGCCATGTTCCAGCAGACCATAAGACGGGAGGAGTATATCAAGCCAGAGGAATGTGATCTCTTTGGCTTTCTCATTGATCCTGCCTAGGTGACTCCACCAAATCATGGTTGGCTTGATGTTGCTGCTGCTGATATTGATATACATGAGCCTGCTGCTGTTGCTGTGGTTCCACGACCTGATCCACAGGCACTGATTGAAGATGTCTTAATACAGGCAGATCAGTCAGGTCTACATGTTGATGCTGAGATTGTTGCACAAGTGGTGCAAGAAGTGTTCGGTCAGAATGATGATGAACAAGATCCCGATCTGAGGGAAATATGTCAGTTTCTTGTTGTTGCACCTGAACAGGTATTATATCAATTATATAATAATATAGATATTTAGATGTTCGATGTAATTATTAAATATTATAGTATAATATTATTATATAAAGATAATGCTATAGATATTTAGTTGATTGGATAATATTTCTGATTATGAAATATAAATATCATTATATGAACAGGAAGCTGAAGCTGAGGCTGTGAACCCAGAGGTTGCAAGACCTGAGGGTGAGCAGAGACAGCAAGATAGATCAGAGGTTGTACCTGTGAAGGTATTATATCTGATTAATCTTAAATATATAGAACTTGTATGATAGAGCTTTAAGCTAATCATAAGTGTTTAATATATTCAACATTTAGGATCCTGTTGGTACATCTGGAGGTCGTGATGGTGAGACGGCTTCAGATGATGATTCTGATAATACACCTTCTCCTCCTCCGTCTATTTTTGTTACGGAAAAGAAGAGGAAGGGTAAGGAAGTCGATCCTGACTTCAGTATCTTGGAAGAAGGTCCTGAGGAGATTGAAACTACTTTGAGGAAACATTAGAGGACCTTGACCATACGAGAAGGTTAGTATTATATAAAGTTAGATAATCTTAACTTGTTGTTTATCAGGAGTTAAACTGAGACAGTTAATTCTGTGACAGTTACTCGGGATACACCGTAAGTAGAGACGGTGATATCGGTAGAGTCTGAACCAATGTCTGTACCTGCTGAGGTAAGAGATATATGTTTAGTACTACAAGTATTACAAAATTAATTAGAGATTGAGACAGAGTAATCTGTAAAAATTACTTATTTAATTTTTGTCTAATGTTTGTAGGAGATTGTTGACTTAGTACGTTCGGAGCCGATTCCGACAACTACAGCAAGCACATTTGCAGCTGATCTTCTTACGATAGCTTTGACTCAGCCACTTCCACCGAGTACATTTGAGTCACATGTTGCTTCGCTGACACCACCTGGTCCGACAACCATTCCCATTACTCCTACAACTGATGCTGAAAGGATTACATCCTTAGAGTCGAGAGTTAAGGAGCTTGAGAAGGTTGCATCGAGGATTCCAGAGTTGGTTGTGAACAATCTTACTCTTGGCCAGCAAGTGCTTCAACAGATTCAAGCATACAAGACATTGCTGCACATTCACAATACGTTGCTTGATGATTTCACTACCCAGCGACTGAAGCTTGATGTAACACCACCAAATTTGAAGTTCAGCGAAAGCATACACTGGGTGTTACTTATCAATAATCAAGCACAAAGATATATAGTACACGACTCTATATGCGTTGTTTTAACAAAAATATATTAATATAAGAAATGTTTACAACATTTGAAGCTATACATAGCTCGTGTTCGATTAAATGAGAGATTTCAGTACATAAGTACTTGTACAAAATATACTAATGCAAGAAAATCTCTAATATCTGCATGCTGACTCGAGCTATAGTATCTCTGATGGCAGCCCAACCTACTGCTGTGTACCTGTGAAACATGCTAAAATGGGTCAGCTAAAGCTGGTGAGCTCACAGGTTTGAAATAGGATTATATCGTATGAACCGCAAGATTTAAATAAGGATTTGCATCCAGCAAATAAGTAGTAGTGTATACAGCCATGAGCACATAGTCAGAGCTTAACTCGAGGGTCGGGTCCCATATAGAGAATTCCAATCGAGGTGCCTCCACGAGTGCCTAATCCACACTCGTCTGAACAATTATTAGTACGTCCGTTTACCCAGTTAGTGCATGCTAACCCGGACGAGGAGGGTCAATCCTATATGGTACCATATACTAATAATCAAGCTACAACGTATTACCAAACTATTATGACGGAGGACTTTGAAATGATTAGTGGTAAACAACTCATGTAGTATATTGTAAAGTTTGTACTTGCGTTCACATGTTAAAATAAGCATTGAATCGCACCCCTGAGTGAAAAGCGGTAAAAAGAGGGGCTATGAGACTCACCTGAGTCTGGAAGCGTTAAATCAATAAACGTACGGTGCTTAATCAAGCAGTGAGATGTCCGCAGACAGATAACATGAGGGTGTCCACGACACGCGATAGTTATTAATATGAGTAGGTAGTTACAAAGACTACCCTTGTAGTTGTTTCGTTCTACTAGAATGTCCAAATTTCTACGATTTGGTTGTTTGATTAACTTGTGTTTGAAAAATGTGTACGGCCCGTTGGTGATTGTTTGTAATAATAATCTCGACATTATCATTATGTTTTTGGAGTGTTATACTTAAAAGTGTATTCCAAAGTGTTTTAGAAGTCGTATCGTATAAGTGTTTGAGGTTGTACAAGCTCAACACTTAAAAATGAGTTACAAACATTCTGTTTTCTGCCAAACTTACAGCGACATTTAATAGTTTTCGGCGACACTCAGTCAGTGTCGCATAAAATGTGAATTTTGTATTAACGGCGGCACCTAGTGAAGTGTCGCAGATGGTGGCGACACTTGGTTGCGGCACTGGAGGTAAGTGTCGCATAAAATGTTCGATTGATCTTAGCGTCACTAAGGGTAAGTGTCGTATGGATTGTAAATTGATTATAGGTGACACTTAGACAAGTGTCGCTAGTGTACTGTTGCAAAAATAGGCGTCGCTTCGATGAAGTGTCGCTTGGGAAGTGTCGGGTAATGAATTTGCGACACTTAAGCAAGTGTCGCGAAAAGAGGGTTTCTACGCGGCACTTAGGCAAGTGACGCAGAATTAGGGCTTTTACGCGACACTTAGTATTTCTGCGGCACTTAGTTTGCGACACTTAGGGAGTGTCGCAAGATCTGCAGCTTCGTTGCGACACTCACCGCTGTTCGCAGGAGATTTTGAGCCAAAAACGAGTTTTTCGGTTTCCGTTGAGTCCGATTCTTTTACCCAACCCATATATGGACATTATAAGTTTATAGAAACAACAAACAAGCATTATAACATAGTTTCGAGTGATTTCGAGAATTTTTCGGAAACCTACAAGTTCGCGCGAGGGAAATCTGAAAAGATGAAAGTGTAGATCGTGTCGAGGTGGTTCTTTTCTTCCAAATGAGCGATGAAAACCGAGGTCGGATCATGGTAGTAAACGGTGGTTAATGGTGGTGGTGGTGTGGTGATGTTTTGAGAGAGAAGAAGAGAAGAGAGAGAGAGGAAAATAGAGAATGGGAGGGAAAAGGGGGTGGGAACCCCTTTTCTTGGCTGACTTCGGTGGGGGCCCACCAGAGTGTGGGTCTCCACTATTAACTCCGTCCATTCGTGCTCCGTGCGGTGTTCGTTTTCCCGATTATTTAAACGTTATATAACTATTTATTTCATTTAAATATAAGTTTTTAAATATGAGAAATTATTAAATGTTTTAGTCGAAGTATTTTATCAAATACTTTATAATTGAGTTATTATAATTTAGACTTGTTTCGTTTCGTTTGGTTGCGCGGTTACTATTTTTAAACGTGTAGACGTTTACTTGTACGATGCGAGGAAGTTATGAAATATTATAAAAATAATATTTTGGATGTAACGGTTTGTGTTGAATAATGTTATATTACTTAATTAAATTGTTCACCAACGTCCGTATTAATTGAATCGAATTACATTCGATTTGAAACTTGTACGATTTAATCAAATCGAATAATCGTACATATTCATTAATATATATATTCCGATACATTAATTTCCCTAACCAAAGGACTAATTACATGTATTACAGAAGATTAGGCACTAATTAATAGTCCTAATTTGACGGGTGTCACATTCTCCTCCTGTTAGAAGAATTTCGTCCCGAAATTTAGCTCGAAGTCGTGTTTGATGTAGAGTCAGTGAAGAGTTGAGGATATTTGAGTCGCATTTGGTCTTCCCGTTCCCAAGTGAATTCCGAACCACGACGCGAATTCCACCTGACCTTAACGATGGGAATACGACTTTGTTTGAGTTGTTTGACCTCACGGTCCATGAATTCAGCGGGTTCCTCAACGAAGTGAAGTTTGTTGTCAAAACGAATTTCATCGAGTGGGATAATAAGTGTCTCATCAGATAGACATTTCTTCAAGTTAGAAATGTGAAAAGTGGGGTGTACGCTGCTGAGCTCGGCTGGCAGCTGCAATCGATATGCCACTGGACCAATCCTCTCGAGGATCTCGAATGGTCCAATGTACCTGGGATTTGACATCCCGCATTTTCCGAATCGGATTACGCCTTTCCAAGATGATACCTTGAGTAGTACTCGATCCCCAACCTGGAACTCGAGTGGTTTGCGTCTCACGTCAGTGTAACTTTTCTGACGATTACGTGCAGCTTTGAGTTTGTTTTGAATCTCGAAGATTTTCTCTGTGGTTTCATGAATGATTTCCGGACCAGTGAGTTGGCTGTCTCTCACTTTGGTCCAACAGATAGGTGAGCGGCACTTACGACCGTACAGTGCCTCGAAAGGTGCAGTTCCAATACTGGTATGGTAGCTGTTGTTGTACGAAAACTCACACAATGGTAGATGTTGTTCCCAGTTTACACCGAAGTCAACTATGCAGGCTCGTAGCATGTCTTCCGGTGTTTGAATGGTTCGTTCACTTTGGCCATCGGTTTGCGGGTGGTATGCGGTACTCATATCGAGACGGGTGCCCAATGATTTCTGGAGTGATTGCCAAAAGTGAGATGTGAAGCGACTATCCCTATCGGAGATAATCGAGATTGGAACACCGTGTCGAGAAATGATTTCCTTGTTGTAGATTCGTGTGAGGCGTTCCATTTTATCAATTTCCTTGATTGCCAGAAAATGGGCAGATTTCATGAGACGATCGACGATCACCCAAATGGTATCGCAACCGCTCGATGACTTGGGTAGTTTGGTTATGAAGTCCATGGCAATTTGTTCCCATTTCCATTCGGGAATGTCGGGTTGTTGAAGTAAGCCAGAAGGTTTTTGGTATTCGGCTTTGACTTTCGAGCAAGTAAGGCACTTCCTGACGTATGTGGCGATTTCAGCTTTCATGTTCGGCCACCAATAAAACTCCTTGATGCCCTGATACATTTTGTCGGATCCCGGGTGGATAGAATATTTGGACTTGTGAGCTTCATCCATCACCAAGTTTCGCAGGTTCCCAAAACTAGGCAACCAGATTCGATTTGAGAAACACCTAACTCCGTTAGGTTTGATTTTGAATTGTTTATCCATGCCCCACAAAGCTTCGTGTTTGATATTATCGGGTTTTAAAGCTTCGAGTTGAGTAGTGAGAATCTGAATGTTCAGACCGTTGTGAATGGTCATACTGAGGGCTCGGATTCGAAGTGGTTTCGTTCGTTCTTTTTGACTGAGGGCATCGGCAACAACATTTGCCTTCCCTGGATGGTATTTGATTTCGTAGTCGTAATCGGTAAGCAACTCGACCCATCGACGTTGCCTCATGTTGAGATCCTTTTGATCGAATATGTGTTGGAGACTTTTGTGGTTATTAAAGATTGTGCACTTAGTGCCATAGAGGTAATGTCTCCAGATTTTGAGAGCGAACACGACAGCTCCAAGCTCGAGGTCATGGGTGGTGTAGTTCTTTTCATGAATTTTGAGTTGTCGTGAGGCGTAAGCAATGACCTTGTCTCGTTGCATCAGCACGCAACCGAGACCTTGATGAGAAGCATCGCAGTATACCACAAAGTCATCGGTGCCTTCGGGTAATGATAGGATGGGAGCACTGCAAAGCTTTTGTTTTAACAGTTGGAATGCTGACTCTTGTTTATCAGTCCAATCGAACTTCTTGTCCTTCTGAGTCAGTACAGTGAGTGGTTGAGCTATTTTCGAGAAGTTTTCAATGAATCGCCGGTAGTACCCGGCCAGTCCTAAGAACTGTCGTACTTCTGTTGGAGTTGTTGGTGCTTGCCAGCACTTGATAGCCTCGATTTTTGATGGATCAACATGAATTCCTTGACTATCAATGACGTGTCTAAGGAATTGAACGGTCTGTATCCAGAACTCACACTTAGAGAATTTGGCGTAAAGCTCCTCGTGTCTAAGTAGTTCTAGAATAGTTTTGAGATGTTGCGCGTGTTCTTGCTCATTGCGCGAATAGATGAGGATGTCATCGATAAAAACAATGACGAATTTGTCGAGGTAAGGTTTGCACACCCGATTCATAAGGTCCATGAACACAGCCGGTGCGTTGGTTAAACCAAAGGGCATCACTTGGAACTCGTAGTGCCCGTATCGGGTTCTGAAAGCAGTTTTCGGAATGTCGGTGTTGCGAACCCGTAGTTGATGATAACCTGACCGAAGATCGATCTTTGAATAAAAACTCGACCCCTGAAGTTGGTCAAACAGGTCATCAATTCGAGGAAGTGGAAAACGGTTCTTGAAGGTCAATTTGTTCAACTCTCGGTAGTCAATACACATTCGGAATGAACCATCTTTCTTTTTCACAAATAAGGCCGGAGCTCCCCAATGTGAAGAACTCGGCCAAATGAATCCTCTTTCCAGGAGTTCCTGTAACTGGTTGGACAACTCCTGAAGTTCGAATGGGGCTAAACGGTATGGTGCTCGGGCCACAGGTGCGGCACCTGGCACGAGATCGATTGAAAACTCAACCTGTCTAGGTGGTGGTAGACCAGGCAGTTCCTCTGGAAAGACTTCTGGAAAGACTTCTGGAAAGTCTCGAACGATGGGCACATCCTCAAGTCGCTTCTCTTCCGACTTTTTCTCTATAATGTGTGCGAGGATTGCTGGATAACCTTTTCGCAGAAATTTCCGGGTTTTTAAACAGGAAATGATGTTTAGTCTCGACCCACCGGTCTCCCCCTGTATGATCAAGGTTCTACCGACGGCGAGAGGGATGCGAACAATCTTGTCGTGACAAACGATTTCGGCCCGAGGCTTGGACAACCAGTCCATACCCACGATGACGTCAAAACTTCTGATTCTAACAGGCATGAGGTCAATTGAAAAGGTTTTGTCCGCTAGGTTTAAAGTGCAATTAGGTATCACACTATCGGTTTTTATGAGTTTACCGTCTGCTAGTTCTACGGTGTACTTAACATCTAAGGCCACGGGGGTGATTTCAAGTAGTGGGCAAAACTCATCAGATATAAAGCTCCTATCGGCACCAATATCAAATAGGATTGATGCAGTTAAGTTGTTGAGGAAGAACATACCCGTGACCATATTCGGGTCTTAACGGGCGTCCCCAGAGTTGAGTACAAAGGCTCTACCCTTGGCGTTGTTGTTGTTGCCCTTGTTCTTCAGTTTTGGGCACTCGTTTCTGTAGTGCCCAGGGTTTCCGCATTCGTAGCAGGCTTTGGATGGTCTGGCATTGCGGTTGGAGTTGTTGCTGGTGTTGTTGGGGGACCTGCAGTCTTTGGTGAGGTGTACGTACCTCTTACAGTTATTGCAGGGGGTTTCGCAGGAACCTTCGTGATGGCAGTTGCACTTGGAACAGTAGGGTTTATTCCCGGTGTAACCCCGTTTGGTTTCGGTGGTGGAGTTATAGGCCTTGATGGTGTCAGGTTTCTTGTTCTGGTAGTTGTTAGTGGTTGTCGGACCACTTTCTTTTATTGTTGTTGGAGGATGGAGTGGGTGATTCTGGGTTCTCGTTCATGGCCATGAGTTCATGGGCCAATCGAATAGTACCATCAATGGTGGTTTGATTTGAGGAGGCGACATTCCCCCAAACAGGTTCCGGGAGGCCGCAGATGTATTTTCTGATTTTGTCGGGCTCGGTGCTTACCATTGCCGGGCGCAGGATGGTAAGCTGGTTAAACCTTGAGGTGTATCTATCAATGTCGGTTCCCTGCACCTTTAGGTTCCAAAACTCTTCCTCCAGTTTTTGGAGGTGTTCAATCGGGCAATACTTAGCGGTGAGCATCTTTTTTAGATCCTCCCAAGGTAGCAAGAAGGCGGTGTCGATACCCACGGACTGGGCATACGAGTTCCACCAAGATAGGGCATCATCCTCGAGGGTACAAGGGGAAAATTTGACCTTGTCGTCCTCCGCACATTTGCTGATGCGGAAAACAATTTCCATTTTCTCGAACCATCTGATCAGTCCGATGGCTCCCTCAGTACCCTTGAAGCCCAAGGGTTTGAAGTTCTGAAAGTCCTTGTAGGTACAAGGCTTGGCGGTATTGGTTTCAACGGTATCGTTGTTTCTCCGGAGTTCTGTGAAGTATTCCGAGCCAGGGCTTCAGTCACAGCCTGAGTTATGAGTGATGTAAGATGAGCATCAAAGTATGGTCTCGTCTTTGGCGGCATGTTTCTTCAATAAGAGAAATGAAGATACATGAGATTTTGTATGAAAGTTGTATTTGTCATAGATGCTTATGTATAAAAGCGGTAATACATAACATCACTATGAAATGACAATTAATATAAATTAGAACAGTAGGCATATTTGTTAGATAATACGAGTTCAAAGGTTACATCCCATAGATATATTACAAAGGGTGTCGGGAATTGTTACATCCGACCGAATCATAAAGTAGCGCTTAAGTAGTTATTAGACTACAAGATATATTACAAAACAAGGACTACACTAGTCTCAACGTAGATTAATCTGTTCCATCATTTCAATGAGGCGATCCACAGTATTTGCAAGTCTGCTGGATTGTCGGGCGTTATCTTCTACCAGGACTAGTCGTTGTACTAAACTGCGAACGTGTTCCTCTGCTTCCCGTGAGCGTTGCTCACACTCTTCTAGTCTGTGTTTCAAAAGGGCGGTTTCTACGCTTATCTCCACCACTTTGTTGAAAAGAACGTCCACATTGTTAATGGTGGTTTCGTGATCCTCGGAGACTTGGTTGATGCGCTCGAGGGATGTAAGTCTCCAGTTTTCGTTGGTTTCTTGGAGTTCAATGTCCATGGTGTTAAGCCGTTGCTCGTGACGGTGTAGCCTAGTGGCTAAACCCGGTAAAGTGAAATGTGTGGGATATGGGCCAGCTCGAGGCAACCTGGGGTTCCTCCTAGCTACCCTCGGGTTTTGAGATCCATAAGGATGAGATTGCGATGAATTGGATGGTGTTTTCGCCATTCTGAGACAAAGCGTTAGAGAAAGTGAGGCCAATATTTATATAGTACTTATACAATATAACCTATTGGGTGTCTAGCACAGACATGTTTGAGTCTCGGTTCTCTCGAGGTCAGAGTCAACTAGTGTATTCCCGTTCAACATAACCGTTTCAGACCTCACATCATCTTTCCTTAATTGTACATAGTTGATCAGGCTATGTTAAATTAAAGTTGTATGCTATAATTCCTGAACCAGTCATGCCTAATAAGAAAATACTGCCTAACGGTCGTAGTCTAGGCCCACTAAATGCAACCTAGTTCACTATAACCTTAGGCTCTGATACCAATCTGTAACACCCCCAAATTTAAAGTTTGGCGGAAGCATACACTGGGTGTTACTTATCAATAATCGAGCACAAAGATATATAGTAAACGACTCTATATGCGTCGTTTTAACAAAAATATATTAATATAAGAAATGTTTACAACATTTGAAGCTATACATAGCTCGTGTTCGATTAAATGAGAGATTTCAGTATATAAGTACTTGTACAAGATATACTAATGCAAGAAAATCTCTAATATCTGCATGCTGACTCGAGCTATAGTATCCCTGATGGCAGCCCAACCTACTGCTGTGTACCTGTGAAACATGCTAAAATGGGTCAGCTAAAGCTGGTGAGCTCACAGGTTTGAAATCGGATAATATCGTATGAACCGTAAGATTTAATAAGGACTTGCATCCAGCAAATAAGTAGTAGTGTATACAGCCATGAGCACATAGTCTGAGCTTAACTCGAGGGTCGGGTCCCATATAGAGAATTCCGAGCGAGGTGCCTCCACGAGTGCCTAATCCACACTCGTCAGAACAATTAGATTAAAATTGAGTTACAAACATTCTGTTTTTTGCGACACTTACAGCGACATTTAATAGTTTTCGGCGACACTCAGTCAGTGTCGCATAAAATGTGAATTCTGTATTAACGGCGGCACCTAGTGAAGTGTCGCAGATGGTGGCGACACTTGGTTGCGGCACTGGAGGTAAGTGTTTCATAAAATGTTTGATTGATCTTAGCGTCACTAAGGGTAAGTGTCGTATGGATTGTAAATTGATTATTGGCGACACTTAGACAAGTGTCGCCAGTGTACTATTGCAAAAATAGGCATCGCTTCGATGAAGTGTCGCTTGGGAAGTGTCGGGTAATGAATTTGCGACACTTAAGCAAGTGTCGCGAAAAGAGGGTTTCTACGCGGCACTTAGGCAAGTGACGCAGAATTAGGGCTTTTATGCGACACTTAGTATTTCTGCGGCACTTCGTTTGCGACACTTAGGGAGTGTCGCAAGATCTGCAGCTTCGTTGCGACACTCGCCGCTGTTCGCCGGATTTTGAGCCAAAAACGAGTTTTCCGGTTTCCGTTGAGTCCGATTCTTTTACCCAACCCATATATGGACATTATAAGTTTATAGAAATAACAAACAAGCATTATAACATAGTTTCGAGTGATTTCGAGAATTTATCGGAAACTTAAAAGTTCGCGCGAGGGAAATCTGAAAAGATGAAAGTGTAGATCGTGTCGAGGTGGTTCTTTTCTTCAAAATGAGCGATGAAAACCGAGGTCGTTTCATGGTAGTAAGTGGTGGTTAATGGTGGTGGTGGTGTGGTGATGTTTTGAGAGAGAAGAAGAGAAGAGAGAGAGAGAGGAAAATAGAGAATGGGAGGGAAAAGGGGGTGGTAACCCCTTTTCCTGGCTGACTTCGGTGGAGGCCCACCGGAGTGTGGGTCTCCAGTATTAACTACGTGCATTCGCGCTCCTTGCGGTGTTCGTTTTCCCGATTATTTAAACGTTATATAACTATTTATTTCATTTAAATATAAGTTTTTAAATACGATAAATTATTAAAGGTTTTAGTCGAAGTATTTTATCAAATACTTTATAATTGAGTTATTATAATTTAGACTTGTTTCGTTTCGTTTGGTTACGCGGTTACTATTTTTAAACGTGTAGACGTTTATTTGTACGATGCGAGGAAGTTATGAAATATTATAAAAATAATATTTTGGATGTAACGGTTTGTATTAAATAATATTATATTACTTAATTAAATTGTTCACCAACGTCCGTATTAATTGAATCGAATTACATTCGATTTGAAACTTGTACAATTTAATCAAATCGTATAATCGTACATATTCATCAATATATATATATTTCGATACATTAATTTCCCTAACCAAAGGACTAATTACATGTATTACAGAAGATCAGGCACTAATTAATAGTCCTAATTTGAATGGTGTCACACTTGATAACTTAGAATGATTGGTGTTGAGAGTTAATTCAGGACAGTCTGCTCAGGGGGAGATATTGTTATACTTAGAGTCGTGAAAGCAGGATGAGCTGAGAAAGAAGAAAGACTCTGACAAGGACGATGATCCCAATGCACCGAGTGGTGAGCAGACCGGTCCTTCAAAGACTAGTGAGCAAGCTACAATTCAGGGGGAGTCTGGTGCTGGAGCTAGTGGTTCAGGAGCTGGAACAAGTACAGATAAGACCGTACCGGTTGATACTGAAGCTGGTAAGATAGCTTAGTATTAGCAAAGTATTGTAATATATGTAATAATTTGTTTTAAGATACAATTGTAAACTTAATATTATTTGTAATATATTCGACTTGAGATTTTTGTAATTACAAGTTACATATGTTTAAATAATTTATGTTGTAATTTTATATATGTTAAGATAAAATAGTGATCGAAAGACTTCTGACTCATTGAGTAGTCGAGCGGCGTGTTCCGATTAATATCGGCGGTAGAAATTTTTATATAACATATGCATTTTAGACTTGAGAGTTTGTATAACTGACAAGTTAAAAATGTGATAACTAGGTAAATGATATATAATTTAAAGATATAATTGAAAGTTAAGTTTTTGGAAAATATAACAGTTCAATTAAGTCTTGGAAATTATATAAGTTAATTAATGGTAAACATGAATGTTTGGTGATTGTTCACAAGACATTAGAGTTTAAGTTTAATTAATATTTACTAAGTGTTTGAGATAAGACTTTAGAAATCTTAGTTTGATTCAGGGTAATTAATAAAAGATTTAAAGAGTTATATAGAATGCGTTTATATTATTAGGTTTGATAAATCAAAAGGATTAATTAAGAAATTGTTAGATTGGTTCAGGGAAATCAATGAAGAATTTGAATTATTAATATATTTGTATTTGTGTTTTTCTCTAGGATTGGAAATGCTTGATCTATCAGATTCAGAAGATGATCTTTTGGATGAGATAGATGAAGATATTTATTATGATATTGAAGAAGGAGAGTTCAAACTTCCAGAAGACTGGACTGCAGTACTTGAATCTGAGATAGATGAAGGTGTTGATCTGGATGCAAATGTAGATGAACATGTTGTGAATCCGTCAACGACTAAATTTGTTTTTGTGAATGAACAAGGAGAATAAGTTATTGATTTAGAAGCTTTCGAGAACGCTTCTGAAGATTCAAATACTGAAGTTGGAGAAATTGAGGATAAATACAAACATTTGGTTGGTAATCCTATGTTTATCCAAGAAATACTTAAGAAGACAAAGGAAAAGAAGCCACGCATTTTGAAAGAAGTTGATATTACTGGAAAGCGTGTACTCAAATCTGGCATTATTGGATGGTATTATGACTCTGACCTGAAGCTCTTCGCGATCAAAAGGTTTGACGAGGTTCAATATTTTGAGAAGAAGCTTGCAGTGTTTAGTTCGTTGCCTCGATATGAGATTCGAGACTTGGCTAGATTAGATATGATAAATCCAAGTAATGATGACTATGCTAAGTATGTTGAGCGTATTATTAGGACTGAGGGATTATCTATGAATTTTTCAAAGATTAAGCCAAGGAAAGGAAAAACGATTAAATTGAAAGAGAAAAGTCAGAGGACTGGAAGAAGAAGAGGAAAGAAGGTATATCCAGCGGTCAAATGTATTAAGCAAATACCTATGAAGACCATGCCTCATAATATTTTAGGAAAATTGAAATATTGAGGGGTAGATGTTGCGACTGGTGATGCCTTTATGATTGAAGCTGATGATGATTATCCTGATGGAGAAAAGGAGATTCTTCGTGTTTATGATCACCGACACTAGATGAATTTTTCAAAGGCAGATCTGATTATGTTGTACAAGAACAAGATCGTATCTACTATTGCTTGGGGTGATTTAGCACGAGATTATCATAGGATGGTTAAAACATGCATCAAGCTTAAGATTTTTGCAGGAAGTAAGATTTACTCTTGAAGACCAAAGACAATATGAAGATAAAGACGCTAGAGCTATTGTCAAGGGGGAGTCTGTTGGAACATAATTTGTAACAACAGATCTAGCTTGAAATAGGACTGGTGTAATTGTTATCATGTTTGTACAATTGGTTTAGATTTGTAAATGAATATTTGTTTTGTTATTAATATTTGTTAAATATATTAAATGTGTTAAAGTGTTAGACGTTTATCGAAATTGAAATAAATAAGCTTGGCGAGTCGAGATCTTAAGTCGCAGGATTTGGTTTGGCGAGATGAGATCTGAACTCGCAAATACAATGGGACTTGGCCAGCCGAGTCACTGGACTGACTTGGGTTGCGAGTTGGACTGGACTCGCAGGCCCGAAGGCTGGGAGTTGAGACGTGATATATATATGTTTTTAATACGTGAAAAAAATAATGACTTTTGCTATTCATTCCTGACCTGCGAATTCAAGTATCCAGAGAAAACATAATCCTAACGGCTAGGCTTTGACGTTTAATCATTTAAAGCAAAGTATTAGTAAACCTAAAATGCGAACTTATTCGTTATAGTAAGATAACGCGTATTGAGGAATTCCACGCCTTAATACTATAGATAACGAAGTTATCGATCCTAAGAACTAGGGACTTACATGTTTGTTTGTTTATATTCTTTGTTTATGTTTGTTTATTTATGTTTATTGCTTAATTTAGTTTGTTGTGTTAAATTATTTGTTATGTTTAATTGTTATGTGAATAAATGATACTTGGTAAGAAAAGTATTGATTATCTCATTAGCTTGATGTTAGCCAAGTAATGAGTACGTCACTAGCTTAAAGGTAAAGGAAAAGAATTGGTTATGTATGTACCGGATAGCTTCTGAGCAAGAGGTTTGCACAATCAATGGAAAAGTTATGTGATGAATAGTGTATGAATTGGTTGTGTGAGGTCCGGATAGCTTCCGAGCTAGAGGTTGCACAATCAAGTGAAAGTTGTTTGTTATATGACTTGTTGCTTATGTGTGCGTTAAAGATTTTGCTAGAAGTTGTTCTTGATTAGTGTTTTGATTATTGTTTGTTAAATTATGTGGAACAATCATGTGTAAAGATCCATTGGCGATCAGGGAGCTAACTATGGTTAGCATAGTGTTCAGTGTTCAGAGCTCAGTGATTTTGTGCTTATGTAATTGCATTGATATGTGTTAAGTGTTGATATGTGGATTGCTTGTTTAATTGCATTTGTACTCACTAAGTAGTTGTGCTTACCCGTTTCAGTGTTTATGTTGTAGGTTGATGTTTTGCTAGCGACACGTGGATAGAAAGTTTATGCGAAGTTAGTGACGTGGATATGGAGCATGCTTGTGGTTATAATATGCTTCATTCTCTTGAATAGTTGTTTTGATGATCAATTGTGTAAATTGCCCAATTTATGGTTTTAAAGAGTAAAGTGTATAACGATTGATGTAGTTATGTTTTAAAGAGTCAAAATATGTTGTGGGTTGAATTAGGTAAGTGATTCGTGTTAAATATGGTTCTTTTAGTTAAAAGGGTCGAGAGTGTCAAAATGGGTCAAATATGTGGTTGTGTGTGAAAAGAATTGTTTAGATCTTAAATGAAAGTGAATCAATGGTCAAATGGGTTCTCTAAGTTTGTTTTCAAGTGTCAATTGAGTGTGCCAAAGGGTTAAGTTAGAGACCATATGGTTTGGGATTTGATATGTTCACCAAAGTGGCCGAAATGGCACTAAATTGGTGACACGTCCAGATTTGTCGTTTTCGTGAATTTTGGAAAAGTGTCAAAAGGGAAAGTTTTATATTGTAATAGTGGATGTGTGTGTAAAATTTCAGGTCCTAACTCATAACGAGTAAAAAGTTATGCTCGTTTGAATTTCGCTCAAAACATGAGTTTTGTAAAATCTGCTACAGGGGTGTTCTCGACTCCAGACATGGGTCTTGGAGGCGAGAGCTTAGAAATACAATTTCCTGGTTGGACTTCTCAACTCCAGGTAGAGGTCTTCGAGGGTAGAGCTGTCAGATTTTAGAAAATGAATTTTTAAGTGGTAATTAAGTGAAGTAAGGATGCAAGCAATTAATAGATGATAAACTAAGAGTATAAGGGATTGTTTGGATAAAACAAAGGTGTCATAAAAATAAAATAAATTCTTGAGTTTTGGGGCGTTTCAGTTAAGCCACGGAAAGAGCGGATGTTACTTGTTTTGTACATTATCAGTGATCACATTACTCCTAGACTTTACAAACCCATCGATAGAAAGTAATCAAAGCACACAACATCTTGTCTTGAACTTAAATGTTTTGTTTAGATTAAAGTATTCTTGTGGGGTTAAGAAATGTCGGACATCGAGTTGGTTTGTCGCCTTATTCATGCACCCAGGATTCTAATCCATATAAGGGTCACTATACCTTCACAGGTTAGTGTTGTGGGCTGGATAAACTACTCCGATAAGAATCATGATAGCCTAGTTACTCTGTAACATACTGATCGAGAACTTTATCAGTAGGGAACTAGTGCTTACTCCACGAATACTTGAAATAAATGAAATACAAATCTTTTAAGACAATTTCAAAACTCATACATCATCCCAGTTATAGGCTACCGAAATCATAGCAAACACCTCCTCTAGATTATCTACTAACTATCAATATTTTATTTGCTTTATTTAATTTTCTGCCTAAGTATAACAAAAACCAAACAAACGTCCAAAATTGTTTATCAAAACCATTACTAGTTAGATAGACTGTCTCCTACATCCACGATCCACAATACACTGATTCAGAGAACGACCCTAGGTCATCCTTACTACTGTACACCCACATTTTTAAGTATACTTAGGCCCCGCACTTACAAACTTTAAAACCCACTGATCACAGCTCGGTATTGTTCGGTCAGTCCTTTGACGATGAGGACGGTTCTCCCATTCACAAGGAGAGAGCTTCACAACCTGACTTATCGGGATGCACCAAGTTTTTTGCGCCGCTGCCGAGGAATCAGCCGTAAGATCCGAAGACGTTCCAGATGAACTTTTCTCTCTAGTAACACCCGTAGTTTACTTTTCCTTTCCTTGTTCCAAACGAAAATTCCTCACCACAACACACAACGACATTCGACCAGATCATCCGGATCTGAACCTCTCATTTTCGTACCCGATCCTGAGTCGATTATCCGAACTATCCGCAAAGAGAAACATACCCGACAACCGATGGCTGCTCGTGTAACGCTCGCCGACAGCACCAAACCATCAATCGAAGGACGAGGTGGACCCATCAGCTATCCTGTTATCGACGGCGCGTCTTTCGAACTTAAACACCACATCGTTCAACTCATCAAGGAGTTCTGCCAATTTCATGGTTTACCCCACGATGATCCCAACGCCCACATAAACCGATTCATCTAAACCACTAACTCTTACAAGCAGAATGGGGTGGATCAGGACATAGTCCACCTATACCTATTCCCCTATTCTCTCACTCACCATGCCTTAACTTGGTTTGAGGGATTAGAGACCGGCTCTATCACCTCTTGGATGGAGATGGCTACTAAATTCCTAACTAAGTACTTTCCTCCGGCCAAACAAGCCAAATGCAAGAATGACATCATGAACATCCACTAAGCTCATGATGAATCTATCTATACGGCATGGGAGCGATATAAGAGTCTGCTAAATAAGTGTCCTAACCACTTGATTGAGAAAACTAGTCAGCTGTGCACGTTTTACAACGGTCTTACTCCAAACCACCGCATCACCCTCGACGCTGCTGCTCAAGGTAACTTCATGCAAATAACTGATGATGATGCGTGGAACCTGATCGAGAATATGACGATGAACCATCACGATTGGAACTCTAGTGAGCATTCCTCATCATCGGCAACACTTGCCACTCCAAACCCGTTCCAGACCGAAGCTATCAAATCCTTGACAGAGAAGATCAAAACCTTGATGAAACAAATCAGTGAAATGAAGAAACCATCCCAGCACGCCCACTAAGTTCAGGAATGCCAGAACTGTGCCAACCTACCTACGGAAGCCTATCAGGTTGAGTACGAGGACCCTGCTGACGGTACGGTTTACTATGCTCAATTTCCAGCTCGCCCACAAAACCCGCCTGGTTTCGCTCGAACCTCTACCCCTAGGACTAGAGGCAACCAATACCCACCTAGGAACCAACCACCCTTCCAACCCAACTAGCAACCTAGATACCCTACCTACCCACAACAACCCCAACTCACCTATAACTAACCACTATCATTGACTGCACCCGACGCCGCTCAATCGACTGAACCCACTAAGACCCTTGTGCCCATTACTAGTACAGATGACACCCTCACTAAGTTCATCCAAAGCCAACACCAAATCAATCAAAAGACAAGCGCTAGGTAAGACCAAACTGACCTATTCATTAGGAACCAACTGGCCGTTCTCAAAAATCTTGAGACCCAGATAGGACAACTAGCCCAACGTCTTGACTATAGGCCTCAGGGTAATCTTCTTAGTAACACGGTACAAAACCCCCACGTAGAAGAGGCTAAACAGATGAGTACCACTGACAAGAAGGTTGCATCGAGCCAACCTTCCACTCATATCTACCCCTACACTTCAAAGGGAAGTACAAATTATGTTTCTAGGCCATCTTAGGAATGCCTACAAGGCCAACACCTTCCGTCTCGATGGAAAGTTCATGGACACCGTGTCCAGAACCCCTTCCAGTTCAAAATACATCCTTAAACTCCTATCGACCAAGGACAAGGTACCCGAAGTACTTAATGTCCCACTGAACGCGGAATGTTCAGCTATCCTTAAAAATTCCTTACCTGAGAAATTAGGAGATACAGGACGTTTCACTCTTCCTTGTTCAATCTATCACTCGGGCATGATACACTCTCTAGCCGACCTAGGAGCCAGTATCAATCTGATGCCTTACTCGCTTTACACCAGACAGGAATTAGGACCCCTTAAGCCTACTAAAATGAGCGTCCAGCTAGCTGACCAATCCATAAGACACCCTAAGGGAATAGCTGAGAATGTCATGGTTAAGGTAGATAAGTTCCTATATCCTACAGACTTTGTAGTGATGGACATTCAGGAGGATGTGCACATCCCTATTATCTTAGGAAGACCATTCTTGAACACCGCACATACTATCATCGATGTTTATTCACAGACTATCAGTCTTAGATCTCATGGAGAAACTATCACTTGCAAGATTGATCAGACTGACCAGGCTATGACGGAGCATGCGGAGATATGTATGATATCGACATGCAGAGTTACTTTGGATGATGATTCTGAACCAGGCACACAAATGTCTGACGAGCCTATTACGATTACTTCCGACACTGAGGAAGAAGAAATGGAAGAAGAGGAAGAAACTGAAGAAGATGAAATAGAAGAAGAAGAGGAGGACGAGATAGAAGAAGATCAGCCCACACCAACTTACCTTCCTGATTCATATTGTCCGACAGCAGAGATCATGCAGATAGATTACACTAAAAGCTTTATCCCTCTGCCAGATAGTGACTCAGATGAAGAAGAACCGTTGATTGACTATTCTCATGATGCTGAATACGCGCTTACTATGGAGAAACTTATTGCACCAGTCATTGATCCTACCAAACCTCTCACCTTTCCTCAATTTCGTGCTCTAAAGAATATCGAAAACACCATTGCTTTGTCTAAGCAACATCCGGAGTTACGAGACAAACTCCTGAAGAAGATAGCAAACTATAAGGAATCTCGACTACGACCACACATACCTCCTCAAGGGATTCAAGCCCTTGATTCATCTGAACCTCGAAATCACTTCGAGCTAGGAGGTACATCCGGATCCAATCATGATTCCGACTCTCAAGATGAAAAGGAAATTGAGATGATCTCTTCTCAGCCGATATCTCAGATCATCGACTAGTCTCAGTCACCATCCATAGCTGTCAAGTTCCCTGATTCCTTAGAGGTTGATGCCCCAGCGACAGAGAGTGACAAAGATGACGTCGTATACATTGATGTTCCGATTGATATCCACTCTATTCACCTTCGTCTACCTTCTACCATTCCAGATTTTCCTCTAGGAATTATCCAAGTTCCGATCATCTCTGATCACAAAGAGATGATCAGTTCTATTGAGCAATACGAGGATGACTTTCGCATTATGATGGCGATTATCAGAGATTCTACTAACGAGTACACACCACAACAAAGAGACTTGATTGAAGATTTCGAAGTAGAATATGAAGTTTATCAAGCCAACGCCAGTACCCAAGATCCTCGGTTCTTCCAAAACCGCCTTCATGCCTTCGCCGAAGACCTGGCACTTCAGCTTTCGCAAGAACATCAAGACGATGATGAACCATCTGCAGAAGAGCTAGAGTTCTTTCAAGAACCGAAGACCATATACGGCAAGGTATATGAAACACTGATCAGGTCCGCATTTCCATTTTCACCTGAGCAGATGGGCTTTCTGCACTCTTATCAGGCTCATTTGTATCATGCTACTGGGAATCCTGCTGCAGAAGTGACCCTTCTGATGATGAATGATCTTAGGGGATTGATGAACTCCATGGCTAATAATGACCATATCGACGATTCTTCACCACACAGGTTTTACATCGACTGCACCTTAGCATTCCATGCTCATAATATTATCGAAAGGCTGGAGCATGTGAGCTTTGATGAACGGACGTGTCACATCCCTTCATCCATACCTGAAGGTTCAATGGTTAACACCACAAACTTTATCACAGAATAACTTGGAGAAATCTTCGGTACTACTTTCTCGGAGGAGCCCAGACAATTATTCCATGATGGACTACGTGAGGTTTATAACAGAATGGTTAACATCTTTTGTAAACCAAACCTCATGTATTCTGATCATCAAAGACAACTCATCCAAGGCATCCTCGAATCCATCAATGAATTAGGAAGAAGCACCATCACTACCACTAATGAAGAATATTCATTTGCATTTCTTCAAATTCATGGATTCATTGAGGCAGGAACGACCAGAGCCTGAGAGACTAGAATTCAACGGAACCTACTTTATAGATTCCGATGGACCCATCTCCAAAGCAGTCTATGATATCACCTGGGACCTCTTGTACTTGCAGAGGGTTGCTGAGGAACACTTCGTGTAAGTCCCTGTTACGATCTCTGATTTGAATCACAACCAATTGAATATAGCGAAAATCAACAATCAATTCTAATGAACGTGAATAAACAAACACATGAGAATATAAAATAATGTTTCTGTATATTGATTAACAATGATTAAAGAGAACACACGTTTAAGCTCCAAAACCAAAACTCTGAGACTCTCTAAACGGTTTTCACATACACAAACTGATCGATCAGTCACAAATGAAACCCTAAACGCACTTATATAGGTTGGAACCTGCAACACAAGCCTTGTGTCGCAGGCCCAGGCCCAGTTCTTTTTGTGACACATTCTTTATGTCGCAGCCCACTAGCACGTTTAATTTCAATACATTTTCAAGCTAAATATTCTATACAAGCTGTTGACAAAACATGTTGATTTCGCATCAACAAACTCCCCCTTGGCAATAGCTTGGATAAGTCTTCAAATCTTTAACTTTAGTTTGATTATCTTCCAGCACTAAACTTCTCTCTAATCAACAACTTCACCGAAACCTCCAAGAATCTGCCTATTCAATAGACATGTTGATCTTGTATCAACAAACTCCCCCTGAACAGCAGATTCTTCTTGAACTCTTGAAGGATCGTCTGATGTAAGCATTTTGTTGTTGATGATGCTGGATTCTCCTTTCTCTTCAATCTTTCTCCTTGGTCTTCTGATAGGTATTTAATCGTGCTCAAATAACATAAACAAAATTTAATTTATTTTTTTATGTATATGGTATATTTGTATACTATATACAATTACAAAAATAAAACTAAAAACTAACCTTAAATTGTCGGAACCCATTTGAGCACGGTCCCAATCTTTCTTGAAATCTTTGAGACCTTCCGATATGATTCATCAATAAAATCCAAAGACATCGAATTCCACCTGAAATTTAAAAATCTTGTATCGTTTATAAATTCGTTATGCCGAACCCATGTCCTCCAGGAGAAAGGAACAAAATCTTTTCGTCTATTTTGCACCATATGATGAACCCGTGGTGGTGCAAACGCAAACAATTGCTCACGAGTATAATCATAAGACTTTGTTCGTCTCGATTTAAGTTGTAGTGTCGATTTAAAATCTCTTGATTTTTTTGGAGATGTTAAATCCGAACTTTTGTTGCATTTAATGTTACCGGAATTATCACAAAAATCAACCTTTTTATGATTACTTGATTTAGTTGATTGTAATTTCCCAGAACACTTCATACACTTCTTAATCTTTTGAAAGGAATAATTAGTTAACTGAGAAAATTTCTTATTCTCACACGAAGATTTACGTTCGTAAATCTTCTTCACATCCTTTTCAGATTCAGAGAGTCGTTCCCGAACATCTTGAATAGTCTTAAACGCAAGCTCATGATCTTCTTGTAGCCTTGTTAATATTGTCTGTTGGTTCTCATATTCCATAATACCTTCTTCCATCCTGGCAACCTTTAACCGTAATTTTTCTCATTCATTCTCCATGTTGAGCATTTGTGATTGAAGGGCTTTGATTTCATCTTCTTTCTTCTTCAATTCATCTTTCATCTCTTTGTCCGAACTTGTCACTCTCAATTTAGTATTACTTGTTATGAGAGAGTCCCATAACCAAAACGATGTTTCTAAAGTTTTCATAGTTCTGTAACTCAAAGCTACATCGTCTGGTAAGCATGCCAGAATAGTCTCATACGTTTTCTTGTCAAGATCAAAATTCTTTCTTTCCATGTCAGACATTTGGTTTACCGATTTTACACTTGTAGGTATCTCCAGGAAGAATTCATATTTTGTGATTATCGGTGTTTCATACTGCTCAGTAATGAAAATTCATAAATATGGATCATGCAATGTAATCAAATCTTCAAAGATAGTCTTCCACCGAGCAAAATCCTTATATAATAACGACTTCAACCTTTCTCTCATGGTTTGGGTCAAAAAATCCATATTCGAATTTTCCATCCAAAAATTTCATTCGAAAATACCAAAACCTGCTCGAGTAATAAGACACTTTTCCAAAACCAAATTTAAGCACTTTTAAGCTTAAAAACAAAATTTGGTACTACAAAATTTTTCGCGAATTTCCCGCCAAAATTTCGTCCGAAAACGTCCAAAAATGCCTGGGTAAAATGAAACTTTTTTCAGGCTAAAATTGAACACTTTTAAGCCTATGAACAAAATTTGGAAAAACAATTCTTTTTTTTTTTTTTTGCGAGGTTTAGCGACACAAAGCTTGTGTCGCAATATAGTGTCGCAAGTTGTGTGGCAACACTTTGTCACAACCTATGTCGCAACTAATGTCGCAATTAACCACTTAAGGTCAAAATTCTTATGTCGCTCACAATGTCGCTACCTATGTCACGATCAGAAAACCCTAATTAGCGACACCAAGCTTATGTCGCAGCTTGTGTCCCTGCTTGTGTCGCGGCAGCAGCAGCAGTAGCAGAAAACCCTAAAAATCTTAAATTTTCGAAACCCTAACGAATTTCGAAAGCCGATCGACGAACAAACCCAGAAAAAAAATCCTCAAAACGATTTGAATGATCCAGCAATCACAGAAACAATGAATGACAAATTAATCTTCGATACGCCTATTCGTTTAACCCTAAAACACGTTCTAAATCGATTCAACTCACCAGAAGGCTCTGATACCAGTTGTAAGTCCCTGTTATGATCTCTTATTTGAATCACAACCGATTTAATATAGCGGAAATCAATAATCAATTCTAATGAAAGTTAATAAACAAACACACGAGAATATAAAATAATGTTTCTGTATATTGATTAATAATGATTACAGAGAACACACGTTTAAGCTCCAAAACCAAAACTCTGAGACTCTCTAAACGGTTTTCACATACACAAACTGATCGATCAGTCACAAATGAAACCCTAAACGCACTTATATAGGTTGGACCCTGCAACACAAGCCTTGTGTCGCAGGCCCAGGCCCAGTTCTTTTTGTGACACATTATTTATGTCGCAGCCCACTAGCACGTTTAATTTCAATACATTTTCAAGCTAAATATTCTATACAAGCTGTTGACAAAACATGTTGATTTTGCATCAACAAACTCCCCCTTAGCAATAGCTTGGATAAGTCTTCAAATCTTTAACTTTAGTTTGATTATCTTCCAGCACTAAACTTCTCTCTAATCAACAACTTCACCTAAACCTCCAAGAATCGGCCTATTCAATAGACATGTTGATCTTGTATCAACAAACTGTAACACCCGGTCAAAAAGTCAAATTTCGCGCCGATTTTAAACTTTGAATAATTACATTTTATAGTTCAAGTGAAATATTTTTATTAAAAATATTTACAAAATAACATAAACAAAATTATAGATTTAAAGTAATAAATCTACATTTTAATCAGGTATAAAATCACGGACATTTTGTACTGTGGTTGGAGACCACAGTACACGAGTTAGGGATCTGAGTTCAAATAAAAACCCAAATCCCTCCCCATTTCCACCCCATTCTCATCATCTCACTTTCTCTCTCTATCTCCATTTTCCCTCTACTCTCTCTCTCTAAAAACCCTTCCACCAACCATCACCACCACCCACCGCCGCTGCCACCACCGCCGGCCACTACTGCCGCCGCCGTCATCATCATCAACAAGAACAACAACAAGCTTCCATCATCATCATCTTCCTCACCATCCACTTCATCTCCATTTTTACCAAAAAGTAAGGATTTACTCACTCTCTCTCTAGAAATCGTTTCTCTTTCTATAAATTACTTAGATTACTTCAAAATACATGCTAGAAGCTTTCTATAACATCAAAACACCCAAAAATCGAGCCAAAACTCGATTTGGATCTTGAAATCGTCGAACAGACGACGACGTCGCATTGGACCAAAAACAGTGCTGCGACGTCGCATCCAACGTCGCAGCCAACGTCGCAAAACATCCCAATGTCGCATAATGCGACGTAAGCCCCAGCCAGGGGCTCTGCCCCTTGGACCCCGCCAGGGGTTGCCACCCCTTGGACCCCGCTACCAGGGGCGCTGCCCCCGGACCCCCGTACAATATTCCCAGACTTCAACAACAAATGCATACATGAACAACTCGCTTAGACAAACTGATTTGTCTCATACTTATATAACCTCACGTGTTTAGGACACTAGAAGGTTACCATTCGGACGACGCGCATATCATCGTATCGCTAACAACTCACAGGTGAGTTTCATAGCCCCACTCTTTCAACTGTTTTTACTATTTTCGGGGTGAAACACATGCTCAATTACTGTTTTCGAATTACATTACCAATTGTTTATAATTCACAACTATTTTTATTACTGTATGTAATACAAAATGTGTAATACTTAGGAATTACACCCGCAATATTGTTGTAGAACAATATCAATACTTAACTTAGATAGGTTACAATCGTACCCTGTTAAATCGTTGGAAAACGATTACCAATATATAACTTGATTTAGTTATCAAAATCCTTTGACCATATTGTCACGGGACAATATCATTGAACACATTAGAACTAGTTAGTTCTACCTACACTGGATAACATCTATACTGTTACAATTTTAGTTATTCTTTAAGAACTAAAACTGTCGACACACTTCATTATCATTAGAATGGGAACCGAACTTAAGTGAACATTTTCCCAAGACCCCGTTATATATACTTGCTAGGTTTTAGACTAGGAGTATGCAATAGCATCACACGTTAGTACAAACTTCTTATATCAATACAACTCAACTGGTGACGACTCTGGCTCAGGATGTAAACCAACCAGGGATGGTCCCCCGGCCCAGGATGTAATCCAACCGTGGGGGTGTCACCTGATGAATATCTACATACTATTATACGATCTACTTAGTCAGGCATGTCGAGTACTGCTGGCTTTCAAACAACTTAGTCGGGCATGTCGTTGTACAGCCGGCTCAATCACAAATTGCTGCGAGCAATTCCAAAAACGATGCCGCGGTATTGCAGCGGGCACCAAACGATGCCACGGTAAAGTGGGCACAAAACGAAACCACGGTATTGTAGTGGACGAAATTTCAATCAATGGATCAGCGAGTGATACTCGGGATTCACAATAAGTTAACGGATCGGTGGTGCTGCCACGCGAGGCCGTTAGCTCAATTCATGTCCGGGTTAGCTTATGCTAATCGGGTAAACGGACACGCTAAACGTTCAAACATAGATCTGCGGATCTACAATCACTTGTTGCTGGATGCAACACCTCATATATTAAATCATAGTTCTGCGGGACTACAGTTACTTACTATCATATGACGTGGTCATACAGTTATTTGGTTACAACTTAGGCAGGTATTGCCTCCCGTTATACACTTACTCATACCAGATAGGTATTCAGGCTCGGTATGCCTCAATTATTGTGTACTTAGGTACGAACTACAAATTGCTTAGGTATTAAATACCTAAACTTTCGAATTACACATTGGTAATTACAACTACAATTTGCTACAAATCAGAATCGTGGATTTTGAATATCTTCTCAAAACATACAAGATTTATACTTTATGTTTTCAACTAACAAACCTATGAACTCACCAGCTTTATAGCTGACCTGTTTTAGCATGTGTTCTCAGGTGCCCAGCAGGATTAGGGATTTCTGCAAGATTACGCTAGCTCGAGTCGCATGATTTCAAACAAATTGGACCACTCTGCATTACTTTTGTATTTTCAACTTATGTATTTGAGATTATTCTACAAACCTACAATTTGTAATTACTTTTATTTTGGAAATGTACAACTACTTTCAAACGTCTCATTTAGAGTCGTTCATTATTTTCCTTTGTGCTGTGATATTGGATTTGGTAACACCCGACCCGATCGCTTCCGCAAACCTAAATTTGAGGGTGTTACACAAACTCCCCCTGAATAGCAGATTCTCCTTGAACTCTTGAAGGATCGTCTGATGAAAGCATTTTGTTGTTGATGATGCTGGATTCTCCTTTCTCTTCAATCTTTCTCCTTGGTCTTCTGATAGGTATTTAACCGTGCTCAAATAACATAAACAAAATTTAATTATTTTTTTTATGTAAATGGTATATTTGTATACTATATACAATTACAAAAACAAAACTAAAAACTAACCTTAAATTGTCGGAACCCATTTGAGCACGGTCCCAATCTTTCTTGAAATCTTTGAGACCTTCCGATATGATTCATCAATAAAATCCAAAGACATCGAATTCCACCTGAAATTTAAAAATCTTGTATCGTTTATAAATTCGTTACGCCGAACCGATGTCCTCCAGGAGAAAGGAACAAAATCTTTTCATCTATTCTGCACCATATGATGAACCCGTGGTGGTGCAAACGCAAACATTTGCTCACAAGTATAAGCATAAGACTTTGTTCGTCTCGATTTCGGTTGTAGTGTCGGTTTAAAATCTCTTGATTTTTTTGGAGCTGCTGAAGCCGAACTTTTGTTGCATTTAATGTTACCGGAATTATCGCGAAAATCAACCTTTTGATGATTACTTGATTTGGTTGATTGTAATTTCCCAGAACACTTCATACACTTCTTAATCTTTTGAAAAGAATAATTAGTTAACTGAGAAAATTTCTTCTTCTCACACGAAGATTTACGTTCGTAAATCTTCTTCACATCCTTTTCAGATTCAGAGAGTCGTTCCCGAAGATCTTGAATAGTCTTTAACGCAAGCTCATCATCTTCTCGTAGCCTTGTTAATACTGTCTGTTGGTTCTCATATTCCATAATACCTTCTTCCATCCTGGCAACCTTTAACCGTAATTTTTCTCGTTCATTCTCCATGTTGAGCATTTGTGATTGAAGGGCTTTGATTTCATCTACTTTCTTCTTCAATTCATCTTTCATCTCTTTGTCCGAACTTCTCACTCTCAATTTAGTATTACTTGTTATGAGAGAGTCCCATAACCAAAACGATGTTTCTAAAGTTTTCATAGTTCTGTAACTCAAAGCTACATCGTCTGGTAAGCATGCCAGAATAGTCTCATACGTTTTCTTGTCAAAATCAAAATTCTTTCTTTCCATGTCTGACATTTGGTTTACCGATTTTACACTTGTAGGTATCTCCGGGAAGAATTCATATTTTGTGATTATCGGTGTATCATACGGCTCAGTAATGAAAATCCATAAATCTGGATCATGCAATGTAATCAAATCTTCAAAGATAGTCTCCCACCGAGCAAAGTCCTTATAGAATAATGACTTCAACCTTTCTATCATGGTTTGGGTCAAAAAATCCATATTCGAATTTTCCATCCAAAAATTTCGTTCGAAAATACCAAAACCTGCTCGAGTAATACGACACTTTTCCAAAACCAAATTTAAGCACTTTTAAGCTTAAAAAAAAATTGGTACTACAAAATTTTTCGTGAGTTTCCCGCCAAAATTTCGTCCGAAAAAGTCCAAAAATGCCCGGGTAAAATGAAACTTTTTCCAGGCAAAAATTGAACACTTTTAAGCCTATGAACAAAATTTGGAAAAACAATTTTTTTTTGCGAGGTCAAAATTCTTATGTCGCAATTAACCACTTAAGGTCAAAATTCTTATGTCGCTCACAATGTCGCTACCTATGTCACGATCCGAAAACCCTAATTAGTGACACCAAGCTTATGTCGCAGCATGTGTCGCAGCTTGTGTCGCGCCAGCAGCAGCAGATAACCCTGAAAATCAAAAATTTTTGAATCCCTAACGAATTTCGAAAGCCGATCGATGAACTAACCCAGAAAAAAACTCCTCAAAACGATTTGAATGATCCAGCAATCACAGAAATAATGAATGACAAATTAATCTTCGATACGCCTATTCTTTTAACCCAAAAACACGTTCTAAATCGATTCAACTCACCAGAAGGCTCTGATACCAGTTGTAAGTCCCTGTTACGATCTCTGATTTGAATCACAACCTATTCAATATACCGGAAATCAACAATCAATTCTAATGAAAGTGAATAAACAAACACACGAGAATATAAAATAATGTTTCTGTATATTGATTAATAATGATTACAGAGAACACACGTTTAAGCTCCAAAACCAAAACTCTGAGACTCTCTAAACGGTTTTCACATACACAAACTGATCGATCAGTCACAAATGAAACCCTAAACGCACTTATATAGGTTGGACCCTGCAACACAAGCCTTGTGTCGCAGGCCCAGGCCCAGTTCTTTTTGTGACACATTCTTTATGTCGCAGCCCACTAGCACGTTTAATTTCAATACATTTTCAAGCTAAATATTCTATACAAGCTGTTGACAAAACATGTTGATTTTGCATCAACAAACATGTAGATCCCTATTGACGGACCTGATCGGATCGTTAACTCAATCAGAAGAGCGAAATCCAACTAATCAAGTATTGAACGTTTTATCGAATCAAACAAACACAAACGATTTCTATATAAGCTTTCATATATATTAACAATAGAATGAATAAGGCTTAGAAACTCTCAGACCTCTCCTCTACTCTCTCTAGCCGTTTTCACACTCTAGGGTTTGATCAACCCCCAAATGAAACCTTACACGTCTATTTATACTCACGTTCTGACCTATTAGCGACACAAGCATTGTGTCGCTATTGTGACCCTTGCGACATAGACTTTATGTCGCTATTGCGACACAAGCTCTGTGTCGCTTGAACAATATTATATGTGTATTCTATAATTACATTTCGCTTACAGACTCGAATATACACATTAATCACATCACATACTAAGACTAATTGACTTTGACAATTACAAACGTTCACCAAGTGACTAACAGACAGAAATGCACCAACAAACTCCCACATGTCAGCAGCTTGGTCAAATAAGCTTCAATTAGTCTTCACCAACAAACTCCTTTATGTCTTCAATAATCAGAAACTCCCCCATTGAGATAGCGTGGTCTTCAAAAATCTTAATGTCCAGATTCATGTGACTGACACACATTTATCATACAATAAGATCTTCAAACTCTGTGACCATCTCTCAATCATCAGCAACTTCTCCAATAGAATTTATCTTCATAGTCTTTGGAGAGTAACCGATATCCTTTACATCTTCAATATTTGACTTTAACAACATATGTGATATTGAAGAAAATAACATAGAAATAAAATCTTTTTGTATTTTTCTTTATAAATGAAAAGTAAAGAATACATACAAATAAAGATTAAAATAAATTTGGGGATAGGATTGTTTTAAGTCTGCATAGGGATCATATCAGACCAACATGTAATTATTAGGGAATAGCAAGTGTTATTTCGATTATTAGTATATTTGACCACTTTAAATTTACTTAGCATATTCAAAACACCTTTTATAAAAATTATTTCAAGACGATTACTGGTATTATTTGTCCACCTAAACTTGTTACATCCGTATCCGTGAGCTAACCATTTATTGTTAGTATGAATATTTCTCTGTGGTCCCCACCATAGATATACCCCTGTAACCCAGTCATGAACATAGTTTCCATTTTCAAAGAAGATATAAGAGAATCATTTTTAGGAATCAAGCCAGTGGTGACAGGTCTGTACCGACGTACAGCAGAGAAACATAATCTTGATTCAGGTTTAAGCAAAACCATACTTGGTCAAACCTTTTGGCGACCTTGTCCGGTATCTTAGGAGTTAAGACTTTGCAAGTACATTGACTTACGTTTGCTTAGTTTTGAGATTATACTAATTGTGACCAGTTCTGTACTTACGTACAACAGAGGAAACAATCAATATAAGCCCCCAAATGATCTCAGATAAAAAAATCCGAAGATAGAAGTATGCCAAGCTACATTAAGGAATTAAGACATTGAGTCGTACATCACAAGGTGTTTACCACAAGATGATAGACATGTATTAGAATTGCTTCTTAATAGCCCAGAGACCGGTGTGTATCATGCCTACTAGTACATCGTTTGATGAAGCTAGTTTTTATAAAAACTGTATTATGTATGCTAGATAAACCTACTGATACATCAAGGATAAACCTTAAAATTTCCATTTTGTGCATGCCATCTTATGTACTATCATTTCCCAAGTTGTTTACAGACATAATCCAATGTCTTTTCATGAATTAAGAATCTTGATGTTCACATAACTGATCCAAATGATCAAAATTTTTAAGTTTTAAAATTACTCCCCCTGAACAGCAAATTCTTTTCGTAATTCCAATTTAAAGGTACTCCCCTTAAACATAAAACATATATTTTTGTATATTTTATAATTACATTTCGCTTACAGACTCGAATATACACATTAATCACATCACATACTAAGACTAATTGACTTTGACAATTACAAACGTTGACCAAGTGATTGACACACAGAAATGCACCAACACTTCGATAGTTTCCCTCTCTTCGTGTCAAGAATCCCGAACATCACCCAAGTCATCACTCGCTATTATCTCAGGTTCTATCCACAGAACTCCAGGGCACCACTATCCAGCACCTCTAGCCCTGGAGGTTCCTCTTATGGCTGATCCAAGAGGAACAGAAGTCGAGCCCTCGACTATAAATAGAAGCGCTTCTCGAGAGGCAACCCGTGGAATAAATATCCTTTAGTATTAGTAGTATTTTGTTTTGAAATTCCAAGAAGTGAAATATCTCCGACTATCTTTCACACTTGGATATACAAATGTTTTCAAAACACCACTTCATTTATACACTGACAGCTTTTACCACATCACTAATCCTAGAATTTAGGAAACATTTTCAATATATTAATTCATGTGTTTCGAGCATTTGAGGTACTTGCGTGCTACTTTCACGCATTATGCTCGAACTCGTTTAAAAACCCATGTATTACAAATGATTTGTAATAGAAAACATCTTTTTACATTCTGGGATAGTGACGCAATGTCGCGGTCCCAGCGGTCTGTCGGATTTTACTCCGGTCGTTGATCCGGCCAACAGGGACTCACGGCAGCATATTTTAATTTTATAGAGCAGGGGAATCCTAAGCTGTATACTACTAACGGACCTAAAAGGGCAGTAAGCAGTATGTATGACTCAGGTGTCGTTCTTAAAACTACAACGGGCATGGAAGTCTAGAAAGTTTAATTATCTTTTGTAATCTAGCTGGGGTTTTTAAAATCTTTTGAAGGGGGTTTTGTTTTTATAACTAATAAAAAAAATGGTAATTAAAATACGATAAAATAAAAGGGAGTTTGTACGGAGACTCGGACGACAGTGAATAACGCGAGTGTTTACTATGATTTCGATAAATGTTGTTGATGAGTAGCCAAAGGGTAGGGCTACTAGTTGTGATGACTAATCTGGAGAGGCTGGAAACATAGGTAATGCAAAGTATTGTACCTACGACCTATCCGCGACTTCCGTATATTTGTACTCCACCAACTGGTGTTTCCGGCACTATACCGAGTATTTGGCCGTTTACGGTTTTTCCGTTACATTAACTAGGGTGCCACATTACTCTCACAGATATCCTATATCCTAATGAGCTATAACTACGAGCCTATTATATATCTAACGTAGATTTGTCCGCAATCAGATAAATAATATGTCACATGGATAGCAGTTATAGAATGTCAAATGCACCGGAAGTTCTCCCAAATGTATAGACCAATTCAACCGACAACTATCCTCGAATCCAGGTACCCAGTCACAGTCATCAGAGACGTCTGTATCGTGGCATGAATTTTTGATTGAACAAAAACATGAACAAGAATAATCCCACAAAACAAGTTGGGATAGTCGGGCTAACGGTCAGTTGAATTGTTCAGCATTAAACATATAAATCATCACAATTATTCTATGCATGTTAATCTACTGTGTAAAACATTATTCCGTATCTGAAAACCCTAATTATAAAGTTACTTATACAAATCAGGAAGATAATTCTAGCATGCATCAATTCTAAGGCAACAATCAAACAAGAACATGCAATAGGACATCACATAACAGAATATCATAACCCTAATCATGACAGACAACTAATAATCAGATCATAGATATCCCGAAAGTTCTCTCAAGGATACCTAACAGATAAACATGAATCTAATCTATCTCTAGTCCTACGCTCCGTGTCTCTTATGATATGTTTCAACCTAGAGAACACAGCCATGTCGAGTTCATTGATCATCAGGCATAGAATAGGTAGAGAACGTACCACTAGTAATTGGCCAAGTTCTACCAGGAAGCTTCTACCCACAGCATAAGTTAAACATTCGAGATTCAGTTTATAAGTTCATACACAGTTTAAAGCAACACAGACATAGTAACAGCATAGCATAAGTATATTGACTACTCCAACATAACTACGTCATAGTAAACACAAAGAAATGTCTAGCCTAACATTATATATCTAGCATACAATCCAAAACAAGTATAAACAAAGCAACACATGTTCAAAAATGGAAAGTAAGAGATATATAAATAGAACTAGATACAAATTTATTACCGACAGATCTTCGTGAAAACAAAGTCTTGGAGTAACTACGTACAAAAACTAAAAGCTACCTCTACCTAACTATCTTCTTAACTAGCCCTTTTCTAGAGCGAGAAACTCTTCTAGAGAGAAACTAGAGAGAGTGATGTGTGTGAGAGAGAAAGTGTGAGGAAGAAATGAGAAGTGAAGAATGTGTGTTTTAAAGTGAGGGGTGTCCACTATTTATAGGCAAAGCTCAAAATCACACGTACAACTCACGAAGCAGTATGTACAAGCAAACGAAGCACAAACAGGGGGAGGAGGGGCCGTATACGGTGTGTAGTAAGCCGTATACAGTCTTACAAGGGCCGTATACGGTGCCTGAGGCCGTATACTATCTCCGTCTAATTTTGTTCGTTGCTTAAAATGCTCGTATCTCCTTCGTTATAAGTCCGTTTGACTTGATTCTTTCTCCTACGGCTTCGTAATTCCGTTACGCTTCTAATGGTACCAATTTCATCAAAATTGGATGTGTAGAGCTCAGGCGTTGCCGGAATGACTTTAAACCGTTTTGTAAGAGTAGTGAGTAGTGTCTTCTCCGTCCTTTGGCCATTTCACTTGATTCTTGATTTTTTTCGTCTCGTTTTTACCTATATAACAGATGGTAGAAGTTAAGAGGTGTGTCTTGATAGAAAAGTGAGAGCGGAGGAATCGGCTTGATTTAATATGCCGTGTTTTGTGTCGTTGTTGAGTGTTTTCAGTGATTTTTGTCACAACGTCCATATTTGAACCACTTTAGTGAATTTTTGTAAATAATCAATATTTTGAAAGGTTTTCAATGAAGATTGGCTCAAAAAGTGAGGAATAACGCGTACTAAAACATGACTTTTTACGTCACATCAAGTTATCCCACACTTGGACGTTGCTTCTCCTCAAGCAACATTCAACTCATTTCTCTGAAAAAAAATATTTTTATGTCATGTTTTAGGGGTGAGTTGAAATATCCCCAAGAGTCCGCATTTCCTCATATAAGTAGGTTACTCTAAAAGCGTGAAGTAAGATAAGATGATCCGCCGCGACATTTTCTGCTCCCTTTTTGTCTCTGATTTCGATGTCGAATTCTTGAAGGAGTAGGATCCATCATAGAAGGCGAGGTTTAGCATCTTGCTTTTTGAAAAGATATTTCAAAGTGGAGTGATCTGTATAGACAATAGTTTTGGACAAGATTAGATAGGAACGAAATTTATCAAAAGCAAATACTACCGCTAGCAGCTCTTTCTCTGTGGTTGTGTAATTTACTAGAGCGTCAGTGAGCGTCTTGCTTGCGTAGTATATTGGTTGAAACTGTTTCTCCTTCCGCTGTCCCAGAACTGCTCCAACTGCAAAATCACTAGCGTCGCACATGATTTCAAATGGGAGACCCCAATCTGGAGCAACCATGATCGGTGCATGCACAAGCAGGTCTTTCAGATAGTCGAAGGCTTTGAGTCATCCATCTGTAAAGACAAACGGAGTGTCTTTTTTGAGAAGATGAGTCATAGGACGAGATATCTTAGAGAAATCCTTGATAAAGCGATGGTAGAACCCGGCGTGTCCCAGAAAACTTCGAATGGCTTTGACAGAGGTGGGTGGTGGAAGTTTTGAGATAGTCTCGGCTTTTGCTTTGTCGACTTCAATTCCAGCTTTAGATATGCGGTGTCCTAAAACTATGCCTTCTTTTACCATGAAGTGGCATTTTTACCAATTCAAAACTAGGTTTGATTCTTCACATCGGGCAAGCATTTTATCCAAGTTAGAAAGACAAGTGGTGAACGAATCTCCAAATACTGAAAAATCATCCATGAACACTCCCATGCATTGTTCAATCATGTCGTGGAATATTGCCACCATGCATATTTGAAAAATGTTGCAATTGCATTACAGAGACCAAATGGCATACGTCGGTAGGCGAAAGTTCCATAGGGACAAGTGAACGTTGTCTTTTCCTGGTCCTTCGGATCGAGAGGTATCTGAAAATAGCCAGAGAAACCATCAAGGAAGCAGTAGAATTCGTTCCCTAATAATCTTTCAAGCATCTGATCAATTAACGGTAGAGGAAAGTGATCTTTGCGTGTAGCTTCATTGAGTTTCCGATAGTCAATACACACCCTCCAACCGGTGTCAGTTCGTGTTGGAATTAACTCGTTGTCTTCGTTAGCGATGACTGTCATGCCTCCTTTCTTTGGGACGACTTGAACTGGGCTGACCTATGGGGAATCTTAAATAGGGTAAATCAAACCAGCATCTAGGAGTTTGATAACCTCCTTTTTGACCACGTCTTGAATCTTCGGGTTGACTCTCCTTTGCCTTTAAACAGAAGTTCTAAAGTCGTTTTCCATTAAGATCTTGTGAGTGCAGTAATTTGGACTGATCCCTTGTATGTCAGAGATTTTCCATGCAATCGCTTTTTTGTGTGACTTTAGAACCTTAATAAGTTTTGCTTTCTCCTCGGGCTTCAGATCTTTTGATATTCTAGGTAAATGTGAAGTTCCTTCTAGAAAAGCGTATTCAAGGTGTGAGGGAAGTTCCTTCATCTCCAATTAGGGTGGTTCTTCAGTGGAAGGTTTTATCCTTGCAATCTCGTCTCATTTAAGCTCATCGTATTTCATCTGATATTCTGACTCAACTGCAGGTGATTCTGGAATGTCAGCTGATGCTATTTCAACCCATTCTGTTTTGTTAGAAAGCTCATCTTTTCTCAGCTCGTATTTTTCTTGCGAGGATTGGGAGACTACATTATCTTCAGTGATTATTACGTCATTATCTTCGGTAAATGCAAATCTCTAGAATTGAGCTAATGAAGACGTGCTAAAAGTGATCTCTAGATTCAAGTTTTCACAACTTTCAGATAGTTGCGAATCAGATGGTTTAAGCATTGACTCCATTTCTTTGAGAGTCTTCAGAATTTCGTCTTTTGAGAGAGATGAGTCATGAACTTCAGAATTAGGGTTTCTTTTCAAGAGAGTGACTGGAGTGCCATGTCCAACCGGAGCAGCAATGATAGATCTGTTTGGCTGCAAGCCTGAATTCTTTAAAGAAAATAGCACTTCTCTCGATGCGGTGGAAGTATCCGAGATAGCCGAGCATAAACCAGCACCTTCTTTACAGATTTTGCTTGTTGTAATGATGGTATTTGGAAGGGGGTTAATGCTGCTTACTGCGAGAATCTCTTCCAAGTGTTCTTCAATTATTTCCTGCATAGAATCTACAAGACCAAGATCTTATCCCATAGGATATTTCATTAGTTTATCAACATTGAAGATGACTTCCTCAGTTCCCACTCGAAGTTATAAAGATTATTCGTTTACGTCAATGACAGCCTTGGCAGTGTTTAGGAAAGGTCTGCCAAGAATGAGTGGTACTTGAGTATCTTCTTCAAAATCCATAACAACAAAATCAACAGGAAATACGAATTTATCAACACGGACCATAATATCTTCAGCAATTCCACGAGAGAGCTTAACTGATCTATCTGCTAATTGGATGGTCATACGGGTTGGCAAAAGTTTGCTTAATCCTAATTTCCTATAAAGCGAGTATGGCATAAGGTTTACACTAGCTCCTAAGTCAGCTAAGGCGTTACTACTTTGAACATCCTGAATATAACAAGGAATAGTGAAACGGCCAGTATCTCCTAGCTTTGGGGGCAGTCCCTGTTACATAATCAAAGAGCACTCTGCATCTAAGGGCAAGTTAACTATTTTTCGAAGTTTTTCTTTGTTGGATATTAGTTCCTTAAAGAATTTGGCACAACTAGGCATTTCAACTAAAGCATCTAACAGTTTAACATTTAAGTGTAGGCTTTTGAACATCTCTAGATATTTTCTAAACTGAGCTTCTTGCTTCTCTTTCTTAAGCCTACCAGGAAAAGGTATACGTATTGGTTTAGTTACTTCTGGGGATTTAGAAGGTTCTGGTTCAGGGGAAGTGATGGGTATGTCAGTTTGTACTGAATCAGTGGGAGAAGAACTAGAAGGTTCGTTTAAAGGAATATCTACTGATTTCTCATTCTTAGTCTCTTTCCCTCCTCTAGTGACCACAAGGATGTCATCATGCTCATATGATGAGAGATAAACAGCTTTGTTGATCGCTTCTTCCCTTTGCTTCTCCTCAACTTTTAAAAATAACCTTTTAACATTATCCTCCATGTTCTTAATTAAATCATTTGAAATTATAAGCAAACTATCAATTTGATTTTGAAAATCAACAATTTGTTTATTTTTATTATTTTGCTCAACCATGAAGTTATTAAAAATCGTATTGTTTAGACGAGAAGACAATTGTAAAGAAGTAGAGGGTGTAGAGAGAACTAACGATTGAGAGATAGGTTGTCTGGTTGACCGCTGAGCAGAAGATTTAGAATGAATGGCTTGATCAGTGGTTTCACTAGTTGTAGCGAGAACATCTTCCTTGAGCTTTAAGTTTGAGAAGAGCCTTTGAGGTTTCTTTTTGGATTTGGAAGAGTCTTGCATATCCTTGACAACTTTGGAGATGGATTCAAGTTGAGTTCTTAAGGTGTCTAAGGCTAGATTAGAAGTATCCCTGTTCTCTAAGGTTGATTCATCTAACTCCAAGTCATGTTGATGCATCGTTATCGTCTCGATCAACTTCCAAGCTTCGTCTGAAGTATGTAGCACGAAATTTCCGGATGAAGCAGCATTGAGGGTTTGTTGATGATGAGGATTCAGACTGTTGTAGAATGTACAGACCAGATTCGTTTCAGCCAACTGATGATTCGGACATCTTCCGAGTAGATTCTTAAAGAGTTCCCAAGCAGAGCTCAATGATTCCGTAGTTCCTTGACAAAAGTTAATGACTTCATTTTTTAGCTTGGTTTGTAGGGAAGGAGGGAAGTACTTAGCTAGAAACTTAGTAGCCATCTCCTCCCATGTATGAATCGAATTAGGTTCGAGTTCATAAAACCATGTTAGGGCTCGGAAATCTAAAGAATAAGGAAACAGGTGAAGTCGGGCGACTTTATTACTGGATCCGATTTGTTCGAAAGAGTCGAAAAGGTTGATGAATTTGTTAAGATGGGCGTTTGGATTTTAAACCGAAAGACCATGAAACTGACACTGAGATTTAATCATTTTAATGAAGTGTGGCTTAATTTCAAGGGTTTCGTCGGTTGGTGATACGATTAGTCCTCCTCGTCCCTCTAGCAGTGGTTTGGTTGATGAGGCAAGAGTGATACGGTTCGTCATAACTTGTTTTGAAGAAATTAGGGTTTTGGAAAGGATAGGTTTAACTAAGGACGGGAAATTACAAACTTACTAACCTAAGGATAGAAAAGGTAACTTTCGGAAGATGTTGATCTTCCGAAAGGATCGCTAGATAACTAAGATAACTAAATTCCTAAAATCGGTCGTTGTAGTCCCCGGCAGCGGCGCCAAAAACTTGTCGCGGTCCCAGCGGTCGGTCGGATTTTACTCCGGTCGTTGATCCGGCCAACAGGGACTCACGGCAGGGTGTTTTAAATTTATAGAGCAGGGAAATCCTAAGCTGTATACTACTAACGGACCTAAAAGGGCAATAAGCGGTATTTATAACTCATGTGTCGTTCTCCAAACTACAACGGGCATGGGATTCTAGGAAGTTTAATTATCTTTTGTAATCTAGCTGGGGTTTTTAAAATCTTTGGAAGGGGGTTTTGTTTTTATAACTAATTAAAAAAAAGTAATTAAAATACGATAAAAGAAAAGGGAGTTTGTACGGAGACTCAGACGACGGTGAATAACGTGAGTGTTTACTATGATTTCGATAAATGTTGTTGATGAGTAGTCAAAGGTTAAGGCTACTAGTTGTGATGACTAATCTGGAGAGGATGGAAACATAGGTAATGCAAAGTATTGTACCTACGACCTTTCTGCGGCTTCCGTATGTTTGTACGCCACCAACTGGAGTTTCCAGCACTATATTGAGTATTTGGCCATTTTACGGTTTTTCCGTTACATTAACTAGGGTGCCACATTACTCTCACAGATATCCTATATCCTAATGAGCTATAACTACGAGCCTATTATATATCTAACGTAGAGTTGTCCGTAATCAGATAAATAATATGTCACATGGATAGCAGTTATAGAATGTCAAATACACCGGAAGTTCTCCCAAATGTATAGACCAATTCAACCGACAACTATCCTCGAATCCAGGTCCCCAGTCACAGTCATCAGAGACGTCTGTATCGTGGCATTAATTGTTGATTGAACAAAAACATGAACAGGATTAATTCCGCGGAACAAGTTAGGATAGTCGGGCTAACGGTCAGTTGAATTGTTCAGCATTAAACATATAAATCATCACAACTATTCTATGTATGCTAATCTATTGTGTAAAACATTATTCCATATCTGAAAACCCTAATTATAAAGTTACTGATACAAATCAGGAGGATAATTCTAGCATGCATCAATCCTAAGGCAACAATCAAACAAGAACATGCAGTAGGACATCACATAACAGAATACCATAACCCTAATCATGGCAGATAATGTGACACCCGTCAAATTAGGACTAGTTATTAGATCCTAATCATCTAGTAGTACATATAATTAGTGCTATGTTTTAGGCTAATTGTACGTATCAATATGTATATTGTTATATATATATCAGTACGCGATTTGTTTAAATCGTGCATTTTTAAATCGGCCGAATTTCCGATACACTTTCATACGGACGTTGGTGAAACTTTTTAATAAATAACATAAATCTATTTGGTGATTAAATAGTAGTTATTTACATTATATTATTATGTATTAATAATATACAAAACAATGTACGTTTTGTATAAAACGTAACCGACACGAATTAAACGCGTGAGATACGCCCGACAAATAAAATAATCATAAGTTATATTTTTATAACTTCAAACAAAGTAATTTGATTAAATACTTTCATTATAAATATCGTATTTCAAACCGATAACAAAAACGTGTATTTTAAACGCTAGGCGATTAAACGACCAAAACACGAAACCGTAAATCAACATCGACACTATAAACAAACACTTTTATAAATGTTTTCCAAGTATTATAAGTAATACTTCAATGTAAACCTATCGAAATTCAATTGGTATTTAAAACACATACGTATTTCAATAAACGCGCGAATTAACGTTTAAACGACCGGGGAAACGAACACCGCATGGAACGCAAACGTAGGGAGCAAGTTTTGGAGACACCACACCTTGGTGTGGGCCTCATGGGCCGAAAATCAGCCACCCCAAACATGGCTCCATGATTTGGGGATCTTGTTTGCTTGATCATGACAACCACCCTCACCTCCCCCATTTTCCTCATTTGTTCCCATCTACCTCTCACTACTTTCTCACTCTAAAACAAACCCTCTCACATTCCTCTCCTCTCCATAATCTGCTCCACCACCATCCACCACCATCCACCACCATCCACCATCATACACCATCATCTCTTGAAGAAAAGTGAAGGAGAAAGCAAAGGGAACGAAGAGGAGACGAAACCGAGCATCACCTTCTTGTTATCACCTCTAGATCATCTTTATACTTTGTAAGAACATGCTTTCTCTCACTAGATTATCATGTTTTCAGTTTATATACACGTTAGTAAGGTTATTTAACAAAGAAATGTCCAAAACAAAACTCAAAAATCGTTTTTAGAAGTGTATACAAAATCACAGTTTCTGTCCTCATAAAACTGACTCACCAAATCAAGTATATATCGAAAACTAGGAAAAACAAACTCTCGACTTCTAAACGAAAAATGTTCCTTAAGATATCGTCTACAACTTTAATTTTTGGCCCTCGGACCAGATCCTCACGGATCATAACTAAAAGCACGAGTCTTTGGACTGACTTCACTGTTGAGACGAAACCGACCACCCTTCATATTTATTTTTGTTAAAATAGTAGACGGACATATAAAAATATCATAAAATGCAGAAATGACCTAGACATATATGAGAACATGTGTGATTTTTGGCTAGGTATGAATCGGACTAGAAGTGGTCCAAATCGAGAGGTTTTGTGAGTCCAAAATCTGGAAAACGAATACTAAGGGACTGTTTTGGTACTTTAACAAAACCGACACTTCGGGTCAACTCCGAGAAGAACCAATAATTTTTATAAACTCATTTAACCATTTTAAGGGTTGGGTAAAAGTTTCGGGTCAAACCGAGACCACTGACCATGTTTTCGACAGTGACATATACCTACGACACTTATAATTCATTTTTCAAAATAAGTATCAAACGTCGCGTAACATTTAATACTTATACAATACAACATTTAATAATTTCAAATATACTTTATAAGTATATCATTTCAACATCATAATAATAATACTTTGGAATTATTATTCGAACTCACCAACGGGCCGTACATAATTACAAAATACAAACAATCCAAAACTAATCATTTGGACATTACTAGTTAAATGAGCAACTAGCAAAGATAGTCTGTTAAGACATCTAATCATTTATCAAAACCTTGCGCGTCTAAGACGCCCTGCAGGTTTCAGTCGATTGATCGACATCATTGTCTTGTGAATCATCATTTGTGCTTAGTAGCATCTCATTAGACTCAGGTGAGTCTCATAGCCCCTTTTTAAATGCTTTTACCTAGGGGTGAGATACATGCTCGTTTTGTTTTACATGTGAACGCAAGTATCAAATTATCACGTATGCTGCATGAGTTGTTTTCATCTAATCAATCAAAGTCCTCTGAAGCATAGTTCAATTAATATGATTTAGCGTGAATGTTAGTGTATGGTACCATATGGGATTGACAATCCCCGTCCGAGTTAGCAAGCACTAACCTGTCAAACGGACGCATTATCATTTGTTCAGTATTGAGTGTAGATTAGGCACTCATAGAGAGGCACCTCGCTCAGGTCCTTAAAGGTGGAACCTGACCCCTCAGCTAAGCTCAGACTATGTGCTCTTGGCAGTGATACTCATTATTCATTTATTTACATGTTTTGTAAATCAACTCATTAAATCTTGCGGTTCATAAATCATATCTTATCATATTAAACCTGTGAGCTCACCAGCTTTTAGCTAACCCTTTTAGCATGTTATCTCAGGTACTCAGCAGTAGGTTGGACTGCCCATCAGGATACTGTAGCTCGAGTCGCATGCAATCATATAAACATCAAGAAATTTCCTTGCATTTCTATATTTTGTATAAATTAGATATGTACTAGAATCTCTCAATTATCTTGCGAACTCATCTTTTGTAAACCATATGTAGACTCTTACGTTAATCAATGTATTTTGTAAAACGATACATGTAGTGGTCGTTCATTATATATCGTGTGTGCTTTGTATATTGATTAGTCGCGCCCCGACCCGATTCGCTTCCGCAACCCGAATTAGGGGGTGCGACAGATTGGTATCAGAGCCTAAGGTTATAGTGAACTAGGTTGCATTAGAAGGCCTAGACTATGACCGTTAGGCAGTATTTTCTGTTAAGTGTGATTGGTTCAAGAGTTACGTCATACAAGTTTAATTTAACATAGCTTGATCAACTATGTACAATTAAATAAAGATGATGTAAGACTTGAAATGGTTATGCTAGAATAGGAATACATTAGTTGACTCTGACCTCGAGAGAAACCGGGACTCATAATTGTTTGTGCTAGACACTCATAAGACTATTATGTGATATATGTATGTATACATGGATAGTCATCGCTCAAGCACTGTACGCTAGTCTATTATATATTATATATATATAGGCACTCACATATCCAAACACTTTGTGAAAGAGATGGCAACACACACGCACCGAAACACCTTCTACTTCATCCCGCTCTCAATAACCTCTCTTGGAATCACGAAACTCATAGGTAGCTTGGAGGACCACCGAGTCACTTCGAGCGAGACCTTATCCAACTCACAACAAATCAAATAACCAGGCTACTTAGCACGTAGTTGCTAGTCAGTAGAGATGGTTATTCAACACCTCTTGATTGTTCTATAATGTTGATTGTCATATTGTGATGTTGTATATTACCGCATTTGTATATGTACATCTATGATAATCATCATTTATGGACAATCTCTCACGAACCCTATCCTTCTATTCTCAGGAAAATCATGCCGCCAAAGTCAAGGAACTACATCGATGCCCAGATGGCATCCCTCATTTCCCAGGCAGTAACTGAAGTCTTGGCGCGACAGTCATCAGAGACCTCCGGAAGGACTAGTGATACTGCCAATACCCCTCCTACTGCCAAGCCTTGTTCCTACAAGGACTTCCAAAATTGCAAACCCTTAAGCTTTAAAGGAACTGAAGGAGCCATCGGCCTAATCAGATGGTTCGAGAAGATGGAATCCGTCTTTCGCATTAGCAAATGTGCGGAAGGGGATAGAGTTCAGTTCTCCACATGCACCCTTGCTGACGGTGCCCTCACCTGGTGGAACTCATATGCCCAGTCTGTGGGTATAGATACCGCCTATCTACTTCCATGGGAAGATCTGAAGAAAATGCTCACAGAGGAGTATTGCCCATCTGAAGAACTCCAGAAGCTAGATGAGGAGTTCTGGCATCTCAAGGTTCAAGGAACCGACATTGTTGGTTATACCACTAGGTTCCAACAATTGGCAACCCTCCGCCCAGCCTTAGTAAGCACTGAGACCGACAAGGTCAAGAGGTACATCCGCGGTCTTCCGGAACCTATCCGGGGGAACGTCGCTTCTTCCGGCAAAATCACCATTCAGGGAGCAATTCGATTAGCTCATGAGCTCATGGCTATGCAAGAGAGCCAAGGAAACCCTGTCTCGTCTTCTGGGAACAACAACAAGAGAAAATGGTCTGGGAATCAGAACCAGCAGACCTTCAAAAAGACCGAGACTGTCAAGAGTGACACATCAGGTTCTGGGGAGAGGAAAGGGTACACTGGAAGTAAACCCTACTGTTCAAAGTGCAATCGTCATCATGATGGTCCTTGTGGTACACCCTGTAACAACTACAAGAGATATGGACATCTTACCAAAGACTGCCGAACACCTGCAACCAACCCCACCACCAACACCAACAACCAACCCCGAGCCTGCTATAAGTGTGGAAACACTGGACACTTCAGGAATGCGTGTCCAAAGTTGAAGAATAAGGGGAACAACAACAACAATGCTAGGGGCAGAGCTTTGGTGCTGAATGCTGGAGAGCCCCGTGAAGACCCTAATGTGGTCACGGGTATGTTTCTTCTCAATAATTTAACTGCTTCAGTTTTGTTTGATACTGGTGCTGATAGGAGTTTTATATCTGAGTAATTTAGCCCACTATTAGACATTTCCCCAGTTGCCTTAGAAGCTAAGTACACTGTAGAGTTAGCTAATGGCAAATTGATTGAGGCCGATAGTGTGTTACCAAATTGCACCCTAAACCTCGCAAACGAACTATTTCCCATAAACCTCATACCCATCGAGATTGGAAGTTTTGACATAGTAGTAGGCATGGATTGGCTATCCAAGCATCTAGCTGAAATTGTCTGTCATGACAAAATCGTTCGTATTCCTCTCGTCACTGGTAGTACTTTGATCATACAAGGGGAGAACGGTGGAACGAGATTGAATATCATATCCTGCATGAAGACGCGCAAGTACCTAAGGAAAGGGTATCAGGCAATCCTCGCTCATGTTATTGAGAAGAAGTCAGAAGAGAAGCGACTTGAGGATGTGCCCATCGTCAGAGACTTTCTAGAAGTCTTTCCAGAAGAATTGCCCGGTCTGCCACCACCGAGGCAAGTTGAGTTCTCAATTGACCTTGTGCCCAGAGCAGCACCCGTGGCACGAGCCCCATATCGTTTAGCTCCTTCAGAACTGCAGGAATTGTCTATTCAGTTACAGGAACTCCTGGATAAGGGTTTCATAAGACAGAGTTCTTCACCCTGGGGAGCTCCGGTCCTGTTTGTGAAAAAGAAGGACGGTTCATTCAGGATGTGTATCGACTACAGAGAGTTGAACAAATTAACCATCAAGAACCATTATCCACTTCCCCGTATTGATGACATGTTCGACCAACTCCAAGGGTCAAGTGTTTATTCAAAAATAGATCTACGATCGGGTTATCATTAGTTACGAGTTCGCGATGAAGATATTCCGAAAACCGCTTTCCGAACTCGCTATGGTCATTACGAGTTTCAGGTTATGGCCTTTGGTTTGACTAACGCACCGGCAGTATTCATGGATCTTATGAACCGAGTGTGCAAACCATACCTCGACAAGTTTGTCATTGTTTTCATCGATGACATTCTTATCTACTCACGTAACGAGCAAGAGCACGGGCAACATCTCAAAACCATTCTAGAACTCCTTAGACACGAGGAATTATATGCTAAGTTCTCCAAGTATGAATTCTGGATTCAGACCATTCAATTCCTTGGTCATGTGATTGACAGTCGGGGAATTCATGTTGATCCCTCAAAGATTGAGGCTATCAAGTGCTGGCAAGCACCGACAACGCCGACAGAAGTACGCCAATTTCTAGGATTGACTGGTTATTATCGGCGCTTCATTGAGAATTTCTCCAAAATAGCACAACCACTCACGACACTGACTCAGAAAGAGAAGAAGTTCAATTGGACTGATAAGCAAGAGTCAGCATTTCAGCTATTAAAGAAAAAGCTTTGCAGTGCACCTATCCTATCATTACCCGAAGGCAATGAAGACTTCGTGGTATACTGCGATGCTTCACATCAAGGTATGGGTTGCGTGTTGATGCAACGAGAAAAAGTCATAGCTTACGCCTCCCGACAACTCAAAGTTCACGAGAAGAACTACACAACCCATGATCTCGAATTAGGAGCCGTAGTGTTCGCACTCAAAATCTGAAGACGTTATCTGTATGGCACGAAATGTACCATCTTCACTGATCATAAAAGTCTTCAGCATATATTTGATCAGAAGGATCTCAACATGAGGCAACGACGCTGGGTAGAGTTGCTCACCAATTATGATTGTGAGATCAAGTACCATCCGGGAAAAGCAAATGTAGTTGCTGATGCCCTAAGTCGAAAGGAGCGCACCAAACCACTTCGAGTTCGAGCCCTCAGTATGACCATTCATAATGATTTAATCATTCAGACTCTTACTGCTCAACTCGAAGCCTTGAAACCTGAAAACCTCAAACATGAGGCCTTGCGAAACATAGAGAATCAATTTGAAACCAAACCCAATGGAGTCAAGTACTTTGCAAGTCGAATCTGGTTACCTAAGTTTGGAAACCTTCGAGACTTAGTGATGGATGAAGCTCACAAGTCCAAATACTCTGTACATCCTGGATCGGACAAGATGTATCATGGCATCAAGGGACTGTACTGGTGGCCGAACATGAAAGCAGAGATTGCCACGTACGTCAGTAAATGCCTCACATGTTCCAAGGTTAAAGCCGAATATCAGAAAACATCCGGCTTGCTCCAGCAACCGGAAATCCCTCAATGGAAATGGGAGCAAATCTCCATGGATTTCATCACAAAACTCCCTAAAACAGCTAGTGGTTACGACACCATTTGGGTGATCGTTGATCGGCTCACCAAATCAGCTCATTTCCTCGCCATGAAGGAAACTGACAAAATGGAACGTCTCACGCGAATCTATATGAAGGAGATCGTATCAAGACACGGCGTTCCAATCTCAATTATCTCTGATAGAGACAGCCGATTCACATCTAACTTTTGGCAATCATTACAAAAGTCATTGGGTACTCGTTTAGATATGAGTACAGCCTATCATCCACAAACCGATGGCCAAAGTGAAAGGACAATTCAAATGCTGGAAGATATGTTACGCGCCTGCGTAATTGACTTCGGTGCGAATTGGAAACAACATTTGCCATTGTGTGAATTCTCATACAACAACAGCTACCACACCAGTATTGGAGCTGCACCTTTTGAGGCACTGTACGGTTATAAGTGCCGATCGCCTATCTGTTGGACCGATGTTGGAGATAGTCAACTCACTGGTCCTGAAATCATTCATGAAACCACCGAGAAGATCGTTGGTATCCAGCAACGACTAAAGGCCGCACGTGATCGTCAGAAGAGTTATGTTGACGTGAGACGCAAGCATCTCGAGTTCCAGGTTGGGGATCGAGTATTGCTCAAAGTATCACCTTGGAAAGGTGTCATCCGATTCGGCAAATGTGGGAAGTTAAATCCTAGGTACATCGGACCTTTTGAAATCCTTGAAAGGATTGGTCCAGTCGCATATCGATTGCAGCTACCTCCACAGCTCAGTAGCGTGCATCCCGTATTCCACATTTCTAATCTTAAGAAATGTCTGTCTGATGAGACACTCATTATTCCCCTCGAAGAGATTCAGATTGACGACAAACTCCATTTTGTCGAAACAACAGTGGAGATCATGGACCTTGAGGTCAAACAGCTTAAGCAAAGTCGTATCCCCATTGTCAAAGTTCGGTGGGATTCGCGGCGTGGTCCGGAATTCACCTGGGAACGGGAAGACCAGATGAGACTCAAGTATCCTCATCTATTTTCAGACTCCTCTCACGCACCAACTCAGAGCTAAATTTCGGGACGAAATTCTCTTAACAAGGGGAGAATGTGACACCCATCAAATTAGGACTAGTTATTAGATCCTAATCATCTAGTAGTACATGTAATTAGTGCTATGTTTTAGGCTAATTGTACGTATCAATATGTATATTGTTATATATATATCAGTACGCGATTTGTTTAAATCGTGCATTTTTAAATCGGCCGAATTTCCGATACACTTTCATACGGACGTTGGTGAAACTTTTTAATAAATAACATAAATCTATTTGGTGATTAAATAGTAGTTATTTACATTATATTATTATGTATTAATAATATACAAAACAATGTACGTTTTGTATAAAACGTAACCGACACGAATTAAACGCGTGAGATACGCCCGACAAATAAAATAATCATAAGTTATATTTTTATAACTTCAAACAAAGTAATTTGATTAAATACTTTCATTATAAATATCGTATTTCAATCCGATAACAAAAACGTGTATTTTAAACGCTAGGCGATTAAACGACCAAAACACGAAACCGTAAATCAACATCGACACTATAAACAAACACTTTTATAAATGTTTTCCAAGTATTATAAGTAATACTTCAATGTAAACCTATCGAAATTCAATTGGTATTTAAAACACATACGTATTTCAATAAACGCGCGAATTAGCGTTTAAACGACCGGGGAAACGAACACCGCATGGAACTCAAACGTAGGGAGCAAGTTTTGGAGACACCACACCTTGGTGTGGGCCCCATGGGCCGAAAATCAGCCACCCCAAACATGGCTCCATGATTTGGGGATCTTGTTTGCTTGATCATGACAACCACCCTCACCTCCCCCATTTTCCTCATTTGTTCCCATCTACCTCTCACTACTTTCTCACTCTAAAACAAACCCTCTCACATTCCTCTCCTCTCCATAATCTGCTCCACCACCATCCACCACCATCCACCACCATCCACCATCATACACCATCATCTCTTGAAGAAAAGTGAAGGAGAAAGCAAAGGGAACGAAGAGGAGACGAAACCGAGCATCACCTTCTTGTTATCACCTCTAGATCATCTTTATACTTTGTAAGAACATGCTTTCTCTCACTAGATTATCATGTTTTCAGTTTATATACATGTTAGTAAGGTTATTTAACAAAGAAATGTCCAAAACAAAACTCAAAAATCGTTTTTAGAAGTGTATACAAAATCACAGTTTCTGTCCTCATAAAACCGACTCACCAAATCAAGTATATATCGAAAACTAGGAAGAACCAACTCTCGACTTCTAAACGAAAAATGTTCCTTAAGATATCTTCTACAACTTTTATTTTTGGCCCTCGGACCAGATCCTCACGGATCATAACTAAAAACACGAGTCTTTGGACTGACTTCACTGTTGAGACGAAACCGACCACCCTTCATATTTATTTTTGTTAAAATAGTAGACGGACATACAAAAATATCATAAAATGCAGAAATGACCTAGACATATATGAGAACATGTGTGATTTTTGGCTAGGTATGAATCGGACTAGAAGTGGTCCAAATCGAGAGGTTTTGTGAGTCCAAAATCTGGAAAACGAATACTAAGGGACTGTTTTGGTACTTTAACAAAACCGACACTTCGGGTCAACTCCGAGACGAACCAATAATTTTTATAAACTCATTGAACCATTTTAAGGGTTGGGTAAAAGTTTCGGGTCAAACCGAGACCATTGACCATGTTTTCGACAATGACATATACCTACGACACTTATAATTCATTTTTCAAAATAAGTATCAAACGTCGCGTAACATTTAATACTTATACAATACAACATTTAATCATTTCAAATATACTTTATAAGTATATCATTTCAACATCATAATAATAATACTTTGGAATTATTATTCAAACTCACCAACGGGCCGTACATAATTACAAAATACAAACAATCCAAAACTAATCATTTGGACATTACTAGTTAAATGAGCAACTAGCAAAGATAGTCTGTTAAGACATCTAATCATTTATCAAAACCTTGCGCGTCTAAGACGCCCTGCAGGTTTCAGTCGATTGATCGACATCATTGTCTTGTGAATCATCATGTGTGCTTAGTAGCATCTCATTAGACTCAGGTGAGTCTCATAGCCCCTTTTTAAATGCTTTTACCTAGGGGTGAGATACATGCTCGTTTTGTTTTACATGTGAACGCAAGTATCAAATTATCACATATCCAAACACTTTGTGAAAGAGATGGCAACACACACGCACCGAAACACCTTCTACTTCATCCCGCTCTCAATAACCTCTTTTGGAATCACGAAACTCATAGGTAGCTTGGAGGACCACCGTGTCACTTCGAGCGAGACCTTATCCAACTCACAACAAATCAAATAACCAGGCTACTTAGCACGTAGTTGCTAGTCAGTAGAGATGGTTATTCAACACCTCTTGATTGTTCTATAATGTTGATTGTCATATTGTGATGTTGAATATTACCGCATTTGTATATGTACATCTATGATAATCATCATTTATGGACAATCTCTCACGAACCCTATCCTTCTATTCTCAGGAAAATCATGCCGCCAAAGTCAAGGAACTACATCGATGCCCAGATGGCATCCCTCATTTCCCAGGCAGTAACTGAAGTCTTGGCGCGACAGTCATCAGAGACCTCCGGAAGGACTAGTGATACTGCCAATACCCCACCTACTGCCAAGCCTTGTTCCTACAAGGACTTCCAAAATTGCAAACCCTTAAGCTTTAAAGGAACTGAAGGAGCCATCGGCCTAATCAGATGGTTCGAGAAGATGGAATCCGTCTTTCGCATTAGCAAATGTGCGGAAGGGGATAGAGTTCAGTTCTCCACATGCACCCTTGCTGACGGTGCCCTCACCTGGTGGAACTCATATGCCCAGTCTGTGGGTATAGATACCGCCTATCTACTTCCATGGGAAGATCTGAAGAAAATGCTCACAGAGGAGTATTGCCCATCTGAAGAACTCCAGAAGCTAGATGAGGAGTTCTGGCATCTCAAGGTTCAAGGAACCGACATTGTTGGTTATACCACTAGGTTCCAACAACTGGCAACCCTCCGCCCAGCCTTAGTAAGCACTGAGACCGACAAGGTCAAGAGGTACATCCGCGGTCTTCCGGAACCTATCCGGGGGAACGTCGCTTCTTCCGGCAAAACCACCATTCAGGGAGCAATTCGATTAGCTCATGAGCTCATGGCTATGCAAGAGAGCCAAGGAAACCCTGTCTCGTCTTCTGGGAACAACAACAAGAGAAAATGGTCTGGGAATCAGAACCAGCAGACCTTCAAAAAGACCGAGACTGTCAAGAGTGACACATCAGGTTCTGGGGAGAGGAAAGGGTACACTGGAAGTAAACCCTACTGTTCAAAGTGCAATCGTCATCATGATGGTCCTTGTGGTACACCCTGTAACAACTGCAAGAGATATGGACATCTTACCAAAGACTGCCGAACACCTGCAACCAACCCCACCACCAACACCAACAACCAACCCCGAGCCTGCTATGAGTGTGGAAACACTGGACACTTCAGGAATGCGTGTCCAAAGTTGAAGAATAAGGGGAACAACAACAACAATGCTAGGGGCAGAGCTTTGGTTCTGAATGCTGGAGAGCCCCGTGAAGACCCTAATGTGGTCACGAGTATGTTTCTTCTCAATAATTTAACTGCTTCAGTTTTGTTTGATACTGGTGCTGATAGGAGTTTTATATCTGAGTAATTTAGCCCACTATTAGACATTTCCCCAGTTGCCTTAGAAGCTAAGTACACTGTAGAGTTAGCTAATGGCAAATTGATTGAGGCCGATAGTGTGTTACCAAATTGCACCCTAAACCTCGCAAACGAACTATTTCCCATAAACCTCATACCCATCGAGATTGGAAGTTTTGACATAGTAGTAGGCATGGATTGGCTATCCAAGCAACTAGCTGAAATTGTCTGTCATGACAAAATCGTTCGTATTCCTTTCGTCACTGGTAGTACTTTGATCATACAAGGGGAGAACGGTGGAACGAGATTGAATATCATATCCTGCATGAAGACTCGCAAGTACCTAAGGAAAGGGTATCAGGCAATCCTCGCTCATGTTATTGAGAAGAAGTCAGAAGAGAAGCGACTTGAGGATGTGCCCATCGTCAGAGACTTTCCAGAAGTCTTTCCAGAAGAATTGCCCGGTCTGCCACCACCGAGGCAAGTTGAGTTCTCAATTGACCTTGTGCCCGGAGCAGCACCCGTGGCACGAGCCCCATATCGTTTAGCTCCTTCAGAACTGCAGGAATTGTCTATTCAGTTACAGGAACTCCTGGATAAGGGTTTCATAAGACAGAGTTCTTCACCCTGGGGAGCTCCGGTCCTGTTTGTGAAAAAGAAGGACGGTTCATTCAGGATGTGTATCGACTACAGAGAGTTGAACAAATTAACCATCAAGAACCATTATCCACTTCCCCGTATTGATGACATGTTCGACCAACTCCAAGGGTCAAGTGTTTATTCAAAAATAGATCTACGATCGGGTTATCATCAGTTACGAGTTCGCGATGAAGATATTCCAAAAACCGCTTTCCGAACTCGCTATGGTCATTACGAGTTTCAGGTTATGGCCTTTGGTTTGACTAACGCACCGGCAGTATTCATGGATCTTATGAACCGAGTGTGCAAACCATACCTCGACAAGTTTGTCATTGTTTTCATCGATGACATTCTTATCTACTCACGTAACGAGCAAGAGCACGAGCAGCATCTCAAAACCATTCTAGAACTCCTTAGACACGAGGAATTATATGCTAAGTTCTCCAAGTATAAATTCTGGATTCAGACCATTCAATTCCTTGGTCATGTGATTGACAGCCAGGGAATTCATGTTGATCCCTCAAAGATTGAGGCTATCAAGTGCTGGCAAACACCGACAACGCCGACAGAAGTACGCCAATTTCTAGGATTGACTGGTTATTATCGGCGCTTCATTGAGAATTTCTCCAAAATAGCACAACCACTCACGACACTGACTCAGAAAGAGAAGAAGTTCAATTGGACTGATAAGCAAGAGTCAGCATTTCAGCTATTAAAGAAAAAGCTTTGCAGTGCACCTATCCTATCATTACCCGAAGGCAATGAAGACTTCGTGGTATACTGCGATGCTTCACATCAAGGTATGGGTTGCGTGTTGATGCAACGAGAAAAAGTCATAGCTTACGCCTCCCGACAACTCAAAGTTCACGAGAAGAACTACACAACCCATGATCTCGAATTAGGAGCCGTAGTGTTCGCACTCAAAATCTAAAGACGTTATCTGTATGGCACGAAATGTACCATCTTCACTGATCATAAAAGTCTTCAGCATATATTTGATCAGAAGGATCTCAACATGAGGCAACGACGCTGGGTAGAGTTGCTCACCGATTATGACTGTGAGATCAAGTACCATCCGGGAAAAGCAAATGTAGTTGCTGATGCCCTAAGTCGAAAGGAGCGCACCAAACCACTTCGAGTTCGAGCCCTCAGTATGACCATTCATAATGATTTAATCATTCAGACTCTTACTGCTCAACTCGAAGCCTTGAAACCTGAAAACCTCAAACATGAGGCCTTGCGAAACATAGAGAATCAATTTGAAACCAAACCCAATGGAGTCAAGTACTTCGCAAGTCGAATCTGGTTACCTAAGTTTGGAAACCTTCGAGACTTAGTGATGGATGAAGCTCACAAGTCCAAATACTCTGTACATCCTGGATCGGACAAGATGTATCATGGCATCAAGGGACTGTATTGGTGGCCGAAAATGAAAGCAGAGATTGCCACGTACGTCAGTAAATGCCTCACATTTTCCAAGGTTAAAGCCGAATATCAGAAAACATCCGGCTTGCTCCAGCAACCGGAAATCCCTCAATGGAAATGGGAGCAAATCTCCATGGATTTCATCCCAAAACTCCCTAAAACAGCTAGTGGTTACGACACCATTTGGGTGATCGTTGATCGGCTCACCAAATCAGCTCATTTCCTCGCCATGAAGGAAACTGACAAAATGGAACGTCTCACGCGAATCTATATGAAGGAGATCGTATCAAGACACGGCGTTCCAATCTCAATTATCTCTGATAGAGACAGCCGATTCACATCTAACTTTTGGCAATCATTACAAAAGTCATTGGGTACTCGTTTAGATATGAGTACAGCCTATCATCCACAAACCGATGGCTAAAGTGAAAGGACAATTCAAACGCTGGAAGATATGTTACGCGCCTGCGTAATTGACTTCGGTTCGAATTGGAAACAACATTTGCCATTGTGTGAATTCTCATACAACAACAGCTACCACACCAGTATTGGAGCTGCACCTTTTGAGGCACTGTACGGTCATAAGTGCCGATCGCCTATCTGTTGGACCGATGTTGGAGATAGTCAACTCACTGGTCCTGAAATCATTCATGAAACCACCGAGAAGATCGTTGGTATCCAGCAACGACTAAAGGCCGCACGTGATCGTTAGAAGAGTTATGCTGACGTGAGACGCAAGCATCTCGAGTTCCAGGTTGGGGATCGAGTATTGCTCAAAGTATCACCTTGGAAAGGTGTCATCCGATTCGGCAAATGTGGGAAGTTAAATCCTAGGTACATCGGACCTTTTGAAATCCTTGAAAGGATTGGTCCAGTCGCATATCGATTGCAGCTACCTCCACAGCTCAGTAGCGTGCATCCCGTATTCCACATTTCTAATCTTAAGAAATGTCTGTCAGATGAGACACTCATTATTCCCCTCGAGGAGATTCAGATTGACGACAAACTCCATTTTGTCGAAACACCAGTGGAGATCATGGACCTTGAGGTCAAACAGCTTAAGCAAAGTCGTATCCCCATTGTCAAAGTTCGGTGGGATTCACGGCGTGGTCCGGAATTCACCTGGGAACGGGAAGACCAGATGAGACTCAAGTATCCTCATCTATTTTCAGACTCCACTCACGCACCAACTCAGAGCTAAATTTCGGGATGAAATTCTCTTAACAAGGGGAGAATGTGACACCCATCAAATTAGGACTAGTTATTAGATCCTAATCATCTAGTAGTACATGTAATTAGTGCTATGTTTTAGGCTAATTGTACGTATCAATATGTATATTGTTATATATATATCAGTACGCGATTTGTTTAAATCGTGCATTTTTAAATCGGCCGAATTTCCGATACACTTTCATACGGACGTTGGTGAAACTTTTTAATAAATAACATAAATCTATTTGGTGATTAAATAGTAGTTATTTACATTATATTATTATGTATTAATAATATACAAAACAATGTACGTTTTGTATAAAACGTAACCGACACGAATTAAACGCGTGAGATACGCTCGACAAATAAAATAATCATAAGTTATATTTTTATAACTTCAAACAAAGTAATTTGATTAAATACTTTCATTATAAATATCGTATTTCAATCCGATAACAAAAACGTGTATTTTAAACGATACGCGATTAAACGACCAAAACACGAAACCGTAAATCAACATCGACACTATAAACAAACACTTTTATAAATGTTTTCCAAGTATTATAAGTAATACTTCAATGTAAACCTATCGAAATTCAATTGGTATTTAAAACACATACGTATTTCAATAAACGCGCGAATTAACGTTTAAACGACCGGGGAAACGAACACCGCATGGAACGCAAACGTAGGGAGCAAGTTTTGGAGACACCACACCTTGGTGTGGGCCCCATGGGCCGAAAATCAGTCACCCCAAACATGGCTCCATGATTTGGGGATCTTGTTTGCTTGATCATGACAACCACCCTCACCTCCCCCATTTTCCTCATTTGTTCCCATCTACCTCTCACTACTTTCTCACTCTAAAACAAACCCTCTCACATTCCTCTCCTCTCCATAATCTGCTCCACCACCATCCACCACCATCCACCACCATCCACCATCATACACCATCATCTCTTGAAGAAAAGTGAAGGAGAAAGCAAAGGGAACGAAGAGGAGACGAAACCGAGCATCACCTTCTTGTTATCACCTCTAGATCATCTTTATACTTTGTAAGAACATGCTTTCTCTCACTAGATTATCATGTTTTCAGTTTATATACATGTTAGTAAGGTTATTTAACAAAGAAATGTCCAAAACAAAACTCAAAAATCGTTTTTAGAAGTGTATACAAAATCACAGTTTCTGTCCTCATAAAACCGACTCACCAAATCAAGTATATATCGAAAACTAGGAAGAACCAACTCTCGACTTCTAAACGAAAAATGTTCCTTAAGATATCGTCTACAACTTTTATTTTTGGCCCTCGGACCAGATCCTCACGGATCATAACTAAAAACACGAGTCTTTGGACTGACTTCACTGTTGAGACGAAACCGACCACCCTTCATATTTATTTTTGTTAAAATAGTAGACGGACATACAAAAATATCATAAAATGCAGAAATGACCTAGACATATATGAGAACATGTGTGATTTTTGGCTAGGTATGAATCCGACTAGAAGTGGTCCAAATAGAGAGGTTTTGTGAGTCCAAAATCTGGAAAACGAATACTAAGGGACTGTTTTGGTACTTTAACAAAACCGATACTTCGGGTCAACTCCGAGACGAACCAATAATTTTTATAAACTCATTGAACCATTTTAAGGGTTGGGTAAAAGTTTCGGGTCAATCCGAGACCATTGACCATGTTTTCGACAATGACATATACCTACGACACTTATAATTCATTTTTCAAAATAAGTATCAAACGTCGCGTAACATTTAATACTTATACAATACAACATTTAATCATTTCAAATATACTTTATAAGTATATCATTTCAACATCATAATAATAATACTTTGGAATTATTATTCAAACTCACCAATGGGCCGTACATAATTACAAAATACAAACAATCCAAAACTAATCTTTTGGACATTACTAGTTAAATGAGCAACTAGCAAAGATAGTCTGTTAAGACATCTAATCATTTATCAAAACCTTACGCGTCTAAGACGCCCTGCAGGTTTCAGTCGATTGATCGACATCATTGTCTTGTGAATCATCATTTGTGCTTAGTAGCATCTCATTAGACTCAGGTGAGTCTCATAGCCCCTTTTTAAATGCTTTTACCTAGGGGTGAGATACATGCTCGTTTTGTTTTACATGTGAACGCAAGTATCAAATTATCACATATGCTGCATGAGTTGTTTTCATCTAATCAATCAAAGTCCTCTGAAGCATAGTTCAGTTAATATGATTTAGCATGAATGTTAGTGTATGGTACCATATGGGATTGACAATCCCCGTCCGAGTTAGCAAGCACTAACCTGTCAAACGGACTCATTATCATTTGTTCAGTATTGAGTGTAGATTAGGCACTCATAGAGAGTCACCTCGCTCAGGTCCTTAAAGGTGGAATCTGACCCCTCAGTTAAGCTCAGACTATGTGCTCTTGGCAGTGATACTCATTATTCATTTATTTACATGTTTTGTAAATCAACTCATTAAATCTTGCGGTTCATAAATCATATCTTATCATATTAAACCTGTGAGCTCACCAGCTTTTTAGCTGACCCTTTTAGCATGTTATCTCAGGTACTCAGCAGTAGGTTGGACTGCCCATCAGGATACTGTAGCTCGAGTCGCATGCAATCATATAAACATCAAGAGATTTCCTTGCATTTCTATATTTTGTATAAATTAGATATGTACTAGAATCTCTCAATTATCTATGCGAACTCATCTTTTGTAAACCATATGTAGACTCTTACGTTAATCAATGTATTTTGTAAAACGATACATGTAGTGGTCGTACATTATATATCGTGTGTGCTTTGTATATTGATTAGTAGCGCCCCGACCCGATTCGCTTCCGCAACCCGAATTAGGGGGTGCGACAGATAACTAATAATCAGATCATAGATATCCCGAAAGTTCTCTCAAAGATACCTAACAGATAAACATGAATCTAATCTATCTCTAGTCCTACGCTCTGTGTCTCTTATGATATGTTTCAACCTAGAGAACACAGCCATGTCGAGTTCATTGATCATCAGGCATAGAATAGGTAGAGAACGTACCACTAGTAATTGGCCAAGTTCTAGCAGGAAGCTTCTAACCACAGCATAAGTTGGATAGATAAACATTCGAGATTCAGTTTATAAGTTCATACACAGTTTAAAGCAACACAGACAGAGTAACAGCATAGCATAAGTATATTGACTACTCCAACATAACTACGTCATAGTAAACACAAAGAAATATCTAGCCTGACATTATATATCTAGCATACAATCCTAAAAGTATAAACAAAGCAACACATGTTCAAAAATGGAAAGTAAGAGATATATTGTAACACCCGGTCAAAAAGGCCAATTTTCGCGCCCAATTTAAACTTTAAATATTCGTACTTAGTACACATTAATGTCAAAGTATTCAAAAATTTTATATATATATATATATATATATATATATATATATATATATCATAACCGATTTATCCAAATCACGTACAAATAAATCTGAAAACGCGCAGAAATACAAAAACCGATGTTGGCGCACAACTTTTCTAAATAGAGTATTATTGTTAAAAATAATATTTATTTACTTGGATTATATTAAATTGTTCAAAAACTTATCTCGTCTTGTTAAAACGTAACACGAAAATGGAAAACAAGAACACGCGAGCCCGAGACCCAGATGGGTTAGCCCAAACCTGCGAACCCAACCGACCCACCCATCCCCTTTGATATATTTCATTTACTTCTTCATTCTTATACACACATACACCTACAATTCTCTCATCTCTCTCTCTCTCTCTAAATCTCGATCTCTCTCTCACTACAACAGCAGCAGCGGCAGCCACCAACACCACCGCCGTCGGACATCATCACCATCATCATCACCATCAAGATCGTCATCCACTCCTTCTTCCTCTTCATTCCGAATTAGTGGTAAGAAAGCTTTGTTTTCTTTGCACCTTGACTTGTATTAACATGATTATGAGTTCACCCAACAAGAATAGATCCAAGAAATCGGTTAAAAACGTTTTAAATCGTGAAATCCGCACCAAAATCGCTGAAAAGCGCGTTCTGCGAACTGAAATGAATCTCAGTTCGTAGCCTTATCCGGAGAAGATAAGGTTATGCTAGCCGAACCGAACCTGCGAACCGAACAGACTTGCGAGTCGAGATCTGCGAGTCGAACCTTGTTGTGCGAACCCAAATCGGTTCGCAGCCTACCTTGTCCTGCGAACGCAGTTTCAGTTTGCACCACGAACTCAGTTCACACCACAGTTTCAGTCCGCGACCAGACTTGAACAATTTTCCCAAATTTGAATTTCCGATGCATTTTTCACTAAAGCAATGTAGTAGAAATAAAAATTTTCCAAGCTGACCTGGCAGCTCGACCCTAGCCAGGGGCTCTGCACCTTGGACCCCGCCAGGGGTTGCCACCCCTTGGACCCCGCTACCAGGGGCGCTGCCCCCGGACCCCCGTACACGGTTTCCAAACTTGAACGACGAATGAATATTTACACAACTCGCTTAGACAAACTAATTTGTCTCCTACTTATATATGACCTGTCGTGTTTAGGACACTAGGAGGTTACTTTTGGGACAACACGCGTACCTAGGATCGCTAACTCCTACAGGTGAGTTCATAGCCCCACCTTTTAAACTTTTAACTGATTTTGGGGTGAGACACATGCTTCCGTATACTTGTTTTTCATTGTATATTGATTAAACAAAACGAGTAACCGACTTTCTGGATAAACATGTTATGTTTTAACATTGCCGAACTTTCCTAAAATACTCTAGGGTATTAAGTATCCCAAGGTTAGGAAACACATAGACTTGAACAGGTACGACTTTCTAAGGACTAATAGATTCCTTACACCTATGATCTACAATTACTAGTGTCATGCTAGCCTTCGAGTAAACCGTGCCTAGGGGCACCAACCTTCTTGTTAAGTTTGAGATTACGAATACGCAACAGTAGCGTACATTAGTGGAACACATTTATACTATTTCCCCAAACAGCTAAGTGATGATTACACATACTTAGGCACATTATGCTACATACTATTATCTAAGTGGAACACTTACAAACTTAGATACATTGTGCTATACCTGACTGTTGTGAGACAACTGTAGGTACTCTTTTGAATTACATTTACAATATTACCATCGGGTAATCCACTGGTTTTACATTGTGCTATATTCATACTTACTGATTATATGCATACACTTTTGGGCACGTGGTGCCACACTCAATTACTACTGCATGTACGCTAGAGATAGGTACATGTACACTTATATGTATATACTGATTGGCACGTTGTGCTACTTCCTGGCACGCTGTGCAACTTCTGGGCTCGTTGAGCTACTTCCGGGCACGTTGTGCTACTTCCGGGCACGTTGTGCTACTTCCTGGCACGTTGTGCTACTTCCGGGCACGCTGTGCTTCTTCCGGGCTCGATCAGCTACTTCTGGGCACTAGGTGCTACTTCCAATTTACATGTACACTTGTTACATATACATGTATACTTAATACACATACAGATTACACTGTTAGGCACGAGGTGCCACACTCGACTATTATATGTATTCCTGATTACACTAGTGGGCACGAGGTACCACTCTTTCCTTATACATACACGGTTATGCTGCTGGGCACGTGGTGCCACTCCCGACTCTTATACACATACATGATAACCTGATAGGTCATTTGAGTACGTTGTACTGCCACTAGGAATCACCATGAGTTATGACTATCCGAACTGGTATTGTATTGCTCCGCAAAGTAGTACAAATATGGGAACACTTAGAGAACTCACTAGAACTAAACCTATCGGATTAGGTCAGAAGGTTATGTCAACCTTCACATCGATTACATATTGGGGACATAATCCAAATACAATACAAGTTAAAAACATAGTTTATGAACTACGTTTGAAATATGCTCGGTATATATATACTTCATGTTTTACTGTCAAACCTATGAACTCACCAGCTTTATAGCTGACTCGTTTTAGCATGTGTTCTCAGGTGCCAGCAGGATTAGGACTACTACAAGCTATGCTAGCTCGAGTCGCATGTTTTCAAACACCTGGATTTCTTTGCATAACTTTTGTATTTCAAATTATGTATTGAAATTATTTTGCGAACTCGTATCATTGTAAACTCTTTATTTTGGAAATGTATAACTATTTTCAAACGTCTCATTTAGAGTCGTTCATTATGTACCTTGTGCTTGTGATATTTGATTTGGTAGCGCCCCGACCCGATCGCTTCCGCAACCCAAAATTTGGGGGTGTTACAGATTGGTATCAGAGCCTAAGGTTATAGTGAACTAGGTTGCATTTAGTGGGCCTAGACTATGACCGTTAGGCAGTATTCCTTATTGGGTATAACTAGTTCAGGGATCACATCATACGAATTTAATTTAACATAGTCTAGCCAGTTATGTACAATTAAATGAAGATTGTGTGAGATCTGAAAGGGGTTATATTGAATCAGGAATGCACTAGTTGACTCTGATGGTTTTGTGCTAGACACTCCAGGCTATTATCTGTATCATAGGTATATATGAATAGGCTCTATTGTGTGCTGCTTTCTGTGCCATTATATATGTACTGACTGTATGTATATATACATACATTGTTTGGTAATACACACACCAATGCACACGCCGTCAAGGATGCCAAGTATGGCCACTACTATATACACGATATAAATTATGAGACTTATTCTCATCCATTACCGACAACCTGTCACAACATATTCCGCTGTGCCGTCTTATACTCACGAGGAAAACACACACCACCTGAGGAATTCAACACATAAGCGCGTAACATCGACTCTCATGTACTCCTTTCACTCGCTCTCAACGTTGTGCTGACGACCCCCAATTAGATTGGTCAACCACAACACCTGTATCTTGGAATATCCTTCCAACAATTAAACTGAAACCCAACGACTGACATGAGTCTCGATTTCAACTTTGACCATGCTGGTTAACACTGGATTAGTATTACGAGGGACACTCACAATGACTAAGTCCACAATTCATTTCAAATCACCGTATCGATCATCTTGATCATCACAGTACTTCTCCTTACGCTACATTTGAGGAACTACGTGACTACGACCTACTTTCGCCTTTGAGCTACACTGGAAGAACATATGATATATGCATACTTACAATCACATAACACTTGGTGCTACACTGGCGCGTGGCGCAACATCGTGCTTTAAGCACAACACTTAGCGATTGTGTTGGTGGACTCTGCTTCGGCACTGCACATGACACCGTGAGTGTCATACTTACCAGCACAATTAGCTACACTGTTCAACACTTAGTACTGCATTTCGGTGCTACGGGCACTTCACTACGGCACACGGTGTAACACCCGGTCAAAAAGTCAATTTTCGCGCCAAATTTAAACTTTAAATGATTGTATTATTATATGCAATTATAACCAAGTAATCGAAAATGTAAGTCGTTTTAATTTAAAACGCATCCTAACTGTCTGAAACCTCGTGAAAACAACGTATTAAACTTTAAGTTCCAAAATAATACTTTTATAAAATATTCTAGTTCAAAAACACTTCGAAAGAACATAAATAAATTTTAGAATTTAAAATATTATTTTAATTTAATTTACGATCGGATACAAAAACACGGGCATTTTGTATTGTGGTTGGAGACCACAGTCCACGAGTTAGGGATTTGAGTTTTAACAAAAACCCAAATCCCCTCCTCATTTCATCTCATTCCCATCTTTTTCTTCTTCTCTTTCACCCATCTCTTTCTCTCTTTTCTTTCTTTCACTAACAACCAACAACAACAACAATAATCAACAACAACAACATCATCATCATCATTTCGGAATCATCATCATCATCAGGAACAACAACAACAGCCGCATCATCATCATCTTCCTCACCATCCTCTTCATCTCCATTTTTATCAAAAAGTAAGGATTTACTCACTCTCTCTCTAGAAATCGTTTCTCTTTCTATAAATTACTTAGATTACTTCAAAATACATGCTAGAAGCTTTCCATAACATCAACACACCCAAAAATCAAGCCAAAACTCGATTTGGATCTTGAAATCGTCGAACAGACGACAACGTCGCATTTGGCCCAAAAACAGTGTTGCGACGTTGCCAACGTCGCAAATACCATGACGTCGCCTGGTGCGACGTCAGTCACAACATCACATGAAATTGCGAACGTCGCATATAGCGACGTCGACCTTATGTCGCACTAGACCCTGACGTCGCATATAGCGATGTAGACTACAACGTCGCAGTACAATCGCACTGCGACAGAAGCCCCAACGTCGCAGGTCACGGAACCTTAAAAATCTATGATTTTCACTAAGTGTCGGAACCAAATTTTACCACTTGATTTTACTACGAACTTGGATTTCGGGTGCGTTTTCATTAAAGCAATGTAGTAGAAATAAAAATTTCTCAAGCTGACTTGGCAGCTCGACCCCAAATAGGGGCTCTGCCCCTTGGACCCCGCCAGGGGTTGCCACCCCTTGGACCCCGCTACCAGGGGCGCAGCCCCCGGACCCCCTTGCACAATTTCCCACCTTGAACAACAAATAAATAATTACACAACTCGGTTAGACAAACTGATTTGTCTTATACTTATATGACCTCACGTGTTTAGGACACTAGGAGGTTACCATTCAGAAGACACACGTATCTTAGGATCGCTGACAACTCACAGGTGAGTTTCATAGCCCCACTCTTTCAACTGTTTTACTGTTTTCGGGGTGAAACACATGCTCAACAATTGTTTTCGAATTATATTAATAAACTTTTATAATTCACACTTGCTTATATTACTGTTATGTAATACAAATGTGTAATACTTAGGAATTACACCCATCATATTGTTATGGAACAATGTCAATACCTAACCGAGATAGGTTACATTCGTACACTGTTAGATGGTTGAAAACATTTACCAATACATAACTTGACTAAGTTATCACTATCCAATGACCATATTGTCACGGGACAATACTATCACTATACTAGAACTGATTAGTTCTACCCACATGATAACGACTAGACTTTTACAGGATTAGTCTTCCTTTTAGGAACTAAAACTGTTGACACACTCCATGATCATTAGAATGGAAATTGTACTTAGGTGAACATTTTCCCGAAACCCCAAATATACTTGCTAGGCTTAAGGCTAGGAGTATACAATAGTAACATACGTTAGTATAGACTCCTTATACTAATACAACTCAACTAGGTGATGAGTCTTCATACCTAGGTTCAATGTGCTACTTAATATCTAAGTATTTGTTTATACATATTTAGATACAATCAAATATTTTCATGTGTGGCATGATTGTTACATGTGTTTGCTGATTCAACAAATATATATATGTATATATATATATATATATATATATATATATATATATATATATATATATATATCTACATACTTGTACATCATCTTGAGCACAAGGTGCTATCTACATTACTACATATGTATATTAGTATACATACAATTATACAAACACGAATACTCAAGTCGGACATGTCATTGTACTGTCGGCTCAATTACTTTAGCTAGCATGTCGTAGTACTGCTGGCTCTACATTTCACCAGTCGGGCTCGTCGTAGTACAACCGAATCAATTACATGCGTTGCTTGCGAGCAATGCGGACGGATTCCAGATAGGCACCAAAATGATGTCACGGTATTGCAGTGACACAAAACGATGCCACGGTATTGCAGTGGGCACAAGTTCGATATCGCGGTAAAGCGATACAATCGATGGATGGGCGGGCTTATGCTCGTGATCCACACACATTCATGGAGGGGCGAGCTTATGCTCGTGATCTGCAATAAGTTAACGGGTCGGTGAGATTATCACGCGAGGCCGTTAGCTCAATCATGTCCGGGTTAGCTTACACTAACTGGGTAAACGGGCACACAAAACATTTTCAAACATGTTCGGGTTAGCTTACACTAACTGGGTAAACGGACACACTAAACATTTCCAATTATGTCCGGGTTAGCTTACGCTAACTGGTCAAACGGACAAACTAAAACATTTTCAATCATAGTTCTGCGGAACTACAATCATTTTCAATTATGTGCGGGTTAGCTTACACTAACTGGTCAAACGGACACATCATAACACCAAATCATAGATCTGCGGGTCTACAATTAACCGTTTGCTGGATGTAACACGCTATGCCAGGTGGCACAACAATTATTACTCAACATCTTTTGACGTGGTCATACAATTACTCGGTTTACAACTTAGGCATGTATTGCCTCACATTGTTAGATTTAATTAATACCAGATAGGTATCCAGGCATGGAATGCCACAATCTTTATGTATTTAGATACATACCACAATTACTTAGGTATTAGATACCTCGTTAGGAGTATACATATTGGTATTACAAAAACATGACAATACCATTCGAATCGTGTATTTTGAAATCATTTTCAAAACATAAAAGATTTATACTTTATGTTTCCACTAACAAATCCTATGAACTCACCTGCTTTATAGCAGACTCGTTTTAGCATGTGTTCTCAGGTGCCCAGCAGGATTAGGATTGCTACAAGATTATGCTAACTCGAGTCGTATATTTTCAAACAACGGGATTTCTCTGCATAACTTTTGTATTACAAACTATGTATTGAAATTATTTTGCGAACTCGCAACTTGTATACATTTTATTTTGGGAAATGTAATAACTATTTTCAAACGTCTCATTTAGAGTCGTTCATTATGTATCCTATGCTATGATATTTGATTTGGTAACACCCGACCCGATCGCTTCCGCAACCTGAAATTTGAGGGTGTTACAGATTGGTATCAGAGCCTAAGGTTATAGTGAACTAGGTTGCATTTAGTGGGCCTAGACTATGACCGTTAGGCAGTATTCCTCTTTAGGTATGACTGGTTCAGGGATTACATCATACGAGTTTAATTTAACATAGCGTAGCTAACTATGTAAAATTAAATGAAGATGATGTGACATATGAAAGGGGTTATACTGAAATCGGGAATGCACTAGTTGACTCTGATTGTTTTGTTCTAGACACCCTAGGCTATTATATGTAATGTAGGTATATATGAATAGGCCTTACATGTGTATTACTTCTACGTATCTATATATATATACTGCATATATATAACACAATTTCCGCTGTACCATCATATACTCGTGAAGAGGCACGTCGCCGTCTTCCTCACCATCATGACTCGACACTACCTCGGGAAGAAGGTACAAACGTTACCAACGGGAATGGAAACCCGCACATGCTAAACATTCACTAATTTTAAGACAAACCAACGAATCTTTCACCTTTGACCGTGCTGGTCACAATTGGATTAGTGTTGACTAAGTCCACAACAAATTAATTATCCCAATCACAACTGGATCATTTAGATCAATCAATTCAATACTGTGGTGCCTTAGCACCTACATTTTAGCCTTTGTACTACAATTGGGAAATTCGAACTTCAACACATTTTAGCCTTGGAGCTACAATCAAACAACACACGGCACGTGGTTCTGCAATCACACGGTATGTTGATACCGCAATTTGGGCACGTTAGTGCAATCCTCATAGTACGTCGATACTACAAATCATGGCATGTTGGTGCCACACTCACGGTACATGGGTACTGCAATTACGGTGCCGCGGGCATTACATTACGGCACGTGGTGCTGCGTTTCATGGTACTTTTGTACTACAACCATAATACATTACTGTGCTTCGGGCACTACAATTTGGCACGCTGTGCTACACCCAGGCTCGATGAGCTACTTTCAATATACATGTAGACTTGTTATAGTTACATGTACGAATTATATATACATATGCACTCACTTGATTGGGCACGAGGTGCTACACCTGACTCTTATTACGCACATATACTTGAATAGTTATGTGTACACCATATATGTATATACGACCACTTAGGCATATAATGCCTCAATCGATAAATACACAATGATGTCACCACACACATGGGTTGTGTTGGTGGACCCCACTTCAACACCACATAGGGCACTGTAGGTGTCACATTCACCGGCATGAATGGCCGTATAGTATCCTAGTACTACACTATAGTCCATAGGACTACTCACAACAACATAGTCTGGTTGACTACATTAAAACACAATTTAGTCGTTATTACGACTACTCATCAAAACTACAACCTAATTGGTCGCAACTCTCGAAAAACATGGAAACAGGACAATTTAACCAAGGTTAACTCGACAACATATACTTAAACTGTGTGACAACACCACAAAAAGGGCAGAAATATGACTGCCACACGCGATATCAAAACTTCAACATCAAGGATCATAGGATCCCGTATCACTCATTTAAGAACCCAAGTGAACTATTCATGTCACTGTAATAATCATCATCTTTGAATAAAGATCTCACACCTTGTCGTTTCATTCTTATTCAAGAATCATGCCTCCTAGACGACAAACATTTACTCAAGCTGAGCGTGACCAATTCGCTGATCAAAGAGTGGCTGAGGCTCTCGCTGATCGGAACCAAGTAAAATCTTGCACCTTTAAGGACTTCCTGAGGTGCGAACCACCAAACTTCGTCGGAACTGAAGGGGCTTTCTGATTAATCCGATGATTCGAGAAGATGGAATCTATATTCTACATTTGCAATTGTCCTGATGATTGCAAGGTCATGTACGCCACATACACCCTCCAGGATTATGCCTCTACCTGGTGGAATTTCCACGCCCGAACTGTAGGGATCGACACCGCACACGAACTCCCGTGGGAGGAGCTGAAACGAATCATGAGGGACAAGTACTGCCCCAGTGAGGTACTTCACAAACTTGAGGACGAACTTTGGCACCTCACCGTAAAAGACAAAGACATCGAGACATACACCAACCGTTTTCAGCAACTAGCTCTGTAACACCTGGTCAAAAAGTCAATTTTCGCGCCCGATTTAAAACTTTCATTTCACGTACTTGGTACGCCTTACTTTAAATAATGTGTTATTATTTTAAATAAACATTATTTACACGGAAAATATTAAACTATCTCAAAACATAATTCGTTTTGTTTAAAATGTATTTTACGCGACGAAACCATACGAAATGTATCCGTCAAACAAATCCAAAAGAAAGTTATATTTTTATAACCCGAATGAAGTATTTTTACAAAATACTTTAATTGAAAATATATACGAATTTGTATGAACAAAATTATGATTTTAAAATAATTTAATTATTTAACGATCGGGTACATGGACACGGGTATTTTACACTGCAAATTGGGAGTCAGTGTCCTCCCCACCCAATACATAAGCCGGCCCAACACCCCCTTTATCCTTATTTTTGATTTTATTTTCACCAAACACACCCAAATCCACTCTCTCATCTCTCTCGGTTTATACCACCGCCGCTGGCCACCGGACACCGCCACCACCGGAATCACCACCACCTCGTCGTCATCATCACCAAGAACAATAGTAGCAGCTTCACCATCATCTCCATCATCTCAATCCGCCATTTTTAAGCTCGAAATCGACATTTGGTAAGAACACCCGATTTCACACCTTTAAACTACTCGATTTATGTTTATTAACATGTTATTGAGTCCACACAACATGAATATGTCCAAGAAATTGATTAAAAACGTTTTAAAACTCGAAACCCACTTCAAAAATCGCAGCAGTTCGTCGTGCGAGTTGAGACAAACTCAACTCGCGAAACCTTATCCGAACTCGCGAATCGAACAGACTTGCGAGTCGAACTGAGTCGCGAGTTGACTTGCGGACCGACTTGTCTGCGAATCGAGCTGCGAAGCGGCTCGACCCGTGAACGGAGTTGAGCTGCGAGTTGAGACCCGTGAGTCCACTTGTCCTGCAAATTCAAACTTTGTTCGTTTCGCGGACTCAATTCACACCACCAATTCGGTCCGCAGCCAACCTTTCGTAAATTTTCCGATTTTAAACCTTCGATGCGATTTTTAGTAAAGCAATAAAGTAGTAATAAAAATTATCCAAGCTGACTTGGCAGCTCGACCCCAACCAGGGGCTCTGCCCCTTGGACCCCGCCAGGGGTTGCCACCCCTTGGACCCCACTACCAGGGGCGCTGCCCCCGGACCCCCGTACACGGTTTCCAAACCTGAACGACAAATAAATAATTACACAACTCGCTTAGACAAACTGATTTGTCTCTTACTTACATAACCTCGCGTGTTTAGGACATTAGGAGGTTATCATTCGGAAAACACACGTATCGTAGGATCGCTGACAACTCACAGGTGAGTTCATAGCCCCACTCTTTCAACTATTTTACTGTTTTCGGGGTGAGACGCATGCACAACTACTATTTTCGAATTATAATGATGAACTTTTATAATTCACACTTAACTATATTACTGTTATGTAATACAAATGTGTAATAGTTAGGAATTACACCCACTATATTGTCGTAGGACTATATCATAGCTTAACTTGGATAGGTTAACACTGTACACTATCTTGTTGTTGAAATACAACTACCATTACATAACTTGCTTACGTTATCATTTTACTTTGGCCATATTGTCGCGGGACAATATCATTAAATATATTAGAACTGGTTAGTTCTACCTACATTGGACAACAACTAGACTTCGTACAGGATTAGTTCTCCTTATAGGGACTAAGACTGCCTATACCCTCCAGGATTTCTCGAATGGACTTGTACTTAACTGAACATTTACCAGAATCCTCAATATACTTGCTAGGCTGAGGCTAGGAGTATACGTTAGTAACGTACGTTAGTATAGCTTCTTATACTAATATAAAACAACTAGGTGATTGTTAGTCATACCTAGGCTTATGGTGATATACTTAATATCTAAGTATGGTATATACACATTTAGATACGCTAAACTACCTTCATGCGCGGCATGATACTCTATTAGACATGTTTGTTAATTGACATATATATACATACACATACTTGTACACTATCTCGAGCACGTGGTGCTATCTACTACTTACTTTTGTATATTGATATACATACGCCTATACAAACAAGTTAACTTTAGTCAGGCATGTCGTAGTACTGCTGGCTCTCATATACTTTAGTCGGGCATGTCGTAGTACTGCCGGCTCAATTACATACTTTGCTTACGAGCAATGCGGACGATGTCCAGATTGGACACACAACGATGCCACGGTAAAGTGGGCACAAAACGATGCCACGGTATTGCAGTGGGCACAAGGACGTATTCGCGGTAAAGCGATACACTCAAGGATGGACGGGCTTATACTCGTGATCCACAACAGTTAACGGGTCGGTGAGATTTCACGCGAGGTCGTTAGCTCAGTATTTGATTAAATACTCTATCGTAGTTCTACGGGACTGCACGGTTACTCATACTCAGTAACGGATCGGCGAGCTTATACTCGAGATCGTTGGCTTAATTTACGTTGCCGGAGGCAACACTACATGCCAGATAGGCATGCCGATTATTCCTCAACATCACATGACGTAGTCATACATTTACTTGGACTATACTCAAGCAGGTTTTGCCTCGCATTGGTTTATTTCACTTACACCAGATAGGTATCTAGGCATGGATTGCCACACCCTCGATATGACGCAGTCATACACTTGATAGTATTTAGGCATGTATTGCCTCACGATTGTAGACTCACCATACCTGATAGGTGTAACACCTGCATAATTAGGATAATTAATTATGCCTAATTGTTTGTAACTAGTTGTAATTAGTATGTAATAGGACTAATTACAGGCTCTATTTGTATATATATAAGGTGAATTATATATATATGTGTGTATACTTACGCGATTTGGATAAATCGTACGAATTAACCGGACGGAGTCCGACACAGTTATTTGGATGTTGGTGACAGAAATTTACTTAAATAAAGAGAACGTATTTTGTTATATAAAATACGCAACTGAACGAACATTATTTATATATTATCGCGACGACATTTTAAATAATGCAACAAAACGTATTAAACGCGAATTAATAATTTAAATACTTCGACAAATGTTTTTATTATTAATTTCAAGGTATTTTTATTTAAATACCCCAATTACATTTAAAAATATAAACGTTTGGTTAAATGTAAAAACAAGTGATTAACCGATCAGGACACGGAGTAAATACCGTGTTTTGAGGGATGTTTTCCCCTCCCTTGTCTCTTGGATCAGCCAACACCCTTCCCACTCCTCATTTCTTCTTTCATTTTTATTACTTCCAAAATACACACACACATAAACTCTCTCAACCTCAAAATACTACCAAATTTTCGGAATCAAATCTCGACCACGAAAATTACATATTCGGAATCACCATCACGAGTGGAGCAAGAATATCAAGACCGTTTTCATCATCTCATCCTCCATCTAGCTCGATTTGCAAAAGTAAGAATTTTCTAAAATCTTAGATCTATTCAAATTGGTGTAATGTTTTGATGTTTTGATGTGTACACAACTTAGATATAACCTAATACATGAAGAATACACGATTTTATAGCTCAAAAGTGGGTTAGATTTGCGTTTTTTGTCGGAAATTCTTGAAACCCGAAAGTTTCTGGGCTGGTGTTCATACATGCGACACAAGCCTTGTGTCGCATGCTGTGTCGCATAAACCCGTTTGTGTCGCACCTTGTGTCGTACCAATCCTTTAGTGTCGTAACCTTTGCGACACAATATTGTGTCGCACTCTATGTCGCATACTATGTCGTATTTAATACGATACAACCGTTCTGTCGCTATTGAATTAGCATCGCAAGCTTTTTTTCGACACAACCACTGTGTCGCAGAGCTATTGTGTCGCATCCTTCATGCGACACAACCCTTGTGTCGCATACAAATCCTTGTGTCGCAGCTTATGTCGCAGAAAACAGAAAACTTGGAAATTTTAAAGGATTTTCACTATAGAAAAGTCAAAGTTACTGTAGCAAAAAGTCAAATTTACTGTAGCAATTCACTGTAGCACATTTACTGTAGCAAAGTCAACATTTTAGAATTTTTGCTACAAACCGTCACCAACGGGCCAAACATGTTTTCCAACAAACAAACAATTACAAACATACGGACAAACATTGGCTATACTAGTTGTGTACAACTAAACGAAACGTCTCGTGAGACGCATACTTACATAACTTCATATGAATAGGCATTTGAAGGTTACGGGTTCGGAGAACCTACTTGCTATATTTACTACTTGCTATTTGCTACGGCTTATTACCAGACTCAGGTGAGTCTTACGGCCCCACTTTTACTGTTTTATCTTATTGGGGGAGAAACATGCAACTGCTTTTCTTTGAACACAAGTACTAGAACTGTTTACTATACCAAACGAAATTGCATGAGTTTACTTACAAACAGAAGTCTCTCCATCATATATCGTTAGTTATGAACTTAAGCGCGAACACTAGTTAATGGATCCATTAGGGAAATGACCCTCCCCACCCGGGGCAGTAGCGCTGCCACGTACTGATTTACACGTAGAAACGGGTGACTAATTATTCGTTACTGATGCTTGCTCATTTACGAGCATGTCACGGGAGCAAACTTATTACTTACGGGTTAAGCTTCGATTATGAGCCTCATGACAACGGTATAAACTTACTTACTTACATTTGCGGGATTGTAAATACTGGTTTACGATTTCTGGATTGAAATTGCTGATTTTACGCCTGCGGGCATTACTGATGAAATCTCGTGTTCAAAACTGATATTACTTACAAACCTGTGAGATTCACCAACCTTTTGGTTGACACTTTTTAGCATGTTTTCTCAGGTACTCGGATGGAGTAGGATTACTCCAGGAATTTAGCTAGAGTCGCATGATTTCAACATAACTGCATTAACGGAGATTCTTAGCATTATCTTTTGTATATTTTGATTATGTAATAGAATCTCCCGCTACACGCGCGGACTCTAGGGAAACTACATTTTTGTATACGAAAACACTAAGTTTTCAAACAATATATCTATGGAATGTAACTAATTTACAAACGTTGCATATAGATGTCGTTTACTTTATCTTTGTGCTGTGATATTTGATTAGTAACACCCCAAACTATGCTTCCGCAAAACAGTGAATTTCGGGGGTGTTACAGATTGGTATCAGAGCCTAAGGTTATAGTGAACTAGGTTGCATTTAGTGGGCCTAGACTATGACCGTTAGGCAGTATTCTCTTATTAGACATGACTGGTTCAGGAATTACAGCATACGACTTTAATTTAACATAGCCTGATCAACTATGTACAATTAAGGAAAGATGATGTAAGGTCTGAAATGAATATGTTGAACGGGGATACGTTAGTTGACTCTGACCACGAGAGAACCGGACCATTACTTGATACGTGCTAGACACTAGGCTGGATATGATATATGTATATATATATTAGCCTCGTCTTACTTACACTCTGCCATAGGAATGGCAAACATACCACCTAATCCATCACACTCTCACTCACATGGGTCACGGAACCCACGAGTAGCCAGGAGGAACACAAGGTCACCTCGAACCAGCCCCTATCCTATTCATAACTCTCATAACTCGGCACACCTCACGATGCTAGTGTTGGCTACCCAACTTCACCGTCAGGAGCAAAGGCTCGAACATCTCGAACAGGAACAACTCCGAATGACCTACCTGCTTCGCCAGGCACTTGATCACATATCCCAACTCCAGCGAGAACAAGAGGATACCAACCTCTCTGTAAGCATAATTCAGAACTCAATGACCGCCGAATTAGGTGCGGATGAACTTGTAAGAAACCGACTAGAGGAATGTGAACAACGTTCACAGGAGACTGAGGATCACTCTCGTGTACTAGCACAACGACTGGCCTTAGTTGAAGACAATGCCAGGCAAACCAACAGGCTGGCAGAAACCGTGGACCGTCTTGTCGCGCTGATGGAACAGATTAATCTACATTAAGACTAGTGTAGTCTTTGTCTCGTAATCTAATGACTATCTAGCGCTATTCTATAAACTAGTCGGATGTAACAATTCCCGACACCTTTTGTAATATCTCTGTAGGATGTAACCTTTGAACTCGCATTATCCATCAAATATTCCTTGATATTTCAACTCATAATAATTGTCATTTTTCCATGTTGATGTTATGTATTACTGCTTTTATACATGTACATCTGTGACAATTACAAGTTTCTACAAAATCTCATGTATCTTCATTTCGTTTATTGAAGAGTCATGCCGCCAAAGACAAGACCATACACAGATGCCCAGATTACCTCCCTTATAACCCAGGCTGTTACTGAAGCCTTGGCTCGGAATACTCCACCAACTTCCACGAGGAACAGCGATGCCGCTGAAACCCCTACTGCTAAACCCTGTTCATACAAAGACTTTCAGAACTGCAAACCTCTAAACTTTGCAGGTACTGAGGGAGCTATCGGTCTAGTACGCTGGATCGAGAAAGTCGAATCCGTATTTCTGATCTGCAACTGTGCGGAAGGAGACAAAGTTAAGTTCTCCGTTAGTACTTTTACTGACACCGCACTCACCTGGTGGAACACCTATGCCCAGACTGTGGGTGTTGCTAATGCTTACAAACTCCCGTGGGAGGAGTTGAAGGAGATGTTGAGGGGCGAGTACTGCCCCAGGGATGAATTGAAACAGCTGGAAATGGAATTTTGGAACCACAAGATGCAGGGTGATGACATCACCGGATACACAAACCATTTCCACTAACTGGCACTTCTGTGCCCAACCATGGTCGATCCTGAGTATAAGAGGATCGAGAAATTCGTTGATGGTCTTCCTGAGAGACTCCAAGACCTGGTAACTTCTTCCAAACCGGGTACTATTCAGAGCGCCATCCGTATGGCCCATGAGTTAACGGCAAATTCTGTCCGCCGCGGCACAACTTCAACCCCATCTGCAAACAACAAACGCAAGTGGGAAGGTAACCCCAACTCATCCAACCAAACCTCCAACAAAAAGCCTGAGTACATTAAGGCTTATTCATCGGGGACTTCGGAAAAGAAAGGGTACAGCGGGAACAAGCCTTACTGTTCCAAATGCAGCCGCCATCATGACGGTTCTTGCCCTTGCTCCAACTGCAAACGGTTCGGGCATCTAGCCAAGGATTGCCGAACCAACATTTCTACCCCCAACACCAATGCACCAAAGGCCTGCTTTGGGTGCGGAAATTCAGGGCACTTCAAGAAAGATTGCCCAAAGCTGAAAAACAACAACAACCCTGCTCGCGGCAGATCATTCGTTATCAAGGCTGGGGAAGCCAGACAAGACCCGAACGTCGTGACGGGTACGTTCCTTCTCAACGACCTTACTGCTTCTGTGTTATTTGATACCGGTGCCGATAGAAGCTTCATTTCTGAGAAATTTAGCCATTTACTAGATATTACTCCCACTGCCTTAGATGCTAAATACATTGTAGAATTAGCTAATGGCAAACTGATTGAGACTGATAGCATCATACACAACTGTACACTTAACCTCACGAACGAAACGTTTTCCATTGATTTAATCCCTGTCGAGATCGGCAGCTTCGATATTATTGTCGGTATGGATTGTTTATCCAAGCACCGAGCTGAAATCATCTGTCATGACAAACTCGTTCGCATACCTCTTGTCTCCGGTGGAACCTTAGTCCTACAAGGGGAGACCGGTAGACGGAATTTAAATATTGTATCCTGTCTGAAAACTAGAAAATATCTACGAAAAGGGTATCAAGCCATCCTCGCACATGTAACGAAGAAGAAGTCGGAGGAGAAGCGACTTGAGGATGTTCCGATCGTGCGGGATTTCCCGGAAGTCTTTCCGGAAGACTTGCCCGGACTTCCGCCACCTAGACAAGTTGAATTTCAAATCGAACTTGTGCCCGGAGCTGCACCCGTGGCACGAGCCCCTTACCGTTTAGCACCATCCGAAATGCAGAAGTTGTCTAACCAACTACAGGAACTCCTGGACAGAGGATTCATTCGACCAAGTTCCTCGCCTTGGGGAGCTCCGGTCTTATTCGTGAAAAAGAAAGATGGATCTTTCCGCATGTGTATCGACTACCGAGAGCTGAATAAGCTAACCATAAAGAATCGGTACCCACTTCCTAGAATCGATGACCTGTTTGACCAACTCCAGGGATCGAGTGTTTACTCAAAGATTGATCTACGGTCGGGTTATCATCAACTCCGAGTCCGTGACGATGATATCCCAAAGACAGCTTTCCGAACTCGTTATGGGCATTACGAATTCCAAGTGATGCCATTCGGGTTGACCAACGCACCGGCCGTATTCATGGACCTTATGAATCGGGTGTGCAAACCATATCTTGACAAATTCGTCATTATGTTCATCGATGATATCCTGATTTACTCTCGCAACGAGCAGGAACATGCTCAACATCTGAAAACCATTCTAGGACTTCTTAAACACGAAGAGTTATATGCCAAATTCTCTAAGTGTGAGTTCTGGATTCGAACCGTTCAATTCCTCGGGCACGTGATTGACAGCCAAGGAATTCATGTTGATCCCACCAAGATTGAAGCAATCAAGGGCTGGGAGTCACCGACCACTCCAACCGAAGTGAGACAATTCTTAGGTCTTGCTGGTTATTACCGCCGATTCATCGAAAACTTTTCAATAATAGCTGTTCCCCTAACCACACTGACTCAGAAAGATAAGAAGTTCGATTGGACTGATAAACAAGAGTCAGCTTTCCAACTATTGAAAAACAAACTTTGCAGTGCAACGATCTTGTCCTTACCCGAGGGCACCGACGATTTCGTAGTTTACTGCGACGCCTCACACCAAGGAATTGGTTGTGTGTTGATGCAACGGGAAAAAGTCATTGCCTATGCCTCACGACAACTAAAAATCCACGAGAAAAACTATACGACCCACGACCTCGAGTTAGGTGCTGTGGTCTTCGCATTGAAAATCTGGAGACATTATCTCTACGGTACGAAAAGCACTATCTTCACTGATCACAAAAGTCTCCAACACATATTCGATCAGAAGGATCTAAACATGAGGCAACGTCGCTGGGTTGAGTTACTTACTGACTACGACTGCGAGATCAAATACCATCCGGGCAAGGCTAACGTAGTTGCCGATGCCTTAAGCCGAAAAGAACGAGTGAAACCCCTTCGAGTCCGAGCACTTTCTATGACAATTCATAACGAGCTTCCTGCTCAAATCCTTACCGCTCAACTTGAAGCACTCAACGATGAAAACTTGAAAAATGAAGCCTTGCGAGGCTTGGATAAACAATTCGAAATCAAACCCGATGGAACTCGATACTTCTCTAACCGGGTGTGGTTACCTAAATTCGGAAACTTGCGAGATTTGGTGATGGCTGAAGCTCACAAATCTCGATACTCTATACATCCTGGTTCTGACAAGATGTATCATAACGTCAAAGGGTTGTATTGGTGGCCTAACATGAAAGCTGACATTGCCTTGTACGTCAGTAAATGCCTAACCTGTTCCAAAGTCAAGGCCGAACACCAAAGACCCTCGGGGTTGCTCCAACAACCTGAAATTCCTCAATGGAAATGGGAACATATTTCCATGGACTTCATTACCAAACTACCGAAAACTTCGAGTGGTTGCGATACCATTTGGGTGATCGTGGACCGTCTCACGAAATCTGCTCATTTTCTGGCCATCAAGGAAACCGACAAGATGGAGCGTCTGACTCGCATCTATGTCAAAGAAATCATCTCGCGACACGGTGTACCTATCTCGATCATCTCGGATAGGGACAGCCGTTTTACTTCTAACTTTTGGCAATCGCTACAAAAATCTCTTGGTACTCGTCTGGATATGAGTACTGCTTATCACCCGCAAACCGATGGCCAAAGCAAGCGAACTATTCAAACACTGGAGGATATGCTACGAGCCTGCGTAGTTGACTTCGGTACTTCTTGGGAAAATCACTTACCGTTGTGCGAGTTCTCGTACAACAACAGTTACCATACCAGCATAAAGGCTGCACCCTTCGAGGCACTTTACGGGCGTAAGTGCCGATCACCTATCTGTTGGACTGAGTTAGGAGATTCCCAACTCACGGGTCCAGAAATCATTCAGGAAACTACTGAGAAAATCATCGGTATCCAAAACCGGCTGAAAGCCGCACGTGATCGTCAGAAAAGCTATGCTGACGTGAGACGCAAACACCTTGAGTTCCAGGTAGGGGACAAGGTACTTCTCAAAGTGGCACCGTGGAAGGGTGTCATTCGATTCGGAAAGCGAGGCAAACTAAATCCTAGATACATCGGACCATTCGAAATCCTTGAAAGGATTGGTCCAGTGGCATACCGCCTGCAACTTCCTGCTGAGCTTAACAGCGTTCACAACACATTCCACATTTCTAACTTGAAGAAATGTCTGTCTGACGAGACACTGATTATACCGCTCGACGAAATTCAAATCGACGATAAACTTCATTTTGTCAAGGAACCTATGGAAATCATGGACCGCGAGGTCAAGCGATTGAAAAAGAGTCGTATTCCCATCGTAAAGGTCAAGTGGAATTCTAGGCGTGGCCCTGAGTTCACCTGGGAACGGGAAGACCAAATGCGACAGAAATACCCACATCTCTTCCTAGATAACGCACCGTCCGTACACTCAAGCTAATTTCGGGACGAAATTTCCTTAACAAGGGGAGAATGTAACACCTGCATAATTAGGATAATTAATTATGCCTAATTGTTTGTAACTAGTTGTAATTAGTATGTAATAGGACTAATTACAGGCTCTATTTGTATATATATATGGTGAATTATATATATATGTGTGTATACTTACGCGATTTGGATAAATCGTACGAATTAACCGGACGGAGTCCGACACAGTTATTTGGATGTTGGTGACATAAATTTACTTAAATAAAGAGAACGTATTTTGTTATATAAAATACGCAACTGAACGAACATTATTTATATATTATCGCGACGACATTTTAAATAATGCAACAAAATGTATTAAACGCGAATTAATAATTTAGATACTTCGACAAATGTTTTTATTATTAATTTCAAGGTATTTTTATTTAAATACCCCAATTACATTTAAAAATATAAACGTTTGGTTAAATGTAAAAACAAGTGATTAACCGATCAGGACACAGAGTAAATACCGTGTTTTGAGGGATGTTTTCCCCTCCCTTGTCTCTTGGATCAGCCAACACCCTTCCCACTCCTCATTTCTTCTTTCATTTTTATTACTTCCAAAATACACACACACATAAACTCTCTCAACCTCAAAATACTACCAAATTTTCGGAATCAAATCTCGACCACGAAAATTACATATTCGGAATCACCATCACGAGTGGAGCAAGAATATCAAGACCGTTTTCATCATCTCATCCTCCATCTAGCTCGATTTGCAAAAGTAAGAATTTTCTAAAATCTTAGATCTATTCAAATTGGTGTAATGTTTTGATGTTTTGATGTGTACACAACTTAGATATAACCTAATACATGAAGAATACACGATTTTATAGCTCAAAAGTGGGTTAGATTTGCGTTTTTGGTCAGAAATTCTTGAAACCCGAAAGTTTCTGGGCTGGTGTTCATACATGCGACACAAGCCTTGTGTCGCATGCTGTGTCGTATAAACCCGTTTGTGTCGCACCTTGTGTCGTACCAATCCTTTAGTGTCGTAACCTTTGCGACACAATATTGTGTCGCACTCTATGTCGCATACTATGTCGTATTTAATACGATACAACCGTTCTGTCGCTATTGAATTAGCATCGCAAGCTTTTTGCGACACAACCACTGTGTCGCAGAGCTATTGTGTCGCATCCTTCATGCGACACAACCCTTGTGTCGCATACAAATCCTTGTGTCGCAGCTTATGTCGCAGAAAACAGAAAACTTGGAAATTTTAAAGGATTTTCACTATAGAAAAGTCAAAGTTACTGTAGCAAAAAGTCAAATTTTACTGTAGCAATTCACTGTAGCACATTTACTGTAGTGAAGTCAACATTTTAGAATTTTTGCTACAAACCGTCACCAACGGGCCAAACATGTTTTCCAACAAACAAACAATTACAAACATACGGACAAACATTGGCTATACTAGTTGTGTACAACTAAACGAAACGTCTCGTGAGACGCATACTTACATAACTTCATATGAATAGGCATTTGAAGGTTACGGGTTCGGAGAACCTACTTGCTATATTTACTACTTGCTATTTGCTACGGCTTATTACCAGACTCAGGTGAGTCTTACGGCCCCACTTTTACTGTTTTATCTTATTGGGGGAGAAACATGCAACTGCTTTTCTTTGAACACAAGTACTAGAACTGTTTACTATACCAAACGAAATTGCATGAGTTTACTTACAAACAGAAGTCTCTCCATCATATATCGTTAGTTATGAACTTAAGCGCGAACACTAGTTAATGGATCCATTAGGGAAATGACCCTCCCCACCCGGGGCAGTAGCGCTGCCACGTACTGATTTACACGTAGAAACGGGTGACTAATTATTCGTTACTGATGCTTGCTCATTTACGAGCATGTCACGGGAGCAAACTTATTACTTACGGGTTAAGCTTCGATTATGAGCCTCATGGCAACGGTATAAACTTACTTACTTACATTTGCGGGATTGCAAATACTGGTTTACGATTTCTGGATTGAAATTGCTGATTTTACGCCTGCGGGCATTACTGATGAAATCTCGTGTTCAAAACTGATATTACTTACAAACCTGTGAGATTCACCAACCTTTTGGTTGACACTTTTTAGCATGTTTTCTCAGGTACTCGGATGGAGTAGGATTACTCCAGGATTTTAGCTAGAGTCGCATGATTTCAACATAACTGCATTAACGGAGATTCTTAGCATTATCTTTTGTATATTTTGATTATGTAATAGAATCTCCCGCTACACGCGCGGACTCTAGGGAAACTACATTTTTGTATACGAAAACACTAAGTTTTCAAACAATATATCTATGGAATGTAACTAATTTACAAACGTTGCATATAGATGTCGTTTACTTTATCTTTGTGCTGTGATATTTGATTAGTAACACCCCAAACTATGCTTCCGCAAAACAGTGAATTTCGGGGGTGTTACAATAGGTATCTAGGCATGGTATGCTTCATTCCTTACGTACTTAGGTACACACCGCTACTTTTAGGGTAGGAAATACCTAGTGAAATGTATACACATTGGTGTTACATCTTTAATACAATACAAATCAAAATACTGGGATCTCGAACTACTTTTCAAAACATACAGGATTTACACTTTATGTTTTCAACTAACAATCCTATGAACTCACCAGCTTTATAGCTGACTCATTTTAGCATGTGTTCTCAGGTGCCCAGCAGGATTAGGATTGCTACAAGATTATGCTAACTCGAGTTGCATATTTTCAAACAACGGGATTTCTCTGCATAACTTTTGTATTACAAATTATGTATTGAAATTATTTTGCGAACTCGCAACTTGTATACAGTTTTATTTTGGAAATGTAATAACTATTTTCAAACGTCTCATTTAGAGGTCGTTTGCTATGTATCTTATGATGTGATATTTGATTTGGTAACACCCGACACGACCGCTTCCGCAACCCAAAATTTGAGGGTGTTACAGATTGGTATCAGAGCCTAAGGTTATAGTGAACTAGGTTGCATTTAGTAGGCCTAGACTATGACCGTTAGGCAGTATTCCCAATTTGGTATAACTGGTTCAGGGGTTACATCATACGAGTTTAATTTAACATAGCGTAGCTAACTATGTACAATTAAATAAAGATGATGTGGCATCTGAAAGGGGTTATACTGAATCAGGAATGCACTAGTTGACTCTGATTGTTATGTGCTAGACACCCTAGGCTATTATATGTACTGTAGGTATATATGAATATGCCTTACCTGTGTACTACTTCTACGTATCTATATATATATTGAGTATGTATAAAACAATTCCGTTGTACCAACATATACTTACGAAGAGGCACATCGCTGTCTTCCTCACCATCACAACTCGACACCTTCTCCGTATGTACGCATAGGAGAATACCACGCTTATCGCTGCACCTCGGGAAGGAGGTATAAACATTATCTATTGGGATGGAAACCCACACATGCTAAACATTCACAAGATTTAAAACAAACCAACGAATCTTTCGACTTTGACCATACGGATTACCAGTGGATTAGTGTTGACTAAGTCCACAAAATCATCTCAATAACAACTTGATCATTTAGATCATCACAAAACAATACCTCGGTGTTAGCCTTCATGCTACAATCTGGAAATTTCGAAACATCAACGCAATCGATGGCCTTAGGGCTACACTCAAACAACTCACAGCACGTAGTGCTGCATTACACGGTATGTTGATACCGCAATTTGGCACGTTAGTACAACACTCATAGTATGTTAATACTACAAGCGGCATGTTGGTGCTACTTTCAATATACATGTAGATTGTTATAGTTGCATGTACGACTTATATATACATATACACTTACTTAACTGGGCACGAGTTGCCACACTTGACTCTTACTACGTGCGTATACCTGTATAGTTACGTGCACCCCATATATGTATATACGACCACTTAGGCATGTGACGCCTCAACCAATAAATACACACTGATATCACCACACACATGGGTTATGTTGGTGGACCCCGTTTCAACACCCCACGTGGCACTGTGGGTGTCACACTTACCGGCATAAATGGCCACCTAGTATTTCAGTACTGCACAATTGTCCATAGAACTACTCACGACAACATAGTCTTGGTTGACTACTTTAGGTACACAAGTTGGTCGTCATTACGACTACGCTTTGAGACTACAACCAAATTGGTCACAACACTCGGAAAACGTGAAATTCATGACAACTTAACTAAGGTTAACTCGACTTAAACTGTTGTATCAACACCATAAAAGGGCAGAAATACGTCTGTCACTCACAATATCAAAACTTCAACATCAAGGATCATAGGATCCCGTGTCCCTCAATTTAAAACTCAATTGAACTATTCATGTCACTGTAATAATCATCATCTTTGAATAAAGATCTCACGCCTTGTCGTTTAATTCTTATTCAAGAATCATGCCGCCTAAACGACAAACATACACCCAAGGTGAACGCGACCAATTTGCTGATCAAAGAGTGGTTGAATCTCTAGCTACACGAAACCGAGCACGACCCTGCACCTATAAGGATTTTCTGAGCTGTGAGCCACTAAATTTCGCTAGAACTGAAGGGGCTGTCGGATTAATCCGATGGATCGAGAAAATGGAATCGGTATTCCACATTTGCAACTGCCCCGACGACGACAAAGTCAAATACTCCACCTACACTCTCCAGGGTAATGCCCTCACCTGGTGGAATTCCTACGCTCAAACTATAGGGGTCGACACCGCTTACAAACTTCTTTGGGAGGAACTGAAACGATTAATGAGGGACGAGTATTGCCCTAGTGAGGAACTACACAAACTCGAAAATGAACTTTGGCACCTCACCGTGAAGGACAATGACATCATGACATACACCAATCGTTTTAACCAACTGGCACTTCTTTGCCCAACCTTGGTGAACCCTGAACACCAATTAATCGAAAGGTACATCGGAGGACTTCCGTTACAAATTGAGGGAATGGTCACCGCCTCTAAACCCGCCACTATTCACGATGCTGTTCGCATGGCCCACAAACTCATGGCACAGGTGGTTCGACGCGGAACACCTGCAACTGAAAACAACCAAGGAAAATGGAATGGAGATTCCAGCACTAGTCATAACCCAACAAAGCAACCCGAACCCTTGAGGTCCTACGCCGCCGAACCTAAAGAAAAACGAGGCTATGCGGGGAACAAACGATTTTGTCACGACTGTAAACGTCATCATGAAGGTACATGTGGTTTACCCTGTGAAAGATGCCAATGTTTCGGACACAAAATCTGGGATTGCAGAGTTCCCGCGAATCCCAACACACAAAGGATATGCTTCAAATGCAAAGAACCAGGGCATTACAAGAAGAATTGTCCGAAGAAACGCAAAATCCACCTGATCGGCTCTGAATGAACCGAACAAATTCCGACGATGATGTAGGTACATCCTTCCTCGAAAACATAACCCTTAATTTTAGTTTACATTAAGCGTGTACTTCTACTCCTGGATATCATTTCATCGACTTAATGCCGAAGGCATCATAGGGCTAGTTAACCTAGGCCCACATAAAACTCAGAGTTTGCTTTCAGCAGACTGGACAAACTGAACGTTTACCAATCACTCAGTCCTAATGGGACTACTCTCTAAACGGTCACTTTGTGACAATTATCTAGTCCTGGATGGACTACCACGTAAATGGTTACCCTGTAACCACGATATAGCTAAAACTGGAACGAATGAAATAGTCAGTGACTGACTACTATGTTAAACCACGACACAGTCATGGATCGACTGCTTTCAAACCCGACCTAGACATTGTACGTCTACTATCTATTTAACGAACTCCTTGTACGTACACTTCTCCCCAGACCCCACGCGATCACGACTTCATTTGAAATTTCGGGACGAAATTTACTTAACAGGGGGAGAATGTAACACTTGGTCAAAAAGTCAATTTCCGCGCCCGATTTAAAACTTTCATTTCAAGTACTTGGTACGCCTTACTTTAAATAATGGGTTATTATTTTAAATAAACATTATTTACACGGAAAATATAAAACTATCTCAAAACATAATTCGTTTTGTTTAAAATGTATTTTACGCGACGAAACCATATGAAATGTATCCGTCAAACAAATCCAAAAGAAAGTTATATTTTTATAACCCGAATGAAGTATTTTTACAAAATACTTTAATTGAAAATATATACGAATTTGTATGAACAAAATTATGATTTTAAAATAATTTAATTATTTAACTATCGGGTACACGGACACGGGTATTTTACACTGCAAATTGGGAGTCAGTGTCCTCCCCACCCAATACATAAGCCGGCCCAACACCCCCTTTATCCTTATTTTTTATTTCATTTTCACCAAACACACCCAAATCCACTCTCTCATCTCTCTCGGTTTATACCACCGCCGCCACCACCGGAATCACCACCACCTCGTCGTCATCATCACCAAGAACAACAACAGCAGCTTCACCATCATCTCCATCATCTCAATCTGCCATTTTTAAGCTCGAAATCGACATTTGGTAAGAACACCCGATTTCACACCTTTAAACTACTCGATTTATGTTTATTAACATGTTATTGAGTACACACAACAAGAATATGTCCAAGAAATTGGTTAAAAACGTTTTAAAACTGGAAACCCACTTCAAAAATCCCAGCAATTCGTCGTGCGAGTTGAGACGAACTCAACTCGCGAAACCTTATCCGAACTCGCGAATCGAACAGACTTGCGATTCAAACTGAGTCGCGAGTTGACTTGTGGACCGACTTGTCTGCGAATCGAGCTACGAAGCGGCTCGACCCGTGAACGGAGTTGGGCTGCGAGTTGAGACCCGCGAGTCCACTTGTCTTGCGAATTCAAACTCAGTTCGTTTCGCGGACTCAATTCACACCACCAATTCGGTCCGCAGCCAACCATTCATTTTTCCGATTTTAAACCTTCGATGCGATTTTTAGTAAAGCAATATAGTAGAAATAAAAATTTTCCAAGCTGACTTGGCAGCTCGACCCCAACCAGGGGTTGCCACCCCTTGGACCCCACTACCGGGGGCGCTGCCCCCGGACCCCCGTACACGGTTTCCAAACCTGAACGACAATAAATAATTACACAACTCGCTTAGAAAAACTTATTTGTCTCTTACTTACATAACCTCGCATGTTTAGGACACTAGGAGGTTATCATTCGGACAACACACGTATCGTAGGATCGCTGACAACTCACAGGTGAGTTCATAGCCCCACTCTTTCAACTATTTTACTGTTTTCGGGGTGAGACGCATGCACAACTACTATTTTCGAATTATAATGATGAACTTTTATAATTCACACTTAACTATATTACTGTTATGTAATACAAATGTGTAATAGTTAGGAATTACACCCACTATATTGTCGTAGGACTATATCATAGCTTAACTTGGATAGGTTAACACTGTACACTATCTCGTTGTTGAAATAGAACTACCATTACATAACTTGCTTAGGTTATCATTTTACTTTGGCCATATTGTCGCAGGACAATATCATTAAATACATTAGAACTGGTTAGTTCTACCTACATTGGACAACAACTAGACTTCGCACAGGATTAGTTCTCCTTATAGGGACTAAGACTGCCTATACCCTCCAGGATTTCTCGAATGGACTTATACTTAACTGAACATTTACCAGAATCCTCAATATACTTGCTAGGCTGAGGCTAGGAGTATACGTTAGTAACGTACGTTAGTATAGCTTCTTATACTAATATAAAACAACTAGGTGATGATTAGTCATACCTAGGCTTATGGTGATATACTTAATATCTAAGTATGGTATATACACATTTAGATACGCTAAACTACCTTCATGCACGGCATGATACTCTATTACACGTGTTTGTTAATTGACATATATATACATACACATACTTGTACACTATCTCGAGCATGTGGTGCTATCTACTACTTACTTTTGTATATTGATATACATACGCCTATACAAACAAGTTAACTTTAGTCAGGCATGTCGTAGTACTGCTGGCTCTCATATACTTTAGTCGGGCATGTCGTAGTACTGCCGGCTCAATTACATACTTTGCTTATGAGCAATGCAGACGATGTCCAGATTGGACACACAACGATGCCACGGTAAAGTGGGCACAAAACGATGCCACGGTATTGCAGTGGGCACAAGGACGTATTCGCGGTAAAGCGATACACTCACGGATGGACGGGCTTATACTCGTGATCCACAACAGTTAACGGGTCGATGAGATTTCACGCGAGGTCGTTAGCTCAGTATTTGATTAAATACTCTATCGTAGTTCTACGGGACTACACGGTTACTCATACTCAGCAACGGATCGGCGAGCTTATAAACAAGATCGTTGGCTTAATTTACGTTGCCGGAGGCAACACTACATGCCAGATAGGCATGCCGATTGTAACACCCACAGTTTTCGAAACATTATAATAATGTAATTCAACCCGGAAGCGTCAGTCCCAAAACAAGCTTTTCATTTAATACACATAAAATCCCGCTTATTTCAAACATATACATAAAGATTATAATTATATAAACCGATTTACAAACGTTGGGTGTTATAGAAATTCAAACAACATTGATTTAACAAAATCAATATCAGAGTTATACGCGAGGTCGTCAAACAATCCATTCCAGCCAAAAGCTTCTTGCCCAGCAATTTAAACAATCATAATCTGCAAGAAGTGGGAATGTGGGGGTTAGCTCAAAGCTAAGTGAGATAGAACTGTAACCGACAGTCCAACTCAGATATAACACATCAGCTTACAATAAATAATCGTAATCACAACAACAATCAATGTTTACATCATCAAGCACTGTAAACACACAAGCACTAAAGAGGACCGGTGGTCCTTGAGGAACCCTCAAGCCGCGGTGGCCCTCAAGCGACACTTAGTAAACCCCACTGAGCTGCAGGCCAATACAGCGGTTTACCGATAGCCTGTTACTATTATCTCACACAACTAAGATTCCCATTAACGATGTGTACAAGAAATCCTTCGTCGTCCAAACAATAGTAACCAATGCCCAACATACGTTGACCTCTTTATAACACATATATGCCTCAAAGGCCATATAGCACATATCACAATTATAATCATAACAGATTAATAATCAGTCAACAATAACATATACGGTTACCCGTTGTAACCAAACATGTTATAACTCAATCACACTGAAGGTACAGGTCCACTCACCGATACCTTAGCCGTCCACTCAGTAGTCTAATATCACTGAGTCTTCTGTGTATCTGAAAACACCACAGAATATCACAAGTTAGTAACTTGTCAATAATAATCCATTCATGTTATAATCATATAACATATCTCGTTACACAATATATCATATCAACATGATAAATAATTATCAAATGGTAATTAACACTTATATCATCTCATTATAAGTATTTAACTTAACCTAAAAATATAGCATACTCATATATGTCCGAAACCTATATTTTTAACAAAGAGTGCCACTAAAGCGTCATTAAAGTGCCACTAAAGCAATATCATATACAATACCAAGTTGACTTTAAATTCTTTTATTAAGTCTCATAACCCTTTAAAATCGTCCACATAGTTATGTATTTCTTTCCAATATAAGTGCCACTAAAACACCGCCTAAGTGCCACTAAAACTACTGTTAAGTGCCACTAAAGTACCTTTCAAGTGAAAGAATAAAATTATCAAAGATGGCACTTAACACTTACGCATTTTCAAAATTTACAAAACACATCTTACCAAAAACACTGAGCAACGCGATCCGAGAAAACAAGGGCAGGATCGCGTTCCCCTTTAGAAATAGTTCTGTAACCATTTTACACTACGAAACGCGATCCGGAAACGAGGGCGGGATCGCGTTCGAAAGAACAAAATCCGACTATAATGAAATAACACTATGGAACGCGATCCGGGTTCAAAGCTGGGATCGCGTTTGCAAGTTTAAAAATGACCTGAACTTATCTTCTTGAGTTCAACCCGAATCAAAACCCAAAATAATCAAAACCCAGATTATATAATCGATTCTATACTTCAATCATCATCTATAAACATCAAATATTAACAACTAACATCAACAACATGATTTCCATCTCAATTTCATCTATAAATCATAAACCCTAACTCATTTAATTAAACCAAGTTATTACATATAAATAACACTTACAACTTGGTGAAGAACAAGATGATGATAGTGATGATAATCTGATGATGATGATTAAACAAACAAGATCACAAGCACTTTCTTTCTTTTTCTTCTTTTTGATTTCAATAATATGTATGTATGTATGTTAAAGAGATAGAGATGAGAAGAGATCAAGAAAAGGAAAAATGGGGAAAAAGGGTCGGCTCCCCCCTTTTTAACCAACCTCAACCCAGTACAAAATAATACCCCTTCTAAGCCTATTGTCTGGAACCCGAAAACCATTAGCGAGTCCAAACATTTTATTTAACCGTCAGGTTCCACCATTTAAAACAATTAACATTTAATTAGTCACAATAATTCCTGTGACTCTCTCACCTATTTATTTTCAAATAAACCAATAATATAAATTCCTAACTTATTTAAATAATCATTTAAATTCGGAAAAATACCATAAACGTCTAGGCCCGGTAACAGGATGTTACAAATCTTCCCTCCTTTAAAAGATTTCGTCCTCGAAATCTAATCCAACTCAATATCCACGATTAGGTAATCACATAACATCCACCATGATCAGTTAGTATACCGGATCACACTTGAAACAAATTTATCTAAATCCATAATCGATATATATATATCCAATCCAAGATAATCCATCGATATAATGATTTCAAATCATTTCACAATTCTAAAATCTCCGAATAAACAAACAGTTAACACTCAAAAGTTTCCATTAGGATCACATCTCGAAATTTCAAACAACTGAATTCAACACAAGATTATGCAATCTTTAATCCTCTATAATTGTTCCAATAACAATTCCAAATTCCGATTATACTCTATCAATGTATCAAGCTGAATAGCTTTAATCAATCCACTCAATCTGAAAAGATTTCCAAACGCATAGGATAAATCTTGTTGCAAATCAGCAACAATTCAAAATAGCATCAAATCTCACAATCAAATCTTTGATTTAATCTAACCATTACCCATATCCCCATGAGTTTAAGGTAAAACCACCATTACAAACTCCAAGTCAAGGATAGAATAATTCCTACTCATAGCTTAGGCTATCATAGGCATAAACAATAATCAAGTCTCATTACGTCTCAACACGATTCAATCATAGGATATGTATCAACACTTTATAGGATCTTAAATCCATCGGATAGTACAAGATCAAATCTGACATAACAAGAGTTCCAATGTCAAATAAACATCCACTGTTCAATCTACAATTAATTCCAGAATAATCAATTCATCATATCCCTCAAGTCAAATTACATACATTCGAGATAAGGCCAATCATCCATTTCCCGAACCTCATTACCTGGACTTAACAAATTAATGTCTCAAGCAAAACATGTCAAAATCTTATTAAAATAAAAATTGACACTACACCATTCAACCACAATATAACCCACTATCCAATATAAATTCTAGTCACCGACATGGTAACCTAGATTATCTACTATCAATTAATTCAACTATAAAAGAATTAACATCTACAGGGGATCAATTCAGTTTAGCACACAATACACAAATATAAAATGCCATTAACTCTAAATTACATAAACATATGATAGTATAGAGTTAATACATAAGTACCTGAAATGACGTCAGGCAATCCCACGGTTTTATCAACTGTCGTATGAAGAACTCTATCAGCAACTGTTGACGAATTCTCCCAACTATAGCAAGAAAATGACGACCTCCCGACCAACCCCAACTCCTATCTCCTAGCCTCTCGACACTGATTCGCTCGATGGCTCTCCTTATGACAATTCCAACAAACATGGTGAGGATAATCACGATCCTTAGCAACATGTCCAAACACGCCACATTTAATGCATCTGGCAGTCTGAGAATTACACCGCCCGAGGTGTCTGGTTTTACATTTATAGCACCATTTGGATTTATCAACTGAACCCTTACGGTCACTCTGCCATTTTCGTTTACCCTTACTCGAAGAATCACACTCAGATTGATGCAAAGCTATTTCTCTATTTCGTGCTTCCTGAGCCCGCAAGTCACAATCCACTGAACGAGCTAATTCAAAAGCCCGAGAAAGCGAATCTGCTAATCTCACTGTTGCCCGATACTCAAGTGGCAATGTTCCAACAAAATGATCAATTTTAGTCCTATCAGTTGGGACCCACTGTTGAACAAATCTCAATTTCTCTGTAAACTGATTAATCAACTCATCAATAGTCATTTGATCAGTCAGGTGAAGCTCCATAAACTCGTCTCTAATCCGAGATATATCAAAATCATAACAATATCGTTTACATATCTCATTATGGAAATATGACCATTTAATAAAAGCTTTCTGTTGTGAAGTCAAAATGGCTGTAACTGAATCCCACCAGTTCATTGCTTGACCCTTCAAAAGTTGAACTGCATAAGGAACCTTATCTTCTTCTCTACACTGACAAACCTCAAATTTCCTTTCAATATCACGCAACCAATTCAAAGTATCTGAAGGATTTGAACTGCCCTGAAATTTGGAAGGTTTACATGACATAAAAGTAGTAAAGGAACAAGCTTTCTGCTGAGAAGATCCAGCCTGCCCATGTCTATCATTCTGTATTTCCAAAGAAGAAGTATCCATCCGAAAGGCACTATAAGGAGCATTGGTCGGGTTATCATATTCTGCCATATCTGTAACAAGAAAACAACAATCTCGCAACTTGTTAATGGTTAGTACATAACACGCTAACCAATTTCTCATGCAACACTAATCCCACAATATGGAATGTTTGACCAAACACAAATAGATTTGGGATTGAACACAACCAAAGTTCAATTCGCCCAAACCTATGCTCTGATACCACTTGTAACACCCACAGTTTTCGAAACATTATAATAATGTAATTCAACCCGGAAGCGTCAGTCCCAAAACAAGCTTTTCATTTAATACACATAAAATCCCGCTTATTTCAAACATATACATAAAGATTATAATTATATAAACCGATTTACAAACGTTGGGTGTTATAGAAATTCAAACAACATTGATTTAACAAAATCAATATCAGAGTTATACGCGAGGTCGTCAAACAATCCATTCCAGCCACAGTTTTCGAAACATTATAATAATGTAATTCAACCCAGAAACGTCAGTCCCAAAACAAGCTTTTCATTTAATACACATAAAATCCCGCTTATTTCAAACATATACATAAAGATTATAATTATATAAACCGATTTACAAACGTTGGGTGTTATAGAAATTCAAACAACATTGATTTAACAAAATCAATATCAGAGTTATACGCGAGGTCGTCAAACAATCCATTCCAGCCAAAAGCTTCTTGCCCAGCAATTTAAACAATCATAATCTGCAAGAAGTGGGAATGTGGGGGTTAGCTCAAAGCTAAGTGAGATAGAACTGTAACCGACAGTCCAACTCAGATATAACACATCAGCTTACAATAAATAATCGTAATCACAACAACAATCAATGTTTACATCATCAAGCACTGTAAACACACAAGCACTAAAGAGGACCGGTGGTCCTTGAGGAACCCTCAAGCCGCGGTGGCCCTCAAGCGACACTTAGTAAACCCCACTGAGCTGCAGGCCAATACAGCGGTTTACCGATAGCCTGTTACTATTATCTCACACAACTAAGATTCCCATTAACGATGTGTACAAGAAATCCTTCGTCGTCCAAACAATAGTAACCAATGCCCAACATACGTTGACCTCTTTATAACACATATATGCCTCAAAGGCCATATAGCACATATCACAATTATAATCATAACAGATTAATAATCAGTCAACAATAACATATACGGTTACCCGTTGTAACCAAACATGTTATAACTCAATCACACTGAAGGTACAGGTCCACTCACCGATACCTTAGCCGTCCACTCAGTAGTCTAATATCACTGAGTCTTCTGTGTATCTCTAAACACCACAGAATATCACAAGTTAGTAACTTGTCAATAATAATCCATTCATGTTATAATCATATAACATATCTCGTTACACAATATATCATATCAACATGATAAATAATTATCAAATGGTAATTAACACTTATATCATCTCATTATAAGTATTTAACTTAACCTAAAAATATAGCATACTCATATATGTCCGAAACCTATATTTTTAACAAAGAGTGCCACTAAAGCGTCATTAAAGTGCCACTAAAGCAATATCATATACAATACCAAGTTGACTTTAAATTCTTTTATTAAGTCTCATAACCCTTTAAAATCGTCCACATAGTTATGTATTTCTTTCCAATATAAGTGCCACTAAAACACCGCCTAAGTGCCACTAAAACTACTGTTAAGTGCCACTAAAGTACCTTTCAAGTGAAAGAATAAAATTATCAATGATGGCACTTAACACTTACGCATTTTCAAAATTTACAAAACACATCTTACCAAAAACACTAAGCAACGCGATCCGGGAAAACAAGGGCAGGATCGCGTTCCCCTTTAGAAATAGTTCTGTAACCATTTTACACTACGAAACGCGATCCGGAAACGAGGGTGGGATCGCGTTCGAAAGAACAAAATCCGACTATAATGAAATAACACTATGGAACGCGATCCGGGTTCAAAGCTGGGATCGCGTTTGCAAGTTTAAAAATGACCTGAACTTATCTTCTTGAGTTCAACCCGAATCAAAACCCAAAATAATCAAAACCCAGATTATATAATCGATTCTATACTTCAATCATCATCTATAAACATCAAATATTAACAACTAACATCAACAACATGATTTCCATCTCAATTTCATCTATAAATCATAAACCCTAACTCATTTAATTAAACCAAGTTATTACATATAAATAACACTTACAACTTGGTGAAGAACAAGATGATGATAGTGATGATAATCTGATGATGATGATTAAACAAACAAGATCACAAGCACTTTCTTTCTTTTTCTTCTTTTTGATTTCAATAATATGTATGTATGTATGTTAAAGAGATAGAGATGAGAAGAGATCTAGAAAAGGAAAAATGGGGAAAAAGGGTCGGCTCCCCCCTTTTTAACCAACCTCAACCCAGTACAAAATAATACCCCTTCTAAGCCTATTGTCTGGAACCCGAAAACCATTAGCGAGTCCAAACATTTTATTTAACCGTCAGGTTCCACCATTTAAAACAATTAACATTTAATTAGTCACAATAATTCCTGTGACTCTCTCACCTATTTATTTTCAAATAAACCAATAATATAAATTCCTAACTTATTTAAATAATCATTTAAATTCGGAAAAATACCATAAACGTCTAGGCCCGGTAACAGGATGTTACAATACTCTATCGTAGTTCTACGGGACTACACGGTTACTCATACTCAGCAACGGATCGGCGAGCTTATACTCAAGATCGTTGGCTTAATTTACGTTGCCGGAGGCAACACTACATGCCAGATAGGCATGCCGATTATTACTCAACATCACATAACGTAGTCATACATTTACTTGGACTATACTCAGGCAGGTTTTGCCTCGCATTGGTTTATTTCATTTACACCAGATAGGTATCTAGGCATGGATTGCCACACCCTTGATATGACGCAGTCATACACTTGATAGTATTTAGGCATGTATTGCCTCACGATTGTAGACTCACCATACCTGATAGGTATCTAGGCATGGTATGCCTCATTCCTTACGTACTTAGGTACACACCGCTACTTTTAGGGTAGGAAATACCTAGTGAAATGTATACACATTGGTGTTACATCTTTAATACAATACAAATCAAAATACAGGGATCTATAACTACTTTTCAAAACATACAGGATTTACACTTTATGTTTTCAACTAACAATCCTATGAACTCACCAGCTTTATAGCTGACTCGTTTTAGCATGTGTTCTCAGGTGCCCAGCAGGATTAGGATTGCTACAAGATTATGCTAGCTCGAGTTGCATATTTTCAAACAACGGGATTTCTCTGCATAACTTTTGTATTACAAATTATGTATTGAAATTATTTTGCGAACTCGCAACTTGTATACAGTTTTATTTTGGAAATGTAATAACTATTTTCAAACGTCTCATTTAGAGGTCGTTTGCTATGTATCTTATGCTGTGATATTTGATTTGGTAACACCCGACCCGACCGCTTTCACAACCCAAAATTTGAGGGTGTTACAAGCTCACCTTTGCCCAACCATAGTAAACCCTAAGAGCCAACGAATCGAAAGGTACATCGGTGGACTTCCGATGCAAATTGAGGGAATGGTTACCGCCTCCAAACCCGCTACTATTGAAGAGGCTATTCGCATGGCCCACAGACTCATGGCACAGGTGGTTCGACGTGGAACACCTGCAACTGAAAACAATCAAGGGAAATGGAATGGAGATTCCAGCACTAGTCATGACCCAACAAACCAACCCGAACCCTTGAGGTCCTACGCCACCGAACCTAAGGAAAAGCGAGGCTATGCGGGGAATAAACCATTTTGTCATGGCTGTAAACGTCATCATGATGGTTCATGTGGTCTACCTTGTGAAAGATGCCAACGATACGCACACAAAATCTGGAGTTGCAGAGTTCCTGCCAACCCCGACTCAAAAAGGATATGCTTCAAATGTAAGGAACCAGGACACTACAAGAATGACTGCCCAAAGAAACGCAAAATTCACCTGATCGGCTCTAAATGAACCGAACAAATCCCCAACAATAATGTAAGTACGTTCTTCCTTGAAAACATAACACTTCGACTTTAATTTACACTGAATGTGTACTTCTCATTCCCGATCACACTTCTATCTATTTAATGCCGAGTGCATCGTAGGGCTAGTTAGCCTAGGACAACGTAAAACTCAAAGTTTGCTTTCAGCAGACTGGACCAACTGAACGTTCACCAATCATTTAGTTCTGATAGGACTATTCGTTAAGCGGTCACCTAGTGACAACCATCTAGTCCCGGATGGACAATCCCATAAACGATTACCTTATAACCATAATATAACTACAATTTGAACAAACGAAATAGTCAGGATGTGACTACGATAATAAACCGCGACACAGTCATGGATTGACTGCTCTTCAACTCCATCATAGACGTGGTATGTCTACAATCTATTCGACAAACCTCTCGTACGAACATTGCTCCCCAGACTCCGCGCGACCAAGACTTCACACGAAATTTCGGGACGAAAATTTCTTAACAGGGGGAGAATGTAACACCCGGTCAAAAAGTCAATTTTCTCGCCAAATTTAAACTTTAAATGATTGTATTATTATATGCAATTATAACCAAGTAATCGAAAATGTAAGTCGTTTTAATTTAAAACGCATCCTAACTGTCTGAAACCTCGCGAAAACAACGTATTAAACTTTAAGTTCCAAAATAATACTTTTATAAAATATTCTGGTTCAAAAACATTTCGAAAGAACATAAATAAATTTTATAATTTAAAATATTATTTTAATTTAATTTACGATCGGATACAAAAACACGGGCATTTTGTACTGTGGTTGGAGACCACAGTCCACGAGTTAAGGATCTGAGTTTTAACAAAAACCCAAATCCCCTCCTCATTTCATCTCATTCCCATCTTTTTCTTCTTCTTTTTCACCCATCTCTCTCTCTCTTTTCTTTCTTTCACCAACAACCAACAACAACAACAATAATCAACAACAACAACATCATCATCATCATTTCGGAATCATCATCATCATCATCAGGAACAACAACAACAGCCGCATCATCATCTTCTTCCTCACCATCCTCTTCATCTCCATTTTTATCAAAAAGTAAGGATTTACTCACTCTCTCTCTAGAAATCGTTTCTCTTTCTATAAATTACTTAGATTACTTCAAAATACATGCTAGAAGCTTTCCATAACATCAACACACCCAAAAATCGAGCCAAAACTCGATTTGGATCTTGAAATCGTCGAACAGACGACAACGTCGCATTTGGCCCAAAAACAGTGCTGCGACTTTGCCAACGTCGCAGCTCAACGTCTCAAATACCATGACGTCGCCTGGTGCGAAGTCAGTCACAACGTCGCATGAAATTGCGAACGTCGCATATAGCGACGTCGACACTTACGTCGCACTAGACCCTGACATCGCATATAGCGACGTAGACTACAACGTCGCAGTATAATCGCACTGCGACAGAAGCCCCAACGTCGCAGGTCACAGAACCTTAAAAATCTATGATTTTCACTAAGTGTCGGAACCAAATTTTACCACTTGATTTTACTACGAACTTGGATTTCGGGTGCGTTTTCATTAAAGCAATGTAGTAGAAATAAAAATTTTCCAAGCTGACTTGGCAGCTCGACCCCAACCAGGGGCTCTGCCCCTTGGACCCCGCTACCAGGGGCGCTGCCCCCGGACCCCCGTGCACAATTTCCCACCTTAAACAACAAATAAATAATTACACAACTCGGTTAGACAAACTGATTTGTCTCATACTTATATGACCTCACGTGTTTAGGACACTAGGAGGTTACCATTCAGAAGACACGCGTATCTTAGGATCGCCGACAACTCACAGGTGAGTTTCATAGCCCAATCTTTCAACTGTTTTACTGTTTTCGGGGTAAAACACATGCTCAACAATTGTTTTCGAATTATATTAATAAACTTTTATAATTCACACTTGCTTATATTACTATTATGTAATACAAATGTGTAATACTTAGGAATTATACCCATCATATTGTTATGGAACAATGTCAATACCTAACCGAGATAGGTTACATTTGTACACTGTTAGATGGTTGGAAAACAATTACCAATACATAACTTGACTAAGTTATCACTATCCAATGACCATATTGTCACGGGACAATACTATCACTATACTAGAACTGATTAGTTCTACCCACATGACAATGACTAGACTTTTACAGGATTAGTCTTCCTTTTAGGAACTAAAACTGTTGACACACTCCATGATCATTAGAATGGAAATTGTACTTAGGTGAACATTTTCCCGAAACCCCAAATATACTTGCTAGGCTTAAGGCTAGGAGTATACAATAGTAACATACGTTAGTATAGACTCCTTATACTAATACAACTCAACTAGGTGATGAGTCTTCATACCTAGGTTCAATGTGCTACTTAATATCTAAGTATTTGTTTATACATATTTAGATACAATCAAATATTTTCATGTGTGGCATGATTGTTACATGTGTTTGCTGATTCAACAAATATATATATGTATATATATATATATCTACATACTTGTACATCATCTTGAGCACAAGGTGCTATCTACATTACTACATATGTATATTAGTATACATACAATTATACAAACACGAATACTCAAGTCGGACATGTCATTGTACTGTCGGCTCAATTACTTTAGCTAGCATGTCGTAGTACTGCTGGCTCTACATTTCACCAGTCGGGCTCGTCGTGTACAGCCGGCTCAATTACATACGTTGCTTGCGAGCAATGCGGACGGATTCCAGATAGGCACCAAAAGGATGTCACGGTATTGCAGTGACACAAAACGATGCCACGGTATTGCAGTGGGCACAAGTTCGATATCGCGGTAAAGCGATACAATCGATGGATGGGCGGGCTTATGCTCGTGATCCACACACATTCACGGATGGGCGAGCTTATGCTCGTGATCCGCAATAAGTTAACGGGTCGGTGAGATTGTAACGCGAGGCCGTTAGCTCAATCATGTCCGGGTTAGCTTACACTAACTGGGTAAACGGGCACACAAAACATTTTCAAACATGTCCGGGTTAGCTTACACTAACTGGGTAAACGGACACACTAAACATTTCCAATTATGTCCGGGTTAGCTTACGCTAACTGGTCAAACGAACAAACTAAAACATTTTCAATCATAGTTCTGCGGAACTACAATTATTTTCAATTATGTCCGGGTTAGCTTACACTAACTGGTCAAACGGACACATCATAACACCAAATCATAGATCTGCGGGTCTACAATTAACTGTTTGCTAGATGTAACACGCTATGCCAGGTGGCATAACAATTATTACTCAACATCTTATGAGTGGTCATACAATTACTCGGTTTACAACTTAGGCATGTATTGCCTCACATTGTTAGATTTAATTAATACCAGATAGGTATCCAGGCATGGAATGCCACAATCTTTATGTATTTAGATACATACCACTATTACTTAGGTATTAGATACCTCGTTAGGAGTATACATATTGGTATTACAAAAACATGACAATACCATTCGAATCGTGTATTTTGAAATCATTTTCAAAACATAAAAGGTTTATACTTTATGTTTCAACTAACAAATCCTATGAACTCACCAGCTTTATAGCTGACTCATTTTAGCATGTGTTCTCAGGTGCCCAGCAGGATTAGGATTCCTATAAGATTATGCTAACTCGAGTCGCATATTTTCAAACAACGGGATTTCTCTGCATAACTTTTGTATTACAAACTATGTATTGAAATTATTTTGCGAACTCGCAACTTGTATACATTTTATTTTAGGAAATGTAATAACTATTTTCAAACGTCTCATTTAGAGTCGTTTATTATGTATCCTATGCTGTGATATTTGATTTGGTAACACCCGACCCGATCGCTTCCGCAACCCGAAATTTGAGGGTGTTACACACGGTTCCGCATTTCACGGTACTTCGGTACTAAACTTATAATACATTGGCACTACACTACTGTACTTCTAGCAATACATACACGGTACGTTAGTACTGCAACTCGGTACGTTGCTACTGCATCATTGTCCTTTGGACTACTATAATAACGTAGTCTTGGTAACTACTTTGGAAAACACTAACAGGTCGTTATTACGCCTACACGTTGAGACTACAACTTAACTAACCTCACAACTTGAAACGCGGTAAATCACGAAAACATAACTAAGGTTAAATCGACAAGTACTGAAACCGTTACATTGAAACCACATAAGTGGGATCATACCTACCACACGCGACACCAAAGACTTCGACCTCAATTGGGAATAGAGTAATTCCGCCTCATGATTCGTCAGAGTTATAACAACTCTAAACACTTTTCATAAACTTCGAAGTCTGAAATCTTTCAAAACTCATACCTTAAATGAGTTCTGCTTCCAGTATTATATATCATTAAAATCCAACTTGGCACACACTTACATATTGCTCCTTATATGTACATCTGTTATAACCAAAATCTCTGTGAAACATCTCTTATACGTTTGTTTCCTCTTGTCATTAAAGCTCTCATCATGCCACCCAGACAATGATATTACAGCTAAGCTTAACTTAACCAATTCGCCGCCCAAGCAGTGGCTACTGCTCTAGCTGCTCGAGACTCACGGACAGGCGGTGAGGAGACACCAAACAACGCACCTCCAGCTCGACCATGTACTTACAAAGAATTCCTTAACTGTAATCCACCAAATTTCGCTGGAACTGAAGGAGCTGTTGGATTAATCCAGTGGATGGAAAGGATGGAATCCGTATTCCGCATTTGCAACTGCCCTGACGACTATAGGGTCAAATATTCTACCTGCACTCTCACGGACAGTGCACTCACTTGATGGAACGCCTACGCGCAAACCGTGACTATTGATGTCGCACACCAACTTCCATGGGAAGAACTGAAACAAATGATGCGTGACGAGTATTGTCCTAGTGAAGAACTACAACAACTCGAGGTTGAACTTTGGAACCTCACCATAAAGGACAATGACATCGTTGCGTACACCACCCGCTTTCACCAATTAGCACTCCTTTGTCCATCCATGGTAAACCCCGAGAAGAAAAAGGTCGAAAGGTACATATGGGGACTACCAGCAAAAAATTTTGCAATTACTTAACGATTTCAGTTGACACTGAAGGCATATTACACGTTCCTCGATACTGCTTTAACCTATTTATTACCAAGTGCATCCTAGGATTATTAACTTTAGGCCACGTGAAAACTCAGAGTTTGCTTTTAGCAGACGAGCCGACTTACTGGTTGTCAACACTTAGTCCTAATAGGACTCCTCTATAAACAAACACCCTGTAACAACTATCTAGTCCCGAATGGGCTACCTTGTAAACGGTTACCTTGTAACCACGAATTAACAACAACAATGTGAGCAAACGAAATAGTCATAGATTGACTACTTTCAAACCCTACTTAGACATGGTATGTATACTATCTATCCGACGAGTTTCTCGTACATACACTTCTCCCCGGACCCCACGCATTAGTAACCTCACCCGAAATTTCAGGACGAAATTTTCTTAACGGGGGGAGAGTGTAACATCCGGTCAAAAAGGACAATTTTCGCGCCCAATTTAAACTTTAAATATTCGTACTTAGTACGCATTAATGTCAAAGTATTCAAAAATTATATATAAATATATATATATATATATATATATATATATATATATATATATATATATATATATATATATATATATATATGTATATATATATATATATATATTAATCATAACCGATTGATCCAAATCACGTACAAATAAATCTGAAAGCGCGCAGAAATACAAAAACGGATATTGGCGCACAACTTTTCTAAATAAAGTATTATTGTTAAAAATAATATTTATTTACTTGGATTATATTAAATTGTTCAAAAACTTATCTCGTGTTGTTAAAACGTAACACGAAATTGGAAAACAAGAACACGCGAGCCCGAGACCCAAATGAGTTGGCCTAAACCCGAGAACCCAAACCGACCCACCCATCCCCTTTGATATATTTCATTTCCTTCTTCATTCTTACACACACATACACCTACAATTCTCTCATCTCTCTCTCTCGAAATCTCGATCTCTCTCTCACTACAACAGCAGCAGTGGCTGCCACCAACACCACCACCGCCGGACATCATCACCATCATCATCACCATCAAGATCGTCATCCACTCCTTCTTCCTCTTCATTCCGAATTACTGGTAAGAAAGCTTCGTTTTCTTTGCACCTTTACTTGTATTAACATGATTATGAGTTCACCTAACAAGAATATAACCAAGAAATCGGTTAAAAACGTTTTAAATCGTGAAATCCGCACCAAAATCGCTGAACAGCGCATTCTGCGAACTGAAACGAATCGCGGTTCGTAGCCTTATCCGGAGAAGATAAGGTTCTGCGAGCCGAACCGAACTTGCGAACCGAACAGACTTGCGAGTCGAGATCTCCGAGTCGAACCTTGTTGTGAGAACCCAACTCAGTTCGCAGCCCACCTTGTCGTGCGAACTCAGTCTCAGTTCGCACCGCGAACTCAGTTCGCACCACAGTTTCAGTCCGCGACCAGACTTGAACAATTTTCCCGAATTTGAATTTCCGATGCATTTTTCACTAAAGCGATGTAGTAGAAATAAAAATTTTCCAAGCTGACATGGCAGCTCGACCCCAGCTAGGGGCTCTGCCCCTTGGACCCCTCGAGGGGTTGCCACCCCTTGAACCCCGCTACCAGGGGCGCTGCCCCTGGACCCCCGTACATGGTTTCCAAACCTGAACGACGAACGTATATTTACACAACTCGCTTAGACAAACTGATTTGCCTCCTACTTATATATGACCTCTCGTGTTTAGGACACTAGGAGGTTAATTTTGGGACAACACGCGTACCTAGGGTCGCTAACTCCTACAGGTGAGTTCATAGCCCCACCTTTTTAACTATTTTACTGATTTTGGGGAGAGACACATGCTTCCGTTTTACTTGTTTTTCATTGTTTATTGATTAAACAAAACGAGTAACCGACTTTCTGGATAAACATGTTATGTTTTAACATTGCCGAACTTTCCTAAAATACTCTAGGGTATTAAGTATCCCAAGGTTAGAAAACACATAGACTTGAACAGGTACGATTTTCTAAGGACTAATAGATTCCTTACACCTATGATCTACAATTACTAGTGTCATGCTAGCCTTCGAGTAAACTGTGCCTAGGGGCACCAACCTTCTTGTTAAGTTAGAGATTACGAATACGCGATGGTAGCGTACATTAGTGGAACACATTTATAATATTTCCTAAAACAGCTAAGTGATGATTACACATACTTAGGAACATTATGCTACATACTATTATCTAAGTGGAACACTTACAAACTTAGATACACTGTGCTATACCTGATTGTTGTGAGACAACTGTAGGTACTCTTTTGAATTACATTTACAATATTACCATAGGGTAATCCACTGGTTTAACTATGTGCTATAATCGTACTTACTGATTATATGCATACACTAATGGGCACGTGGTGCCATACTCGATTACTACTGCATGTACGCTAGAGATAGGTACATGTACACTTATATGCATATACTGATTGGCACGTTGTGCTACTTCCGGGCACGCTGTGCTACTTCCGGGCTCGCAGAGCTACTTCCGGGCACGTTGTGCTACTTTCCGGCACGTTGTGCTACTTCCGGGCACGTTGTGCTACTTCCGGGCACGTTGTGCTACTTCCGAGCATGTTGTGCTACTTCCGGGCACATTGTGCTTGATAAACGCTCAAAAGTACTATAATTTAGTAGTATTTTAACCCTATTCTTGGATATTTCTATTGCATTTATTTAAGAATAGATATTGATTTCGTTCATATTTGCAATTAGATGTGAAAATGGAGCGTTTATGAAGAAAGGAATGGAAAACAGTCAATATCCGAGCTAAATGATGCATATCTGAAGAATAAAGTGAAGCCGAAGTTGATGAAAAGAATAAATCAAGAAAAATGAAGAAATCGGCTGGAAAATGCATCCATACGCCGTATGGAAATCCATACGCCTTATGGATTGCAGCAGTGGAGGCCCAGGTTACACGGACTAGGGCTGGGCTTGAAATCAATCCATACGCCATATGGAAATCCATACGCCGTATGGATCAAAAACGCAGGAAGTATAAAAACGCGATTTTAACCCTAAAACGGCAGTTTTTATTTGGTTTTCGTTTTCAGTAGGTAATATACGATTAGTAGGGTTTAGTTACGAGTTATTTAGGTATTTTGGAGGCACGAAAGCTCAAGATCGAGGGTAGTTCGTCTTAGTTCTTCGTGATTCGTCTTTATAATTCGGTATAACTTCTTTTATTTGATTTCATTGAAGTATTTGTTATTGAATAATCTGAGTTTTTACTGTTTTATGATGAATTGAATATTCAAAGTGATTGTGTAATTGATTGAACTTGGATTATGATTGTTGAACGATTCTTATTGCGTATTGGCTAAGTTATTTAATTGAAAACGGTTATATTACTCGTAAATCCTTGTTTATTGGTAACTGGTAGTTATTAGTTTTCAACGTGGTTAATAAGATTGATGAGATTGAGTTCCTTTGATTTTATTAATTATTGATAGTTATAATCTTAGGGTTTTAACTATTGCTAAATAGATTGAGTTTGATAGGTTGTGAAATTAATAATTATACACTTTAAAATGAATGAGACAATAAGTTAATTATTGGGTATTGTTGAGTTATACCAATAGAGTTAATTATAAGTAGTTGTGAATGTTTAATGCATGATTTAGGGAAAGGCACACAATTGACTGATCATCTTGTGACATTGGAACCAGTGTTTTATGTTGGATCCTAAATTGTAGGAATTAGTTGGACCCGAACAGTTGGCTAGTTCACATTCAATTTAATATCATTGAAGAATTTGGTGTTAAGTTGATCTAAAAGAATCACAATTAGATAATCAATACGTAATGAATCGGGAAATATGAATCTGAGTGACATTAATTATACAATTACTTATTCCTTCCATTTAGTATTTATTATTATTTATTTATTGTTTTAAATTCCGTTTTTATTTAAGTTTAATTATTTTAAATTAATGTTTTCTAAACAAATGTTCGAACGGAACTAAAACGCCCCCCTTATTTACTGCTTTCTAGTTAATTGTTAATTTTTATTTATAATAAATCCGCCGTTCCCTGTGTTCGAATCGGACTTACCAAAACTATATTTACATTCGATCGGGTATTCTTGCCTGGTTGCTTGAAAGTATTTATTAAGTATTTCTATTTATAAATTATAAAACAAGACGCGTTTTCATAGCACATCAAGTTTTTGACGTCGTTGCCGGGGAGCGGTTGTGATTATTTAAATAGGAATTAGTAATTTATAAACTTTTATTTTTAAAAGAATTTTGTTAAACAAATAATTTTGTAAGGTTGTTTAAAGTAGTCTAAGTAATTGTGTAACAAATTTTTATTAACTCACTGGTTGAAACTAAATATCTTTTAATTGGTTAAACTTTTGGGGATTTAGTTTCAACCGGCGGATGGAAATCCGTCCGCCGGTTGGAGTTCCATCTATGTAATTTTGTATATGTTATTTAATTTGTAATTATTTTTGTTTGAACTAACTTGTTTTTCGTTAGTGGTGTTTTGTATTTCAGATTTATTTTTATTTAGGTTTATACAATGGCGAGAAGCTTAGAAAGTGATGCTAACAATTACGATCTGGTTGGGATTTATGACTCTGAGAGTTTGGGGTCGAGAATAGAAAGTGCAATTCCATCATTCACTCACTTAGGCCGCAAGGTTGTGCCTATCACATCGTCATGTCATGAATTATTGGACACTATTGCGAACGTGAGATGTGACATTCCTTTTACAGCTGAACTAATAAGGATATCCTCTGTTTATTTTTCCGACTATCAACTGGCACTAGTGCAAAACCTACTAGATAGTGCAGAAGTGGAAAGACAATTTGGGGATTCTCAGCAGTTCTTGGACGATCTTCTAGATTTCGAGGAATCAATAACTTTAAGGATCGAAGAGGAGAAAGTATTCTTAATCAATCAAAAGAGACGATATGTTGAGGTTTATGAGATTTTAAGGCAGCATTCGTTTCCTTACTCGACTAATCAGGCCGCGTGTCTTAGTCGTATGATCAGAGCTTTGTATGAGGTAACAGGTCATCCAAATTCCGAAGCCGACAAGGAATTCTTAGCTGGTTTAAAGGATCTGGTTCGATTGTTACAAGTAGATGATCATCTTAAGGATGAGACACCTCATTGTTTTATAGTGAGTAACACTATTCACTATCACATGAATAGAATGGTTAAACAGTTGGATCGTCTTGCTAAGGAAGAAGAAGGAAGGCCACGCCCGGATTTTATTCACCCAAATGGGGAAATTGATTTAGCAACTTATCTTGTGGAAAATATGAGAGAATTAGTTGATGAGACTAAGATTTTGTACTAAAGGGAGCATTTCCACTATGGAATGGTGGAAATCTACATGAGATTTGTTGAGATATTCAGGAATTCAGGTTTAGGTTTTAATAGACTTCAAGAGAGAGTCCTGTGTGAGATTGAAATCTTAGTTAGAAGTTTGAAGGAAAGTCCACTGATGAGCAAGCATCATCAGGTGGAGAGTCGTGTTTAGAATTTATTAGTGAGCTTGAGGATGATAGTCCGGATCGAGAGGTTAAGTTAGTTGGTGATGATGAAGTGTGGGATGAAGAAGGAGAGGTAACTAAGGCAGTAATGAAGATTAGATTGGATTTAATTTATCTGCTTCCCGTGACTGCCGAGCACTTGGCAAATTTTCCAGGTTTTGGTCATGGGATCATTAACGTCATTCCCATAATCACTGAGCATTTCCTTGCTCTCTATCCTAAGTAGTGATTCTAATCATCTTTTTTATTTCTTATGCTATTGGATTACTTCTGACATTTTGGTTATTTCTTATTATGTTTGACTTTGTTTGTTTTGGAATTTAGTATTGTTGGTGTGTTTGGATTTTTGCCCGTTTAATTAGTTTGTGTGTTTGGTTTTTAATTTTATTTATTTCATTTAAGTTTGTTAATTTTTATTATTTATTTATATAGTGTGGAATTATGAAGATGTTGAAGTCGTGATTATCCTCCAGGTTTGGTATTTAATATTATTGAATAAGTGTTGGATTTCGGTTAAAAAGTGATTTGAAAAACGTTTTTGAAAAAATTCTGATTTTTCAATCCAGCCGTATGGATTGGTTTGGGCCACTGGGCCGCGCGTTGACTGGGTTTAAATTATGTTTTGACCTGGGCCTTTTTAATCCATACGCCGTATGGAATCCATATACCGTATGGATCAAAAAGAGGCAAAACGGCAGGCAGCTTCACTTTCTTCCTCATTTCAAACCTAAACCACTTTCTACCACCACCCACGGCTCTTACCACCACACCACCCAAACGCAAACTCCGGCCACGCATTTCTCTCCATTTTTGCGTATTCGTGTTACACGCACTTTCCTCTACAAGGTATAACTTCCCGTTTTCATTTTCGTTAGTTAAATCATTCGTTTGGAAGTTAGGGTTTATGTTAGTAAATTGGGTATTTTGAATTTGAATATGATTATTGGCATATGTTAGTTGATTTATGTTCTTGTTAATATATACATTGCAATGTCATGCTCGTTTTTCTAATATATTGCATATATTATGTGATTCGATTTATCCGTTTGTGTTTAAAGAATGTGAATATGATAAACTCAATTTTGTTATGTTTTAATTTAGTACTTATTAATTTTCTGACCACATGATGATTAATGCAAATGTTTGTTTGGTACACAAGTATTTGTGATTACGGTTATGTGATAAATTGTTATTTTGATTAAATGTGTTTATAATGATTCATTTTGAGAATGTAAGAATGTTTGCTAGTTGCTAATGCTCGAGTTTAGTGATTGTGCAAATTCATATTTTCATGATGGTACCAAATTATTGTAGTGCATTTGATTGGACAATTGTCATGAATATTTAATTAAGTATATATATGTATGCAATTTGAGTAATTCTGTTTAGAGAAGCAATTTAGGTTTGTGAAATTGATTGTTGCGGTAGTTTTAGGCTAAACCAAAATGGTGGATTATTCCATATTTAGCATAAATGCTGCCGAAATTTTTATTGACCTTTTTGTATTAACTGCTTATTTGGTGTTATTAACAATTGTTTGTTTAGCAGTTATCATGTCTAACAGGAGAACACGAGGGGGTCAAACTTTGGGAAACCCATTGGTTAGAGCTCATAGATATCTCACTTTTCATGGGTCATATTCTGAGACCACCAGATTTCAGTTTGGAGAGCGTCTGGCTTCTAATATTGGCCAGTCAATTGAGGTTTTTGAAGCTGTCAACTGGAATGTTTTGGAGCATGTGATTGCTAGAGAGGGGTTCACTAATGGTGCTGAGGCTATTAGGAATTTACTTGCTATTCCGTATGTACTTGAGGATGGAAACATTGGATTTGTTTCTTATGCTTGGTCTCGGTTGTTCAGCATCAGGGAGGACATCTACAGAGAGTTAGTTGTTGAGTTCTATAGCACCTTTAGGTTTGAGTACAGGTCAACTCAGTGGACTGAGAACTCCATTTTCTTCCAGCTAGGGGGACAGCCTAGACAGATGACTTTGGTTCAGTTTGCTTTGGGGCTGGGGCTTTATGAGCCCAACGAGCTGGATAATCCTCACTTTTTAAATCACATTTCTGCAGGTGCTGTGAAGAAGCAGGAGTGGCAGTTTATTGCCCAAGGTAACTATGGCAGTTCGACACCTTCTTACACGCGTATTCGAGATCCCCGTCATCGACTCATTCACAGATTGCTGACTTACACCATCGTTGGTCGCAAGGAGGGGCCTGAAAAAGTTTCTAGGCCTGATTTGTTTTATTTGAGCTCGATTATCAGGAATAGGTTAGTGAATGTACCTTGGAGGTTGGCAAAGTGGATGTCGAATAGAGCTACTGGTATTAGAGATGGGAGTAGTTTGTGTGGAGGTCACTTTGTTACACGTTTGGCTAGGTATTTTGGTTTGGCTACTCAGGATGGGATGGGGTCATGCACGATTGTTCAGCCTAGCATGGGTTGGTTGACTGCACGCCGGTTGGAGGCATTTGCTCTTATTGAGCCGTGCATTATTTATGGTGGTCCTGCGGATATGTATTACTAGGTTCCGACTACTCCGGTAGGACAGACTTTGCAGTCGAGGCAGGCTAGAGCTAGAGGAGATACGAGTGGCAGTGATAGAGGTTGAGGTACGGCACGAGGCCGTAACAGAGGTTATGCTACGGAGTTTGATCAGCTATCTCAGCAGTTGCACCAGATGGAGTTACACCAGACTCAGAGGTTTGATCAGATAGATCTTATGCAGAGACAGCATTTCCATCAGACCAGTGCACACTTGGACTACCAGGATGGCTTGTTTGAGCAGTTGTTTGGTCAGTTTCCTTCTGGACCCGAGTATCAGCCATTCCAGTACCAGATGCCACCAGAGTTCATGCCACGACCACCACCACCACAGCCAGATTATGGAGGGCCTTCTCATCAGTACCGGTACCGGCAGGAGGATGACAGTGATTAGGATGAGGTTCATCCTAAGTGGTTTATGATTCCAAACACTATTATTATTTCTATTATTATTATGACTGTTTTATTTGTAGGATTATTAATTGTTATGTTGGATTTGTAGTTTTAGGATTTGGCAGTGTTTATTTTTAATTAGGTTGTTTAAATCTGGTATTGTTTAATTATGTTTGTTGATTGTTCCCTCAGAATTGTGTTGTGAGTACGTGTTATGTTGGCAATAAGTTCAGCGCAACAAATTGAATCGAGAGGATGTGGGAAATTCATATCATCCTTGTCATACTCATTAAACTGCACACTATTCCAGGGGAGTTTTTCTGTTCTAAGTTCTTTTCTCTTTTTCCCATTTTTGTATTTCATTATTTGTACAAAGAGGGCATTGTACATCTTTAAGTGGGGGATGGGAGAGAAAAGAGTGAAGTTTTCACATAATTGTCCTGTAAATAAGTAGATGATTTTGTAATTTGGTTAACTGTTATCTTATTAAGATAAGTAACTAAGAGGTTATAAGTTGCCCGTTTTTCAATCAAATTTTTAATTTTAAATTTTTGTTTTCTAGAGATAATTATTTTGTAACTATGTAGGTTATTTTGAAAAATTTTCTATACTTTTAATTAAATATTAAATTGTGAAAAATGTTATTTAGCTTCATTATATGATGTATTTATAGGCAATTTATATGAGAATTTTTTAGCTTTTAAGAAATTAAATTAAGGAATGGATGTTACCTTTTAGATGAACTTTAGCTGTGTATGAAGTATGTCTTAATTTTCATATGAGTAATGTGTGATATGCCATAATTTTGGAAATTTAATTGATATCATTTGGGGATATACTGGGTGTTGTTTCCTTTGTTGTACGAAACTACAGACCTGGTCTCCGTCAGTATATCTAATAAAAAAGAGCAAGAGAGTTTAAACGAACTCATGATTTTAAAATGTAGTCAAATTAAGTCGCTTTGTTGTACTAAGGTACAGACCTGCCACCAATGGTTTGACTAAGACGTTATTGCTAAACCAAAATCAAGTTATGTTGCTTTGTTGTACTAAGGTACAGACCTGTCACCTCTGTCTTGATTTGAAAAATGATTATTTTGATTAGAATTTCAAGATATGTAATATTGGCATGTTATGAGTATGAAAGTATATAGTTTTTGGGAGTTTAAAGGAATATCTACGTGAATAATAATAAGTTGAGCTCAATTATTTAAATATAGATTGTTTAAGTGGATAACAATATCAGTAATCATTGTGAACTAATTAATGTTTAAAGAATAATAACTTCATGTGTAGATCATTTTTTGTAATCTTGTAGTTTCTTAATATTTGTTTTTAGAATTAACAGATTTTTAAATTTAAACGTTTGAGTTGAAGATGGGTGATGTTGTGTAATTCCTTTATTAGTTATTTAGATTAATGGAGATGACTGTTTTCTTAATAGTTTTGATTTTTGAATCGATAGTCTACTTGAGGACAAGTAGGATTCAAGTGGGGGATGTTTGATAAACGCTCAAAAGTACTATAATTTAGTAGTATTTTACCCCTATTCTTGGATATTTCTATTGCATTTATTTAAGAATAGATATTGATTTCGTTCATATTTGCAATTAGATATGGAAATGGAGCGTTTATGAAGAAAGGAATGGAAAACAGTCAATATCCGAGCTAAATGATGCATATCTGAAGAATAAAGTGAAGCCGAAGTTGATGAAAAGAATAAATCAAGAAAAATGAAGAAATAGGCTGGAAAATGCATCCATACGCCGTATGGAAATCCATACGCCGTATGGATTGCAGCAGTGGAGGCCCAGGTTACGCGGACTTGGGCTGGGCTTGAAATCAATCCATACGCCGTATGGATCAAAAACGCAGGAAGTATAAAAACGCGATTTTAACCCTAAAACGGCAGTTTTTGTTTGGTTTTCGTTTTCAGTAGGTAATATACGATTAGTAGGGTTTAGTTACGAGTTATTTATGAATTTTGGAGGCACGAAAGCTCAAGATCGAGGGTAGTTCGTCTTAGTTCTTCGTGATTCGTCTTTATAATTCGGTATAACTTCTTTTATTTGATTTCATTGAAGTATTTGTTATTGAATAATCTGAGTTTTTACTGTTTTATGATGAATTGAATATTCAAAGTGATTGTGTAATTGATTGAACTTGGATTATGATTGTTGAACGATTCTTATTGCGTATTGGCTAAGTTATTTAATTGAAAACGGTTATATTACTCGTAAATCCTTGTTTATTGGTAACTGGTAGTTATTAGTTTTCAACGTGGTTAATAAGATTGATGAGATTGAGTTCCTTTGATTTTATTAATTATTGATAGTTATAATCTTAGGGTTTTAACTATTGCTAAATAGATTGAGTTTGATAGGTTGAGAAATTAATAATTATTCACTTTAAAATGAATGAGACAATAAGTTAATTATTGGGTATTGTTGAGTCATACCAATAGAGTTAATTATAACTAGTTGTGAATGTTTAATGCATGATTTAGGGAAAGGCACACAATTGACTGATCATCTTGTGACATTGGAACCAGTGTTTTATGTTGGACCCTAAATTGTAGGAATTAGTTGGACCCGAACAGTTGGCTAGTTCACATTCAATTTAATATCATTGAAGAATTTGGTGTTAATTTGATCTAAAAGAATCACAATTAGATAATCAATATGTAATGAATCGGGAAATATGAATCTGAGTGACATTAATTATACAATTACTTATTCCCTCCATTTAGTATTTATTATTATTTATTTATTGTTTTAAATTCCGTTTTTATTTAAGTTTAATTATTTTAAATTAGTGTTTTCTAAACAAATGTTCGAACGGAACTAAAACGCCCCCCTTATTTACTGCTTTCTAGTTAATTGTTAATTTTTATTTATAATAAATCCGTCGTTCCCTGTGTTCGAATCGGACTTACCAAATCTATATTTACATTCGATCGGGTATTCTTTCCTGGTTGCTTGAAAGTATTTATTAGGTATTTCTATTTATAAATTACAAAACAAGACGCGCTTTCATAGCACATCAGTGCTACTTCCGGGCTCGATGAGCTACTTCCGGGCACTAGGTGCTACTTCCGATTTACATGTACACTTGTTACATATACATGTATACTTTATATACATACAGATTACACTGTTAGGCACGAGGTGCCACACTCAACTATTATATGTATACCTGATTACACTAGTGGGCACGAGGTGCCACTCTTGATTTCCTTATACATACATGGTTATGCTGCTGGGCACGTGGTGCCACTCCCGACTCTTATACACATACATGATAACCTGATAGGTTATTTGAGTACGTTGTACTGCCACTAGGAATCACCATGAGTTATGACTATCAAAACTGGTATTGTATTGCTACGAAAAGTAGTACAAACATGGGAACACTTAGAGAACTCACTAGAACTAAACCTATCAGATTAGGTCAGAAGGTTATGACAACCTTCACATCGATTACATAGTGGGGACATAATCAAAATACAATACAAGTTAAAAACATAGTTTATGAACTACGTTTGAAATATGCTCGGTATATATATACTTCATGTTTTACTGTCAAACCTATGAACTCCCCAGCTTTATAGCTGAGTCGTTTTAGCATGTGTTCTCAGGTGCCTGCAGGATTAGGACTACTACAAGCTATGCTAGCTCGATTCGCATGTTTTCAAACACCTGGAATCCTTTGCATAACTTTTGTTTTTCAAATTATGTATTGAAATTTTATTTTGCGAACTCGTATCATTGTAAACTCTTTATTTTGGAAATGTATAACTATTTTTAAACGTCTCATTTAGAGTCGTTCATTATGTACCTTGTGCTTGTGATATTTGATTTGGTAGCACCCCGACCCGACCGCTTCAGCAACCCTAAATTTGGGGGTGTTACATATATAAAAAGAACCTGATACGAATTTATTACAGACAGATCTTTGCGAAAACAAAGTCTTGGAGTAACTCCGTACAAAAGCTAAAAGCTACCTCTACCTTACTATCTCTCTAACTAGCCCTTTTCAAGAGAGAGAAACTAGAGAGAGTGATGTGTGTGAGAGAGAAAGTGTGAGGAAGAAATGAGAAATGAAGAATGTGTGTTTTGAAGTGTGAGGGGTGTCCACTATTTATAGGCAAAGCTCAAAATCACACGTACAACTCGCGAAGCAGCATGTACAAGCAAACGAAGCACAAACAGGGGAAGGAGGGGCCGTATACGGCCTTGTAAGGGCCATATACGATGTGCAGTAGGCCGTCTACGGTTTTACAAGGGCTGTATACGGTGCCTGAGGCCGTATACGGTCTCCGTCTGATTTCGTTCGTTGTTTAAAATGCCCGTATCTCCTTCATTATACGTCCGTTTGACTTGATTCTTTCGCCTACGGCTTCATAATTCCGTTACGCTTCTAATGGTACAAATTTCATCAAAATTGGATGTGTAGAGCTCAGGCGTTTCCGGAATGACTTTAAACCGTTTTGTAAGAGGAGTGTCTTCTCCGTCCTTTGGCCATTTCACTTGATTCTTGATTTTTCTGTCTCGTTTTTACCTATATAACAGATGGTAGAATTTAAGAGGTGTGTCTTGATAGGAAAATGAGAGCGGAGGAATCGGCTTGATTTAATATGCCGTGTTTTGTGCCATTTTTGAGTGTTTTCAGTGATTTTTGTCACAACGTCCATATTTGAACCACTTTAGTGAATTTTAGTAAATAATCAATGTTTTGAAAGGTTTTCACTGAAGATTGGCTCAAAAAATGAGGAATAATGCGTACTAAAACATGACTTTTTTCGTCACATCACGCACTTTTGGTAAAAAGCTTTAAAATGAGAAGTTGGTGAAAAGTATATCCAATGTGTTCACACTTACGAGATATTTTCACAAGAGAGAAACTAGTAAAGGTGAAGAATAAAGCCACTTTTTACAAAGTGCTCTTCCTAAAAGCTGAATGAACTTCATGGAGCTGCCGCAAGGAAGATATTTGGCAAGTACTCTTCTTCAAAAGCAGCATAGCTTCAAACTTTCAACTTTCGGCCAGCATGTTGATAGGGGAGTCTTCTCGTTCTTATCCTTGTTCTGATATGATCATTTTGTTATACTTTATCGTTTAATAATAAAAGTAGTCTATGCCATATCCTAAACTTATCACTAAGCGTGAGATTCTAGCCCAAAACAAACACTTGAGAAACATTTTCTGATATGTTCAAACTCTAAGTGTGGAATTTCACTTCCAATAAAATCTCAACTCAAGAGAACATTAGGGACAATGTTCCTCTATGTGTGGGATAGTGGTATAGAATACCTTAGGTTAGATTCTTATTTCCAAAAGCAAACTCGAAAAATGTTCCTCAATTTAAAAACTCACTTTTGCTTAAAAAGTTTCAAAATTTTTGAATTAAAATGTTTTGAGAGGAATCATTTTCATATATGAGTAAGGTATTTTGGAAAATAAGATTAAATAAGTTAGAAATTTCTTGAGCTGAAATAATGATCTAAGAGGGGCATCGCATGGCTAGGCACATACAACCCATACTTGCAGTGAGGTATCTTGAGCCATTAAAAGCATTCATTTTAAATGCTTCACTATTCGTTTGCTGAGTGTGTGCTGATGCATGCATCCGAAATTAGAACTTGCTCCCGGTATGCACTTCGAGACCACATTGGTAGAGTACCGTATGCGGTATAGGTGCAATTAGAGGACCTTGACATTCCTTAGGATTTAACCCTCATTTTTAGCCTTCTTTTCAAGCCCAAAACCCTTCCAACACTTATCTTTAGTGTTGATGATCCGCCTAGAAAACCCTGTTGAGCCTTAGCCTTTTCGTTTCTTTAAAACCCACATTTTAAACCCACTCACTTCCATACCTACCAAAACCTTATCTTAGAATTTTAAAATTTTTGAAAAACGCTATTTAGATATCCTTTTTGTCTTCACTCCAAAAACCACAAAATTCGTGTTTACTCAAAACATCTCGTGTGCATTTCCATGATTAATACTCAAAGATCGAGAGTCTTGCGGTGCAAAAAATTGGCACTAAGTGAATTCGAAGTTGTCAAAGGATTGAAAAATGAAAATAAGAAAGGATCTTTGAAAGGCAATAAAAATATAAAAATCCCTTAGAAGTTCTCTGGCAAAGAAATTCTAAGCCAAAAATAGAAAGAAAAAAAAAAGGAAAATGTTGAGAATTATAGATTTGATGATACAAAGGAAACAAAAGATGAAACAATAGGGACTAAAGATGAACTTCTTTAATTTAGTTAGTTTCCTAATACAATTATGATTTCTTTGTAAACCTAGATATCTCTATTATATAAAGAGATATTAGGCGTGTATTTTAGGTGTGCACATAAAATATGTAGACATCTAGAGTTTTCTTTTAGCCCTAAGGTTAAGATATTTTTTATATCTTTGATCCTTGTTATAGTTAGATAACACGTTATATACTGATCATATAGAATTGGGGTTTGGTTTGACTGTATTGAATGATATATGATAACATTGATTTGTTCTTATTCCGCTGCATGTTATTATCTTTGTTATTATTCATCCTAGATTAGATCTAAACAATCTAGAGCTTATACAATCTCAAGTTTTATCGGGTGGTATCAGAGCCATGGTGGCTCATGATCTAGGATCTACAAGGTTTACGAGTCTTACGAAGAAGATTTTGAAAATTAGGGTTTTCAATTTTCTGTTCATCACTTTCTGCATAGCCATGGTAAAAGATCCGGACCTCATTCGTTAACCGTTAGATCGTCGTGAAATTTACACTATAAGTTCCTAACATATAGGCGCACATTCTGACTAGAGGAATTTTTGATCTGAGCATTTAATTAAGAGATCTATATTCTCAAATTTGTTGCAGAAACGTTATGGGTTTTTCTGTACAGTTGTAGTAAATCGATCACCATGTCTTCGTTAACCATCATATCTTCATGATTTTTGGATATGTGGTTGAAGACATATGTTTCTACATCGTGTAAGAAATTTCATTGTGATCGGATGTTTCTACATAGAGATATTAAAATTCGAATCTGCTGCAGTACGCTTGTGGTTTCTGTTTGTGCAGCTAGTGTAAATTAATTGTTGTGTGTTCGTTAACCGTTGGATTGACTTGATTTTTGGATATGGGGTTCATGATACATAGTTGTACATTGTGTAAAAATTTGAGCACGATCAGATTTGTCTACCATGAGATACATAATTTTTGAATCTGCTGTAAATTTTGAAAAACGCGAAGCAAAGAAAAAGATGAACAAGAAAAGGAAGCAAGGGATCAAGGATTGGTTAGTGAATTCGTTTGGATATTATTATCGTTTGGAGTATTATTTATGTTCGAAGTTAATACTGTTTGGGTTTGAAGACAAGTTATTGCTCTTCTTGGACTTGAAGGAAGTTAAAACTGTTAGTGGAAAGCAGTTAAAACTGTTATTGGAAAGCAGCTACAATTGCAGTTGAAACTGTTTGACAAAGTTTAGAGAATTTTTAATATTGCTCAATCATTTGTGATGTTCTTTGTTATGACTACTACTTGGTATCGATTATTATTGTTAGTCATTTTTCACCACTAATGCGAAATTAGTGATGCTCGTCATGGATGGTACTACATGGTATTCGTTGCTACTGTTGGATAGTTATTCATACAGTTCTTATGGTTATTTCTATTACTTTTGGTCAAGAGATGGTTAACATATTTCAAGGGAATCTTATTGACAAAGTGTTTAACTATCAGGATATGTTGATGCATAATTTGAGGAAAAAGGTTTCATTAGTACTGCTAGTTGTATATTACTACTGCTAGTATAAGTTTATAATATATATTAAGATATAAGATGGAACTATTTATATGAAGTGATCTTATAATAACAAATAGTATTAATATTAACAATTACTTAATAATAAACATTACAATCATTTCCATAAGCACACAAATGCAACAAATATAAACATGATTTCTACACTTTAACATTTTGACTTCTTCATCCAAATCAGAGAGCAACTTACGGTAATCCACAGCATCATTCTTCAATTCTACAATTTTTTGTTTGTAAAACTCGATATTTGGATCAGGATCCCACCAATGAAAAAAACCACAGTTCTCTCTTTCCTTATAATTTGGGCAGCCTAGAAACCTTCGACGCGGGTTGGTTTCGATCCAAGATGTCCACAAACCACTCACATCCCCACATTTGCACAATACACGAACTCGATTTATCAAATCTTCACTCTCCCAACCCGTTTTTCTTCTGTTTCTTGAAACCCCAGTTGAAGAACTCGAGGTGGTTACTAATGTATGACCAAAATAATTGGTCTTGTAATGAACAACAATGAAAAGATATATATATTATATATATAGCATTATTATATATATAGAACTCACACGGAATTCTTTTGTTTTTTCATTTAACAGTGTGAACATTAACCATTTCAAAGATAACACATAAACCGATCCAATAAGTAATATGCATGGTAAAGAAGTAAAGAATAATAATCATAACCGATCCAATAAAAAACCGCTCCTTAAGATACTAATAACCGATCCAAATTTTCTGTAACTGTTCCAAGTGGTAACATTGAGTATTTTTCCCGCCAATAAGATACAAAGTCATCTTCTCTGCATCCATATTAATTATATCCGTCCCTCTACTCTTCATTATAAACTCTTTTTAGATATCTCACCTACCAAAATTAAACTCTACCTTCATTAAATTTGTACATTGAAAGCTCTTACAAGTTACAACATTAAAGTGGACCTCGAGATCTTGTTATCAAGGTTAGATCTTCAGTTTTGTTTTGTTTGTTTCTTGTTCTCTACATGATATATGTATTTAATACCATACTATATATATTTATACAAAGGTTCTTATAACTATATATATGTAAAAATATATAGTTATTGTTATATTTTTTCAGAAACATTAAGTTAATTTGTAAATGGTTTAGTAGTTTAACATGTGTATGTATGTAAGTATTGAGATATTGGTGGCTGTAACTATTTTTTTAGTTTTAATAAATTTCTTGCTGTTTTTAAAAAAAAAAACACTTATGAATATGTACGTGCAAGCTAAGTATGTGTTATCAAAACATTTAGCTATATTATAATTAAGTCATTTATATGCTATTAGATTTATACTAATCCAAAATTAATCTACTAGCTATGGTATACAGCTAAATGTAGTTATTTGAATCATCGTTGTAATTAACTCTAGTTGACGAACAACTTTCAGCAAGTTGGTTCACCATGTCTTGACCAACAAGTATACATCTGTACAAACTCACGTTGAAACAAATGGGACTCAATTACACTAGTATCACTAAATCTCTTAAAATTTCTACAATTTATGCAAGGACACAAAATATCACCCTCTCGGTTCATCACACAATTATATTCCGCAAATCTAAGAAATTGTTCCACACCACTCACATACTCTAATGAAGACCTCAATGTGTTGTAAATCCATTCACGGTCCATCTGAAAATTAAAAAGGAAATGATCAACTGATTTTTCTTGAATAGTGTCAATTCACTAAAGGACTCCCAAACCGGGACTGTCCGAAATTAATCTGTAGCTAGTAGATTAATTTTGGATTAGTATAAATATAATGGCATATAAATGACTTAATTATAATATAGCTAAATGTTTTGATAACACATACTTAACACATACAGTCGTCGGAGCAGCGATGTAATGGTGGTTGACGACTAGATCTGGAAAAACGTGGTGGTTCGGATTAGTCGATAGCGACGCGCTGGTGATAGTGACGGTGGTTGTTAGGACATCTGGTGTACCGGTAGTGAAAACCGGTTGCGATGAAGACGGTGGTGGTGAAGACCGGTGGTATTTGTGGTGGTGAAGACGGGTGGTAGTTGTGGTGGTAGAGGTGGGTGGTTTCTAGAGAGAAATAGGAGAAATTGGGGTAGAGAGAGAGAGAGTAAAGAAGCAATAATGAATTAAAAAGGGGAAAATCACAAATTTGACCCTTAGACCAAACTCAATTAACAAAATAATCCTTTGACTTTTATTTTAAAGAAACTAATCCAAATATTCACGCTATAACAAGCGAGAATGGCGCAAATGATTAAAATAAGGCAATTAAATCAATTAATTAACAAAATTCAGAGTTTTATTATAGTTTAACCCAATCACTCAAACCCACGTACTTGTATACGCGAAAATTAAGCGGACCCGGCGCGTGTCAGTGTGAGACTGGCAAGTAGGTGAAACGAAGGGGCGAGAATGATTAAAATAATCAAAAAAACCGAGTGAGTTTGACGATTTATCTTCTAATCATATTTAATATTTTATATTTTTCATATTTAATTAACATAGTATTTCGTTTTTCTTTAATTACTTTTTTTATACAATGTTAAAAATAATTCTGAATATGTTAAAGCAACACCAATTTAATTAACACATATGTTAAAGTGTTGCGTTTAGGGTTTAGGGTTTAGGGGTTAGGGTTTAGGATTTGGGTTTTGGGGTTTCTCCCAAAACCCCAAAACCCAAACCCTAAACCCTAACCCCTAAACCCCAAAACCTAAACCCTAAACGCAACACTTTAACATATGTGTTAGTAAACTGTAAAAACCACCAAAAAAACGTGAAAAACAAAATTCGTCGAAAGTATGCCTTGATGGACAACAAATCGAAGAGGATCAAACGCTGAATCTAATGGTGCAATTTTCATAATTTTTCGATTTGTCGCTTGTGAGATATTTAAGTTAGGAGGTAAATGGGTTTTGTATTCTCTTTGTACAAATGGCACCCTCCCATTGGTACTTCCATACTTTCCATAATTCATGTACTCTAATGATCACATCTCTCATTTTCAAATAAATTGCTTAAAAGGGTCTAAAAGGGCATTTATGGAAATGTAAATAGATAGCCTCCTAAATACGAGTATACATTCTCTCTCATCACTGCTTCTCTCTCCCTGTTTATTGACGGCGATGGAAACCGTTTTTCTTCGACCCCTCTATCTCAATGTTGTTCACTTATCTATATGTACAATTCGATGGCAATATTCTCGGAATACCATCATAATTTTCCGTTTACATGCGGGATTTCTTACTTCAAAACCGTAACATACGGTGTCACCACTCGATCGCTCAACTCTGCAAGTTTGCCGCCACTTGATAATCGGTTTATATATATATATATATATATATATAGGGTAGTGATCAAGAGGGAAGTGCCTTTTTGGGGGGAAGGGGGAAGCGTTAGTATGCATCAAGAAGCATATTACAATTTTCAATCAAAACGTCAACAAAAAATTATTTTTATTGGTAAATAGTAATCAAAATCGATGCTATAAAGAATATTTTAACGAATGAATTTCATTTATAAGTCATAACATTAATTGATGAATATTTATTTAATAAATTGTTAATATGCAGTGTGATGCATATTAACTAATATGCATCGCGATGCATATTAAAACTTCACATTATTTGAAAGATATTTTTATTGTTAATATGCATCACAATGCATATTAACGGATTTGGATCTAATATTCATAAATCGATGCTATAACTTGAATAAAGAATTTATCAAGGAAGCTTAACATTCATAGCATCGATTCTGATTAACATTTACTAAATTTCAGTTTGTTTTTTTCGAGATTTGTATGGGTGAAGGTAATATGCTTTCTGATGCATACTAACGCTTCCCCCCTTCCCTCAAAAAATGCATTTCTCTCTGGATCATTCCGCTATATATATATATATATATATATATATATAAATGAATTATATATGTTTCCTTATAAAGTTAAACAAATACAGAGTACGTAATTTATAATTTCACTCTTTGGGGAAAATAATTCACTCCAATCGCATAATGCATATCATTGGACTGTGTATGATAAATCAAGAATACATCGATTAGTCGTTCAAAAGTGTGAAAATCAAATCGTGCTACAATGGAAGTAGAAATGGAAGTTTTTCCAAAGTTAAGGCATGAAATTGAAGAACAAATGCAGAGTATAATGATCAATCAAGTAGGAAAAGAGCTGATATATGGGTTTTGTGATGACGGTTTCAATTTCATGAGCAAAGATAATGAATTTTTAAAGTCTGTTGCTGGACTTGTAAACGAGGGTATTTTCGGCAAGTATTTTAGTTAAATGGGGAGCACACGACTTCAGAGGGTGTTTGGCTTGGCTTTTGGTATGAGCTTTTTAGCTTTTTAGCATTTTAGCATTATCATAACTCATAAGCTCTTTTGATTTGCCAAACACCATTTTAGTTTTTTTAGCTTTTAACTGCTAAAAAGCTCTTTTTTGTGAAATCACGAAGTTGGAGCTTTTAGCTTTTTAGCTAAAAAACTTATAAGCTAAAAAGTTAAAAGCTCAAATCTAAACGGCAAGCCAAACACCGTATGACCGAGGATTCCCCCATATCAAACTGTTGACCCAAAAAGTCCTAAACAAACAAAGCAAAATGGTGACCGAATACCACAAAAATCAACATAGATGGTTTTTCAAAACACGTATTTAAAATGTAGTTCCTACCAAAGGCTAAACCTAAAGATTATATTGTATGCTTTAAGGGATTACATGGTAACTTTAAGGTAAGACAATCATATTTACCTTGAACTTTAAAACATATAACCAACAACAATTTCAAACAGACTCGATTTTTTTTTTTTCGAGTTTTATAAACCTGATCATCGGAAGTGCCGTAACATACGGTGATATGACAAAACTCGGGGGTAGGCTTTTGGAACAATAAAAAGGCTATAAAAGTACATACATCACGTACTTGGTACTTCATTTTATCCATAACAAAAAATAAATGGACCATTTCAAATCGATCTATCATAGACTACTTTTCATACCTCTTAAAAATACTTAATTTTTTTTATTTTTCACAAAGCTTGATCAAATTCTCAATAATCTCCTTATCAACCTCATCATCCATATTTTTCTTCAAGATCTCACTCAACTCCATAGCCTTTTTCTTCATGTTCGCACCAACATCTTCAACCACAACCTTCCTCACCACTTCCGCCATCTCCTCCCTCTTCAACCTACCATCTTCACCTCTACCAACATCAATACTGACTCCAAGGCTTTCCAAAAGTCGCGCATTATATGGTTGATCAAATTGCATTGGCATTGCTATAATTGGAACACCATAACGTAGGCTTTCCATACACGAACCCCATCCACAATGAGTAATGAATCCTCCAGTACTCGAATGACTTAATATCCTTGCTTGTGGGGCCCAATTCCTGATAACCAAGCCCCTATCTCCTAACCTTTCTTGAAAACCATGAGGAAGTACTTCTTCAACACTAGTTTCTATCCCCTTAGGAAACCTTATCACCCATATGAAACTTACTTGACTAAGATCCAAACCATGAGCTATGTCTTCTATCTCGTTATCAGATAACAAATATTCGCTCCCAAAAGATACAAAAACAACAGATGACTCTTCCTTCTCATCTAGCCATCGAATGATCTCAATATTTTCAGCGACAACTTCTGATGAGGATTCTTGAACTAATGGGCCAACAGGCAACACTTTCTTCCCAAGAACTCGAGACATATAATTGATATACTTTCCTTCTAGCTCCCATAAACTTTTGGTCAAGACGATATCACAAGACTTTTTCATGGTCTTGGTAAAGCGTTGAGTAGCATATATATTTTCCACAGGAAAATAACCTTGAACCTCTTTCCCATGAGCAATTTCATGATCTTTAAGATACATTTCAGGAAATGGAAATTTTTCCCCTGATGGCTTTTGAGAGTAATGAACAACCATAGAGTACATGGCTGCACATCCACTCACAAACTGAACTCTAGGGATGTCTAAAGACGCTGCAGCATCGGCAGCCCACCACTGATTGAAATCGTATATAACGAGATGAGGGCGAAGGTTTTGGAGTATTGTGGCAAAACCTGGAGAACATTTCTCATAATCAAGGGTTAAAGTTTGTTTGAGGTGAGGTGGGAGACCATCTGTTGTATGGTAGTGAAGAGGTAGATCACTTGAGGATGGAAGATTGAGTTCCACAAATTCTATGGAATCAGAGTATTTATCTTCAAGGTTATTTTTGATGTATTCGAAATTAATCTGGGATGAACACAGATATATATGGAAGTTATGGTTTGAGAGTCTCTTTGAAAAAGCAAGGAAACGAGATATATGACTATAGGCTAACCATGGTAACATCACCACATGATATTTATGGCTTTTGTCTCTTGAATCCATTGATTATTTCTGAGTTTGAGTTTGGATGACTTTTACAAGAATGAAGCAATAGTTATAATCTCTGACTACTTATAAAGCATATCAATGTACTTTTACCTTAATCTGTTGCATATTTAGACCCGATCGAATAACGTAACAATTTGCAGCAACCCAATTCCAAATTTCATCCACAAGCACAAATTTCATGCAAGCTTCTAGATAGGTTATCAAAACGTTTTAAGTTCCATACACTTGAAAACTATAAATACTTGTTTTAACCCCTAAAAAAAAAAATATAAAGATAAAAATAAAAATTACATATATACCTCTATTATTAATCATTTTCTTAATTATCTGAATAAATGTTAATTATATAATCATAACTTATGTAGATGGCACTATCCTAGCAACTAGTACTAGATTTAGTGTTTTTTATTTGGTTGTCTATATTCTCACTTTATGAATTAAAAATATAATATTTTGCTTTAATTTGTTTATCTTTTAAGGAACTTTCATTATTATTCTGATGGCACACCTATATTGAAATGGGAGGTGATAATGCCACATGCAAAAATATGGAGACACAGGCAAATTAATATAATTGTAAGTGTAAAGTTGTAAAATTCATGTGTACCTAGTAAATCTCCCTGTGGCATTATCATCTTCCTATTGAAATTAATACTAGCACGGTAGCACCCTAATATTGAACACGAGAATTATATATTCTACTAAAAACAACAAATCTAAATTAGTTGGTTTGTAAACGTAATTCTTTAGGTTGAATAAAACAAATTTGCGAAAGCAACATTAAGATATATGGCCGGCAGCCATATCGGACTATTAGGGTACCTGTGCAAATTAAAAGTAATTCTATTTTATAATAATCACGTCGAAAGTGAACGCTCACGAACTTTCTTTTTGTATTTTTCTTTAACTAAAATCAATTATAAATTATGAATGAACAGAAGCGGCTCAAACTCTTAGGGGCCCAAAACGAGCACTAAAACGATGGCCTTTTCGGCTAAATTTTTTAGGTGTTTTCATCCTAAATCAAAATATCAAATTCACTTTTCTAACATTTTTTTTTATCAATATTTTAAAATGAGTTCGATAAACATTAACTACTTTTTATTTAAACAAATTAGAGGTCCATTTGATATTTCTAATGTGACATTTTCCATCATAAGTAGTTTTCGCCGGACTTAAAAAAATTGAATCACTTTTTTCTACTAAAGTAACGTTACAAGAATGGTAAAAAGTATTCTATATGCAATTAAGCAATTATACATTAAAAAAATATATCTTAAGGTTTCTACTACATAACATGAATTCATAAGGTGAATCTGAGTTTTTGAAAGTAGAGTTGTGGCAAATTACGTACGTATAGATTTTCTTATTTTGACACATAAAAGCTGTGATTGATGTTCTTATCCCGTAGAGGAAACACATGCATGCAATACTTGAGAAAAGTCCAATGAAGACTTAGTTCGTAAATAAATTAAGGAATGAAAGAACAAATCGGAATCGTCCATTTATCCAAATCTAGGGTTCCCATGAATGCTGGCCCAACTCACCGACGAGCTTCTGCAAAACTGCGTTTAAAAGGACAGGGGTATTACTATAACTGTAACTTTATTCTTCCCTTTTAACTGTGTTCCTCTCGTCTCCTTACCGTCATCCACAACACACCACTACTAGAAAAAAGTTGTTTAGCGACATGTCTAGTGATGCATATAGTGACGCATTTGGGGTTGCGACGCATTTGGGGTTTGCGACGCATTTAGAAAAGAATATTTTATAGGGCCCTGATCACGGCTCACCTACAAGAACTGTTTGTAATTTGTTTAACAAGTCTTTGATTATAAAAGACAGTCTCTTTCTCTGAATCCCTATCAATCGAACACTATTGGAATTAGTAAATGGGGTGCACTTTAAATTTTTTAAATTAATTTTATTTACCTATAAAATCAACCCTAGAATGATTATAAATACTGATAAAAGATTCTATTTTTGTTATACGGAGTAGTTTACATTTACAAGTCAATGATAAATATATAGTAGCCAATAAGACGGATGTAATATTCCTTCCGAATTAACATAGTTGTCACATGGCGACATGTTGATTTATGAGTGTAAACTTTTCAAAGAGACATACCTTCACCACAAAAAAGTTTTTCATCGTCTCAAAACTAATAAAAACAAATAGTATAAAATTAAAAGAAGAGCCTTGTTGTTATATCATAATTTAATAGCTTAACAAGCTTATTACCGTACGATGCATGGTTGTCTTATATTTCAATTAATTAAATCTATGATAATTGATTAATTCTAGTGTAGAGTTGATGATTATTATTTGAAAATGCTAACTATAGCTCTTAGGGCTATAATTAATCATACTATTTATAACATAATTCCATAATTACAATTAACTTACCATAAATAAATACGTATTGTTACCAAAATTAAATAAGGAAAGTTGATACTAAAAACGAATGTTCATACTTTGTAATTAATTCAACCGAATTTACAATTATCAATACATAGCTTTAAGTGTTATAGTTAACATTCTTCTAATTATTTAACTTATACAAAGCGCACAAAATCAACAACATTGATGGTTTTTTTTAAAGAGTTAATAGACAAATAGGTTACTGTACTTTGCGAAAATGTTCAAGTAAGTTATCAGACTATTAATTTGTTCAATTGAATTACTAAATTATTTTCATATCTAAATTAGGTTTTTTTTACGTTGTAATATTTATAAATTAAGTAACTTAATTACATTCATAAGTTAAGTAAAGTGATCTTAGTGTTAATACTTTTAAGTTAAGTAACCTATATATTTTGATTTTTAAGTTTAGTAATTCATTCGAACAAATCAATAGTCTAGTAACTTAGTTGAACATTTTCACGAAGTAGAGTAACATACTTGTCTATTAATCATTTTTTAAACATGTACTACTATTTAAAAATGTAGTTCCTACCAAAGTCTAAACCTAAAGATTATACTATATGCTTGCATGGATTAAATTGCAACTTTAAGGTATCATGTTTACCTTGAACTTTAAGATACTTAAGTTTTTATAACCAAAAACAATTTCAAACAGACTCGATCGTAGATATTTAAGTTTTTATGTTTCTTTTTAAAAAAAAAAAAAAAAAGTTTTATAAACCTGATCATCGGAAGTCGGAAGTTCCGTTACATAGAATGATATGACAAAACTCCGGGAATATACATTATTAATTACATTATACATACTATAAAAAGTACATACATCACGTACTTCATTTATCGATAACAAAAAATAAATGGACCACTTGTCATACCTCTTAAAAATACTCAATTTTATTTTTCACAAAGCTTGATCAAATTCTCAATAATCTCCCTATCAACCTCATCATCCATATTTTTCTTCAAGATCTCACTCAACTCCTTAGCCTTTTTCTTCATGTTTGCACCAACATCCTCAACCACCACCTTCCTCACCACTTCCGCCATCTCCTCCCTCTTCAACCTACCATCTTCACCTCTACCAACATCAATACTGACTCCAACGCTTTCCAAAAGTCGCGCATTATATGGTTGATCAAATTGCATTGGCATTGCTATAATTGGAACTCCATAACGTAGGCTTTCCATACACGAACCCCATCCACAATGACTAATGAATCCTCCAGTACTCGAATGACTTAATATCTTTGCTTGTGGGGCCCAATTCCTGATAACCAATCCCCTGTCTCCTAACCTTTCTTGAAAACCATGAGGAAGTACTTCTTTAACACTAGTTTCTATCCCCTTAGGAAACCTTATCACCCATATGAAACTTACTTGACTAAGCTCCAAACCATGAGCTATGTCTTCTATCTCGTTATCGGATAACAAATATTCGCTCCCAAAAGATACAAAAACAATAGATGACTCTTCCTTCTTATCTAGCCATCGAATGATCTCAATATGCTCATCGACAACTTCTGATGAGGATTCTTGAACTAATGGGCCAACAGGCAACACTTTCTTCCCGAGAACTTGAGACATATAATTGATATACTTTCCTTCTAGCTCCCATAAACTTTTAACCAAGACGATATCACAAGACTTTTTCATGGTCATGGTAAAGCGATGAGTAGCATTTATATTTTCCACAGGAAAATAACCTTGAACCTCTTTCCCATGAGCAATTTCATGATCTTTAACATAAATTTCAGGATATGGAAATTTTTCCCCTGATGGTTTCTGAGAGTAATGAACAGCCATTGAGTACATGGCTGCACATCCACTCACAAACTGAACTCTAGGGATGTCTAAAGACGCTGCAGCATCGGCAGCCCACCATTGATTGAAATCGTATATAACGAGATGAGGGCGAAGGTTTTGGAGTATAGTGGCAAAACCTGGAGAACATTTCTCATAATCAAGGGTTAAAGTTTGTTTGAGGTGAGGCGGGAGACCATTTGTTGTATGGTAGTGAAGAGGTAGATCACTTGAGGATGGAAGATTGAGTTCCACAAATTCTATGGATTCAGAGTATTTATCTTCAAGGTTATTTTTGATGTAATCGAAATTAATTTGGGATGAACACAGATATATATGGAAGTTGTTGTTTGTAAGTCTCTTTGCAAAACCAAGGAAACGTGATATATGACTATAGGCTAACCATGGTAGCATCACCACATGATATTTATGGCTTTTGTCTCTTGAATCCATTGATTATTTCTGAGTTTGAGTTTGGATGACTTTTTTGTAGAATGAAACTGTTGAAGCGATATTATTTATTTATACTCAAAAACTTTGGCAAAGACGCCTTTTAATTTACATATAGTTACCACTTGCCTATATGGCCTAGTGGTAGGATCTTCCCCAGGCTTCCTAGAGGTCAGGGGTTCGATCCTACCATGGGTAAACATTTAGCATGTTAGGTACCGCCACCGAAATCCACAGGGCACACCCGAGTCCGATAAAGGACTACCGGTATAATTTCGTGGGCTAACTGTGGCCAGGTGCTTTGCCAGGCAGATGTCTCTTGCGGGTGGGACGCTGCGGATCTCAAAGAGATCCGGGGTCAGGGGTACCCTCCAACTACCCTTTTTAATTTACATATAGTTGACCTTTCAAAAGCTTGATAGATAAATGTAAAGAGAATTGATAAACGACATCAAAATTGTTTTATACATCATACTATATAATAATTATAGTTTATTGTATAAGTATGTAAAAGCATAACTTTGATGTATAAAACAATTTTGATGTTTTATTTTTCAACTACCTAAATGTAAATTTGTTTTCTGGGTTTATTGTTTCGTCATGTATTTAGTTTTACACCTTTTGCTATCGTATGAGTCGAACTTTATAGACTTCTATTGTATGTATGGAAGTTGTAAAAATCGTACATTATATGTAAACTTTCTTTTTTGGGTAAGGCAAAAATAGGAAAGCTTTCTTTTTTGCCTTACCCAGAAAGGAAAATTTACATACAATAGACGATACTTTCAATTTCAATACATACAATAAAACAAATGAAAATATTTATCATACAATAGTAAAAAGTGTAAAGTTTAATTCATAAAGTTCTTTAGTTGGCACCAGAATTTCGGCTAATTACTACCATAATAATTTCCTCCATGGATCTCACGATACTCTTCAATAGTTAACGCTAAGCCTTGTCCCCATTTGTCAACTTTTGTATCTTATTTAAGCTACTACATTTACTAAAGGTAAATAACACTATTCCTAACCTATTCAAACTTACATATAAACTATACCAACTCACTAATAACAAATAATAAATAAATAACTCACATTCTCAATTCTTTCAAGGTTTAACTCTTTCTTCACTTCAAATTTAATTTCAAGCTGCAAATTGTAACTACATAACAATTCTTAAATTTTATATATTACTTCACATCTTTTCATCTCATCATATGTTACAATTTTTTATATATTAGTTTACATCTTTTTATCCATCAAATATTATAATTTTATAAATTGATGGATAATTGAAAACTTTTATAAAGTTTAAATTTTATGCAAGCTAATTATGAAACTTAAAAGTGTTAGGAGAATTAATATAAGTCTTTAGGTAAAATACCTTTCATCTTCATTTATATAAATAAGGTGTTATATTAAGTAAATAAACACGTTTTATTTGTATATATTACTTATTTGTTATTATATAATGTATAACGTAAGAATTGAAGATAGTAACTAAAGATACAAATAACTTTTACTATTATCTTATTGATATTACTAATTTTACATATAAGTTGTAACTATTACCTAAAGAAAATGTCAATATTAAATCAACTGATGTTATGGTTGTTATATTACATCAATATTGTGGTTGTTATAAATAAGATTAGGGCAAATTTTGTTTTACACACTTTTGCAAGATGATCCATCATTTTGAGTATATTAGACATAAGATAAATTAAAAATCCCGAACCTCAAAACATACATTTTTCAATTTAAATTTCTTTAAGATCTTGCCATACCTTATTTCGAGTGTCCAATTTTAATTATGTAGTTTTCAGTGTGATATTAAACTTGCATAAATCTCTATTTACCTTAACGTGATATGTTATATATTTTGTCACTACTATATGTTACACTACATATGTTATATGTGTTATTAGGATGTATATACATTATATCTTTCATAAGAGTTGAATAGTTTTAATATAATTTTTTATTCTAAATTATGTAACAAAGTAATATATTGCATGACTTTTATATTTTAACATTTCTTTTTTCATTTACTAATTCATAAAATATATAAAGAGGGAATCCCGCCGCAACGCGCGGGTTAAAAAATCCTCGTTTTTACCATTTATGAAACTGACTAAAACTTACTTATATATATATCTATCTGCTATCATGTTTACTTTTAAAGCATCTGTGTTTTCCCTTAAATATCTGAATAAATGTTAGTTATATAATCATAAAACGATAATATTTTGCTTTAACTTGTTGATCTTAATTTTAAGGAACTGTTTATTATTTTAATTAGTGAATAGTGATGATGGCACACCTATATGTATTGAAATACCAGTTTTAGTATATTTTTGTATTATAGACTACCTTAGAAAATACGGAGCAATATGTTTGACCAAAATCAAAAGCTTTGACTATTTTAACTAGTGCTAGCGCGCAAATATTGAAATACCAATTTTATTATCATGGAGTATATTTAACATAAAAGGAACACGAGAATTTTTTACTAAAAACAACAAATCTAAATTAGTTGGTTTGTAAACCTAATTCTTTATCTCCAGATTACTTTATTATTAATTAATTAATTAATAATAGTAGTAGTTAGCTTGAATTATTTTATTATATCATATTTTATTAGGGATTAGTTTATTATATCATAAAGAGATTCTTATCAGATTCTTATTCCATTTTTATTATTATATATTAGAAGGACAAATAATTGCGAAAGCAAATGGCCGGCTAGCCATCGAATAATTAAATCAATAGCAATCCAAATATATCTAATCTAATATATAATAACCACGTTGAAAGTGAACGCTCACGAATTTTCTTTCTCACTTTTTTATTTATGTAAATAAAATTATAAATGAACAGTAGCGGCTCAAACTCTTAAGGGGTCCAAATGGAGCTTTAAAATGGCGGTGACCTTTTCGGCTAAACTTTTTAGGTGTTTTCATCCTAAATCAAAATATAGAATTCATTTTTGTAACATTTTTATCAATATTTAAAATGGGTATGACAAACATTAACTACGTTTTATTTAAACAAATTAGAGGTGCATTTGATATATTTTGTATAGTAAAGTTACAAGAATGGTAAAAAGTATTCTGTATGCAATTAAGCAATAAATACGCATTAGTATCTTTACATCAATTTTATTTACCTATAAAATCAGCCCTAGAATGATTGTAAATAGTAATAATTATAGATTCTATTTCTGTCCGGTTAATACACACGGAGGGGATTAAAGTATCTCAAAATGTTCGTTTGGGGTACTAAAGTTTATGATTTGACAAAAATATAACCCAACTTGTAAAACCTCTCCCAATTAAGTGGAAAATGGGTTGATAAAGATTCAACAATTTGAACAATTTTATAAACTTTTATTATCCTTGTAACCATTTTAATAAAATTTAGTTATCATTGTAAACATATTAATAAACTTTAGTTACCCTTAAACACAATATGTATAGTTAACTCATAGTTTTGTCAAATCATAAACTTTAGTACCCCAAACGAACATTTTGGGATACTTTAATCCCCTCCGTATGTATTAACCCATTTCCGTCTATTTCTAGAATGATGTTTTACATTTACAAGTTAATGATAGATTTAGGATGTGTTTGGCAACAACAGACTAGAATTTGTGGTTGGAGCTGGAGCTAGAGCTGGAGCTTGGAGTTGGAGCTGGGGCTTAGGCTTAGGCTTCTATTCAAAAGTCACTTCAAAAAGTTTCTTGTTTAAGGGCTTCTAAGGGCTTATTTTTTCAAGAATCCCCATTTTTTTATGTTGCCAAACAAGTCTTATAGCTGGGGCTTATAAAATATAGAAGCTCAAACCTCCCAAAAGTTCCTAGAAGCCCATCATCCAAACACACCCTTAGACGTTCCAATCACTTTCACATGGCCCAATTTGTGGCCCAAATACATATACTTTTCATCAGAATGGTGATGATAAGGATTTGTAATTGCTTTTTATACTAACTACAGTTCTATAAATTATAGTTCTTACATATTATAAATTATTTAGATGTAAATAAAGTATACTTGTTTTTTTTAAATGCAAATAAAGTGTGTACCATTTTGATTGGAACTAGAATTAGATAGTTAAACGTTGATTTAGCATAGTAGTTAATACGTTATTATCATTAAGTCTACTAACTATAGTGAATACTATACTAAAAGAAGTTTGTTAATTCAACTGAAAAATATTTTAAACGGTTAAGTTGAATTCGGATTTTATCTATTTCTTTTTCTAACATCTTTTTATTTTTGAATATTTCATTGATAATGTAATAAGATCAAAATGAATACTTATTTTAGTGTTCCATTTTAATTAAGTTCACTTAGAGTAACTTTTTATTGGACTGACTGAATTGCACAGCGAAGACAATTACGAAATTTGGTGCGCAACTATATTGGACGTAAACTATTCCAAAATTAAATTTTCTTCTATGACATAAGTTACCTATGTAGCCATGGAATTTGTGTTGTGACATGGCAGCTTAAACCTGTAGAACAAAGGCAACTCGGATTTTTGATGATGTGTTGGTAGAAGAAGATAGAGGGGTCAAGGCAACTCTCTTAGTTATAAATATTTGTAACTACGATGGAATTGATGATAATAACTTATTAACCCAACAGAAATCTCTTCTTCAATTATCGGGGAAAATTACATATTTCCCCCTCAAAACATGTAAATCCTATCTAGAAATTGTGAAAATTACATATTTCCACTACTACAAAAAGAGTAATAGAGACCCCCAATAGAAACCGGTTTTAGTGGACTAAGTAGGAAAATGGTTTCTAATTATTAAAGAGACCGGTTATTTGGAAATAAACAGGTCTCTATTCTATGAACCCGATACGGAAAAATGGAGACCGTTTATGTAATACAAACCGGTTCCTATACCGCGTATTAGAAACCGGTTAACTAAAACAACTGGTTTATATAAATAGAAACCGAATTATTTATAAAGAACCGGTCTCTATTCCGCCCAACGGTTTTGGATAGATACCCAACCTATATTCCGATTTCCACTCCACGTATATGATTATATTTGTTTATTTGTTTATCATCCAGATTAGTATCCCTCATTCAACCAAATTATTATTCATTATTCTCCATTAAAGCTAATTTGAGCAAATACTAAACATCAATACCATCTATTTTCATGCATCCCGGTCGATCGAATTTTTAAGGTGAAGTTTCACTACGTTATAATATTATAAAGTTATGGATTACTTATAATGTTATTTTCATAATGGTAATAGTAATATTAATATATTTCAATAAATTGTGTGCATGTATATCTTGATTTAAATATTGAGAAAGTATATGTAACCGGAACTGTGATCATTATGGGTATTACTACCTTATTATTATTGTATCATGCATCATTCTTTTATAAGGTATATATACATACTATAGTATAATTTCTATTTACTAAACTGTGCATATGCATCAAGTATTTCTACAGACATATGTATGCCCAATTATATATATATATATATATATATATATATATATATATATATATATATATATATATATATATATATATTATCATATGTATTGTTCGATTACTAATGTGATTGGTTTCTAAATTTTATGCAGGATCATCTGAAGTTCCATATCATACATAAAATTAAAAATAGTTGATAGCTAGCTTCCTGATCCGTAGACATACAAAGGTACGTACGTCTTCTTAAATATTTCAATTCATTGATGTATAATGTTTTTATTGATTAAACTCATATAGTATAGGGTCTAAAAAATATGCCTTAGGTTTATACCCGTCCGAAATTAATCTAATAGAGATTAATTTCGGATTGTCCCCATTTGGGACTGCTTTTTGAATACTGTAACACCCCAAAATCTAATGATTTGCGGAAGCACGATTTGGGTGTTACTAATCAATAACAAAGCACAAAGATATATAGTAAACGACTCTATATGCGTCGTTTTAACAAAATATATTAATATTGAAAATGTTTACAACATTTATAGCTTTACATAGCTCGAGTTTAAATAAAAGAAGATTTCAGTACATAAGTACTTGTACAAAATATACTAATGCAAGAAAATCTCAATCGTCTGTATGCTGACTCGGGCTAAAAGTCCTGAAGCCGAAGTAATCTACTGCTTGGTACCTGCGATACATGCTAAATGGGTCAGCTAAAGCTGGTGAGCTCACAGGTTTGAAATCAAGTAATAAGGTATTAACCGCAAGATTTAATAATGATTTGCATCCAGCAAATGAAATGATAATAATCGTGTATACAGCCATGAGCACATAGTTGAGCTTAACTCGAGGGCCGGGTCCCCTATAGAGAATTCCGGGCGAGGTGCCTCCACGAATGCCTAATCAACATTCGTCTTCCCAAATATTAGTACGTCCGTTTACCCGGTTAGTGCTTGCTAACCCGAACTAGGAGGGTCAATCCTATATGGTACCATATACTAATATTCACGCTACAACGTATTAACAACTATGCTGACGGAGGACTTTAAATGATTAGTGTGTAAAACTCATGTAGTATATAAAAGTTGTACTTGCGCTCACATGTTAAAAATAAGCATTGTATCACACCCCTGAGTAAAACAAGAAAAAGAGGGGCTATGAGACTCACCTGAGTCTTGTGAGTTTAACTTAATAAACTTGAGTTGATTAGCCTAGTATTGAAGTCCAAAGACTTGTAACCTGAGGGTGTCCACGACACGCGATGGTTATAAACATGATTGGGTATCTCAAAAGATCACCCTTGTAGTTGTTACACAACTATATATATATGTCCAAATTACTACGATTTGGTTGATTTGTTAAGTGTTTGAAAACGTGTACGGCCCGTTGGTGATTAATTGTAATAATAGTCCTGATGTTATCACATTGATTTCGAAGTGTTATACTTGATAAGTATATTCCATTATGTTTGAAAAGTTGTATCATATAAGCGTTTTGAAGTCATACAAGTTTGACACTTGGTGAGAAATGTGCTTACGGAATCTAAGTACCGGGGTCCGGGGGCAGCGCCCCTGGCTGGGGTCGAGATGCCAGGTCAGCTCGAAAAAAAATTTTATTTCTACTATATTGCTTTGGTGAAAAACGCATCTGGGATCTGAATTCGGGTAAAATCGAGTGATAAATTTTGAGTCTCGACACTTAATAAAAATCTGAGTTTTCTGTGTTTTGCGACACAATATGCGACACAAAAGTTTGTCATGCGACACAAGGGTTGTGTCGCATAGATATGCGACACAACATCTATACGACACAAAGGTTGTGTCACATAGATTCGAGATGCTGATTCAACAGCGACATAGAGGTTGTGTCGTATGGTATTTGCGACATAAGGTACGACACAATATTGTGTCGCATAAGATACGACATAACTGGTTTCATACGACACAAGATACGACATAAAAGGCAAAATACGACATAACATGCGACACAAGGCTTGTGTCGCATTGAAGAACATTAGCCCAGAAAGTTTCGACTGCCGAGGTTTTTCCGGCCAAAACCCAATTTAAACTCGTTTTTAAGCTATAAAATCGTGTTTTACACTTTGTAATGGACATATATAAGTTATATAAACAACTAACAAGTGAAAATACAAAGAATCGAGAGTTTTCGGGATTTTGTCGGAAACTTACAAAGTGGCGAAATGAAAATCCGGAAAGATAGAAGTGTAGATCGTGATGTCGTGGTCGTTTTTCTCCAAAGCGGTGCTATGATCCGGTTGCGTTTTATGTGGTTATTTTGAAGATTTATGATGGTGGTGGTGGTTTAGTGTTTAGAGAGAAAATGGAGAAGAGGGTGTAAGAGAGAGAGTGAGTGAGGGAGAAATGAGGAAAGAAAAGGGAAAGTGGGAGGTTATCCTCCCATTTTTCAGTCTCCGTCCTTCGTGCGATGTTCGTTTTCTCCGTCATTTAACGTTTTAATAAATAGTTTGCGCGTTAATTAACCATTTTAAAATACGAATTTTTGTTTAATAATCTAATTTAATTGTTTTACCAACTATCTACTAATTTAAAGATTTAAAGTGTGATTTAAATAATTTGTGTATTTTGTTTTTAATTACGTAAGTTTTAATTGTGCAAAACGGGACAACTCTGGGAATGTAATTTAAACAATTAGTTTGGACCCAGTAATGTTTTCAGATAATGTTTTATACTTAAATATAAATTGTGCCACCAACGTCCGTATTTATGGAACCGAAATACATTCGATTTAAATTGCGTACGATCTAATCAAATCGCATTTTCGTATATATTCAACAATATATATTTTGATACATTAATTAGCCTAATACAAAACTAATTACATGTATTAACAGAGAATTAGGCACTAATTACTAGTCCTAATTTGGCGGGTGTTACATTCTCCCCCTGTTAGGAGAATTTCGTCCCGAAATTTAGCTCGAGGTCGTTGTTGATGTAGAATCGGTGAATAGCTGAGGATACTTGAGTCGCATTTGGTCTTCCCGTTCCCAAGTAAATTCCGGACCACGCCGCGAATTCCATCTGACTTTAACGATGGGAATACGACTTTGTTTTAGTTGCTTGACCTCACGGTCCATGATTTCAGCGGGTTCCTCAACGAAGTGAAGTTTATCTTCAACACGAATTTCATCGAGTGAGATAATAAGTGTCTCATCAGACAGACATTTCTTCAAGTTAGAAATGTGAAAGGTGGGGTGCACGCTGCTGAGTTCGGTTGGCAGCTGCAATCGATAAGCTACGGGGCCAATCCGTTCGAGGATCTCAAAAGGCCCGATGTACCTGGGATTTAACTTCCCGCGTTTGCCAAAACGGATGACGCCTTTCCAAGGCGATATTTTAAGAGTACTCGATCCCCAACTTGAAACTCGAGTGGTTTGCGTCTCACGTCAGCATAACTTTTCTGACGATCACGTGCGGCTTTGAGTCTGTTTTGGATTTCCACAATTTTTTCAGTGGTGGCGTGTATGAGTTCAGGACCAGTGATTTGACTATCTCCCACCTCAGTCCAACAGATCGGTGATCGGCACTTACGACCGTACAGTGCCTCAAAAGGTGCAGCCTTAATGCTGGCGTGATAGCTGTTATTATACGAGAATTCGCACAACGGTAGATGTCTTTCCTAGTTTGTACCGAAGTCAACTACGCAAGCTCGTAGCATATCTTCTAGTGTCTGAATGGTTCGTTCACTTTGGCCATCGGTTTGAGGATGGTACGCGGTGCTCATATCGAGACGAGTACCCAATGCTTTTTGAAGTGACTGCCAAAAGTGAGAGGTGAAGCGGGCATCTCTGTCAGAGATGATCGAGATTGGAACACCGTGTTGAGAAACGATTTCCTTGATGTAGATTTGTGCGAGGCGTTCCATTTTATCGCTTTCCTTGATTGCCAGGAAATGAGCAGATTTGGTGAGGCGGTCAACGATCACCCAAATGGTATCGCAACCGTTCGACGACTTGGGTAGTTTGGTTATGAAATCCATGGCAATTTGTTCCCATTTCCATTCTGGGATTTCAGGTTGTTGGAGTAAGCCGGAAGGTTTCTGATGTTCGGTTTTGACCTTCGAGCAAGTAAGGCACTTGCTGACGTAAGTGGCGATTTCGGCTTTCATGTTCGGCCACCAATAAAATTCCTTGATGCCGTGGTACATCTTATCGGATCCTGGGTGGATAGAATATTTGGACTTGTGAGCTTCATCCATCACCAAGTCTCGTAGGTTCCCAAAATTAGGCAACCAGATTCGGTTTAAGAAATACCTAATCCCGTTAGGTCTGATTTCGAATTGTTTGTCAATACCCCGTAAGGCTTCATTTTTGATGTTTTCAGGTTTCAGGGCTTCGACCTGAGCGGTATGAATCTGAATGGTAAGATCGTTGTGAATGGTCATACTGAGGGCTCGGACTCGAAGTGGTTTTGGTCGTTCCTTTCGACTGAGGGCATCGGCAACAACATTAGCCTTCCCTGGATGGTACTTGATCTCGCAATCGTAATCGGTAAGCAACTCGACCTATCGACGTTGCCTCATATTGAGATCCTTCTGATCGAATATATGTTGGAGACTTTTATGATCGGTAAAGATTGTGCACTTAGTGCCGTAGAGATAATGTCTCCAGATTTTAAGAGCGAACACGACCGCTCCAAGTTCAAGGTCATGAGTGGTGTAGTTCTTTTCGTGAATTTTGAGTTGTCGTGAGGCATAAGCAATGACCTTGTCTCGTTGCATTAACACGCAACCGAGACCTTGATGAGAAGCATCGCAGTATACCACGAAGTCATCGGTGCCTTCGGGTAGTGATAGAATTGGAGCACTGCAAAGTTTTTGTTTTAATAATTGGAACGCTGACTCTTGTTTATCAGTCCGGTCGAACTTCTTTTTCTTCTGAGTCAATACTGTGAGTGGCTGAGCTATTTTGGAGAAATTTTCGATGAATCGCCGATAGTACCCAGCAAGACCCAAGAATTGACGTACTTCGGTTGCAGTGGTGGGTGCTTGCCAGTCTTTGATAGCCTCGATTTTTGATGGGTCAACGTGAATTCCCTGACTATCAATCACATGACCAAGGAATTGAACGGTTTTTATCCAGAACTCACACTTAGAGAATTTGGCATAAAGCTCCTCGTGTCTAAGTAGTTCTAGAATGGTTCTGAGGTGTTGCGCATGTTCTTGCTCGTTGCGCGAGTAGATGAGTATGTCATCGATAAAGACAATGACAAACTTGTCGAGGTAAGGTTTACACACCCGGTTCATGAGGTCCATGAATACCGCCGGTGCGTTGGTTAGACCGAAGGGCATCACTTGGAATTAATAGTGCCCGTAACGAGTTCTGAAAGCAGTTTTTGGAATATCGGTGTCGCGAACCCGTAACTGATGATACCCTGATCGCAGGTCGATTTTTGAGTAGAAACTTGAACCCTGAAGTTGGTCGAATAGATCATCAATGCGAGGAAGTGGGTATCGGTTCTTGACGGTTAGCTTGTTCAACTCTCGATAGTCGATACACATTCTGAATGAACCGTCCTTCTTTTTAACAAATAAGACCGGAGCTCCCCAAGGTGAAGAACTCGGTCTAATGAATCCCCTATCCAGGAGTTCCTGTAACTGGGTGGACAACTCCTGAAGTTCAGATGGGGCTAAACGGTACGGTGCGCGGGCCACCGGTGCGGCACCCGGCACGAGATAGATTGAGAACTCAACCTGTCTCGGTGGAGGTAGACCAGGTAGTTCTTCCGGAAAGACTTCGGGAAAGTCTCTAACAATTGGCACATCCTCAAGTCGCTTCTCCTCCGACTTCTTCTCTGTGATGTGTGCGAGTATTGCAGGGTAACCCTTTCTCAGAAATTTTCGGGTTTTTAAGCAGGAGATGATATTGAGTCTCGTCCCACCGGTCTCCCCCTGTATGATCAAGGTTCTACCGACGACGAGTGAGATACGGACGATCTTATCGTAACAAACAATTTCGGCTCGGTGTTTGGACAACCAGTCCATTCCAATGATGACGTCGAAACTTCCGATTTCAACGGGTACAAGATCGATTGAAAAGGTTTCGTCAGCTAGGTTTAGAGTGCAATTAGGTATCACACTATTGGTTTCTATAAGTTTCCCATTTGCTAGCTCTACAGTGTACTTAACATCTAAGGCAACAGGAGTGATGTCAAGTAGTGGGCAAAAGTCATCAGAGATAAAGCTTTTATCAGCACCAGTATCAAATAGAACAGAAGCAGTTAAGTTGTTGAGGAGGAACATACCCGAGACCACATTCGGGTCTTGGCGGGCGTCCCCGGAGTTGATGACGAAGGCTCTACTTCGGGTGTTGTGGTTGTTGTTGTTGCGGTTGTTGTTGCTCTGGTTCTTCAGTTTTGGGCAGTGTCCCTGAAGTGCCCGGGGTTCCCACATTCAAAGCAGACCTTGGGTGGCCTAGTGTTGTTGTTAGAATTGTTGTTGGTAGGGGAACGGCAATCCTGGGTGAGGTGACCATACCTCTTGCAATTGTTGCAAAAGGAGCCACAAGAACCTTCGTGGTGGCGGCTGCACTTGGAACAATAGGGTTTGCTCCCAGTGTAGCCCCGTTTGATGTCTGTGGTGGTGTTGTAGGCTTTGATGGTGTCAGATTTCTTGTTTTGTTGGTTTGGGTGGTTGTTGTGGTAGTCGGACCACTTTCTTTTGTTGTTGTGAGAGGATGAAGTGGGTGGTTCAGAATCTTGGCTCATTGCCATCAGGTCTTGGGCCAGTAGGATTGCACCGTCAATGGTGGCTTGGTTCGAAGAGGCAACGTGCCCGCGAACAGGCTCAGAAAGACCAAGGATGTACTTCCTGATTTTATCAGTTTCAGTGCTTACCATGGCTGGGCGGAGGGCAGCGAGTTGCTGGAATCTGGTGGTGTAACCATCGATATTACTGCCCTGAACTTTTAGGTTCCAGAACTCCTCGTCCAGCTTTTGGAGTTTGTCGATCGAACAGTATTTGGCGGTGAGTTTTGCTTTCAAGTCCTCCCAAGAGAGTAGGTAGGCAGTGTCAGCACCCACTGATTGGGAATATGAGTTCCACCAAGAGTGGGCATCGTCTTCGAGAGAGCAGGTGGCGAAGTTTACTTTGTCGTTTTCCATACATTTGCTGACACGGAAAACAGTTTCCATCTTCTCGAACCATCTTATCAGTCCGATGGCTCCTTCAGTACCCTTGAAGCTTGAGGGTTTGCAGCTCTGAAAGTCCTTGTAAGAACGAGGTTTAGTAGCGGGGGTTTCAGCAGCATCGCTGTTTCTCGCTGAATTCTGTGGAGTATTCCGAGCCAAGGCTTCAGTCACAGCCTGGGTTATGAGTGATGTAAGCTGAGCATCGGTGTATGGTCTTGTCTTTGGTGGCATGATTCTTCAATAAAAGAAATGAAGATACATGAGATTTTGCAAGAAAATTGTATTTATCTCAGATGTACATGTATAAAGGCGGTAATACATAACATCAATATGAAAAAGAAAAAATGGCAATAAGTATAAGTAGAATCAGCAAGGAATATTTGATAGATAATACGAGTTCAAGGGTTACATCCCACGGATGTATTACAAAAGGGTGTCGGGAATTGTTACATCCGACCGAATTATAGAGTAGCACTTAGATAGTTATTAGACTACAAGATAGATTACAAGACAAGAACTACACTAGTCTCAACGTAGATTAATCTGTTCCATCATTTCAATGAGACGATCCATAGTGTTTGCAAGTCTGCTGGCCTGTCGGGCATTGTCTTCAGCCAATGCTAGTCACTGTACCAATCCACGGGCATATTCTTCCGTTTCCCGTGAGCGTTGCTCACACTCTTCTAGTCTGTGTTTCAAGAGGGCGGTTTCTACGCTTATCTCCACCACTTTGTTGAAAAGAACGTCTACATTGTTAACGGTGGTTTCGTGATCCTCGGAGATTGTTCGATGCGTTCGAGGGATGTAAGTCTCCAGTTTTCGTTCGTTTCCTGCAACACGACATCCATGGTGCGAAGTCGCTGCTCGTGTTGGTTCACCCTAGAGGCTAAGGCCGGAAAGGTGAAGTGAGTGGGGTACGGGCCAGCTCGAGGCAACCTAGCGTTCCTCCTTGCTACCCTTGGGTTCTGCGACCCGGATTGAGAGTGCGATGAATTGGGCAGTGTGTTTGCCATTTCTGAGACAAAGCGTTAGTAGGATTGAGGCTTATATTCATATAGTTCCTATATAATATAGCCTATTGAGTGTCTAGCACAAACATGTTTAAGTCTCACTCCTCTCGAGGTCAGAGTCTTCTAGTGTACTTCTGTTCAACATAACCGTTTCAGACCTTACATCATCTTTCCTTAATTGTACATAGTTGATCAGGCTATGTTAAATTAAAGTCTTATGCTGTAATTCCTGAACCAGTCATGCCTAATAAGAAAATACCGCCTAATGGTCATAGTCTAGGCCCACTAAATGCAACCTAGTTCACTATAACCTTAGGCTCTGATACCAATCTGTAACACCCCCAAATTTAATGATTTGCAGAAGCACGATTTGGGTGTTACTAATCAATAACAAAGCACAAAGATATATAGTAAACGACTCTATATGCGTCGTTTTAACAAAATATATTAATATTGAAAATGTTTACAACATTTAATAGCTTTACATAGCTCGAGTTTAAATAAAAGGAGATTTCAGTACATAAGTACTTGTACAAAATATACTAATGCAAGAAAATCTCAATCGTCTGTATGCTGACTCGAGCTAAAAGTCCTGAAGCCGAAGTAATCTACTGCTTGGTACCTGCGATACATGCTAAATGGGTCAGCTAAAGCTGGTGAGCTCACAGGTTTGAAATCAAGTAATAAGGTATGAACCGCAAGATTTAATAATGATTTACATCCAGCAAATGAAATGATAATAATCGTGTATACAGCCATGAGCACATAGTTGAGCTTAACTCGAGGGCCGGGTCCCCTATAGAGAATTCCGGGCGAGGTGCCTCCACGAATGCCTAATCAACATTCGTCTTCCCAAATATTAGTACGTTCGTTTACCCGGTTAGTGCTTGCTAACCCGAACGAGGAGTGTCAATCCTATATGGTACCATATACTAATATTCACGCTACAACGTATTAACAACTATGTTGACGGAGGACTTTAAATGATTAGTGTGTAAAACTCATGTAGTATATAAAAGTTGTACTTGCGTTCACATGTTAAAAATAAGCATTGTATCACACCCCTGAGTAAAACAGTAAAAAGAGGGGCTATGAGACTCACCTGAGTCTTGTGAGTTTAACTTAATAAACTTGAGTTGATTAGCCGAGTATTGAAGTCCAAAGACTTGTAACCTGAGGGTGTCCACGACACGCGATGGTTATAAACATGATTGGGTATCTCAAAAGATCACCCTTGTAGTTGTTACACAACTATATATATATATATGTCCAAATTACTACGATTTGGTTGATTTGTTAAGTGTTTGAAAACATGTACGGCCCGTTGGTGATTAATTGTAATAATAGTCCTGATGTTATCACATTGATTTCGAAGTGTTATACTTGAAAAGTATATTCCATTATGTTTGAAAAGTTGTATCATATAAGCATTTTGAAGTCATACAAGTTTGACACTTGGTGAGAAATGTGCTTACGGAATCTAAGTACGGGGGTCCGGGGGCAGCGCCCCTGGCGGGGTCCAAGGGGCTGGCCCCTGGCTGGGGTCGAGATGCCAGGTCAGCTCGAACAAAATTTTTATTTCTACTATATTGCTTTGGTGAAAAACGCATCTGGGATCTGAATTCGGGTAAAATCGAGTGATAAATTTTGAGTTTCGACACTTAGTTAAAATCTGTGTTTTCTGTGTTTTGCGACACAATATGCGACACAAAAGTTTGTCATGCGACACAAGGGTTGTGTCGCATAGATATGCGACACAACATCTATACGACACAAAGGTTGTGTCGCATAGATTCGAGATGCTGATTCAACAGCGACATAGAGGTTGTGTCGTATGGTATTTGCGACATAAGGTACGACACAATATTGTGTCGCATAAGATACGACATAAACTGGTTTCATACGACACAAGATACGACATAAAAGGCAAAATACGACATAACATGCGACACAAGGCTTGTGTCGCATTGAAGAACATCAGCCCAGAAAGTTTCGACTGCCGAGGTTTTTCCGGCCAAAACCCAATTTAAACTCGTTTTTAAGCTATAAAATCGTGTTTTACACTTTGTAATGGACATATATAAGTTATATAAACAACTAACAAGTGAAAATACAAAGAATCGAGAGTTTTCGGGATTTTGTCGGAAACTTACAAAGTGGCGAAATGAAAATCCGGAAAGATAGAAGTGTAGATCGTGATGTCGTGGTCGTTTTTTTCCAAAGCGGTGCTATGATCCGGTTGCGTTTTATGTGGTTATTTTGAAGATTTATGATGGTGGTGGTGGTTTAGTCTTTAGAGAGAAAATGGAGAAGAGAGTGTAAGAGAGAGAGTGAGTGGGGGAGAAATGAGGAAAGAAAAGGGAAAGTGGGAGGTTATCCTCCCATTTTTCAGTCTCCGTCCTTCGTGCGATGTTCGTTTTCTCCGTCATTTAACGTTTTAATAGATAGTTTGCGCGTTAATTAACCATTTTAAAATACGAATTTTTGTTTAATAATCTAATTTAATTGTTTTACCAACTATCTACTAATTTAAAGATTTAAAGTGTGATTTAAATAATTTGTGTATTTTGTTTTTAATTACGTAAGTTTTAATTGTGCAAAACGGGACAACTCTGGGAATGTAATTTAAACAATTAGTTTGGACCCAGTAATGTTTTCAGATAATGTTTTATACTTAAATATAAATTGTGCCACCAACGTCCGTATTTATGGAACCGAAATACATTCGATTTAAATTGCGTACGATCTAATCAAATCGCATTTTCGTATATATTCAACAATATATATTTTGATACATTAATTAGCCTAATACAAAACTAATTACATGTATTAACAGAGAATTAGGCACTAATTACTAGTCCTAATTTGGCGGGTGTTACAAATACTATGTCTCATTAGGATGTGAATAGTGTTAATGGATTGAGTGTTTAAGGAAAAAACTGCAACATTTCCCTGTTACTCCTGGCGAGTTGCGTTTTATACGTATACTCGGGGAGTTATGGGGAAATGTTGTCCGTTTTTCCTTAAACATTCAATCAGTTAATACTTTCACATGAGACATAGTATTCAAAAAGTGGGTTAGGTGGCCGCCTGTAGCAACATAACTACATACACATATCATATCATGCATGCATTTTGTTAAAATGATATCTTTCTGTATTTTCAGATGGATCGTCGTAGATGGATGTACGAGATACCACGTCATACTTCGGAATATCTGGCAGAGTTGACTAATTTTATGAAAGTTGCAGAAGCTGATCGACTAAACAAAGGGAACGAAAAGATATCTTGTCCTTGTAAAAAATGTCAAAATTTTGATACTTATGTTGATAGTAATGTAATTATCCAACATCTTATAGTTGACGGATTTGTGGATGAGTATACTCGTTGGTCATGGCACGAAGAATTACTAGTTGATAGTAACATTGTTGATGAGTGTAATAACGATGAAAACGATGTTAATGACGAAAATTGTGAAAATATCGATTCAGACAAGGAGGAATATCTTGATAATTTAGATGACATGTTACATGATGTGGATGATAATATTGATGAAGATAATTATGATAAATTTCAACAACTGTTCGTCGACTTCGAAAAACCATTATATACCGGGTGTTCGAAATTTAGCAAACTTTCTGCTGTTCTGAGGTTGTTAAACTTAAAAACAAATAACGGTTGGAGTGATACAAGTTTCACTGAACTTTTGGAGTTATTACATGAAATGCTACCCGACGATAACGAGTTGCCAGTTTCATTATATCGAGCCAAAAAACTAACATGTCCAATGGGCTTGCAAGTCGAAAGAATAAATGCGTGTCCAAATGATTGCATGTTGTATAGAAATGAATACAAAGACCTAGATGAATGTGGTATATGTGGTACATCGAGGTACAAGCCAAAAGAAGAAACGGAAGTTAGTAATGATGTGCAGAAGAATGGACCCCCAGCTAAAGTCTTATGGTATTTGCCTATTATACCAAGATTAAAACGATTATTTACAAATGCTAAAGATGCAAAATTGTTGCGTTGGCATACGGAAGAGCGTAAAAATGATGGAAAAATACGACATGTGGCCGATTCTCCTCAATGGAGGAATATTGATGATATTGAAGATTTTGGAGAGGAGATTAGAAATATACGTTTTGGACTTAGTTCAGATGGAATTAATCCTTTTGGAAGCTTGAGCAGTCGCCACAGCACTTGGCCAGTTCTTTTATGTATATATAATCTTCCACCTTGGTTATGTATGAAACGAAAATACATCATGATGTCATTGCTAATCCAAGGTCCCAAACAACCTGGAAACGATATTGATGTTTATTTGGCTCCGTTAATCGATGACTTAAAAACATTGTAGTAGTGTTCCCAATACATTCCTCACCTTCCTTTTTGAACTATGGGTATGAGGTCATGAGGGGACTATTTTTTCCGTCTCACGGTTCACCAAGCTAGGCTTGCGAACCGAATAACATGATTGATTAATTTAGAAATTTAGAGACGTATAAAAATATATAGTTAAATATAGATAAAAAAAAAAAAAAAAGTTTACTTGACAATCGAAGATAAACTTCAATTCCTACGCTCGCTAACACAATTGTTCTTAAGCAAACTATTTACACTTAAATGAAAGTATAAAAACGGTAACCTTTTGAAGTATGAAATGCGTAAGTATTTGTAGCCAATAAGACAGACGTATATTCCTTCCGAATTAACAGAGGTATCACATGGCGACATGTTGATTTCTGAGAGATTGTTCGCAAACAAAACGGTTAGAAAACTATTATGTGGTCCTCAAACTCTCATGTTCCTTGTGATTAATTTCAACCTATCACATTGAAGGAAGTGAAGTAATAATTTGTTATGTGTATTTAGCAAAGATGTACTTATGACATTTGTAGCAAGATCGAAATCAGCTATAGACCTCTTGTAAGATTATGCGCTAAAGTGTGTGTTTTGCTAATCTTTAGCTTAATCGCTGCCATCCACTAGTAACTTTAGATCTATCCATTGGCATGGATTTGGTGGTTGTCGAAGTTCTAGTCACTGTTTCTTGATCAACTTTAAAGGTTGATCTTCTCATCCATACCGGCCGAATGATTCTTGATATAAGAAAAGAGTAGTGAGTGTCTCTCGATGTCATGTAAATTGACAACGATACACAAAGTGAAGAAGTTGTTACTCTTCTTCAAGTTGATATGAACAAAACAATATCAATATGGTACAAAAATAGTTAAAGTACATAAAGCTAAGCTCACGGAAGATATGTATTCAACGAGCTCTTCTAACTCTTTTATATCCAAAGTAACACAGTTTTTCTTATCATATTAAGTGATTAAGATTAAGATTATTATTAACAGAGTGACGGAAGTGACCTACAGCACCGATATCTCAATTTTTATGAACTCCTAGTGCAAACAAAAATACAACCAATAATGCAATTTTTTATAATAAATTTACATTTTTTATAACAAATGAACCCGTAACTAGGGATGGCAATGGATCGGATATGGATCGGGTGATGCTATATCCATATCCATATCCATTTATTTCTCCTCATCCGTATCCATATCCATATCCACTAAGTTTACAAATCATCCGTCCACATCCATATCCGTTGGATGAAGCGGGTTTATGGATATCCATTGGATATCAAAATAATTGTTAAACATCTTGATAATCTTGACACAAGTTGTTACAAATTCGTATAATATATAGATTTTGCATATTTAAAACAATTATTTGTTGTTTCTTTGTTCGATATGCACACTTTGATCGTTGGTTATCACTAATTTGTGGGCTTTCAATTGTATAGTGGGAATAAAAACTTCATGTGTGGTATTTTATTATGATAAGGATATAGGAATTTTGATTGGTTGAAGTTATATGATGAAAATAACAAGTAAAATAAATAAATATTTGTTATGTACTAAGATGTATAAGAATAATCCGCTTAAATAGTTATAACTATATATAGTTAATGTGTTTGAAAGGTACGTATATGTATATGCATATATGGATTTCGGGTGATTATGGGTGAATCCATGGATGATAATTTTCCATCCACATCCTATCCACTAATCATCCACATCCATATCCATACCCGGTATACATCCATTTAGATCATCAATATCCATTTTAAATGGATGGATCGGATGGATGTCCATTGGGTTGGATGTCGATTGCCATCTCTACCCGTAACTACAAATACGTCTGCCTTCAACGTGGCTTCGACTCCGGCCGTGAATGTCAAGGATTACTGATCAAACAATATAATACCATTTTCATCTGGACCGACTTTAGCCCATTTTCATCTGGACCGACTTTAGCCCATTTTCACTTTAGTCCTTGAGCTTTTACGCTTCTTGCAATTCAGGCCCAGCCTCATCCTCGTAAACCTTTGATATCAAAACTACTTATTCCAACTTTGATCGCACTATTTTCCTATGATGCTTTTACCTAAAGAGTTTTACTCGAAAGTTTTCCCAAAGTATAGAAAATTCAAGATTGAAGTACCCTTTTTTTTTTTTAATGTACTTCTAACAATAACAAACATACTTTCAAACTCCATATCATATCAGGGTATAACAATTGTGACAGCTGACCAATTATCTTTCAAATAAAAAAAATAGTTTACACTTTTAGTCCTTCAATCATATATAATACTATATACACAAAAAGCTCCTCTTTTAAAACAATACAGTACAGTTTCATTTGTGCAGTTAACAACATGGTATATTTTCCCATCATATTATTAAACTTTAAGATTAAGTTTGAATTATTATTTCAATAAATAATCATAGATAACCCGGCCTCCTTTGTTGCTCAAAAACACATATTAACCTAGTTACCGGCTTCTAATGGTCAGGGGTGGCTCGAGGGTAAGGCTAGTGAAGCTAGGGCTTTAGGCCCTCGAATTTGTAAGACCTCCAAATTTTCAATGTCATGTATTAGTGTAGGATAACGACAACGATCTTCAACGTTTTAGAGAATGTAACCTCTGAAAGATTAGTCAATAGAGTGGATAGACTCACTTTATGTAAAAACGACTTTATGTAAAAACGACATTATAAGGCCTCAAAGATTTCAACTCGTACCATTTTAAGTGATAAAAACGACTAGTCCCATTCTTGTCACTTAGTTTAAGTGATATCCTTAAAAGGTTTCCGACGTTCTATTTTTTATGTCTTTAAATTCAATCTTTGTATTTCATTGGCTATCATATATCAAAGTAATTTTATCATAATCTTTATGTTTTCACGATTGAATTCTTCAATCATTCTCTTTACACATCATCATTTATCATATTCTTCAAATAACCAACTTAATCATTTCAAACATGACTCGTGATTAAATGTCACATAAATTTGGCATTAATATATCATGTAATATTATTGAAGAAGAAAGCATGACATATGATGTCAATATAATTAGGTTATGTGAATAATATACCTGAAACTAATATTTTATATACCTTGCTTAAAACTTTGATAGAACCTTTATATGGATTAAGAGCCAAAAAATGTAAATCCCTAAGTATACTATTAGTCGATAACTTAATCGCCTTTCAAAACTTCATATAATATAAGTAAAAGATTGAAGATGATCTTTTTTGAAATGACGCTTGCTTTTGTAGATTTGTTAACTTCGTTTTTTTATGAAAACATATTACATCAATAACAAACAATTAAAGTTGAAGTACTACATTACAACAAAAAGGATGAATCGAGTTTTTTAATTTAGAAAAATAGATTGTTAGTATTGTACCGAACACATTTTGCTGAATATGCATAAAAATGGTAGAAAAATAATCAACGATATCAAAACTGATAAGGCCTAATTTTCTAAGTTCGCTTTAGGCCTCTCAATACGTTGAGCCGCTCCTGCTAATGGTATCAAATCCATTTTTCTAAGGTTAAACAAAACATTGAATACAGTATACAAACACCATAATAAAACATTACACATTTTTCAATCATCAAGAATAACAATAAAAGTTACTAGGCGTATATTGACGTAAAGTACCAATAGCAATTAAATTCGAGGCTGCATGTTGCTCGTTATCTCTCTAACCCTTTCATTTTCAATCAATACTCTCTTGTTGCGAAATTTATCCCTCCTGTTTACTTATCTATTCGGTCTCGCATGATGGAAGACGACATGATCAATCTATTACTCCTTCAATATAGATCTGGATGACAATGATGTTAACATTCTTATAGTTTGACTAAATGAGAACAACTGAGATTTAGGACAATAAGTATCAGAAAAATAGATAAATTATTTGAAAATCAGATCGTTTAGAATCATTTTAATCGAACATTTATCTTACTTAATATCTAGTTATAGGGTCTCATTTTCGTAATATGACAACTTTGCCCAGGGCCTCTAAAAGTTTAGAGACGGCCCTGATCAGATCTTACCCTTAACTAAACACACTTTATTATATTATTAATCCCTTTCCGAATTAATTGTGTCCTTAAGCCATACCCAATCGTAAATGAAACTGACTGAAACCCACTCGCCACGTTAGCTTTTTCCAAAACTGACTGAAACTGACGGACCCATGCCATCAGTGACACCGTCAATTTAATTTTTGGATCCCACATTTACCTTTGGTTATATACACACAAAAAGAAATGAAAAGAATAAAAACGATGGATGTCGGTTTTCCGACGAAACCAACCGACGAGCAGTACCATTGGTGTTGGTTGGACCGACGCTCGTCGGTTTCAAACCGACGGAACCAATGTGTAACACCCGCCAAATTAGGACTAGTAATTAGTGTCTAATTCTCTGTTAATACATGTAATTAGTTCTGTGTTAGGCTAATTAATGTATCGAATTATATATTGATGAATATATACAAACTTTGCGATTTGATTAAATCGTACGCAATTTAAATCGAATGTATTTCGGTTCCATAAATACGGACGTTGGTGACACAATCTATATTTAAGTATAAAACATTATCTGAAAACATTACGTGGTCCAAACTAATTGTTTAAATTACATTCCCAGAGTTGTCCCGTTTTGCACAATTAAAACTTACGTAATTAGAAACAAAATACACAAATTATTTAAATCACATTTTAAATCTTTAAATTAGTAGATAGTTAATAAAACAATTTAATTAGATTATTAAACAAAAATTCGTATTTTAAAATGGTTAATTAACGCGCAAAATATTTATTAAAACGTTAAATGACGGAGAAAACGAACACCACGCGGAGCGCGGGGCGAAGACTGAAAAAGGAGGAGGTTAAACCTCCGCCTCCCACTTTCTTTTTCTCATTTCTTCCTTTCCTCTCTCTCTCCTCTCTCCCTTTTTCTCTCAAACAAACCACCACCAACATCACACTAATCCATCAAATAACACCACGAAACGCACTCGGATCCTCAAGATTTTTAGAGATTCACGACCACCTCGCAACGATCTACAACGCTATCTTTTCGGATTTTCAATCCGACACTTTGTAAGTTTCCAACAAAATCCCGAAACCACTCGATTCTTAGTATTTTCACTTGATAGTCGTTTATATAACTTATATATGTCCATTACAAAGAGTAGAACACGATTTTATAGCTTAAAAATGAGTTTGAAGTGGATTTTGGCCGGAAAAATCTCGGCAGTCGAAACTTTCTGGGCTGGTGTTCTTCAATGCGACACAAGCCTTGTGTCGCATGATTGTGTCGTATAAAATCCTCTATGTCGTATTTTGTGTCGTATGAAGCCAGTTATGTCGTATCCTATGCGACACAATATTGTGTCGTACCTTATGTCGCAAATACCATGCGACACAACCTCTATGTCGCTGTTGAATCAGCATCTCGAATCTATGCGACACAACCTTTGTGTCGTATAGATGTTGTGTCGCATATTTATGCGACACAACCCTTGTGTCGCATGACAAACTTTTGTGTCGCATATTGTGTCACAAAACACAGAAAACTCAGATTTTTACTAAGTGTCGAGACTCGAAATTTATCACTCGATTTTACCCGAATTCAGATCCTAGATGCGTTTTTCACCAAAGCAATATAGTAGAAATAAAAATTTTTCGAGCTGACCTGGCATCTCGACCCCAGCCAGGGGCGCTGCCCCCGGACCCCCGTACTTAGATTCCGTAAGCACATTTCTCACCAAATGTCAAACTTGTATGACTTCAAAACGCTTATATGATACAACTTTTCAAACATAATGGAATATACTTTTCAAGTATAACACTTCAAAATCAATGTGATAACATTAGGACTATTATTACAATTAATCACCAACGGGCCGTACACGTTTTCAAACACTTAACAAATCAACCAACTCGTAGTAATTTGGACATATATAGTTGTGTAACAACTACGAGGGTGATCTTTTGAGATACCCAATCATGTTTATAACCATCGCTTGTCATGGACACCCTCAGGTTACAAGTCTTTGGACTTCATTTCTCGGCTAATCAACTCAAGTTTATTAAGTTAAACTCACAAGACTCATGTGAGTCTCATAGCCCCTCTTTTTACTGTTTTACTCAGGGGTGTGATACAATGCTTATTTTAACATGTGAACGCAAGTACAACTTTTCATATACTACATGAGTTTTACACTCTAATCATTTAAAGTCCTCCGTCAGCATAGTTGTTAATACGTTGTAGCGTGAATATTAGTATATGGTACCATATAGGATTGACCCTCCTCGTTCGGGTTAGCAAGCACTAACCGGGTAAACGGACGTACTAATATTTGGGAAGACGAATGTTGATTAGGCATTCGTGGAGGCACCTCGCCCGGAATTCTCTATAGGGGACCCGGCCCTCGAGTTAAGCTCAACTATGTGCTCATGGCTGTATACACGATTACTATCATTTTATTTGCTGGATGCAAATCATTATTAAATCTTGCGGTTCATACTATGTTACTTGATTTCAAACCTGTGAGCTCACCAGTTTTAGCTGACCCAATTTAGCATGTATCGCAGGTACCAAGCAGTAGGTTGTTTCGGCTTCAGGACATTTAGCTCGAGTCAGCATACAGACGTTTGAGATTTTCTTGCATTAGTATATTTTGTACAAGTACTTATGTACTGAAATCTCCTTTTATTTAAACTCGAGCTATGTAAAGCTATTAATGTTGTTAACATTTCAATATTAATATATTTTGTTAAAACGACGCATATAGAGTCGTTTACTATTTATCTTTGTGCTTTGTTATTGATTAGTAACACCCAAATCGTGCTTCCGCAAATCATTAAATTTGGGGGTGTTACACAATGGGAGCTGTCTTAGGCTATTCCTAAATCCTAATTGAAGGGTTTCAAAAGTGAAGTTGAGTGTTGACAAATGATGTGGGTAGATGGTTGCAAAATAAAAGGTGGAGATCGATTTACGACATTCGATCCATTGACTATCTAAATTAGTGTTATTAAATAGTTTAGGGTGCGCTTGATTCATAGTGAAGAATGAGAATGGGAAAGGGAAAGGATATACAAATGGTATACTAAACAAGAAATAAGCACTTGTTAAAGTATGTTGAGCAACCTTATGAATAAGTCATATTTAAGTTAAATATGATCTAATTTGTGGTGTTTTCTAGAATCTTGTTTCAGGTTATAAAGTTCAAGGGCATATTAGAGAAATTCTGGGAGCTAAAGTTAGAAGTTCCAAAGTGTGACGCTAAAAGAGTCAAAGGGAAAGTTGAGGGGCTAAAGCTGGTCAAAGTCATTTATATATCCTCGATAGTCATGAGCAAGAAACAAGCAACTCACCACATTTGTTCATTCCAGCCGTGTTTTAAAACCTGGTTCGACCGGCCCGGTCGAACCGTATTTTTAGGGAATTCCGGCTCAAAAAAACCCGGTTTTTTTGATACTTTGACTAGTCAACGACCCGGTTGACCCGGCCGGTCGGACCGGGTTGGACCGGTAACCGGACCAGCGCATTGACCCAGTTTCATTTTTTTTATTACAATTTCTATGTACATTTAATCATTTATAATTAGGGAATGTTGACTGATTGTGTATTTCAAGAATAATGAGGGTAATGAGGGAATCTTTGACTAATGTGTCATCACCATTTATTACTCTAAGGATTATATAATTATTATATTGATGTGTATTCCAAGAATATCAAGGGAATCGATGTGTCATCACCCTTTATTACTCTATGGATTATAATTATTATACATGCTATAATTAATAATTATAATTAAAATTATAAAAAAATAAAAAAATTCACTAAATACTACTACTGTATACTATTATTATGTCGCACCCCCAAATTCATGATTAGCGGAAGCATATGTCAGGTGCGACTAATCAAGGTAATCAAGCACAAAGATATATAATGAACGACTCTATATGCGTCGTTTACAAGTTACATTAATATAATGTAAAAGTTTTACAAAGTTGTAATGTTTACAAAAGCTCGTAATTGATATAAGAGATTTTATGGCATAACTACGTTACAAAATATAGTAATGCATGACAATCTCCTGATGGTTGCATGAGACTCGAGCTAATGGGCATCCTGAGCGAGCAGTACTACTACTGCTGAGTACCTGAGAATACACGGTAAAATGGTCAGCTAAAAGCTGGTGAGCTCACAGGTTTGTATAACAATAAAGTAATGTGTGAACCACAAGATTTAGTATAATGATTTGAAATCAATCAAATAAGGTATATGTCTGCCATGAGGTCATAGTCTGAGCTTAACTGAGGTGTCAAGATCACAACCAGGTGCCTGAGTGAGGGTACCTCCCTGCGAGTGCCTAATCTACACTCGTATGAACAAATGATAATGCGTCCATTTGACCAGTTAGTGCTTGCTAACCCGGACGGGGATTGTCAATCCCATATGGTACCATACACTAACATTCACGCTACAAAAGTATTACCAAACTATGATCGTGGAGGGCTTTAAAATGATTAGCAAAAAGCTCATGCAAAATATAGCGAGGTTTAGTAATCGTGTTCACATGTAAAACAAAGTAGAACATGTATTCCCACCCCTGGGTTTAAAAACAGTAAAATGAGGGGCTATGAGACTCACCTGAGTCTGAGGCGTTTGCTAATAGCAAATACTGATGGTGCTCAAAGAGATAATGTCGTCCAAACGACTGTACCCTGCCGGGTGACCTAAACGCGCAAGGTTATAATAATGAGTAGGTATCTTAAAAGATTACCTATGTTAGTTGTTCACCCAACTAGAAATGTCCAAGTAATTTGATTGTTTAGTTGTTTGTGTTTTTGAAAATATGAACGGCCCGTTGGTGAGTTTTTGTAATAATAATTTTAAAGTATTATTATGTGTTTCGTTATTTTGTATACTTATAAAAGTTTATAAGTATGTAAAAGTATGCATTTGTTTGCAATATTATTTTTGAAAGTGTGTATATATATATATGGATTTCCGAATGTGTATATATATATATATATATATATATATATATATATATATATATCCGAACGTATATACGTATATGTGTCCGAATTTATAATTATACTTATATATATAATTTTGTCCGAAAGTATGCCCATGTATAAGTATCCGAAAGTGTGGTCCGAATGTGTGTGTGTGTGTGTGTGTATATATATATATATATATATATATATATATATGTTTTTGGTCCGAAAGTGTTGATCCGAAACAACGAAATCCGAATTTAGCATAAAAGTCCAAAAGTCAACTCCGAAAGTTGACTTTCGGAGTCAAAATTAATGTTCATCCGAAGTCAAAGTTCGGAGTTAAAGTCAGAGTGATATTTGGGAATTTTTTTGACTAAGAAAACGTTATCGAATCGTTCCGAAATTTTTACACAAGGTTCCCACATATCTTATGTACTTCCTGTAAATTTTTCATGACTTTTGGAGGTAGTTTGGTATTTTAAAAAAAAAATCGCAAAGTATCACAGGTTTAAATTCGGACCCAACAAACCTGCACTTATAATCCGAATTTTCTGGGAAATTTGGTGTATTTCTAGTTGACGAGTTCTAGATGGAAGTTGTAGATGACAAAATTACCAAGATTTTTCAAGTGGTCTCATACGTTTTTGAGGTTTAGAACTCGAGATACAGCCTCGAGAAGTAGACAGAATTTTCTGTCCGTCGGAACAGTAATCCTATGTCACCGGAGAAGAATGTTTTCGAGTAGTAAACGGAGTCGAAAATTACAAGTTGGAAAGATAACTTCTTGTACTACATTTTAGACTTAAGGAACGTCCATTTTCGTGTTGTAATGATTTTTATAAAAAATTTTAAAGTAAGGTTATTTTCTGTCATAGAAAACTGTTTAGGTTTTCGGGTTTTAAAAATGCGTATTTTATGGTTGAGTGAGCATATATACATGTAAATAAACTTGTTCCAAGTAAACTTAGTAAAAGAAGGAGGGTTCCTTACAAAGAAATGAAGATCTAAGACCGAAAATGGAATGAGAGCACCACGAGCTTCGTTTCCTCGCGTTTTCTTGAGTTTCTTGATGGTGGAGTTATGGCGGTTTATGGTGGTGATGGTGGCTGTTTTTCTGCAGTTTCTAGAGAGAGAGAGAGAGGGGAAGTTTTTAGAGAGAAGGAGGAGAAGATGGTGGAGTGTTGGAGTAGATGAATGAGAGTGGGAGGGGGGAAGGGGGTTTGTTTGAGTCAAATAATCAAAAGGGCATGGGGAGGTGATTCTCCCATCCCTTGACCGATTTTGGTGGGGTCCACCAAAGTGTGGGCTTCACCAAATATTGTTCCCCAATTCCGCGTCCCGTGCGGTGCTCGTTTTGCGTTTGTACGTTTATTTAATTGCGTAATGTTTTTAAACGTTTTAATGGTTATCGTATAATTGTGATATTTTTAGCTGAAGTTTTTAATTAAAATACTTCGTTTTGAGTTATAAAAATATAACTTGGGTTTTCGTTCGTTTGTCGGCCGCGTTTCGCGCATTTTTATCGCGTACGGAGTGTTTTATACGATACTTTATATATAGGTTATGTCATCGCAATAATATAAAGTAACTAATGTTACTTTTAATAAGTCCACATTATTTAGAATGTTTGTCACTAACGTCCATGTTATAACAGTTGCGGACTTCGTCCGGTTATCAATCGCACGATTTAATCAAATCGCGTACGTGTATATTTATAAATATACAAAATGTTACACATAATTAGCCTAATACTAAACTAATTACATGTAATTACAAGATAGTTAGGCACTAATTAAAGTCCTAATTTGGTGGGTGTCACATATCAACTCCGGTCCGACCTTCCGGCCCAACCGGTTCGACCGGTCCGACCATAAATTAACACTTTTCCGGGTTAACCCGGGTTTTAAAACACTGTATCTCAGCCATATTCATCAATATTTTTAATATTCAATTTTGGAGTTTGATGACACGCAAAAAGTCAAGTTTTTAAGTGTCATTATCTCACCTTTTTGGCCCAAATTATGATGAAATTATCCAAAATAAGCATTATATCCTTAAAACTCATAACATGGGCCAAAATATAGACAACGTTTCAAAAATCAACTAAAATGGTCGAAAAACACGATAAATCTAACGAATACGATCATAAGCATTCTCGTTCACTCATTCTAGCACTTTTTGAGCTACACAAAGAATTATGACCTCTAACTTATGTCATTTTCTTCGTTAGGAAATTACGAAACCGTGAGCGCAAGAATCACTCAAAAGGGATAAACGACGAAGAAGTTACGCCAAATCGAAGAAACGAAGAACCGAGAGGACCGAATACGGCTGTCCCAGACCGTATACGGCTGGACCAGACCGTATACGGATGGACACAGACCGTATACGGCCTGTGTAGACCGTATACGGCATGTGCCCAGCCGTATACGGCCCAGTCCAGCCGTATACGGTTGGTGCCCACCCGTATTTGCTCCAGTCCACCCGTATACGGCCAAAACCAACCTTATTCCATGTTCAGGCAACAAAAATTAGATTTTTATACAGCTGTGCGATACGGTTGTGCATTTGGGGGTTGGAATACGGTTGAAGAATACGACTGTGCGATGCCTATATATACAATCACCTCCTCACCATTTTCATATATGTTTTCTCATTCTTTCTCATTCCTTTCTCTCTCTACTCTCTCTAGAATAAATTAGTTAGGTTAGATTAGTAAGCTAGTAGATTAATAGCTTACTTGTAACGGAGGTGCTCCGAGACTGCGGTTACGCAAGATTTGTAATAACGCTCTGTCAGGTTTTATTTTAAATCTCTATCTTGTTATTTTTAAATATGTTGTGCTGTTGCTATGCTTATTTAGAAAAGCTTGCAAGAATCATTGCCATGCTGAGCTGAACAAATCTGTGTTTGCTATGATAGTCGTTATGCTAGGGTAGTTATGCTTTAATCATGCCGTTACTCTGTCTGTATGCTGTTAAAATATATTTGAATCTATGAAATGAATCTCCATTGTTTATCTATCCAACTTATGCTGTGGTTAGTAACTTACTACTAAGAACTTGGCCAACTTCTAATAGTACGCCGCTAATTATTCTGTGTCTGATGATCGTTGAACTCGACATGGCCGGTGTTCTCCTGGTTGAAATAAGACCGGAGGGAGACACGGAGCGTAGGATTAGAGATAGATTAGATTCATTTCATATAACAAATATTTTTTAGAGAACTTTCGGAACATTTGTGACTTAAACATTTATCCAGATACTCTGCATGAAATAAGTTGATCCCTGTATGCTGCTCTGCTGCATGTTCTTGTTTGATTGTTGCTTTAGGGTTTGTATGCTAGTATCACTTGTGCTATTGGATATATGATTAGGTTTTCAGATATATGTTGATTGCATACACCAGTTTAACATGCATTGAATACTTATGATGATTTATATGAAATAATGATGAACAATTTAATTAGCCGTTAGACCCGACCATCCCAACTTGTTCTGGTGGGAAACCCCTGTTCATGTTTTTGTTTATTCAAAAATTCATGCCATGATTCGGATATCTCAAATGTCCGAGATTGGGGAACAAGACTCGAGGATGGTTGCTGGTTAAATTGGTTTCTACATTTGGGACAACTTCCAGTGTAGTTTACATTCCATAGCTGTTATCTTCGTGACATGTTATTTATCTGATTGTGGACAACTCTACGTTAGATAGATGATAGGCTAGTAGATGTGGCTCATTAGGAAGTATAATCTGTCCAGGTAGACAACAAGGACCTTTCAAATGAAGCAACGGAAATACCGTAAAACAGCCCAGTACCTAGTATAGCGTTGGAAACACCTCTGGTGTAGTACAAACACGTGGAAGCCATGGAAAGGTTGTAGGTAGATTACTTTGTACCTCATTGATTGTTCCGAGTACGTCTGCTAAATCCTGCACCCGTCATCATAACTAAGGCACTAACCAAAATAACTACCCCTAAATAGCATACATGACTGTCATAGTAAACACACGCGTTTAACATGTAGTTCTCGTAGTCACCTCACCTCACCTCCCTTACCTTAGTTTAGTATTTTAGTTTTAAATTAGGTAGTTAATTAGAAAACAAAACAAAACCACTATCAACTCTTGATAAAACCCATCTAAATTACGAAGGATAATTGAAAACCTAGATCCCATGCCCGTTGTAGTTTGAAGAACGACCCTAGGTCATACCTATTGCTATACTCACCCATAGCTTTAGTATACTTAGGCCCAGCAAAATATAAAATATAAAACTCCACTGACCCGTGTCAGACCTGTTTGGTCAAGTCCTTCGACGACGAGGACGGTTCCCCCTTCGTGAGAAAGGTGAGCTAAAAAACCCGACCGTTCGGGCGCGATCAAGTTTTTGACGCCGCTGCCGGGGACTACAACGACCGATTTAGGAATTTAGTTATCTTAGTTATTTAGCGATCCTTTCGTAAGATCAATATCATCTGAAAGTTCCCTTTCCGTTCTTTCCTTTTCAGTACCCTTTCCTTTCCAAAACTCTCTTTTCTACCAAAACCCCAAATTCTTCAGCCATGACGACTAGTCAACATGACTAGAAATTTGGAACAACTTTCAAGAGCCCTGAACTAAACTTTTCATCCACATCTTCTGTTCAGTGGCCAATCAAAACCCCTCACTAGTACATAAATAGATATTTATGGCGGTGAAAAAGGCCATCTGAAGCGGTGATTTAACCGCCCCTAATGCCGACGCCACGAAAGCCTAAACATCTTTTAAAGCGGTCAAACGACCATTTCAAAAGCATGAATTTGAAACGGTTATTTTGCTTTAATAGAACGGTTGTTGGACAATAAATGAGGTGTTTGTTGGGCTAATGAACCGCTTCAAAAGTCAAACGAAAATTCAAAAGAAATTCACTTTTACCCCCAAGAATATATTCATTTTCAGTTTCCCGCTAATTACCCAAATATTAAATTCACTTTTACCCCAAAAAGCATATATTCATTTTCAATTTCCCGCTAATCACCCAAATATTCATTAGTTTTACTTTAACTTATACTTCAAATTCAAATTAATTTCCTTTCATGAAAAAAAATAGATTATTTTTCAACTTATATAAATATACATACATAATAACTGAAATGAAAAATATCAACCTGTTTTAATCGAACAAAAAATTACATATCTTAAATAATAATACCAAAGTACAATAAATCAAAAATACATAGATTTGAACATAGCAGTACTATAATACAAGTCCACAACCATATATTTATAAAGTAAAATTTCTTCAATTGCACTAGCGATACACTGCAACTCATCACCCTTTCAGTAACTACTAGTCCATTCACTCATTTGTTTCTTGAGGATACTGCAATAGAAATAAACACACTATAAATTATATATTATTTTTATGTTTATTGTATGTGCATATACATAGAAGAAACATATGCTCACCACAACAACCAATGAAGTACAACTAGATGTGAGCCATCATCACGGATGAGATCTGAACACAAATACAGATATGTAAGAACACGGATCTGATGAAACAAAACACAGATCTAAAAAAAATATTAATTCATAGTTTCTTTTAATCTTACATTAAATTACTGGTTTGCTACCATCATGACTCACTGTTATTCATCACCGGAAACACTTCAATTTATTTTCTATAGTGGGAAATAACTAAAATAAATCTAGCTTGCTTCTGTAAGTTAGTGGGTGAGTGCTGGAGATAATATGTGTGTGGTGGAGAAGATATGTGTGTATGTATATTTATATGTAAAATGAGAAAAGAAGAGCGGTTATTTGTTATTCTATAGCGCGGTTCTGAAATAACGTGCTATATAATTATTTTTGGAGCGGTTATAATTGTTATTTGAGCGGTTATAATTGTTTTTGGAGCACTATAAAATACTTTTATATAATTGTTTTTGGAGCGGTTATAATTGTTTTTGGAGCGCTATAAAATACTTTTTATATAATTATTTTTGGAGCGCTTATAATTGTTTTTGGAGCGGTCCTTCTTATTTTATAGTGCGGTTCATGTGAACAACGCTATTTTTGGAGCGGTTATAATTATTTTTGGAGCGCTATAAAATACTTTTGTATAATTATTTTTGGAGCGGTTATAATTGTTTTTGGAGCGCTATAAAATACTTTTTATATAATTGTTTTTGGAGCGGTCCTTCTTATTTTATAATGCGGTTCATGTTAACCGCGTTATTTTTGGAGCGGTTATAATTGTTTTTGGAGCGCTATAAAACAATTTTTATATAATTGTTTTTGGAGCAGTTATAATTGTTTTTGGAGCACTATAAAATACTTTTTATGGGGCGGTCATTTGCTATTTTATAGCACGGCTCACAAAGAACGTGCTATATAATTCTTTTATGAAGCGGTTCTTTGTTATTTTATAGCGCGCGGTTCACAAACTCATTTTTTTTACTTTGGAAATAACCGCTCCGTTTTATTCTATATGAAACGGTTTTTTACTTAACCGTTCTAAAATTGCACTTTTTTTAAGTGGGTTGTTTTAAACCGCCACAAATAATGGTATTTTTTGAAGCGGTGTTTACTAAACCGCTATAAATATAAGTAATTAGAGCGGTTTTTTTTTAAAACCGCTACAAGTAATGCCATTAAACCGTTTCAAAGCAAATTTTGAACCCACTTTTTACTTTTTATAGCGGTTTTCACATAAAACCGCTATAACACTGCGCTCTAAATAGTCATTTTCAACCTCTGTCTACTCTACCATCCACTCTGTCTGATTCCTCCTTCAACTCTCAACAACACTATAACGAAACTTTTATTAACTTCATGGTTGAACAAAATAACGTAAATAGACAAGTAATAGCTTTTCAAGATAAAATTGATGCTTTACTTAGAATTTCCGAAGATTTAATCAAAAACATAGAAGTTAGTCTTAGACAACTATTTTCAAAAGTTGAGGAGAGCCAAAGAGAAATCGCGATCAGTAACACTGTCTTAGTTGTTACGAGAGGAGGAAAAGAAACCAGAGTTGAACAAACCTCAGATAATTCTTCGAACAAACCTTCCACTTCTACTGATCCAGTACCTAGTGACACTCCTGTCACTACACCCGATCCAGTACCCTTTCAAGCTCCAGAAATTATTCCTCATACTCGAATACCCTTTCCTGGTAGGCTTAAGAAGGAGAAGCAAGAAGCGCAGTTTGGGAAGTATCTTGAGATGTTTAAAAGCCTGCACTTAAACGTTAGATTATTAGATGCCTTAGTAGAAATGCCTAGTTGTGCAAAATTCTTCAAAGAACTTCTTTCAAATAAGGAAAAATTAAGACAAATAGTTAACATACCCTTAGATATTGAATGCTCTGCAATCATGCTACATGGTCTTCCACCAAAACTAGGAGATACTGGCCGTTTCACTATTCCTTGTTACCTTCAAAATACTCAAGTTAGTAACGCCTTAGCTGACCTAGGTGCTAGTGTCAACCTTATGCCTTACTCACTATCTAAGAAACTAGGATTAGGTGAACTGCTGCCCACTCAAATGACCATCCAATTAGCTGATAGATCAGTTAAACTCCCTAGGGGGATTGCTGAAGATATTATGGTTCGAGTAGGTAAATTCGTCTTCCCGGTTGACTTTGTCATTATGGATATTGAGGAAGATGCCCACGTTCCCCTCATCCTTGGCAGGCCTTTCCTAAACACTGCCAAGGCTATTATTGACTTAAACGAAAAATCTTTAAAACTGAGGGTCAGAACGGAGGAAGTCACCTTCAATGTCGATAAATTGATTAAACAACCTGTGGGAGAAGATCTTGGTCTTGTGGATTCCATGCAGGAAATATACGACAAGCATTTGGAAGAGATTCTGGCAGTTAGCAATCACGACCATCTTCCCAACACAGTCATTACTACAAGGAGACTATGCCAAGACGATGTTAGACTCTGCTCTGCTATCTCTAACAAATCAGCACACTCTGGGGAGCTGCTATTTCCTTTATCTGAAATGAAGTATCCTCTTGCACCGCCTGACAATACTTTCACGAACAATTCATTTGTTGTTGTTCCCTTAGGTGAAGGCATTCCTCTACCAATCCTAAGAAGGGGTCAAACTAATCCATCTCCTTCAGTAGCTGAAATTCTCAAATCCTTTGAGGAGATGGAATCAGAAATCTCAGCTGAGCCGCAACTATCTGAAGGTTGTGCGCCACAAAATCCAGAAATCACCATAAGCACATCTTCAACAGCTCAATTTCAGAGGTTTGCATTCACCGACACCAATGATATCATCTTTACTGAAAATAGTGCAACCTCCTCATCATCTACAAGCAAATACGAGCTGAAGAAGACTGCACTCCCTAATGAGACAAAGTTAGTAGAAATAGCATCAGCCAATGCAGCTGACTCATCTCCAAATGAACCAGACTTCCAAACGGAGTATGACGTGCTACAAAGAGATGAGATTGCTCGAATGAAACCTTCCATTGAAGAACCGCCAGAGTTGGAGCTGAAGGAACTACCCCCTCATCTGGAGTATGTTTTCTTGAAGGAACCTCGTATTTACCCGTTATAATTGCAAAAGGTCTTACATCCGAAGAGAAAGCAAGACTCATCCAAGTGTTGAAGTCACACAAGAAGGCGATTGCATGGAAAATCTCTGACATCCAAGGGATCGGTACAAACTACTGCACTCACAAAATACTCATGGAGAACGACTTCAAACCTTCCATACAGAGACAGAGGAGAGTCAACCCGAAGATTCAAGACGTGGTCAAAAAGGAGGTTTTCAAACTCTTGGATGCTGGTTTGATCTATCCTATCTCCGATTCCCCATGGGTCAGCCCAGTTCTGGGTGTCCCCAAGAAAGGAGGAATGACGATTCTCGCTAACAAAGACAACTAACTAATTCCAACACGAACCATCACCGGTTGGAGGGTGTGCATCGACTATCAGAAGCTGAACAATGCCACTCGAAAAGATCATTTCCCTCTACCGTTCATCGATCAAATGTTGGAGAGATTGTCTAGGAACGAGTTTTATTGTTTCCTTGATGGTTTCTCTGGCTATTTTTAGATTCCTCTCGATCCTAAGGACCAGGAAAAGACGACCTTCACATGTCCTTACAGAACATTCGCTTACCAACGCATGCCTTTTGGGCTTTGCAACGCACCTGCAACATTCCAGCGGTGTATGGTAGCAATATTCCACGACATGATTGAACATTGCATGGAGGTATTCATGGACGATTTCTCAGTCTTTGAAGACTCTTTCACTTCTTGTCTTTCCAACCTAGAAAGAATGCTAGCCCGATGTGAAGAATCAAACCTTGTCTTAAACTGGGAGAAATGCCACTTTATGGTGAAGGAAGGAATAGTTTTAGGACACTGGATATCAAAGTCTGGAATTGAAGTTGACAAAGCTAAAGTTGAGACCATTGCCAAACTTCCGCCACCTACCTCTGTTAAAGTCATTCACAGTTTTCTAGGTCACGCCGGATTCTACCGTCGCTTTATTAAGGATTTCTCTAAGATTTCTCGACCTATGACACACCTTCTCGAGAAGGACACTCCGTTTGTCTTTTCAGATGACTGCCTTAAAGCTTTCAACATCCTGAAGAATCAGCTCACACATGCACCGATCATGGTTGCTCCTGACTGGAGTCTCCCATTTGAAATCATGTGCGATGCCAGTGACTTTGCGGTTGGAGCTGTCCTAGGGCAAAGGAAGGAAAAGCAGTTTCAGCCAATATACTACGCCAGCAAGACACTCACCGATGCTCAAGAAAACTACACTACTACAGAAAAGGAGCTGCTTGCGGTAGTTTTTGCTTTTGATAAATTTCGTTCTTACTTAATATTGTCCAAAACTATTGTCTATACAGATCACTCTGCCTTGAAGTATCTTTTCAAAGAGCAAGACGCTAAACCGAGACTACTTCGATGGATTCTACTCCTCCAAGAATTCGATATAGAAATCAAGGATAAAAAGGGAGCAGAAAACGTCGCAGCAGATCATCTCAGTCGATTGGAAAAACCCATCGATGGAAAAACTTGATGAAAGAGAAATTCAAGATCAGTTTCCTGAAGAACAACTCATGAATGTCAGAAGCCACCAAAGGGGATCACAATTCAATCATAACCCTTGGTACGCAGACTACGCTATCTGGTTGGTGGAATTGTGCCAAAAGGAATGCCTAACTCTAGAAAGCGCAAATTCTTCAGAGATATAAAAAATTACTATTGGGACGATCCATACTTGTTTAAAGTATGCCCGGACCAAATCATTAGAAGATGCGTTGACGAAAGGGAAGCAAGAAACATTCTCCACCAGAGTCATCACGGACTAACTAGAGGATATCATGAAGCAAATATGACCGCGAGGAAGGTATACGATTCCGGCTTCTATTGGCCATCTATATTCAGAGACGCTCACGACTTGGTAAAACGTTGTGATGCTTGCCAAAGGTTTGGAAGTATCTCACGGAGGAGTGAAATGCCACTTACTAACATCCAGGCCTGCGAGATCTTCGATATATGGGGATTGGATTTCATGGGACCATTCCCTAAATCCTTTGGAAAAGAATACATTCTAATATCTGTCGTCTACGTCTCCAGATGGGCCGAGGCACAAGCGTTTCCTACTAATGACTCCCGAGTAGTAATCAAGTTCCTCAAACAACTCTTTTCTCGTTTCGGAACTCCAAAGGCGATCATCAATGATCGGGGCACGCACTTCTGTAGTGCTCAGTTTATGAGGACATTACAGTATTATGGTGTCACCCATAAGACATCTACGGCTTATCATCCGCAGACGAATGGGCAGGCCGAAGTGACAAACAGAGCTCTCAAAAGGATCTTGGAATGAACCTTGGTTAATCATAAGGAGAGATGGGCCGACAAGTTAGACGTTTCTCTGTGGGCGTTCAGAACTGCATACAAGTCACCATTAGGGACCACGCCATACAGACTAGTCTATGGAAAAGCGTGTCATCTGCCGATTGAGTTGGAATATAAGGCTTACTGGGCGCTGAGAGATTGTAATCTGGACCCTTCCATAATTGGATTACATCGAAAGATGCAGCTGAACGAACTAGCCGAATTGAGGGACCAAGCGTATGATAGTTCTCTACATTTCAAGGAGCGAACCAAGAATACCCACGATGCCAAACTCAAGTATTCTCGATTCAAACCTGGAGATAAAGTTCTTCTCTTCAATTCAAGCCTCAAAAAATTTTCAGGCAAATTCAGATCAAGGTGGAGCGGACCGTTCATTATATCAAAGGTTTTTACCTTCGGAGCAGTCGAATTAGAAGCACCGGATGGTAATTTTAAAGTCAATGGTCACCGCTTAAAGCACTACATCGAAGACCTTCCTTCCAATGAGGAAGTCTATATCTTTGAACCACCTTGAGCCGACAAAGTAGGTAAAAGAGTAAAGCTAGTGACTCGTTAAACAAGCACTCTTGGGAGGCACCCCATTGCTTATCTTTATAATAGCTTTAATTTTATTTCTCAGTTTATTTTTGCTTAGTATTATCATCACTGGACTAATGATGCAGGATAATCTAGATACCCGACAGCACCACACTCTTACATATACATCGGAGATAAGTTTTATTTGACTTATACAAGTGCAACCATTCAGATGACTCAAACTTTTATAAAAGTCTTTTAAAAGTCATCTTACTCTGCTGCATTTGTATAACCTTATAAACTATAGCATTACCTGTTTTCTTTGTGTTTCAGGATGGACGCTTCAGCTAAGACCTTAAGACATACTGCCCAGCAACAGCAAAAGAAGAAGAAGAACCGCAGAGGAAAGAAGAAGCTGACCACTGTTCCAGAGGAGCATGCGACAGATGTGACGAGCGCTCTAGTCTTTGACTATGGGATCACCACTGCCGACCCGACAGTGACTTGGGCGATTCTCTGAGAGCTCTCCATCCAGCATGACTCTCACTCTGACATCAGGGAGATGGTTGGACTCCCGAGACTTCCATACCAGTCCTTCAGACTTGGTCAGGGTCCTAGACCACCTCTTCCGCCATGGTCATTTTTCCCAGCTGCACCTACTTCAGAGACCACTCTTCCTACTGCTGCTGTTACCTCTCCTGATCTCCCTGTTGCACCCATGATGCCTGGTGCCACTGTTGCCACGTCACCTACTTTCGTTCCAGACAGTGACGCACTTACAGCATTTGACCCAGACATGGATGATTTACTATATGACTTTTACTTTATTTTATGTTCTTTATTTATGAGATTGATATGTTGTTGAAATGGTGTACTATGACTGTATTTTATGGTATTTGCAGAACTTAGCTTCGTGTGGAATGGACGAGCTTTAAACAGAGATTGGTCCACAAATCCAGCAGATCACTAGCACCACTCCTTCACGAATCTGGTCCTAAATCCAGTATTCTTTGACCGTAGGGAAGTACCTCTCCTCAACTTTTCTAGTTTCTGCGTAACTTAGATATGCTTATGCCCACTTAAATCTCTAAGTGTGGGATCCTCCATACTTAAAACTTTTAAATTCACATTTTTCCTAAAACAAAACCCTAAGTGTGGGATTCTCCCCGCTTAGTGTGGAAACATTGGGGACAATGTTTATTTCTAAGTGTGGGATAGCAGTATATCTCGTCTAATTATCTGTCAAAGTTGATTTTGAGACATGCAAGTCCTTGAATGATTTTTCAATCCTTATTTTTGCCAAAATTTTCAAAAAATTTAAACCTTTTTAAGTCACAATGTAAGAAAGAGTACAGATTTTTTTTACAAGTATTCAAAAGTTGGTAAAAAGAGGTCGAATCATGTCAAATTCCAAACAATTTAAGATGAGGATCTAAGAGGGGCATCGCACGACTGGACACATATAACCCATTTTTGCGGTGAGGAACTTTGAGCCTTATAAGCATTCATTTTAAATGCTTCACTGTTCGTTTGTTGTGTGTGACCGGTGCATGTATTTCTGAATTAGAACTTGCCCCGGGTATACGTGTCAAAATCACATTGATGGGTGTCATACGTGACATAGGTACAATTAGAGGACCTTGACATTCCCTAGGATTAAACCCCATTTCAACATATCTCTTTCAAACCCAAAAACCTTCCGACACTTATTTCTAGTGTTGATGATCCGCCTAGATAACCCTGTTGAGCCTTAGCCTTTTCATTTCTTTCAACCCATAAACCCACTTATTCCCTTACCTACCAAAAAACTTATCTTAGAATGTTTAAAATCTTTTTGAAAAACGCTATCTAGATATTCTTTTTGCTTTCTACCTCAAAATCACAAAAAAGGTTTGTATTTACTGAAAGTTTCTCATGTGTGCGTCCATATTTAAAACTCAAAAGAAATTGAGAGTCTGATGGTGCAAAAAATTGGCACCTAGTAAGTTCAAAAGTGACAAAGGTTTTAGAAAAAAATGAAAAGTAAGAAAGGATGCCCAGAAGGCAAGAAAATAAATAAAAGAAAAATCTCCCTTAGAAGCTCTCTTGAAAGAAATTCTGAGCCCAAAAATAAAATAAAGCTAAGTGCTTCAAATCTCCCGGAAACTCCGATTCTTAAATGTGTAGAATCATCCATGTGTTTTCAAAAGATAGGAGTCAAAATAGCTATCTTCCCTTAGCGTTATCCGTTTCTGTTTTCATTAAAAAGAATGTCTAAATGGAGTTTTTCATTAAGTTTTAAAAGGCCTAAGATAAGTAAACACCCTTAACCCTTAAAAACCACACTTATCCATACCCTTTAACCCTCACCAAAAATCACAACCCACTTGAATGTCTTGGGAAAATTAGTACCGTCCCCGTCTAAGTGGTGGAGATATGATCCTTGGGCAAGCCTATGACGACGAATACTGCATGACAGGTAATTGAGCGATTTTTCATTTGGCTTAGGATAATAGGAAACCCGATACACTTGAGTGAATTGAGTAACCACCAGTGAGATCGCCCAGTCGTGTATATTCCACATCTATGAGAATTGAAAGTTTGCCTAAGTGAATCATCTTGAAAAACTTTGGATATTTCATGTGAACACTTCTTCTTTATCCGACAGGCGAAATACTTGTTTTCAATCTGTACAAATTCTTATTTGCGGCTCAAGAAAGCATCTTAAAATAGGATATTTTGGCAGATAATATTGTGATTTGCTTGAGGACAAGCAAAAGTCTAAGTGTGGATATTTGATGACACGCAAAAAGTCAAGTTTTTAAGTGTCATTATCTCACCTTTTTGGCCCAAATTATGATGAAATTATCCAAAATAAGCACTATATCATTAAAATTCATAACATGGGCCAAAATATAGACAACGTTTCAAAAATCAACTAAAATGGTCGAAAAACACGATAAATCTAATGAATACGATCATAAGCATTCTCGTTCACTCATTCTAGCACATTTTGAGCTACACAAAGAATTATGACCTCTAACTTATGTCATTTTCTTCGTTAGGAAATTACGAAACCGTGAGCGTGAGAATCACTCAAAACGGATAAATGACGAAGAAGTTACGCCAAATCGAAGAAACGAAGAACCGAGAGGACCGAATACGGCTGTCCCAGACCGTATACGGCTGGACCAGACCGTATACGGCTGGACACAGACCGTATGTAGACCGTATACGGCATGTGCCCAGCCGTATACGGCCCAGTCCAGCGGTATACGGTTGGTGCCCACCAGTATTTGCTCCAGTCCACCCGTATACGGCCAAAACCAACCGTATTCCATGTTCAGGCAATAAAAATCAGATTTTTATACGGCTGTGCGATACGGTTGTGCATTTGGGGGTTGGAATACGGTTGAAGAATACGGCTGTGCGATGCCTATATATACAATCACCTCCTCACCATTTTCATATATGTTTTTGTAACACCTGCATAATTAGGATAATTAATTATGCCTAATTGTTTGTAACTAGTTGTAATTAGTATGTAATAGGACTAATTACAGGCTCTATTTGTATATATATATATAAGATGATTTATATATATATGTGTGTACTTACGCGATTTGGATAAATCGTGCGAATTAACCGGACGGAGTCCGACACAGTTTACTTGGACGTTGGTGACAGAGATTTACTTAAATAATGAGAACGTATTTTATTATATAAATACACACCCGAACGAGCATTATTTACATATTATCGCGACGACATTTTAACTAACGCAACAAAATGTAATAAACACGACTTAATAATTAAATCATTGCGATAAATGTTTTCACTATTAATTTCAAAGTATTTTTATTTAAATACTCTAGTTACATTTTAAAATATAAACGTTTGGTTAAATATTAAAAACTAGTGAATAAACGATTAGTACACGTAGTCAACACTGTGTTTTGGGGAGTATTTTCCCCTCTCTTGTCCCTTGGATCAGCCAAACCCCACCCCCATCCTCACTTCTCTCTTTCATTTTCACTTATACAAAACACACACACACATTCTAAACTCTCTCCACCCATTTCTTACAAATTTTCGGAATCATCAAAGCAACCCACAAGATTCACATTTTCGGAATCACCACCAAGAGAGGAACAAGATTTACAAAGGCAACATACTCGTTTTCTTCCTTTTTCGGCCTCGATTTGCAATTGTAAGGATTTCTCTAAAAACTTAGATTTACTCATTTTGAGGTATTATTTTGATGTAATATGGTGTACACAACATAGATATAACCTAATGTATGAAGAATACACGATTTTATAGCTCAAAAATGGGTTAGATTTGCGTTTTTGGTCGAAAATTCTTGAAACCCGAAAGTTTCTGGGCTGGTGTTCATCAATGCGACACAAGCCTTGTGTCGCATACTATGTCGCATAAACCATGTTGTGTCGTATTTTATGTCGTACTCTGTGTCGTACCTTTGTGTCGTAAACATTATACGACACAACCCTTATGTCGCTATTGATTTAGCATCGCAAGCTTTTGCGACACAATCACTGTGTCGCAGGGCTCTTGTGTCGCATTCCTATGCGACACAACCACTGTGTCGCATACCAAACTTTAGTGTCGCAGATTGTGTCGCAAAAACACAGAAGACCAAAATTTTAAAGTCAAAGTTACTGTACAAAAAAGTCAAATTTTACTGTAGCAGTACTGTAGCAAATCTACTGTAGCAAAGTCAACATTTTAGAATTTTTGCTACAAACCGTCACCAACGGGCCAAACATGTTTTCCAACAAACAAACAATTACAAACATACGGACAAACACTGGATATACCAGTTGTGTACATCTAAACGAAACGTCTCGTGAGACGCATACTTACATAACTTCATATGAATAGGCATTTGAAGGTTACGGGTTCGGAGAACCTACTTGCTTTACTTACTACTTGCTAATTGCAACTGATTACTACAAGACTCAGGTGAGTCTTACGGCCCCACTTTTACTGTTTATCTTATTGGGGGAGATACATGCTACTATTTTTCCTTGAACACAAGTACTAAAACTGTTTACTATACCAAACGGAATTGCATGAGTTTACTTACAAACAGAAGTCTCTCCATCATATATCGTTAGTTATGGACTTAAGCGCGAACACTAGTTAATGGATCCATTAGGGAAATGACCCTCCCCACCCGGGGCAGTAGCGCTGCCACGTACTGATTTACACGTAGAAACGGGTGACTAATTATTCGTTACTGATGCTTGCTCATTTACGAGCATGTCACGGGAGCAAACTTATTACTTACGGGTTAAGCTTCGATTATGAGCCTCATGGCAACGGTATAAACTTACTTATTTACATTTGCTGGACTGCAAATACTGATTTTACGATTGCTGGATTGCAATGGCTGATTTTACGCCTACGGGCATTACTAATGAAATCTCGTGTTCAAAGCCGATAATATTTACAAACCTGTGAGATTCACCAACCTTTTGGTTGACACTTTTTAGCATGTTTTCTCAGGTACCCGGATGGAGTAGGATTACTCCAGGATTTTAGCTAGAGTCGCATGATTTCAACACAACTGCATTAACGGAGATTCTTAGCATTATCTTTTGTATATTTTGATTATGTAATAGAATCTCTCGCTATACGCGTGGACTCTAGGGGAAACTACATTTTGTATACGAAAACACTAAGTTTTCAAACATTATATCTATGGAATGTAACTAATTTACAAACGTTGCATATAGATGTCGTTTGCTTTATCTTTGTGCTGTGATATTTGATTAGTAACACCCCAAACTATGCTTCCGCAAAACAGTGAATTTCGGGGGTGTTACAGATTGGTATCAGAGCCTAAGGTTATAGTGAACTAGGTTGCATTTAGTGGGCCTAGACTATGACCGTTAGGCAGTATTCTCTCATTAGGCATGACTGGTTCAGGAATTACAGCATACGACTTTAATTTAACATAGCCTGATCAACTATGTACAATTAAGGAAAGATGATGTGAGACCTGAAATGATTATGTTGAACGGGGATACGTTAGTTGACTCTGACCACGAGAGAACCGGACCCTTACTTGATACGTGCTAGACACTAGGCTGGATATGATATATGTATATATATATTAGCCTCGTCTTACTTACACTCTGCCACAGGAATGGCAAACACACCACCTAATCCGTCACACTCTCACTCACATGGGTCATGGAACCCACGAGTAGCCAGGAGGAACACAAGGTCGCCTCGAAACAGCCCTTATCCTGTACATAACTCTCAGAACTTGGCACATCTCACGTTGCCAGTATTGGCTACCCAACTTCACCGTCAGGAGCAAAGGCTCGAACATCTCGAACGGGAACAACTTCGAATGACCTACCTGCTTCGCCAGACACTTGATCACATATCCCAACTCCAGCGAGAACAAGAGGATACCAACCTCTCTGTAAGCATAATTCAGGACTCAATGACCGCCGAATTAGGTGCGGATGAACTTGTAAGAAATCGACTTGAGGAATGTGAACAGCGTTCACAGGAGGCTGAAGATCACTCTCGAGCACTAGCACAACGACTGGCTTTGGTTGAAGACAATGCCAGGCAGACCAACCGACTAGCAGAAACCGTGGACCGCCTTGTCGCGCTGATGGAACAAATTAATCTACATTAAGACTAGTGTAGTATTTGTCTTGTAATCTATCTCGTAATCTAATGACTATCTAGCGCTACTCTATAAACTAGTCGGATGTAACAATTCCCGACACCTTTTGTAATATCTCTGTAGGATGTAACCTTTGAACTCGCATTATCCATCAAATATTCCTTGATATTTCAACTCATAATAATTGTCATTTTTCCATGTTGATGTTATGTATTACTGCTTTTATACATGTACATCTGTGACAATTACAAGTTCCTACAAAATCTCATGTATCTTCATTTCTTTTATTGAAGAATCATGCCGCCAAAGACAAGACCATACACCGATGCCCAGATTACCTCCCTTATAACCCAGGCTGTTACTGAAGCCTTGGCTCGGAATACTCCACCAAATTCCTCGAGGAACAGCGATGCCGCTGAAACCACTACTGCTAAACCCTGTTCATACAAAGACTTTCAGAACTGCAAACCTCTAAACTTTGCAGGTACTGAGGGAGCTATCGGTCTAGTACGCTGGATCGAGAAAGTCGAATCCGTATTTCTGATCTGCAACTGTGCGGAAGGAGACAAAGTTAAGTTCTCCGTTAGCACTTTTACTGACACCGCACTCACCTGGTGGAACACTTATGCCCAGACTGTGAGTGTTGCTACTGCTTACCAACTCCCGTGGGAGGAGTTGAAAGAAATGTTGAGGGGCGAGTACTGCCCCAGGGATGAATTGAAACAACTGGAAATGGAATTCTGGAACCACAAGATGCAGGGTGATGATATCACCGGATACACTAACCGTTTCCACCAACTGGCACTTCTGTGCCCAACCATGGTCGATCCTGAGTACAAGAGGATTGAGAAATTCGTTGATGGACTCCCTGAGAGACTACAGGACCTGGTGACTTCATCCAAACCAGGTACTATTCAGAGCGCCATCCGTATGGCCCATGAACTAACGGCAAATTCTGTCCGCCGTGGCACAACTTCAACCCCATCTGCAAACAACAAACGCAAGTGGGAAGGAAACCCCAACACATCCAACCAAACCTCCAACAAAAAGCCTGAGTACATTAAGGCTTATTCATCGGGGACTTCGGAAAAGAAAGGGTACAGCGGGAACAAGCCTTACTGTTCCAAATGCAGCCGCCATCATGACGGTTCTTGCCCTTGCTCCAACTGCAAACGGTTCGGGCATCTAGCCAAGGATTGCCGAACCAACATTTCTACCCCCAACACCAATGCACCAAAGGCCTGCTTTGGGTGCGGAAATTCAGGGCACTTCAAGAAAGATTGCCCAAAGCTGAAAAACAACAACAACCCTGCTCGCGGCAGAGCATTCGTTATCAAGGCTGGAGAAGCCAGACAAGACCCGAATGTCGTGACGGGTATGTTCCTTCTCAACGACCTTACTGCTTCTGTGTTATTTGATACCGGTGCCGATAGAAGCTTCATTTCTGAGAAATTTAGCCCTTTACTTGATATTACTCCCACTGCCTTAGATGCTAAATACATTGTAGAATTAGCTAACGGCAAACTGATTGAGACTGATAGCATCATACACAACTGTACACTTAACCTCACGAACGAAACGTTTCCCATTGATTTAATCCCTGTCGAGATCGGCAGCTTCGATATTATTGTCGGTATGGATTGGTTATCCAAGCACCGAGCTGAAATCATCTGTCATGACAAACTAGTTCGCATACCTCTTGTCTCCGGTGGAACCTTAGTCCTACAAGGGGAGACCGGCAGACGGAATCTGAACATCGTATCCTGTCTGAAAACTAGAAAATATCTACGAAAAGGGTATCAAGCCATCCTTGCACATGTAACGGAGAAGAAGTCGGAGGAGAAGCGACTTGTGGATGTTCCAATCGTGCGGGATTTCCCGGAAGTCTTTCCTGAAGACTTGCCCGGACTTCCGCCACCTAGACAAGTTGAATTTCAAATCGAACTTGTGCCCGGAGCTGCACCCGTGGCACGAGCCCCTTACCGTTTAGCACCATCCGAAATGCAGGAGTTGTCTAACCAACTACAGGAACTCCTGGACAGAGGATTCATTCGACCAAGTTCCTCACCTTGGGGAGCTCCGGTCTTATTCGTGAAAAAGAAAGATGGATCTTTCCGCATGTGTATCGACTACCGAGAGCTGAATAAGCTAACCATAAAGAATCGGTACCCACTTCCTAGAATTGATGATCTGTTTGACCAACTCCAGGGATTGAGTGTTTACTCAAAGATTGACCTACGGTCGGGTTATCATCAACTCCGAGTCCGTGACAATGACATTCCAAAGACAGCTTTCCGAACTCGTTATGGGCATTACGAATTCCAAGTGATGCCATTCGGGTTGACCAACGCACCGGCCGTATTCATGGACCTTATGAATCGGGTGTGCAAACCATATCTTGACAAATTCGTCATTGTGTTCATCGACGATATTCTGATTTACTCGCGCAACGAGCAGGAACATGCTCAACATCTGGAAACCATTCTAGGACTCCTGAAACACGAAGAGTTATATGCCAAATTCTCTAAGTGTGAGTTCTGGATTCGAACCGTTCAATTCCTCGGGCACGTGATTGACAGCCAAGGAATTCATGTTGATCCCGCCAAGATTGAAGCAATCAAGGGCTGGGAGTCACCGACCACTCCAACCGAAGTGAGACAATTCTTAGGTCTTGCTGGTTACTACCGCCGATTCATCGAAAACTTTTCAAGAATAGCTGTTCCCCTAACCACGCTGACTCAGAAAGATAAGAAGTTCGATTGGACTGATAAGCAAGAGTCAGCCTTCCAGCTATTGAAAAATAAACTTTGCAGTGCACCAATCTTGTCCTTACCCGAAGGCACCGAAGACTTCGTAGTTTACTGCGATGCCTCACACCAAGGACTTGGTTGTGTGTTGATGCAACGAGAAAAAGTCATTGCCTATGCCTCACGACAACTAAAAATCCACGAGAAAAACTATACGACCCACGACCTCGAGTTAGGTGCTGTGGTCTTCGCATTGAAAATCTGGAGACATTATCTCTACGGTACGAAAAGCACTATCTTCACTGATCACAAAAGTCTCCAACACATATTCGATCAGAAGGATCTAAACATGAGGCAACGTCGCTGGGTTGAGTTACTTAGTGACTACGACTGCGAGATCAAATACCATCCGGGCAAGGCTAACGTAGTTGCCGATGCCTTAAGCCGAAAAGAACGAGTGAAACCCCTTCGAGTCCGAGCACTTTCTATGACAATTCATAACGAGCTTCCTGCTCAAATCCTTACCGCTCAACTTGAAGCACTCAACGATGAAAACTTGAAAAATGAAGCCTTGCGAGGCTTGGATAAACAATTCGAAATCAAACCCGATGGAACTCGATACTTCTCTAACCGGGTGTGGTTACCCAAATTCGGAAACTTGCGAGATTTGGTGATGGCTGAAGCTCACAAATCTCGATACTCTATACATCCTGGTTCTGATAAGATGTATCATGACGTCAAAGGGTTGTATTGGTGGCCTAACATGAAAGCTGACATTGCCTTGTACGTCAGTAAATGCCTAACCTGTTCCAAAGTCAAGGCCGAACACCAAAGACCCTCGGGGTTGCTCCAACAACCTGAAATTCCTCAATGGAAATGGGAACAGATTTCCATGGACTTCATCACCAAACTACCGAAAACTTCGAGTGGTTGCGAATCCATTTGGGTGATCGTGGACCGTCTCACGAAATCTGCTCATTTTCTGGCCATCAAGGAAACCGACAAGATGGAGCGTCTGACTCGCATCTATGTCAAAGAAATCATCTCACGACACGGTGTACCTATCTCGATCATCTCGGATAGGGACAGCCGTTTTACTTCTAACTTTTGGCAATCGCTACAAAAATCTCTTGGTACTCGTCTGGATATGAGTACTGCTTATCACCCGCAAACCGATGGCCAAAGCGAGCGAACTATTCAAACACTGGAGGATATGCTACGAGCCTGCGTAGTTGACTTCGGTACTTCTTGGGAAAATCACTTACCGTTGTGCGAGTTCTCGTACAACAACAGTTACCATACCAGCATAAAGGCTGCACCCTTCGAGGCACTTTACGGGCGTAAATGCCGATCACCGATCTGTTGGACTGAGTTAGGAGATTCCCAACTCACGGGTCCAGATATCATTCAAGAAACTACTGAGAAAATTGTTGGTATTCAAAACCGGCTGAAAGCCGCACGTGATCGTCAGAAAAGCTATGCTGACGTGAGACGCAAACACCTTGAGTTCCAGGTAGGGGACAAGGTACTTCTCAAAGTGGCACCGTGGAAGGGTGTCATTCGATTCGGAAAGCGAGGCAAACTAAATCCTAGATACATCGGACCATTCGAAATCCTGGAAAGGATTGGTCCAGTGGCATACCGCCTGCAACTTCCTGCTGAACTTAGCAGCGTACACAACACATTCCACATTTCTAACTTGAAGAAATGTCTGTCTGACGAGACACTGATTATACCGCTCGACGAAATTCAAATCGATGATAAACTTCATTTTGTCGAGGAACCTATGGAAATCATGGACCGTGAGGTCAAACGATTGAAACAGAGTCGTATTCCCATCGTAAAGGTCAGGTGGAATTCTAGGCGCGGCCCTGAGTTCACCTGGGAACGGGAAGACCAAATACGACAGAAATACCCACATCTCTTCCCAGATAACGCACCGTCCGTGCACTCAAGCTAATTTCGGGACGAAATTTATTTAACAAGGGGAGAATGTAACACCTGCATAATTAGGATAATTAATTATGCCTAATTGTTTGTAACTAGTTGTAATTAGTATGTAATAGGACTAATTACAGGCTCTATTTGTATATATATATATAAGATGATTTATATATATATGTGTGTACTTACGCGATTTGGATAAATCGTTCGAATTAACCGGACGGAGTCCGACACAGTTTACTTGGACGTTGGTGACAGAAATTTACTTAAATAATGAGAACGTATTTTATTATATAAATACACACCCGAACGAGCATTATTTACATATTATCACGACGACATTTTAACTAACGCAACAAAATGTAATAAACACGACTTAATAATTAAATCATTGCGATAAATGTTTTCACTATTAATTTCAAAGTATTTTTATTTAAATACTCTAGTTACATTTTAAAATTTAAACGTTTGGTTAAATATTAAAAACTAGTGAATAAACGATTAGTACACGTAGTCAACACTGTGTTTTGGGGAGTATTTTCCCCTCTCTTGTCCCTTGGATCAGCCAAACCCCACCCCCATCCTCACTTCTCTCTTTCATTTTCACTTATACAAAACACACACACACATTCTAAACTCTCTCCACCCATTTCTTACAAATTTTCGGAATCATCAAAGCAACCCACAAGATTCACATTTTCGGAATCACCACCAAGAGAGGAACAAGATTTACAAAGGCAACATACTCATTTTCTTCCTTTTTCGGCCTCGATTTGCAATTGTAAGGATTTCTCTAAAAACTTAGATTTACTCATTTTGAGGTATTATTTTGATGTAATATGGTGTACACAACATAGATATAACCTAATGTATGAAGAATACACGATTTTATAGCTCAAAAATGGGTTAGATTTGCGTTTTTGGTCGAAAATTCTTGAAACCCGAAAGTTTCTGGGCTGGTGTTCATCAATGCGACACAAGCCTTGTGTCGCATACTATGTCGCATAAACCATGTTGTGTCGTATTTTATGTCGTACTCTGTGTCGTACCTTTGTGTCGTAAACATTATACGACACAACCCTTATGTCGCTATTGATTTAGCATCGCAAGCTTTTGCGACACAATCACTGTGTCGCAGGGCTCTTGTGTCGCATTCCTATGCGACACAACCACTGTGTCGCATACCAAACTTTAGTGTCGCAGATTGTGTCGCAAAAACACAGAAGACCAAAATTTTAAAGTCAAAGTTACTGTACAAAAAAGTCAAATTTTACTGTAGCAGTACTGTAGCAAATCTACTGTAGCAAAGTCAACATTTTAGAATTTTTGCTACAAACCGTCACCAACGGGCCAAACATGTTTTCCAACAAACAAACAATTACAAACATACGGACAAACACTGGATATACCAGTTGTGTACATCTAAACGAAACGTCTCGTGAGACGCATACTTACATAACTTCATATGAATAGGCATTTGAAGGTTACGGGTTCGGAGAACCTACTTGCTTTACTTACTACTTGCTAATTGCAACTGATTACTACAAGACTCAGGTGAGTCTTACGGCCCCACTTTTACTGTTTATCTTATTGGGGGAGATACATGCTACTATTTTTCCTTGAACACAAGTACTAAAACTGTTTACTATACCAAACGGAATTGCATGAGTTTACTTACAAACAGAAGTCTCTCCATCATATATCGTTAGTTATGGACTTAAGCGCGAACACTAGTTAATGGATCCATTAGGGAAATGACCCTCCCCACCCGGGGCAGTAGCGCTGCCACGTACTGATTTACACGTAGAAACGGGTGACTAATTATTCGTTACTGATGCTTGCTCATTTACGAGCATGTCACGGGAGCAAACTTATTACTTACGGGTTAAGCTTCGATTATGAGCCTCATGGCAACGGTATAAACTTACTTATTTACATTTGCTGGACTGCAAATACTGATTTTACGATTGCTGGATTGCAATGGCTGATTTTACGCCTACGGGCATTACTAATGAAATCTCGTGTTCAAAGCCGATAATATTTACAAACCTGTGAGATTCACCAACCTTTTGGTTGACACTTTTTAGCATGTTTTCTCAGGTACCCGGATGGAGTAGGATTACTCCAGGATTTTAGCTAGAGTCGCATGATTTCAACACAACTGCATTAACGGAGATTCTTAGCATTATCTTTTGTATATTTTGATTATGTAATAGAATCTCTCGCTATACGCGTGGACTCTAGGGGAAACTACATTTTGTATACGAAAACACTAAGTTTTCAAACATTATATCTATGGAATGTAACTAATTTACAAACGTTGCATATAGATGTCGTTTGCTTTATCTTTGTGCTGTGATATTTGATTAGTAACACCCCAAACTATGCTTCCGCAAAACAGTGAATTTCGGGGGTGTTACAGATTGGTATCAGAGCCTAAGGTTATAGTGAACTAGGTTGCATTTAGTGGGCCTAGACTATGACCGTTAGGCAGTATTCTCTCATTAGGCATGACTGGTTCAGGAATTACAGCATACGACTTTAATTTAACATAGCCTGATCAACTATGTACAATTAAGGAAAGATGATGTGAGACCTGAAATGATTATGTTGAACGGGGATACGTTAGTTGACTCTGACCACGAGAGAACCGGACCCTTACTTGATACGTGCTAGACACTAGGCTGGATATGATATATGTATATATATATTAGCCTCGTCTTACTTACACTCTGCCACAGGAATGGCAAACACACCACCTAATCCGTCACACTCTCACTCACATGGGTCATGGAACCCACGAGTAGCCAGGAGGAACACAAGGTCGCCTCGAAACAGCCCTTATCCTGTACATAACTCTCAGAACTTGGCACATCTCACGTTGCCAGTATTGGCTACCCAACTTCACCGTCAGGAGCAAAGGCTCGAACATCTCGAACGGGAACAACTTCGAATGACCTACCTGCTTCGCCAGACACTTGATCACATATCCCAACTCCAGCGAGAACAAGAGGATACCAACCTCTCTGTAAGCATAATTCAGGACTCAATGACCGCCGAATTAGGTGCGGATGAACTTGTAAGAAATCGACTTGAGGAATGTGAACAGCGTTCACAGGAGGCTGAAGATCACTCTCGAGCACTAGCACAACGACTGGCTTTGGTTGAAGACAATGCCAGGCAGACCAACCGACTAGCAGAAACCGTGGACCGCCTTGTCGCGCTGATGGAACAAATTAATCTACATTAAGACTAGTGTAGTATTTGTCTTGTAATCTATCTCGTAATCTAATGACTATCTAGCGCTACTCTATAAACTAGTCGGATGTAACAATTCCCGACACCTTTTGTAATATCTCTGTAGGATGTAACCTTTGAACTCGCATTATCCATCAAATATTCCTTGATATTTCAACTCATAATAATTGTCATTTTTCCATGTTGATGTTATGTATTACTGCTTTTATACATGTACATCTGTGACAATTACAAGTTCCTACAAAATCTCATGTATCTTCATTTCTTTTATTGAAGAATCATGCCGCCAAAGACAAGACCATACACCGATGCCCAGATTACCTCCCTTATAACCCAGGCTGTTACTGAAGCCTTGGCTCGGAATACTCCACCAAATTCCTCGAGGAACAGCGATGCCGCTGAAACCACTACTGCTAAACCCTGTTCATACAAAGACTTTCAGAACTGCAAACCTCTAAACTTTGCAGGTACTGAGGGAGCTATCGGTCTAGTACGCTGGATCGAGAAAGTCGAATCCGTATTTCTGATCTGCAACTGTGCGGAAGGAGACAAAGTTAAGTTCTCCGTTAGCACTTTTACTGACACCGCACTCACCTGGTGGAACACTTATGCCCAGACTGTGAGTGTTGCTACTGCTTACCAACTCCCGTGGGAGGAGTTGAAAGAAATGTTGAGGGGCGAGTACTGCCCCAGGGATGAATTGAAACAACTGGAAATGGAATTCTGGAACCACAAGATGCAGGGTGATGATATCACCGGATACACTAACCGTTTCCACCAACTGGCACTTCTGTGCCCAACCATGGTCGATCCTGAGTACAAGAGGATTGAGAAATTCGTTGATGGACTCCCTGAGAGACTACAGGACCTGGTGACTTCATCCAAACCAGGTACTATTCAGAGCGCCATCCGTATGGCCCATGAACTAACGGCAAATTCTGTCCGCCGTGGCACAACTTCAACCCCATCTGCAAACAACAAACGCAAGTGGGAAGGAAACCCCAACACATCCAACCAAACCTCCAACAAAAAGCCTGAGTACATTAAGGCTTATTCATCGGGGACTTCGGAAAAGAAAGGGTACAGCGGGAACAAGCCTTACTGTTCCAAATGCAGCCGCCATCATGACGGTTCTTGCCCTTGCTCCAACTGCAAACGGTTCGGGCATCTAGCCAAGGATTGCCGAACCAACATTTCTACCCCCAACACCAATGCACCAAAGGCCTGCTTTGGGTGCGGAAATTCAGGGCACTTCAAGAAAGATTGCCCAAAGCTGAAAAACAACAACAACCCTGCTCGCGGCAGAGCATTCGTTATCAAGGCTGGAGAAGCCAGACAAGACCCGAATGTCGTGACGGGTATGTTCCTTCTCAACGACCTTACTGCTTCTGTGTTATTTGATACCGGTGCCGATAGAAGCTTCATTTCTGAGAAATTTAGCCCTTTACTTGATATTACTCCCACTGCCTTAGATGCTAAATACATTGTAGAATTAGCTAACGGCAAACTGATTGAGACTGATAGCATCATACACAACTGTACACTTAACCTCACGAACGAAACGTTTCCCATTGATTTAATCCCTGTCGAGATCGGCAGCTTCGATATTATTGTCGGTATGGATTGGTTATCCAAGCACCGAGCTGAAATCATCTGTCATGACAAACTAGTTCGCATACCTCTTGTCTCCGGTGGAACCTTAGTCCTACAAGGGGAGACCGGCAGACGGAATCTGAACATCGTATCCTGTCTGAAAACTAGAAAATATCTACGAAAAGGGTATCAAGCCATCCTTGCACATGTAACGGAGAAGAAGTCGGAGGAGAAGCGACTTGTGGATGTTCCAATCGTGCGGGATTTCCCGGAAGTCTTTCCTGAAGACTTGCCCGGACTTCCGCCACCTAGACAAGTTGAATTTCAAATCGAACTTGTGCCCGGAGCTGCACCCGTGGCACGAGCCCCTTACCGTTTAGCACCATCCGAAATGCAGGAGTTGTCTAACCAACTACAGGAACTCCTGGACAGAGGATTCATTCGACCAAGTTCCTCACCTTGGGGAGCTCCGGTCTTATTCGTGAAAAAGAAAGATGGATCTTTCCGCATGTGTATCGACTACCGAGAGCTGAATAAGCTAACCATAAAGAATCGGTACCCACTTCCTAGAATTGATGATCTGTTTGACCAACTCCAGGGATTGAGTGTTTACTCAAAGATTGACCTACGGTCGGGTTATCATCAACTCCGAGTCCGTGACAATGACATTCCAAAGACAGCTTTCCGAACTCGTTATGGGCATTACGAATTCCAAGTGATGCCATTCGGGTTGACCAACGCACCGGCCGTATTCATGGACCTTATGAATCGGGTGTGCAAACCATATCTTGACAAATTCGTCATTGTGTTCATCGACGATATTCTGATTTACTCGCGCAACGAGCAGGAACATGCTCAACATCTGGAAACCATTCTAGGACTCCTGAAACACGAAGAGTTATATGCCAAATTCTCTAAGTGTGAGTTCTGGATTCGAACCGTTCAATTCCTCGGGCACGTGATTGACAGCCAAGGAATTCATGTTGATCCCGCCAAGATTGAAGCAATCAAGGGCTGGGAGTCACCGACCACTCCAACCGAAGTGAGACAATTCTTAGGTCTTGCTGGTTACTACCGCCGATTCATCGAAAACTTTTCAAGAATAGTTGTTCCCCTAACCACGCTGACTCAGAAAGATAAGAAGTTCGATTGGACTGATAAGCAAGAGTCAGCCTTCCAGCTATTGAAAAATAAACTTTGCAGTGCACCAATCTTGTCCTTACCCGAAGGCACCGAAGACTTCGTAGTTTACTGCGATGCCTCACACCAAGGACTTGGTTGTGTGTTGATGCAACGAGAAAAAGTCATTGCCTATGCCTCACGACAACTAAAAATCCACGAGAAAAACTATACGACCCACGACCTCGAGTTAGGTGCTGTGGTCTTCGCATTGAAAATCTGGAGACATTATCTCTACGGTACGAAAAGCACTATCTTCACTGATCACAAAAGTCTCCAACACATATTCGATCAGAAGGATCTAAACATGAGGCAACGTCGCTGGGTTTAGTTACTTAGTGACTACGACTGCGAGATCAAATACCATCCGGGCAAGGCTAACGTAGTTGCCGATGCCTTAAGCCGAAAAGAACGAGTGAAACCCCTTCGAGTCCGAGCACTTTCTATGACAATTCATAACGAGCTTCCTGCTCAAATCCTTACCGCTCAACTTGAAGCACTCAACGATGAAAACTTGAAAAATGAAGCCTTGCGAGGCTTGGATAAACAATTCGAAATCAAACCCGATGGAACTCGATACTTCTCTAACCGGGTGTGGTTACCCAAATTCGGAAACTTGCGAGATTTGGTGATGGCTGAAGCTCACAAATCTCGATACTCTATACATCCTGGTTCTGATAAGATGTATCATGACGTCAAAGGGTTGTATTGGTGGCCTAACATGAAAGCTGACATTGCCTTGTACGTCAGTAAATGCCTAACCTGTTCCAAAGTCAAGGCCGAACACCAAAGACCCTCGGGGTTGCTCCAACAACCTGAAATTCCTCAATGGAAATGGGAACAGATTTCCATGGACTTCATCACCAAACTACCGAAAACTTCGAGTGGTTGCGAATCCATTTGGGTGATCGTGGACCGTCTCACGAAATCTGCTCATTTTCTGGCCATCAAGGAAACCGACAAGATGGAGCGTCTGACTCGCATCTATGTCAAAGAAATCATCTCACGACACGGTGTACCTATCTCGATCATCTCGGATAGGGACAGCCGTTTTACTTCTAACTTTTGGCAATCGCTACAAAAATCTCTTGGTACTCGTCTGGATATGAGTACTGCTTATCACCCGCAAACCGATGGCCAAAGCGAGCGAACTATTCAAACACTGGAGGATATGCTACGAGCCTGCGTAGTTGACTTCGGTACTTCTTGGGAAAATCACTTACCGTTGTGCGAGTTCTCGTACAACAACAGTTACCATACCAGCATAAAGGCTGCACCCTTCGAGGCACTTTACGGGCGTAAATGCCGATCACCGATCTGTTGGACTGAGTTAGGAGATTCCCAACTCACGGGTCCAGATATCATTCAAGAAACTACTGAGAAAATTGTTGGTATTCAAAACCGGCTGAAAGCCGCACGTGATCGTCAGAAAAGCTATGCTGACGTGAGACGCAAACACCTTGAGTTCCAGGTAGGGGACAAGGTACTTCTCAAAGTGGCACCGTGGAAGGGTGTCATTCGATTCGGAAAGCGAGGCAAACTAAATCCTAGATACATCGGACCATTCGAAATCCTGGAAAGGATTGGTCCAGTGGCATACCGCCTGCAACTTCCTGCTGAACTTAGCAGCGTACACAACACATTCCACATTTCTAACTTGAAGAAATGTCTGTCTGACGAGACACTGATTATACCGCTCGACGAAATTCAAATCGATGATAAACTTCATTTTGTCGAGGAACCTATGGAAATCATGGACCGTGAGGTCAAACGATTGAAACAGAGTCGTATTCCCATCGTAAAGGTCAGGTGGAATTCTAGGCGCGGCCCTGAGTTCACCTGGGAACGGGAAGACCAAATACGACAGAAATACCCACATCTCTTCCCAGATAACGCACCGTCCGTGCACTCAAGCTAATTTCGGGACGAAATTTATTTAACAAGGGGAGAATGTAACACCTGCATAATTAGGATAATTAATTATGCCTAATTGTTTGTAACTAGTTGTAATTAGTATGTAATAGGACTAATTACAGGCTCTATTTGTATATATATATATATAAGATGATTTATATATATATGTGTGTACTTACGCGATTTGGATAAATCGTTCGAATTAACCGGACGGAGTCCGACACAGTTTACTTGGACGTTGGTGACAGAAATTTACTTAAATAATGAGAACGTATTTTATTATATAAATACACACCCGAACGAGCATTATTTACATATTATCACGACGACATTTTAACTAACGCAACAAAATGTAATAAACACGACTTAATAATTAAATCATTGCGATAAATGTTTTCACTATTAATTTCAAAGTATTTTTATTTAAATACTCTAGTTACATTTTAAAATTTAAACGTTTGGTTAAATATTAAAAACTAGTGAATAAACGATTAGTACACGTAGTCAACACTGTGTTTTGGGGAGTATTTTCCCCTCTCTTGTCCCTTGGATCAGCCAAACCCCACCCCCATCCTCACTTCTCTCTTTCATTTTCACTTATACAAAACACACACACACATTCTAAACTCTCTCCACCCATTTCTTACAAATTTTCGGAATCATCAAAGCAACCCACAAGATTCACATTTTCGGAATCACCACCAAGAGAGGAACAAGATTTACAAAGGCAACATACTCGTTTTCTTCCTTTTTCGGCCTCGATTTGCAATTGTAAGGATTTCTCTAAAAACTTAGATTTACTCATTTTGAGGTATTATTTTGATGTAATATGGTGTACACAACATAGATATAACCTAATGTATGAAGAATACACGATTTTATAGCTCAAAAATGGGTTAGATTTGCGTTTTTGGTCGAAAATTCTTGAAACCCGAAAGTTTCTGGGCTGGTGTTCATCAATGCGACACAAGCCTTGTGTCGCATACTATGTCGCATAAACCATGTTGTGTCGTATTTTATGTCGTACTCTGTGTCGTACCTTTGTGTCGTAAACATTATACGACACAACCCTTATGTCGCTATTGATTTAGCATCGCAAGCTTTTGCGACACAATCACTGTGTCGCAGGGCTCTTGTGTCGCATTCCTATGCGACACAACCACTGTGTCGCATACCAAACTTTAGTGTCGCAGATTGTGTCGCAAAAACACAGAAGACCAAAATTTTAAAGTCAAAGTTACTGTACAAAAAAGTCAAATTTTACTGTAGCAGTACTGTAGCAAATCTACTGTAGCAAAGTCAACATTTTAGAATTTTTGCTACAAACCGTCACCAACGGGCCAAACATGTTTTCCAACAAACAAACAATTACAAACATACGGACAAACACTGGATATACCAGTTGTGTACATCTAAACGAAACGTCTCGTGAGACGCATACTTACATAACTTCATATGAATAGGCATTTGAAGGTTACGGGTTCGGAGAACCTACTTGCTTTACTTACTACTTGCTAATTGCAACTGATTACTACAAGACTCAGGTGAGTCTTACGGCCCCACTTTTACTGTTTATCTTATTGGGGGAGATACATGCTACTATTTTTCCTTGAACACAAGTACTAAAACTGTTTACTATACCAAACGGAATTGCATGAGTTTACTTACAAACAGAAGTCTCTCCATCATATATCGTTAGTTATGGACTTAAGCGCGAACACTAGTTAATGGATCCATTAGGGAAATGACCCTCCCCACCCGGGGCAGTAGCGCTGCCACGTACTGATTTACACGTAGAAACGGGTGACTAATTATTCGTTACTGATGCTTGCTCATTTACGAGCATGTCACGGGAGCAAACTTATTACTTACGGGTTAAGCTTCGATTATGAGCCTCATGGCAACGGTATAAACTTACTTATTTACATTTGCTGGACTGCAAATACTGATTTTACGATTGCTGGATTGCAATGGCTGATTTTATGCCTACGGGCATTACTAATGAAATCTCGTGTTCAAAGCCGATAATATTTACAAACCTGTGAGATTCACCAACCTTTTGGTTGACACTTTTTAGCATGTTTTCTCAGGTACCCGGATGGAGTAGGATTACTCCAGGATTTTAGCTAGAGTCGCATGATTTCAACACAACTGCATTAACGGAGATTCTTAGCATTATCTTTTGTATATTTTGATTATGTAATAGAATCTCTCGCTATACGCGTGGACTCTAGGGGAAACTACATTTTGTATACGAAAACACTAAGTTTTCAAACATTATATCTATGGAATGTAACTAATTTACAAACGTTGCATATAGATGTCGTTTGCTTTATCTTTGTGCTGTGATATTTGATTAGTAACACCCCAAACTATGCTTCCGCAAAATAGTGAATTTCGGGGGTGTTACAGTTTTCTCATTCTTTCTCATTCCTTTCTCTCTCTACTCTCTCTCTAGAATAAATTAGTTAGGTTAGATTAGTAAGCTAGTAGATTAATAGCTTACTTGTAACGGAGGTGCTCCGAGACTGCGGTTACGCAAGATTTATAATAACGCTCTTTCAGGTTTTATTTTGAATCTCTATCTTGTTATTTTTAAATATGTTGTGCTGTTGCTATGCTTATTAAGAAATGCTTGCTAGAATTATTGCCATGCTGAGCTGAACAAATCTGTGTTTGCTATGATAGTCGTTATGCTAGGGTAGTTATGCTTTAATCATGCCGTTACTCTGTCTGTATGCTGTTAAAATGTATTTGAATCTATGAAATGAATCTCCATTGTTTATCTATCCAACTTATGATGTGGTTAGTAACTTACTACTAAGAACTTGGCCAACTTCTAATAGTACGCCGCTAATTATTCTGTGTCTGATGATCGTTGAACTCGACATGGCCGGTGTTCTCCTGGTTGAAATAAGACCGGAGGGAGATACGGAGCATAGGATTAGAGATAGATTATATTCATTTCATATAACAAATATTTTTTAGAGAACTTTCAGAACATTTGTGACTTAAACATTTATCCAGATACTCTGCATGAAATAAGTTGATCCCTTTATGCTGCTCTGCTGCATGTTCTTGTTTGATTATTGCTTTAGGGTTTGTATGCTAGTATCACTTGTGCTATTGGATATATGATTAGGTTTTCAGATATATGTTGATTGCATACACCAGTTTAACATGCGTAGAATAGTTATGATGATTTATATATGAAATAATGATGAACAATTTAATTAGCCGTTAGACCCGACCATCCCAACTTGTTCTGGTGGGAAACCCCTGTTCATGTTTTTGTTTATTCAACAATTCATGCCATGATTCGGATATTTCAAATGTCCGAGATTGGGGAACAAGACTCGAGGATGGTTGCTGGTTAAATTGGTTTCTACATTTGGGACAACTTCCAGTGTAGTTTACATTCCATAGCTTTTATCTTCGTGACATGTTATTTATCTGATTGCGGACAACTCTACGTTAGATAGATAATAGGCTAGTAGCTGTATAGTAGTTCATCATTCGAATGATATTTCTTTGTTTCTGTTATTGAGATTAGAACTAAAAGAATATATTAGATAGTTTTGTATCTCGACCACATATTTTGTTTTGAGTAATCATTCGGCTATTAATTGGTTTGATTCTGGTAATTTGTTGTGTTCTCGATAATATTCCTTGGAAACTTCCAACATTCCTTAGTACTACATTTATCAATGATGTTGATTGAGTTTTAGTATTTATAATCACGAGTAAGGTGACAGATTGGGCGAGTCAAATTGACGGGTCTAAAGTACCCAACTTGAACCCGACATTATTTGATAAACGGGTTAGCGGGTCAAATTTACCCAACCCGAACACGATCTTTAATATCGATTGGTGGTTAATTCAACGTCAAACGGATCAAATTTAATGGGTTACCTTTCGTTTAGTGGTTTGACCCATTAACCCGAACCTTGGCGGGATTGTGGGTTGGTTTCGTGTCAAACGGGTCAAGTTTCCTTTGGACTAGCGCTTTGACCCATTAACCAGAGTCCGACTCGAAAAATTAAACGGGTTGACGGGTTTCGAGTTAATATCGGTTGGTGGAAACCTTTTGCGTCAAACGAGTCAACTTTCATGGGTTACTTTTGGGTTGGTGAGTTGACCCATTAACCCAAACTTTGACCCGAGTCCGACCCAATAATTAAATGGGCTGGCAAGTATCGGGTTGACGAGTTGAGATAAAAAAAAAAACGTTATATGTCGGCGTAATGATAAATAATGATATCGATTACCCCAAGTTGGTGATTACCCACTAATGGGTTATGAATCAATGAATTGTAGGATAACAATCATCATCATCATCATCACCATTTATTAATTTTCCTCGTTTTCCACCCCTAATATCCTCAACCAAGCAACATGTTGATGCAATTTGTGTGTCTGTCAGTTGGTCTAGCTCGTAGTTCGTTTTGTTATTAGTTTTGAGTTTCCTGACTCCTGCGACGCTGTCTGTAACGTCGCAGGTGCGACGTCAGGTTTTGGGCCTGCGACGTAGTCAACGTCGCATGGGCTTGGGCCTGCGACGTCGTGTGCGACGTCGCAGGTGCCGGTTTTTGTATAAAAACGTTTTTACGTTTTCTGTTTAGGGTTGACGAAACCCTAAACGCCAATCAGTCGAAATCTCTGTAAAAGCTAGTCGATTATTATCAATATACAAACGTTTTGGTTCGTATTCATTGTGTATTGAATATTCGTGTGTTTAGTTTATAACTTAATCGTTGATTCCGCAAACGATTGAGTGACTCGTTCCGTTTAGATCCTAGCTAGGGACAAACAACTGGTATCAGAGAAGTGATTTGCTCGTTTTTGATGTATCGGATCGAGTTCGGGATTAAAAGACGGGATACTTATATTATCTCGTGATTATTACGTTTGTTTTTGTGTTTTTACAGGTTTTTCGATCAAGTTTTCTGGGAATATTGAAGGCTTTCGTCGATCTTCGTTCGTGATTTTCGTTTGGCGTTAAAATTTTTTGATTTTAGGGTTTTTGGCCGCAGCAGCACGTTTTGCGACGTTCCCTGCGACTTCAGTTGCGACGTCGCTTGCGACATTAATTGATTTTGACTTTAAGTAGTCTTTGCGACGTAAAGTTGCGACGTCTCTCACGACGTCGTTATTTTGACCTTAAGTGGTTCTGCGACGTACTTTGCGACGTACTCTGCGACGTAATACTCAACGTCGCTTGTCTCTGATTCTTAATTGAATCCTCAGTTCTTGCGACGTCACTCACGCCGTCGCTAATACCTTGTGCGACGTTATTAACAACGTCGCTAGTTTCAGATTACTTCTTGCACTTGAACATTAAAAATGTCTACTGATAAGGAAGATATTAGAGGAATAAGAGAGATGCTTAGACAGAGCAATGATATTGGTTCTAGCAATAAACCTCCGTTCTTTGCACCGGATTTGGACTATGTATATTGGAGAGATAGATATGAACAGTATATAGACTTCCACTGTCCAGAACTTTGGGGACCTTTAAAAGAACGATATGTAGCTCCGGTGGCTGAAGGAAATTATCGTGGTGTTCCTCCAGCTAAAACATACAATGCTATGTCACCTCAAGAGAAAAAGGAGTATGAAATAGAAAGAAAGACTCATTCTTCTATTTGTATGTGTTTGCCAAAGGATGTTATGAGACTCTTTAAATCTCATGATACAACTTATGATTTGTGGAAGGCAATTGAAACAAGATGCGGTGGAAATGAAAAGTACAAGGAGGCCAAACTAGAATTAATCAAAAAGCAGTATGATATATTTGACATCATTCCTAATGAGCTGACTTCCAGTCTATTCACCCGATACTCACAACTGGTTAGTGAGTTAAATGAAGGAGGATACAATCTCCCTGCACTTGAGGTAAACAAGAAATTGCTGGATGTGTTGCCAAGTGCTTGGGATGTGAAGGTCCAATTCTTAAAAGAAAATCCAGAATTACAAAGGATGACTTTGGACCAATTGATAGGTATTCTACAAGCTCATGCAATGGAATTGAAGAAGAAGGAATGCAAGTCAAGTGGATCTGTACAAAATCCCACAATTTATGGTGGACAAGTTAATTCTGGCAAGAGCTATGGTGGAGTGGCATTTATAACAGATACCATTTCATCTTCTACTTCTTCTGGAGGTCAACATACAGCTTATCTTTCTGGTACATCTCAAGGAAATCAGCAACAACAGGCTCCCGTTTCACCAGCAATACAAGAGCAAGCTGCTATTTATACAGCTTTTCTGAGCTCTTACAAAGATTTGGTTACTCAACCAAACACAACTTTGGAGCTGATCAAGGAGGATTACGGACAACTGGATGACGATGATCTAGAACAAATGGACTTGAACTGGAACATTGCTATGATAACAAGAAGAGTTCAAAAATTCTTGCAACGGACTGGACGCAAGAGTTTAGAAGACAATGGGAAGTCAGGATTTGGTTTTGACAAAAGCAAGGTCCGATGTTATAACTGCCAAAATTTGGGTCATTTCGCTAGGGAATGCGAGAAACCTAAGATGCCACCATCGGGTCTTACTAAACCTGATCCTCTAAACGCGAAAGAAGAGGTCAAATCGTTAGCTGTGGATAATGCTTTGGTTGTTTTTGAGCCAACTATTCATGACTGGAATGCGGAGGCAGCAAAATTTCAATAGTGTCTGATGGCTCACATTACACCTGAGGTACAAAATGAACCAATTGAACCTTTAAATTGTATCTCATGCATTAATCTAACTGAATCTCTGAAGGCTTTTCAAAAGGACAACCAAGAGTTGCGAGACAAAGTTGCAAAACTTAATGAGTCAAATAGGTTTTTGAAAGAAAATGAAAAACTTTATGAAAAACATATTGAGGCTCATAAGTTAGATACTCAAACTTATAAAGCGAAAGTTTTTAGTCAACAGGATGCAATTAAAAGTTATCTTACTGAAATTGAACTGTTAAACAAAGAGCTTTCTGACTTAAAAACTGAGTATGGAAATTATCAAGATAAAATCTTAGGTTCATCCTCTGGAACAATGATTTTTAATGAAATTGTTAGCAATCATAAGTCTGATAGGAAGAGTAAGGGAGGAAAAGGATTAGGTTTTGTTGAAATAGCACCTCCTACTACTTATACTCCTTTACCTATTAAGGAAGGCCTTGATGAGATTCCTGTTGATTATGCTAAGTTATTGGGTATCAAGGGTAAAGTGGCTAAAACTAACAAACCAGAGAAGGAGAAAACCAAGAGGCCAGAGTATCCCTCTCCTAAGTTTGTTAAGCCAATGAATGAATCTCCTGTTATTGTTGAGGAGATTGTTAAGCCAATGAATGAATCTCTAATCTGTTTTGAGGAGATCGTTGAGATTGAGGACATTACGGATCAGGAGTATCCTGAAGTTAAGAAAGTTGAAGTTAAACCTGAAAAAGTGATTTCAAAAATTGAACCTGAAATTAAGGTTCAACCAAATAAGGGAAAAGCCAAGGTTTTAAATTTGAAACAACAAACTTTACAGTCACCTGTAAAGATTTTGCAACATAAAATAGTAAATGAAAGAGTTTCGTATGATAAACCTTCTACTTCAACCTCTCAACCAAAACAAACACTCTCTAAGACGTGTACGCAATGTTCATGTTCTAGAAATGTTTCTCCATCTCCTGTGGTAATTCCTCAGCCTCAACCGTTTGTTGAGACTCGTTCTTGTTTCTACTGCAAGAGACAAGGACATTTAATTCGTGAATGTCCCAAGCTGTCAAATCAGCGCTACGGAAGAGAGATGCCTAGGACATCTGTTTATAGAAATTCCTTTTCAAAATCTCCGCCTAGGCGTTACTCAAACTCTCCGAAGCCTGTTTTGAAGCCAAGTAATGTTGAGCAAAAATCTTTGCCAATTCAAAAGCCCAACATTACTTCTAATATCAATTCCGAACCTTCTAAAGTTTGGAAACGAAAAGAGTCTGATGTTGACTCTTCAGTCGTCAACAATAACACATCAGATAAAAATTCTAATTTGTTTAAAGATAAAATTCTATCTGACGTGCTTATTGTTGATGACCATGGAAGACCTAAGTCTGTAAAGGCTTGGGTCTCCGTTTCTCACTAATCTCTTTCTTTTTATGTGTTGCAGCAGTCGGAACGTGTGAAAGATAGCTTATGGTATATGGATAGTGGCTGCTCGCGACACATGACTGGCGATGTGTCTCTTCTGACGGATATTAAACCATACTCAGGAGGATACGTTGCTTTTGCGGGAGATTCAGGAGGAACTATTTCTGGAAAGGGAACGCTAACAAATGGAAAAGTTAGCTTTGAGAATGTGAATTATGTGGTAGAACTGACTCACAACTTGCTGAGCGTATCACAAGTTTGTGATAAGGATTACACCACATCATTCACAAAGACTGAATGTGTAATATTGAAGCCTGGGTATGTCATTCCTGAGGAATGGGTATTGATGCGTGCACCTAGAAAGAATGACACATATGTGATGAACATGCGAACTGTGGAGACTACTAGTGACTATACTTGTCTCCATTCAAAGGCTTCTGAAAAGGAATCACTCCTTTGGCATAGACGAATGGGACATCTTCATTTCCGTAAAATGAATTTTTTGATTAATAATGATTTAGTGAAGGGAGTTCCAAAACAGTCATTTGCCTTAAAAGATGACTGCATTTCATGTCACAAAAGAAAAACTCCACAAGAAGTCCCACAAGTCTAAGGTTGTGAATTCTATTGCTGCTCCGTTGGAACTACTGCATATGGATCTTTTTGGTCCAGTTTCTACTAAGAGCATTGGTGGTCGGTCTTACTGCTTGGTGGTTACTGATGACTACTCAAGGTTTTCTTGGGTTTATTTTTTGACCACAAAGGGGGAGACTCCTGATATTCTGGTGTATTTGTTGGATAAGTTGACAAATCTATGCAACTTAAAGGTGAAAAGGATACGAAGCGACAATGGAACTGAATTCAAGAACTCAACTCTCAAATTGTTTTGTGCTACAAGAGGTATTGAGCATCAATTTAGTGCTCCGAGGACTCCACAACAGAATGGAGTTGCAGAAAGAAAGAACAGGACAATCATCGAGACAGCTCGAACAATGTTAGCTGACTCTAAGTTACCAATCATCTTCTGGGCTGAGGCAGTTAATACTGCCTGTTATGTTCTCAACAGAGTGCTCACGGTTAAGAAAAAGAACAAGACGTGTTATGAACTTTTCAATAACCGTAAGCCAAATCTGCAGTTCTTAGAACCATTTGGGTGTCCATGCATGATTATGATTACAAAGGATAAGATCTCTAAGTTTGGTGATAAAGCTGTTGAATGGATTTTTCTTGGATATTCAGTCAATTCTCCGAACAAAAGAGTCTACAACAAATCAACGAATCAGATTGAGGAACATTTTGAAGTGAAGTGTTTAAGGTATACGGAACCTCCTCAAGGAACAGGTCCTGATTGGTTTTTCAACTATGGAAACCTCTTTAATTCTTTCAATATTCCGAAAGAAGATGATACGGAAGAATTGGTTTCTATGCTTCATGGACTTGATCTTTCTCAAGAAACACCAGTTAATAAACCATCTGACCCATCCCCTAATGCAACACCCGCACCTCCTCCAACTAATCCTACACCTCCACCAACAACACCTACACCACAACCATCTACATCTACTCCATCACCCACAGTTTCTTCATCGGATGTTCCGTCTACTTCTAAGTACATTTACACAAAGGAGCTTCCATATGACTCAAATATGCCTCCTTTAGAGGAACCTCAAGAAGAAGATGAAGAAACAATGGCTTACTCTCATTTATATACTCCTGAAGAAGAGGGAGAAGAAGAGTTAGTCTTTCCTGAGTCTGTTGCTACTCCCGAAACTGAGGGAGATTTGAACAATCTGGGCGTGGACCTTATGCCAACTGCCATACCAGAAACTCGTATACATAAGGATCACCCCATTGATAATATCATTGGTGATCCTCATGCATCTGTTCAAACACGACAACAAGCAAAACAGACTTCAGCTCAGCAGATTTTGGGACTTATAGCTCATATAGATTCATGTCATTTGTCTCAAATTGAACCTAAAAAGGTTGAACAAGCCTTAAAAGATCCATCTTGGGTCGAGGCTATGCAGGAGGAACTATAGCAAATAAACAAGATGAATGTTTGGGAAATTGTTCCTCTACCCAAGGGTGCTCACTTGACGGGTACTCGTTGGGTTTATCGTAACAAGATGGATGATCGTGGGGCGGTTATTCGAAATAAAGCCCGTCTGGTAGTTCAAGGATATAGTCAACTAGAAGGTATTGACTATGATGAAGTTTTCGCTCCTGTCGCTCGTTTGGAATCAATTCGAATTTTTCTAGCCTATGCTTCTTTTAAAGGATTCCGTGTGTATCAACTTGACGTGAAGTGTGCCTTTCTATACGGAGATGTCGACGCAGTGATTTATGTGTGTCAGCCTCCTGGTTTTGAAGACCCAAAGCATCCTAATCATGTTTGCAAGCTGAAGAAAGCTTTGTATGGTCTTCATCAATCTCCTCGACTTTGGTATGAGAGACTTGCCAAGTACTTGCTGAAGAATGGTTTTGATAGATGACAGATTGATAGTACGCTTTTCATCAAAAGGGAAGGAGCGGATTTATTACTTGTGCAGGTTTATGTGGACGACATAATATTCGGATCAACAAATGATCAGTTGTGCAAGGATTTTGAAAGACTGATGAAAGCTGAGTTTGAAATGAGTGCTATGGGGGAACTCACGTTCTTTCTGGGACTACAGGTCGAGCAGTCTGACAATGGAATTTATATACACCAGTCAAAATATGTCACTGACATGTTGATGCGGTATGAATTGCTCGATTGTAAACAATATGGCACTCCAATTGATGCGAAACACAATCTTGGACCTAATGAGGACGACGAAGATTGCAAGGAGAAAGACTATCGCTCAATGATAGGCTCTCTCATGTACCTGACCGCCTCAAGACCAGATATAGTGTTTGCCGTTTCACTCTGCTCTCGATTTCAAGCAAATCCGAAGGTGTCTCATATGACGGCAGTAAAACGAATTTTTGGATATCTCGCTTTTAGGCCATCTCTGGGTCTATGGTATTCAAACGAGAAAAACTTCGAGTTAACTGCCTATTCGGATTCGGATCTTGGTGGCTGCAAGGTAGATATGAAGTCAACGACTGGAGGATGTCAGTTCCTTGGATCGCGTTTAGTCTCTCGGCAGTGCAAAAAGCAGACTGCGGTTGCTATTTCCACAGCTGAGGCCGAGTATGTTGCTGCTGCAAGTTGTTGTTCTCAAGTTCTTTGGATTCAGCACCAACTACGCGATTACGGGTTCAATCTCTCTATGACTCCTATTTACATTGATAATACAGCTGCTATATCTATCACACACAATCCCGTACAGCACTCTAAGACCAAACATATCGAACTTAGGTTCCACTTTATACGGGATTGCTTTGAGAAACACCTTATAGATGTCATACATATAGAAACCCTTAAGCAGTGTGCGGACCTTTTCACAAAAGCCTTTTTGTGATCACGTTTCATTGAACTGGTCAATATGATAGTTTTAAGGTTCTTTCAGTCAAAGAAATGATTTGTGACTTGGATTTTTTTTTAAATCCATTTAAAAAAAAAAAAAAAAATTCGCAACAGCCACTCTTTATACTCTTTAGTATTAAAGAAAACGCAAGGTTGCAACATTTTTAAAATAGACGTCGAAGTTGTGTCTGTAAACAACTTGGGATATGATAGTACATCGGGTGACATGCACAAAATGGAATTTTAAGGTTTATCTTGGATGTGTCAGTAGGTTTATCTGACACACTTAAAACATTTTCTATCTAAATTATCTTCATCACACGATGTATTGGTAGGCATGCTACACACCGGTCTCTGGGATGTTAAGAAGTAAATCTAATACATGTCTATGAACCTGTGGTAAACACCATGTGATGTATGACTCTATGTCTTAATTCCTTAGCGTAGCTTGACATACTTCTAATTTTGGATTGATTATCTGAGATCTTTTGGGGGAGTATGTTGGTTGTTACCTCTGTTGTACGTAAGTACAGACCTGGTCTCAATTCAGCATATTCTCAAAACTAAGCAAACGTAAGTCAATGAACTTGCAAAGTCTTAAATTTAAGGTACTGATCAAGGTCGCCAATTGAATCAATCAAGTCTGGTTTGACTGCGATCGGTTTTGCTTAACCTGAGTCAAGTGTATGTTGCTCTGCTGTACGTTAGTACAGACCTGTCACCGCTGGCTTGACTCTTAAAATTGATTCTCTAGTATTCCTTCTAAATTTGGAAACTATGTTCTTGTCTGGGTTAAAGGTGTATGTCAATGGTGGGGACCATGGTGAAATATTCATATGAACAATAAAAAGGTTTGACCAAAGACACGGATGTAATATGTTTAGGTGGATAAACAATACCAATAATCGTCTTGAAATAATTTTTATAAAAGGTGTTTTAAATGTGCCACGTAAATTTAAAGTGGACAAATATACTGATGATCGAAATAACACTTACTATTCCTAATAATTGCATGTTATTCCGATATGATCCCTAATAAGACAAAACAACTCCGTCACCAAAAACAGAGTGTTAGTGATTTTATTCTATTTTTAACTTTATTTTTATTTTGTATTTTATTCTATGTTCTTTTTCTCAAGTCACTAGTTATTTGAATATTATTTGTTAAATAAAATTACGTGTTAACTGTTTTGAAAATTCAAAATCGACTCAAGTTACATCCTAACTAATTTATGCGACGTCAACCTTGCCGTCGCTAGCGACGTCCCACACTACGTCGCAATTAGGGTTAGACTATATATAGTCTCAACCGCGACGTAACTCGTCACACTATTTCATACTCACTAGCGACGTAGCGTGCGACGTGAGCTCTGGCGATTGCGACGTAGCGAGTTTTCGAGCATATTTGGTTAGTTTGTGCTTGTGAGCCGTTTTTCTTCCGATTCATTCACGTAGTCTTGTTCTACTCGTTATTCCGCACACTTAGGTACTAATCTCACCCTTTTTCACCGTGTATTTTAGCTTTAATCGTTAAATGAATATTGCGGTTTTTAGGGTTCTCGGTTTGGGTTGAATTAGTTATATAATCGTGATCTAAACATCGTATAATTTATGTTTTTGTGATCACCATTCGTTACCGCACCTTGTAGTGCGTTTGATCTTGAAAAACCCCAAATTTTTAATCTTAGGGTTTCTGGGTTTCTGGGTTTGCGCTTGAATGTTCATCAGTGCGACGTCGGCTGCGACGTCGTAGCCTACGTCACATTATTATTTAATTGTCTGCGCCGTCGCATTTTCTGCGACGTCCTAAGCGACGACTTACTCTACGTCGCACCATTTTAGTAATGTGATTAAATTCACAATTAATAGCAAAATGCGACGTCCCCTTTAACGTCGCTCGAATTTTGTGCGACGTCATGGGCTACGTCGCTATTGCTATTATTCTGATTGTCTGCGACGTCCAATTCTACGTCGCTATCTGACATGCGACGTCACTTCCAACGTCGCTAGTTACAGAAAAATGATATTTTTTGAAGCGTTGCATTTTCTAACTGATTAAGTTCTATCCAGCAATGGCGGGCGATTTCTTTCAGTTCCTCGCTGAATGAGAAAGACTGTGTTCACTGCTTCTGCCCAAAGAGTGTCACTACTCGCCCCTCCTCGGCTAGAAGGACTATCTTCCAGTCGTGGATTCTTTTGTGCTTTCTGGTGATCAAGCGCCTAAAAGCTACTATCTGGTCACTTAGATATGACCAATTTTGTCTCAGTTGGCTAATGATCCGGTGGGATTCTCTTCTTGTCCTGAATCTTGGTTTTATGGTCTGGAGGAATTCCTTCACTATCCTGGATCTTAGCCTTCCGGTCTGGTAGAATACCATCCTTGTCTTAGTTTTTGGTCTGACCTTGTCTTGGATTTTGGCTGTATTTGTTTAACCGGGATCTTTGGTCTAGGTTTAGGTTTAGGGTTTAGGGTTTAGGATTTGATATGTTTGTTTGTAACTTTGTACTTATTTAACATATCAATGAAACCTTTTCGTTTGTAACAAGTTTGGTATATTTTGTTCGTTCTAATGCTTTTCGAGAATATATTTTATGTTTCTGTTTTTGCAGATATGGCTTTAGTATTTGAGGCGCGTCATAATACTGCTGCTTATCTTGATGATACTTCTGATAAGGTGGCACCATATCATCAAATGATTGCATTTTTGAGACGTTCGAGGGTGTTTCATGCTATTGCTGACAACACGGTTGTTTTTGGGAATCTGATAAACCCATTTTGGAGAAATGCCACTGTTATTACGGACAACAATGTTCGAAGGTTGGTTTCCACAGTTCTTGACACTGAGATCACAATTACTGAACAGAGCATTAGGGAACTTCTTCAGCTAAATGATCAACCAGATATGCCTGTTAGCTATGAGCCAAGTTTTGTTGCGGGAGCTATGCAACGAATTGGATATCCTGGCATTCCCACTGATCAATACCGAAAAGTGAATCTAACACGTGTTTGGAGATATTTGATGCACGTTGTTATCGTCTGTTTGGGAAATAGGAAAGGTGGTACGGATGGGATGAGCAGAAGTTTGGCTTCTGCTATGTTAGCTTTGGTCTACAACAAGCCTTTCAACTTTTCTGGTTTTATATTCAAGGCTATGGTAGATAATGCAAACGCCGGAGATCAGAAATGGATCTTATATCCACGTTTTATTCAGCTTCACATCAATCGCCATCATCCAGCTCTTCAGGCACTAGGTGATAATGATCAGAGACTGAAGATTTCACTGATGCAGAATCGGATCTTTACTGTTTGCGCTGGTTTTGAAAAAGGGGTTCAGGCGCCACCAGATGTTGCTTTATTTGGTGCTATTGTGACTGAGAATTACGTGCCGCCTCCGGAACCTGAGTACATGGATGTTCCAGCACCACAGCAACCGCAGCAACCACTTGTGAACATCCCTGTTCAAGCTGCGGGGGAGAATGTGGACGCTATCTTGGACAACATTGAGCAATTTGGGCATGTTGACTCGGACAATCCAGCATCTCATGATACTGTTGAGGGATCGGATTCTGGTACTGAGGATGACGGTGGTTCAACTCCTCCTGGTTCTGATGGTGCTGTCCCGCACCCAAATGAGATGGATTTTATTCAACGAACTCAACCGCGTCGAGCCAAGAGGATTGCACGTCGTATCAGTGAAGGTCGACGTCATGTCGCACGAAATACCGAGAAACGCATTCGAGGCGGTGATGATCCAACCGACACAGATTTTCAGCTCCGTCATCGCCGTCCTCGTCGGTCTTCTTCTGCAACAGATTCTGCAAATCCACCTCGTCAGCCCTCTTCTGAAACAGCTCCTGTCATTCCAACTCCTCAACAGGTTTTCGCTGTTGAGCCCACTCCAGCATTTATGCAGAAAATGATGGATGATATGCGGAAGATGCAGCAAAAGATGGATGCTCAAGATGAAAAGATTGCTGCGCAAGCTGCACTAATCGAGGTTCAAGCTAAGGAGCTCGAGGAAACAAAGCTTCGGGTTAATGTATTAGAAGCTAGGTCTAGTGCCTCGGGGGAGATTGGGTCTGGGGGCCCAAATGTAGAGTCACTAGGACCTGAAAATGTAACCCCCACTCCTGTAATTGAAAATGTTAACGAAACTGTTCCTCGTTTGGATTATTTTTGTGTTGATGATATTCCAGGACAGCCGAGACCGCTGGCCGTTGACTATTCATTCGCTTATTTATCGTTTATTCAGAGAATGGCCAGTTGGAATTGGTCCTGAGACAGAATCTGAGAATGTTTTCGATATGGATGATGATGTTTCAGTTGAAGAAGAACAGTTAGATTCAGATGAAGTTTATGATGATGCATAATCTGGGGAAGTTTACGATGGTGCACCGATTATAGAATCTGACTCGAGTGAAGATGAGAGGCCTGCTAAAGTTCAACGTGGAGAATCGAGTTCTTCTGCAAAGCCTGCTCAAGAATCGACATCAACTCCAGCTCAAGAGACACAGGCACCGGACTCAGCAGTTCCTGAACCAGAATCTACAGATATTCCAAGGAAATACACTGCTGAAGAAAAGAAAGAAAGAAACAAGCAATGGTGGCCTAAGGGACGAAATCCAGTTCCTATTCCAGTTAAATGTCAAGTTTACCGGGTTAGTCGAAATTACACCGGAGTTATTAAAAGCTGGAAGTGTCAGAAAAATCTGTTTATGATTAAGAGAGAGGATGGAGTTCAGTACTTCAAAATGCGTTTTGATCGATTAAGCACGTTGCCGAAAGGAGAAATTAATAGATTAGCTCAGCTTAAATTGATTAATCCGTTCGAGAATGATTATGCCGAGTTTATTCAGAGGAATTTAAGTCGAGAAGTGTTATCAAAGAAATATTCTAAGTTGAAACCGACATTGGGTACTCGGTATACGTTCAAAAAGAAAATTGATCCAGTTACCAGGAAGCCTATGGTTAAAGTTCACTATCCGCCAGCTAACTGTTTGACTGAGATACCTCTGGAACCAGTTCCTTATTATTTTCTGCGAAGACTTGTTAAATGGGAACTCGATTCACAAACTGGTGAAGCGGTTATTACTTTTGTTCCAGATTCAGAACCGTGGCCAGAAGTTGGAGGTATTTGGAATTTGAGACAATCAACGTTTAGATTGTATGATCCGATGAGTTTGATTAACTTTCATGAAAAAGATTTGAGAAAACTCTATGATGATCGGATTCGTGTTGGTCAGAAGAATGAGTTTAACAAATGTTTGGCCGAACAATTTTACAAAGTTGTTACTGTTTGTGTAACTCATGGAATTCATGCTGACGGACAATTTCCTGCGGGCTGGGTTTAGATGATGAAAATTTTTGAAGACCAAGCTGAAGACACGGGGGAGTTTGTTGATGCAATTTGTGTGTCTGTCAGTTGGTCTAGCTCGTAGTTCGTTTTGTTATTAGTTTTGAGTTTCCTGACTCCTGCGACGTTGTCTGTAACGTCGCAGGTGCGACGTCAGGTTTTGGGCCTGCGACGTAGTCAACGTCGCATGGCCTTGGGCCTGCGACGTCGTATGCGACGTCGCAGGTGCCGGTTTTTGTATAAAAACGTTTTTACGTTTTCTGTTTAGGGTTGAC